>CM028364.1:3398520-4116853 GCA_016624345.1 Platycodon grandiflorus | reverse complement strand
TCAAAATGCCTTTTAGCGGTTAAAAAAAAAAGGGTATACTGGAGAGAAAAAAAAGTTTGGAAAAGTGAACCGGCCAGCAATTTCTCTATTATACTTCCTTCGTTTCAAAAAAAGAAGATAGTCCTATCTTGACTATATGGTCAACTGATCAAAATTTGACCAAATATTTATAATAATTTACTTTTTTATAAGAAATTCTAAAATTTGCTATTGATAATATATTAATATCTGTGTGGGGGTGATTCATTTAGCAAGATATTTCATGTTTAAATTTTATCATATACAAATTTCTTTGGACAACGTCACACTCGTATCGCGAGTAGAAATTAGTTTCGGACCCAACGTAGTTTGGGAATATATCGTGGAAGACAAACAAAAAAGGAATATATCTTAATGTTGTTTGAATGATTTAAATTTTACTACCTACAATATAATAATATATTTGATATTTTAACATGTTAGACTTTTAATATAGAAAGTGAACTAATTTGTTAGAATGAAAGGAGTAAAAGTACAAAGATTTATATAAATCTGAAAACTCCTTTAAAAAGTAAATAGTGAATTTGAATTTCGTAAATTCAACTCGTATATTCTCAAGGTAGTCGTAACAGATGCCTACAATCGAATTTCTGCCTTTATTTTATGGGATTCAAAAAAAGTTGTGGGCATTATCCAAAGAAAGACATAAAGTTATCATTTTAAACCAGCCAACCTTGGCTCCTTAGTTTATTTATGTATTTATTTCTGGTGTCCTAAGGGGTGGGGGGATCGAAAACCTTACACTTTGTCAAGCCCCAACGTAGGTCTACTTGAGGCAAATAGTAAGGCTAGAAAGGAGGTGAATAGCCTTATTAAATCTTTTTTAAAACTTTTGCAGCGAAAAAGTGATTTTAAGGAATCAGTCAACTAATCAATGAGAGTAATTAGCTGAGGACTAAAGTTTATGAACATTGTTGAAGATTTGACTGAAGTAAAGAGATAAAGGCTGACTGAAGCTTTAAGTAATAAGATGCTTAAAGCTTTGGTCAGTTTGATCAACTAAAGCAAAGCAGTAATAAACACAAGATGTAAAGTAGTTTACAGTATCAAAACTACTACGTCCACTACCAAGTTGATCAAACTTGAATTTTTGAAGTGCACTAATATTAATAATCTAGATGATCACTAACGGATCAGTGTACAGTAAGGACCAGTGATTTATGGAGATTGTATGTTACAAGGAACAAAACAATCCCGTGTGTTACAATCAATGATGTCTCAATAACTAAGTGGTTGGGAGATATTCAAACAGTGATTGAACTAAAGACAGATACAAAGATTTTAAAGTATAGCAGTAAATGATCCTAGTAAATGCGCTTTAAATGAAGCTTCAACGATTCTTGAAGTTTTATGATTGCTTAAGTGCTTGAGAGCTTCAAATGTTGTGGTTAGGTCACCGTTCTTCAATGCTTCTTCGGCTTTAAATAGGCAGAGATAGAGAAATATATGTTGGATACAATTGAGAGTAGTTGACGTTGCATTTAATGTTCTGATATAAAGCAAGTCAAGCAAGGTGAACCACTATTCCTCAAACCTTGTGTTATCACAGAAGAGGTAGGTAATACATGTCGTTTCATTCTGAAATAAAGCAAAAAACTAGGAATGGAAAGTGTATCAGAGTACTCATTAAATGAAAAGCAAAAAGCATATTTGAAAGTCAAGACACACTAAGTACTGACACAAATTCAAAATAACTACGGAAGCTTTCGTTTAAAGATCAACAGACTTTCAAGAGACGACAAGACAAGAAATATGATACAGTCTGCTGTCCTTATGTCATTTAATTTGTGACTGACTTGAAAAATATTTAAGTTTTAATCAGTCACTTGATATCGGTTGAATATACTTGACTGATATATAAATATATATCAATCATCAGCCAATAAGGAATGATTGGTCATTTGAAATCGGATGTAGTACATTAGTCATCAGCACCGGGCAATAATGAATGGTCATGTGATTAGCGATCATCCAAAGGCTGCTGATCACTTGATTAGCCAACAATAAAAATGAGGTTTGGTTGAATGATTCCAAAAGATCGAATGATTTTAAGTAAATTATGGGAAGGACTAACACCCAACTCTACCTTTAGGTCACCGTAAATGTGAGCCCCAACTATACCATTGAGTCATCTCTTAAAGACAGCTTCTTAGTTTCTCCGTATATATACTCACTTATAATAGTCTATTATAGATAATCCTACGGGCTCCTTAGTTTCTTTGTAGGATTATCTATCTATACTATTATAAGTGAGTATATATACATACGCACCACATTTTTAAATAATTACTTATAATCCTATAATAGAATAATCATTCATTTCTTCCACTTTAAAAAATATATATATATTTAAATAAAATGATTAAAATAAAAATTAAAAATTCATAAAAATTATTACTCCATATAAAAAAAAAGAAAAAAGATAATCATATATACGCATTGAATGTGGCACATTCAGTAGTTCTCAATTTATTAGGATCATGCATGAGGTCTTAAACAAAAGAATGGTTTAATGGAGAATGCTATTAATTAATTAAACCGCATCGCATGTCCTAGACCGTCTAATCTGTATCAATTGGCGGCGGCATGTGGTTGAATGGTAGTATTAAGTTTCGTTTTTCAGTGCTTTTTAGGGACGTGAAAAAAAAAAAAGGAACGAATATCCAATATACACAATCTTGGTTCGAGTTTATTACAATAAACTACTTATATAACGGCTTAATTAATGTTGTGTAGACGGTAGAATTGAAGTAATAATACTCCCTCCGTCTCGAATAAATGTTTCTACTTTCTATTTTGAGATGTCTCAACTAATGTTCCTAAAGACTTTTGATGTACTTATTTTTTACTATTCTTCCTAATATGCCCTTAAAGTTTCATTTAATACAACACATACCAAGGAAATCCAATTATATAGAATAGTTGAACTCATTTAATGTTTATAGGTATAATCGTCAGAACACATTTTACAACACATAATTCATTATTTTTCGTAATTCCTGTGTTTTATCTACTAGGAACATTTATCCGGGACGGATGGAGTAATAATAATTAATCGAAAAATCAAAAGTTGGCCCAAACAAAAGAGAGGAATTAAATGAGTCTGGTCGGTTTTTGTTTGCAATATGCAGGAATTTACCATTCGATGGTAATTTTTTTTTTTATCATTTAGTCGTAGATGTACGCTAGCTCCACATTCAGTTTAGGAAAAAAAAAAAAAAAAACCTAAAGAGCTTTGATCTATGTTTAACTTTTAACTTTTGCGAGAGGGAGAGAAATGATAGCTAGCAGTGTTTATGCTTTAGGAACACTCAAGAAAACACTTGAAAGGAGGTATGGAGTGTGGTCTTGTTAATGGAAAGCATGCGACTATAACTGATGATGAGCTTTTGCCCAGTCAACTTAATTTGCCAGTTTATGGTTAGGGTTGTGCATGCTGTTGGTTTCAAATTAAAAATCGTTATAATTCGATTTTGTCTAAAATTCAAAACCCAAAATCAAACAAAATTCGCAATTTCAGTTTTGCAACAGTCTGATTTTGGTTGCAATACCAGTCTCGATTCACATTTTATTGCTCTAAATTTATAAGTAAGCAATATAAATTCTCTAAGTAAAGCAACATGCTTCCAAAAAAATAAAAAAAAGTAAAGCAACAAGTAAGCGAACTCAAAGTCATTAAGTGTACCTCTATAAAATTCATTAGGTTTACTTAATTGAAAGAAATAGACAAGAAGTTAAATTTTTTAAATACTACTACTAATAATAATAATAATAATAACTACTACTAATAATAATAATAACAACAACAACATAGCTTTGACCAGTTTCGGTCCCGATTTAATTTTTCAATAAATTTAAACTAAAATCGAAACCTGTGACCGGTTCTTTAAATTGTAAAACCCATTATCAACTGTTAGTGTTACCCACAAGATGATTTTTCAGTTTTAATTTTACCGATTTCGAAACAATTTTTCGATTTTCGGTATCCTGTTGCTCGGGGCCTAGTTATAGAAATGCCTAGAGTTTGGTGATGTTTGGACTTCGGGATTGGGCTCAGGTTCAGGGTTGTAAGTTGAGTCAAATTTCTTATATCTTTGGGCTTAGTCTCTTGGGCCCTCAACAATTCTAATCTTTTAGTTTTCCTTTTTAACTGTTTACTGCCCTTTTCTGGGCCTCTCAGTTAATTCCATTAACTCAAATGATTTACGAATTACGAGAGAAAATGGGGTTATTTGGATTTTGGGAGATTGATTAGGGCTAGGGATGAGCAGAATTTTTTCAAATTGATCGGAACCAATATTTATGGTTTGGTTTCAAATTTTGATAGAATCGATCGTTTGGTTCGGTTTTGATTTTAAAACTTATAAAATGATTTTAAATCGGATCGAGCTAATATATATATATATATATATATGTGTGTGTGTGTGTGTGTGTGTGTGTAATATAATTGTATAATTTATATATTAATAAATTAATTTTAAAATAAATAATTTTCAATCCTAACGCTAACCCTAAATATAAATACCTAAAGTGATATTTCACTATTTCTGTCGTCAAGTCAAGACTCAAGTTTAACAACAGTCAAACACTCTCTCGTTCAAAAGTATCACAAACGGTATTAAATTTTATTATTTGTTTGTGGTGAAATATATCAAATAAAGCCAATTAAAAAATTGAAAGGGTTAAGGTGTTCAACCCTTCAGAATCAAAAAATGTGCAAGACCGGACTAATAAGAACCGAACCAAAGTATAGATTCTCATATATCTTGGTTTTGTTCTGGTCCTAATTCTCATATACATTGGTTTGGTTCTGGTTCTAATTTTTTAGGATAAAATTCGGGCCGGTCCCTTTTAGACAATTTTTATTCGCTAAAACCCATTATAATTGTTTTCAATCGCTAAAGGACACTTTTGTTGCAGAATGTCATCTATACCCTTTAAAAATACGAAACAGTGGACGCTATGCATCGCAAAACAAAAATGATGCATCGCAATACAACGATACACATAAAATATGGAAGCCCACGATATGTATCGCAAAACAAAAAACGATACATCGCAATACAAGAAGATGCACAAAATTTTGCGATGTACGAATTTTGTGCATCGCAAAAAAAATTTGTACATCGTGAATTTTGCAATGCACAAATTTTGTGCATAGCGATTTTTGCAATGCACAAACTATATGTATCCATTGCGATGGATTTTGTTGCGATGCACAAATTTTGTACATCGCAATTTTTGTGATGCACAAATTATATGTATTTATCGCGATGCACAAAATCCAACAAAATCAACTATGGGGAAAGAAGAAGATGATGAGGTAGTATTTCTACTAGAAAGCAAGGGACAGATAGACTCCTTCGAGCCCGTTTGGTACAGCGTTTATAAAATGTAGTGTTTTAAAAACGCAGCGTTTTAAAAAACGCAATGTTTTAAAAACGGATGTCTTTCCTTATAAATACGTTTGGGATATCACTTCAATACGCAGCTTTTTTTTCTTAGGAGCGTTTTAAAACCTGCGTTTTGGGAAAAAGGGAATTCCAGCGTTTTAAAACGTAGCTGCGTTTTGAAAACGCTGCGTTTTCCGCCGTAGTATTGAAACACATTTTTTGTAAATAAGCTGCGTTTTATCCCTGCGTTTTGGCCAAAACGCTCGACCAAACGGGCTCTTCGTTTACATCCACTATGGTAAAAGAAGACTCATCCTACCAATGACAAGTCCACCAATCATCTTGCTTTCAAGCCTTCTTCTATGATAGGAGCTGAGAGGGCCTTGCGTTTTCTTGACTGGCTCTTCCCTTGATGAAGTTAGCAACTCGTGGAAAAGAAGTGACCTCACTAGGTATACGCTTCACACTAGGATTTCCTTCGTGAAAGTTCATGGCGCTTACGCTTCCACGAGCTATCTCTACTCTTAAACCGATCCGCTTTAAAACATCAATATAGAAGAGATAGGTTGATAGCATTCAATAATCCAGTAAAAGAAAAAAAAAAAGTCTCGTGAAGTGAAGGGGTTTTTTGAGAAGTGAAGAGACGGGAGCAGTTTTGAAACAAATAGTCAATTTTTCACTTAAAGTAGACTTAAGCGGTTAGAAACAATTATCGTATCCTTAAATGATTGAAAATCTCATAAAGTGGACTGGCCGACAACTATCCCAATTTTTTAAGAATCGAAGTATTCGTTTGATTCTAATTTTTCTTATTTTTGCAAAAATTAGATCAAACCGAACTATAATCACCCTAATTAGAGCATATATCTAGCTTTTGGATACGAAGATATTCTCTCTAGACTTTTAATCACCGTGGCCTTATTTACAAAATTACAATGGTGGACTTTCTCGATCCTTAGCAATTAATGGGAGGATTGAACACTAGGGTCTCTAGAAAGTCCCTATTGTATAAAAAATATAGATATATAAAGGGGTACGGATGCTTTATTAACTACTTTTATTTGTGCTTTACATAATTTTGAATTGTTATAATTGGACCATTACCGAATAAGTCGGAAACAATCAAGTGTTAAAAGACAAAAACAACCTTACAAAAATGTATGTAAATTGCACATAACGAATTTCTATCCAAACATTAACGGAAAACCCCTTTTACCCACAATTGCAACAAAAATGCATCCTTATAGACCTCAATGTACAAAAATTGATAACACAGACCTCTGAATGTGACAATGAGCAAACCCCAGGGTAGTAGAATACAATTAACCCTTTTTCTTAGTCATAAGTCATAACCTACCCTCTTGAATTGTTAAGAAGCAATTTATCGTTTCCTTCCGGTCTAGTAGTGATAGCCAAATCGTCTCCGGATTACATTGGTTGTGTTATTTATTTTGTGAGCTGGGTATTTATTTTAGATCTTCCCTACTCATTTCTAATGGTAATGAATTTGCTATTCAAGTTGGCCATATTTAGGTTTTTCATACTTGCACACTCCCGTTGCATTGAAATTGATTATCACTTTGTTAAAGAGTTATCAACCTACCTCTACTTTCGTTCGTTTCATTTTTCTACTCCCCAAGCTCTTTACTAGGGACTGTCTCACGATCGGTCGATCGCTTTCTTCAATCTCGCTCCAACTTCAACCTTTAGTCCGTGTCATTTTGTTTCTGAGGGCTGATAGAGTAAGAAAGTCAATAGTCATTTATTCCTTCATATGTAAATATGGTAGGCAATTTCCTTAGTTTTGTTACTTGCAATATCATTTATTTGTGATCACGATGTATGACCCAAAAATGTCTCCTACTTTTATAAATAACTAAAAGACTTAAATATCAATTTCGTTACTCAATTTTTTAAAAAATTCAATAAGCTCACTTTATATTTTTTTTTTCACACTTTAATCATTCTACTTAAACCTTTCCTATCAATAAGCTCATTGATTGAGTGAGTTTATTGATTCTCTTCACCAAGTAGAGTGATTAAAGTGCGAAAAAAATAAGTACTTAATGAATTTTGGGTAAAAGTAGGGTGAACAAATTGGTATTTAAACCTAACTAAAAAGAAACACTTGTCATTTTAC
Organism: Platycodon grandiflorus; assembly: GCA_016624345.1. NCBI lineage: Eukaryota > Viridiplantae > Streptophyta > Magnoliopsida > Asterales > Campanulaceae > Platycodon > Platycodon grandiflorus. Next base: position 4,109,281 of record CM028364.1, on the reverse strand, counting down.
TGTACGTAACTTTTAAATGTTACATTTGTTTTATTTTCTCTACATAAATAAAGAATGTTAAATATCATCCTCAAATATCAACATGCTCAAAAATGTCAGACACACACACACACACACTTAAAAAAAATTTAAATGATGAAACAATGATGTCACTGCTTTATTGGTCGCTTTGATGTTACTTATTAAAAAAAACTTCCGTTTTTCGTTCACATAGAATTTAAATATGAAACATCATATCTAAGAAAATTTCAATTCTTATATTACTTTTCGTATTTCAAACTATTGTCTAAAGCACAATTTAAATTTAATCACTATCTGTTTACTTTTATTAAATATGAAAACTGAATATAACTATTCCATCATTGTTATGCCTTCTTCCCATATACAATCTAATTATTACTATAATAAATACAAATTTTATAAGTTATTTGACAAATTTTATGAAAATATCTTCTATATTAAAAATTATCAAATTTATAGGACAGTACAAAGTTATAGAGTTAAAACTTGACAAAGTGTAATGTCTAAGGTTTACAGGTGGGTTGTCAAACCACCAAAATATTTTTCCTACTTTCAAATACGAGTATATGGCAAGCAGGGTCGAATCCTCAGGGAACGGGAATAATTTCTTTCGAGTAAATAACAAAGAAATAAAAAGAGGGGATTTTTGAGATATTTATCTAATAGCTAAACAACTAGTATTAACTAAATTAACGAGAAAAATTATAAAAGATAAAATAAGAACAATTGTAAAACGAGAAATAAATTCGAGAAAATAACAAGACAAGAAAATTCCGATTCAAGGGTCTTGACATTCAATTACATTATCGATCATAGGCCAAAATAAATATTAATTCTTGCGATTCAAGTATTCAACCAAAGACTCGTTAGGATAGCCGTAACAAGTCTTGTGTTTTCCTAATTTAATTGACCGAACCTAGCATCCAGTCAAAACTTATCATCAATCGATTGGGCACGGTAGCGTTCCATACCAATTGATGATAGCACTACGCTTTATGAAAATGGTTGAACCTAATTTTGATAATCGAGATAGCTGCAATTATCAAAACTAGTCTTGTAGATTCAATTAGGTAAAATTAACTATGATAGCACAACTAATTCCACATATTGCTACTAATTTCCATTCATTCATGATAGCACAAACTCATGGATAGCGGTAGGAAATTATTAATTCAATTGAGTCGTCAATTCAATAAAATAACAATTTCCATGAAAATTAAATTGAATCTACAATTACTTGAATATAACAAGAAACAATTCAACACATAGCCTCACAATAATATAATTGAATTAAAAAGACCCTTGAATCAGAAGAAAAACCTTAGCCACGCATGCTTGAAATCATCATCATCTTCATAAAAATTAAACTTCAAATTGTTGATTAAGTAGAGAAAATGAAAACTTGCAAAAGAGAGTGTGGAGAGAAAAGAGAAGAAGTGGCGTGTTCTTGGAGTTGTGAGAGAGAGAGAGAATGAATGTGAGTTACTACCTAGAGGAGAGAGAGAGAGAAAATGAATGGGAGTTACTAATCTAAACATAACTCCTCCCTCCACTAACTCTTCAAATTCCCCCACTAAAAGAGAGATAAAAATAGAAAATAATACAAAATAAAAATAATTGTTTTCTTCTAAAAGTCAGAGATGTGTCTTCATGGGCTCTTCTCCAAGATTGGACCCCTTTTGTTATCCAAGCCCAACACTCTTTGGTTCACTTTCACCAATTCTTCACATATTAGCTCAAAAGTCCACCTTTTAGCCCACATTTGTTCCAAGTCCAAATAATTCTTCTCCTACACCAAAAGATATAACAATAGATCAATTAAGTGCAATAATCAATCAAAAATATGGAGAATATTAAAATAAAATGTGGACTAATGAAGACACATCATTTACAAAGTTAGGTTGACTTTTCTTTGTCTAACTCTCTACAGTACAGCGACACATAGTCATATATATAGAAGGACAAAAAGTGATGAAAGATTTAGAAAAATTTACAAGTTGTACACTATAGGCAAAATTCCGCTAGGATAAGCACAAGCTCAAAATTAGGACTTTTACATTTCAGGAAAGATAGGGCTTCTTCTGCAATATCTATGTTGTACAGGCTGAGCACAAACCAAATGTCCCTGTCGACGGCCCCGTTTGTGATAGTAGCCAAGGAGCAATGAGTCACCTGGCTGAAACCTAAAGACAAATAAAGCCTACAAGGTCTTCAAGTTTTAAAGAGTTCATGAACGATGAGATTTTTTTTTTTTTTGCATAATCACCTTCTAAGTGCCTGAATAAATACTGAGTGCAACGGTGATATTACGTCACCAAGATTGATATGGTATCACAAACCAATCAAAGTCTACCGATTCAATAACTTTACTGATGTGAAAAACAAAGTTGCAATCTTACTCTCTACATCAATAAAGTTGCTGATTTAATACACTTTAATTGCTTTGTAATACCACGCCATATATACTTATAACCGTTGCACTCAATATTTTTTTCTAAGTGACCGATGTTATTCTGCGTCACCAATCCTAATGCACCTCATTTCAGTGAAGTTTTTGCAGTTGGAACTATATTTTGTACTGTTATAATTATAATCCTCACCAAGCTTGGTCCACCAATCAAAAAGACTAATATAGTTTAATACTCCCTCCGTCCATTAATTATTGTCTTGTTTGACCTGACACACTGATTAAGAAAAAATAATTTACTTGATTATTAATATTGGTATAATGTGTAAATTTTTTTAATACCCATATGTATGTGGCCCATAATTAAAGTATGAGAAAAAATAAAGGTAAAATGGTAAAAGTGATGTCTTAAAAAAGAAAGTTTTTAAACAAGATAATTATTTTAGAACGAACAAAAAATGAAAGGAAGATAATAATTTAGGGACGGAGGAAGTATATAATTAGTTAATTGTGTCAACTTGCTTGACTTGTATTTATATATATAAGATGAATATCTATTATAAACTCAAGAATATTTTTGAATCAAGAATTCTAAGTTTCTATATGCACATGCAGAAGGTAGGATGATTTTGTAACTTCAAAAATTGGAGATACAATGACAATAAAGAAACAAAAGATCAACAACCACAAGGAAACACAAAATTGGCGAGCGACAAGTCCATTGTATATTAATTATACTAAGAATCTATTTTTTATTTTTAAAAATCAACATGTGACTAAATTAAATTAAAATTTTACATACTTCACTTATGTTTTAAGAAACAAAATTTTATTAATTAAAAACTACTTTAAGAATACTATAGATTACAACCTTAATAACTTTGTAAATGCATTTTTTGTCAAACTTTAATTAAGTTGACCCAAAAAAATCAAAAGTCAATTCTTTGACTGGAACTGAGGGAGAGAGAGTAGATGATATGCAATATGGATACATCTAATTCTCCCTCGCAAGTCTAATTAAGACAACCTCCCTAAACACTCACAAGAATAATCCAAGCAACGCTCAAGAAAAATCTCACCAAATACAACTCTATCTACAAGCGTCATTCAAGACTCTCCCTCAAGATGTATAAGAGATCTAATCAAAATGTTAATATTTGGGTTGGATAACCGAATGTGGACGCCCATGACGAGTCAGAACAGAGAATACGTGAAGGAGAGAATAACGTTTTTCTATTTCCTTGCTTTACAAAAGTCACGGTACAAAGAATATATACAAGAAGAGTCTTGTTCTCCAAGAACTCTATTCCTACCATACTATACAAATCCCTATAATTATGATAAGAAAATATTACCCTAAGGTAGTGTTTGGTAACATTTCTGTTTCTTTATTCTATTTCACATGTTTCTATTTCACTTTGTTTCTGTTTCAATTTGTTTCTGTTTCTTGAAACATGTCGTGTTTGATAAACATTTCTATTTTCTTTCACAAAGTTAAACTCTTTTCCCAAAACTATTAATACATTACAACTTCATCATATATTATATCCAACTTAAAAGGTGTAGAATAATAATTCACATTTTATCTATTATTAAAAAAATTGTGAATAAAAAATAAAAATTAATATTCATATATACATACATACATTTGTCCAACTCTATATATATATATATATGTGTGTGTGTGTGTGTGTGTGTGTGTGTGTGTGTGTGTATATACACATGGAGGAAAAAAGTTAGGGTTGAGAATTTCTCGTGTCAAAGTTCAAAGACCCAACCTAATTGATCTTGGCCCTTCTGTATTTTGGATGAGAAATGTTCCTCTTCTGCGAGAAACAAAATTTTTTTATTTCTAGAATTTGGGAAAAAATGAGAAACGTTTTTAGTTTCTCAGAAATAGAAATGATTGTCAAACGCATTTCTGTTTCTATTTTTCACAAAAAATTAGAAGCAGAAACAAAAAATGTGAAACAGAAATGGTTAACAAACATGCCCTAACTTATTTATACTTATCTATACATAGAAAGGATATGGACAAATATCTCATATCTCAACAAGGTACGTTCCGACTCAATTAGACTAATGGGTTGAAGTGGTTAACCACGTATCTGCTGTAACCAATAGATAAGTTACTACTAATAAGTGGAAAGTTCCCAAACCCTTTGGATCTCTCATGCATAAATATTGATTACGCACCACAGTATAAAGTACACTAAATACAAGCACGTTCAGTATCCACTGCTTTCACTAATAGCACATTGAGCTAAGGCTTATGAGGTTCTTTTGTAGTGGATACTAGATTGATACTCTAGTATTATCAATCATTTATGGAAGTACGAATACGTAGATAGAGGCTCTTGATCAGAGTGGGCTTTCAAGTATCGAAGCTTTAAAGTTAAGAACATGGGCATATGCTTCAATCGGGGTAGTATCTGTTTTTATTTATTCGGCTATGTATATGCCTTTGCGATACATAAGAAGGCCTTCAAATCTTCTATCGCACTCCCTATCATACTCTCTGTCCTATTAAATCTCAGCTTTACACGTTTCCTTGTAAAAATTGTAAGAAGAAGACAAGTTAAAATAACAAGGATACGTGTAAGGCTAAGATTAAGTGGGACACAGAGTGTGATAGGGAGTGAGATAGAAGATTTGAAGCCCATAAGAATTTTACAATTGAGATATTTACATTTAATGAAGGGTTTGACTAAACATGTACTTTAAGGGCATATTGTAATTATTTGTATTAGAAAGTTTTACTTTGGTATCCATTTTAGTAGCTCTGCGAATTGTGAAATTTATGAAATTAACAAAAAGTTTCTTAAATAAGGTGTTTAACATGTGCCGTTAGGGCACAAGTTAACTTTTGCCTTTAATGAAAGTAGGGTTTCATCTGCAAAAGCTAAATGTAACATCGGTTAAACATTCCGAGCAATTGAAGCACCAACCAACTCCAAGTCTCCATCGCCATTGAGATAGTAGCCAAGGGTCTATTTGTTAACCCAATTATTTTTTTTTAAATGATATTAAAAATAAGATTGTTTGATAATGTAATATTTTATCACTTAGTAAATTAAGTATCTCTTAAAAATAACCAAAAATTTAAGTCAAAAGAGGGTGTTTTAATATTTTAAACTCCATTTTTTTAAACATTAGTCTTCAAAGCTTAATTTTCAATTTTAGCAAACAGGTCCAAGTGTACCTCAATTGGTTATGCTTCCTCAAACTTAAAGACGAACATAACCTACAAGGGCTTGAAGTCTTAAAAAGGTCGAGAAAAATGAGAAATTTTCTTCACCATATATATCTACATATCTACATAATATTATTCGGCATCACATTTACTAAGTCACCACATATGATATGATAGATGTTTGACCTCTACCAGTGTAATATTCAGCTAATTGTGACAACTCGTTTGACCTCTACCAGTATAATATTCAGCTAATTGTGGTAATTTGCAAACTAATAATAAAAAAAAAAGGTTTATTAAGTTGATTCTAGGAATCAGATTAAGTGGATCTGCATAAAGGGGAAACCAAAAATATGTGAGATAATAATTGATCTATTCATAAAATTTAGATTTCGTTGAAACGCATCGATCTAACTTAGGTTAATTGTGTTAAAAAAAAAAAAAACTTAGGTTAATTATTCATATATATCATTTGGCAAGAGAAAAGAAAAAATTATTAGAACTCAATTTAGATTTGATTCATGAGTTACTTGTTATAATATTTGTGTGCATTGTTTAAAACTCCTAAAAATATAATAAAATTTGTGTGACGACGTTCGGTCATTTGTTTTACAAAATCATAAACACCACAAGTAATTAAACTACTCAAGATTGAACTTCACTTGAATTCTATATATGTTAGTGAGGGAACCAAAACTTTGTTTGAGCTTGAAAATGCCAAAATTCAACTAGATTTAACTCATTTATACCTCTAGTCCTTTCTATACAAAGACAAATCTGAACTCTTTCCCTAATTGTAACTACAAGCATTCCTTAAAATGAGTTTTGTTTTTCGTTTTAATCCGTCCCAAATAGTTGCATTTCTAAATTCAAATAGAAAACCTTATTTTGTTTATGCAATTTATCTTTCATTTAAAAAAAAAAACACGATGTTACTCTTTTATCTCATATACTACAACAAAAAGATGTAAGGTCATTAAAAGTCAAAAGAAATATTTATAAGTCAAAATGTAATCTAAATGTTCTTGATTTTCACAATTAGATTTTTTTTTTTAAATTTTATTTTCGAGTGAGCTAGTAATAATTTTTGTTAGAAACAAATAAAAATCAACCCCTCCCCCAAAAGGCCAAAACTAAAAAGGAAAGAAAGTGAAATCTTAAAATTCTCCAAATAGATTTAGGACTTCTTCCTCTTTATATTTTCCCCACGGAAACCTTTGACTGTTACTTTATTTCCCGGGAACATTAACCTCCCCCAATTTTCTTACTTCTTCAATCACACTCTCTCTATCTCTCTTTTCGCTCAACCATGGACAACCCATCTCCGAAAATCGACATAATGTCGGGTCTAAGCTATCATCCATCACCGTCTAGAACAATCTACAGCGACCGCTTCATCCCCAGCCGATCCTCCTCCAATTTCGCCCTCTTCCACATCAATTCATCCCCTCCGAATCCCCCTAATCCAACCACCTCTGATGGCCGCGATGATACCTCCGCCGCCTACACTTCTTTATTGAGGACGGCATTATTCGGCTCGGATCTCGGTTTCGGTCCTCCTGGTACGCCTGAAAAGTTGGCCGGCAAGAACTCTTTTTCCCTGGGGTCCCCAAGCAGGAACATTTTCCGGTTTAAATCCGAAACAAGACAGTCTTTGCCGTCCTTATTGCCGTTCGGGTCGGATGATCAGTTGCCTGGTGTTAGTCATAACCCGGTCAAAGCTCCGAGAAAGATTCCCAGGTCACCTTACAAGGTATTTTTTTTTTTTTTTTCAACTCTTTATTTGGGCTGTTTACTGAATTTGGGGATATGGGTTTTTGTTGAATTTGGGGTTTTTTTTCCCTTGTTTTTGTTTTTGGTTAGGTGCTGGATGCCCCTGCATTGCAAGATGATTTCTATTTGAATCTGGTTGACTGGTCTTCACACAATGTGTTAGCAGTTGGATTGGGAAATTGTGTGTATTTATGGAATGCTGCTAGTAGCAAGGTAAGCAAGCTTTCATGGTTTCACCCTTCTTCCCTCTTTACTTGTTTGTATATGTGTGTTTGTCTGTATCTGTGTTTGTCTGCAGTTTCTGAACTTTGGTTTGATTATTTCTCTTTCTCTGTGTGTGTCTGTTTATGTGCAGTTTCTGAACTTTGATTTGATCATTTCCTTTTCTTTGCTAAAGGGTGTGGGTGGATGGGTGTGAGTGTGTGTTTAGTTTCTGAGCTCTGAGTTGGTCATTCGCTAATCTCTGCCTACTGTCTTTGACTTTGTGAGCTCAGCGTGTGTGTGTGTGTGTGTGCATGTGTGTTCAACTGCAGTTTCTTTGCTTATTATCGGCTTATTAATTACAATCTACTTGCAGGTGACGAAGTTGTGTGACTTGGGAATTGATGATAGTGTTTGTTCGGTCGGGTGGGCTCAGCGTGGTACCAATCTTGCTGTGGGGACTAGCAATGGCAAACTCCAGGTATTGGATCTCACGGTTAAACTTATAATTATAAGGCATTTTATTGAATATTTATGGTTAGATTAATTTGACTCTGCATTGTTCACACAGTTCAGCATGGTAGATGAATGTCAAAGATTGCTTTATTTTTGATTTGGTAAAATATTTGCCCTTAGCAAGCTTTAAAACTCTTAAGTGGTCCATACCCTTCTTCCTGCCTGTTGCTATAGACCGGTTCGTAAGCCGTTATTTCTATGTTTTTCTGTCTTGATTTTAGATTGGATTATCTATGTCTTCTGATCCTTTGAAAGGCCTCTTCATATGATTCTCTATAAAGAAATGTAGTTTCTTTTGTCTTCTTTAATTCTTTTAACATGCTAGTTTCATGTGAGGAAATAGCACTCCTGTCTCCCGGTTATGCAAACGTTCGAAATGATCGATCTTCTTCTTATCACACAAAATTCTGAAGCAAGATGAGAAATTTACTCCAAATTGCTCTAGGATAGAACCATCAATACCAACAAAAAAGCACTCAGGAGGTAATCTTTGTGAGTTAGGACAGTACCCAGTTCCTTACGGAAAGAACTAAAATTTGACATTTGAGGTGTGGGTCCTCAATTTATACCATCTCTGTCAATTCAAATTCATCTTAGAGAGGATACATGATGTTTCTATGTGTATCCTTGCAAAAGGAATTGCAACAAAGGAATCCAACAATTACCATCAACATTTAATTAGGCTATTAACTGGATTATGGCAACCTGCCAAAATACTGATGTTGGGCAGGTATCAGCGGAATAAATGGACCAATTGGACTGTTAGAAGCCCAAAAGCTTGGGATCTGTCCAAGTTAATAACTTTGATCTGAGAGAAATTATGAGACGAGTGCAAGTCTGTAGATTTTGAGTTTAATGTTTAGTGTTACTTATATTTGTTTCCACTTTTTGCTCTTATAATAACTTTTATTCGGGAGGATCACGAGAGGAGTACTAACCGAAGATTTTGAGTTTACTTTTAGTGTTAATTTTATTTGTTTCCTTTTTCGTTGTTATTTCCTTTTTATTCGTAATCAACCCTATTGTAAAAAGGTTGGCGGTATTCTCTTTGGAATGACTTTATCAATTATTGTCAAATGAACATTAGGATTTCTCCGTTTTCCTTGTGGATTCCAGGGTTCTTTTAATAGTGAATTCTAGGGTTTCTTAGGGTTTGGCTTGCTCAACCCTGTTCCCTATTTCTACTGCATCAAATACTTATCCCGTTGCCTTAACCTTTGTTCAATGCACAGATATGGGACGCCTCTCACTGTAAAAGAGTAAGAACTATGGATGGCCATCGATTACGTGTTGGGGCCCTTGCTTGGAGTTCATCCGTGCTGTCTTCAGGAAGCCGGGATAAGAGTATTCTTCAGCGAGATATACGAGCTCAGGAAGATTTTGTTAGTAAGCAAAGTGGACACAAGTCAGAGGTCAGTTTCTTCTCTATATCACTACCTTAGTTGACCGACATAATTCTCTATCTCAATTACGAGCAAAGAAGTTGTTCTTATATTTCAATCAACGGGTCTTTCTTAATCTGATCACATTGGTTTTGCTATAGGTTTGTGGACTGAAGTGGTCTTATGATAACCGTGAGTTAGCATCCGGTGGAAATGATAATCGCGTATGTGCTCATATTTATTTTGTTCTCTTCAACTTTTACTTCCTTGTTTTAGCAACTTATTGTTAATTCCTCATGTTTCTGTAGCTTTTTGTTTGGAATCAACATTCCACACAACCTATCCTGAAATACTGCGAGCATACGGCTGCAGTAAAAGCAATCGCATGGTCCCCACATCTTCATGGACTTCTAGCTTCTGGTGGTGGTACTGCTGACCGATGCATTCGTTTCTGGAACACAACTACGAACTCGCACCTGAGCTGCATGGACACTGGTAGTCAGGTAAATATTAACTCATATCCTTTGAGAAAAATTCAATTTACCTGTTTTCTCTCTCTTCCCCTCATGGTGACTATTTCTTTTTATACTTATTGCAGGTATGCAATCTTGTGTGGTCAAAGAATGTCAACGAACTTGTCAGCACCCACGGATACTCCCAAAACCAAATTATAGTTTGGAGATATCCTACAATGTCAAAGGTACTATGACCTCACAATCTTAGCAAAACTATTGAAATTCATATAAATCACATATACATTTTTTAACATAATTCTTTAAATTTATTGCTAATGCAGTTGGCAACTCTTACGGGGCATACATATAGAGTTCTTTACCTTGCCATCTCACCAGATGGACAGGTAGCTTAACAAAGTTCACTCCTTTAAGCAAAAAATCTTCTTGGCAAAGAAGTTGCAGCTTATATTCGTATTTTTCGTTGTAACTTTTATTTTTGACTTGCATTCATAATTGTTGTTGCAGACAATTGTCACTGGAGCAGGAGATGAAACGCTTAGGTTCTGGAACGTGTTCCCTTCTCCTAAATCTCAGGTAAATATTTAAGTAATTAACGTTGAGTGGGGTTCTGAACTGTGCAATTTCTAATTGTCTACCTCTTCAAGTTGATTTTTTCTGGTCAGGCTTCTTGTTAATAGAAAAAGGCAGTAGTAAGCTTTCTTAGGGACCTTTTTTGGCAAGTTACTGGTTTCAACTGATTCAGGAGGCCTTTTTCCTTGTTTAGGAGAAACTAGAAGTTAATATATTCGTAGATTTTGCATGAGAAGAGATAAGGGAGAGGAAAATTGAATCGATAAAAGAATTATTACTTGTTAAGTATTTGTACAAAAAAGAAAAGAAAACATGCTCAAAAGTTATATATCTCACCTGTTTTGCATTCTATGTGGTGGTCTGAAAATTGAAAAGCAGATTTCTTCCTACTTGTAATTTCCTTTCCATCCCCAAATCCATTAACCATACATAGCATGAAATCCCTCGTGTAATAGTGAAGCACCAAAAGTTCTTCTGATCAACTTATATTAGGTGTTTTAACAGCCAATTACCTAATAACCATTCCTCTTCCCTTGGCCGAACCTCGTCCCTCCGAAAAAGGGATAAAGAAAGCGACAATCATATTATACATTTTAATACTGAATCGCATGAGAAATATGCATACTCAAACACTTTAATGGGTAGCATTGGAATATTATAGACTTTCTTGAATGAGAAGGCTGTTCTACTGATTTAGTTGCCCCTGTTAAACTTCTATCATTATTTCTTTTTCAATCTCCTTTTATTTTAGAAAATAAAATTTACTAAAGTATGGATGAAATTTTTGTAGAACACTGGGAGTGTAATTGGAGCATCATCTTTTGGAAGAACGGTTATCCGTTGACCCCTCCTGGTTTGGGGATTTGTTGATGAAAAATGCATTTATAGTTCCTCTTCTCGTTCCATGAAAAGAGACTGATAGCTTGCTTGTATACACTGAAAAGTCATTTCTCGTGACTGGAAAGATACAAACTGCAGAAAGAGCTCAGCAATGTGGTCAGCTTGACTCGAGCTACACAGTCACAAAATTCAAGGAAGATGAAAAGCTAGTTCATTGCAGGGATATTTAATCTCTTTTTTTTTTTTTTTTTTTCATCAATATTGATGATATGAATCATATGTTGCTTATATCGCCGGTTAAAATGCGTTGTGGGGAGGTGTTATTCAATTCTCTGTAACTCCTCCCTGGCATTCTGTAATTAAAGAGACGCAGTATGTTTAGACGTCCCCAATGTAATGGCACCACTGTGCTCTGTATGTAAATAAAAATATTTGTTGAGCAAAACACAAACAATGTAGTGGCATCCTGCCTGAATGATGATGCTTATAAATTTAAGCCATTTATACGAAGTTCTGTTTTAAGCCTAATTTTCTGATGAATTAGGGTATCCTTTTCACCAAGTTTGTTGTATGTGCTATAAAATTCTATCTTGGCATCAATATTGTTAATCTCAATGCTTGGTGATGAGTTACTGAACTTTTACGCTGTTAGTGAATCTTCTTTTAGTAACTCCTTCCTCTGTGCTCGAGCTAGAAAGCCTAGTCTGTGTTCAACTTAGCTATTAACCGGCTGAAAGAGCACATGGCTTCAACATGCACACCGGACTTGGTGCCCATCGGTGGTGACTACATAAACCATGACCATAATTTGTGCCCATCGGTTGGGACGCCATAGACCAATCACCAAGAGCGCACTGGCTACTATACCATTGTCACCAATCTTGATTTATTGGTCCTCTTGCACATTGTTCATAAGTGCAACTGCAATGATATTATTCTGTCACGACCCAAAGTATATGAGAATATTTAGCCTCCCAGATCCAGTCGTTCACTGGCCTGAACATCCCTTAGTCCAATAGCTTGCCAAAAGTCTAGTAGATATATGATGGGCTGTAGTAGTAGGTCACGGGTATAAACCTCGTCTAGCTATAGGAGTTTACTTTTTGAAACATAATACTAATGAGTACTACTTGCTTGCTTCTAACCTGAATTGTTTCATTCAACCAGTTTCCAAACTGAGGTTGTAATTTGTCAAAGGTAGGTTTAATTATTTCCCTTTGACTAGAAAATTTTAGATTAGTACATTCAAACACATGCATACGTACATACATACAAGCAACTCAAGTAGATATTCTTAAATAAGACAAATATGGTAAACAATAAATATAGCCAGAGGAGAGCAGTCAAAAACTATAAAACAAACACTTCATAGATTGGATTGATTCGAATAATCTTGATTACAAATATATGAAATCAATTGTTTTGATTTTAGCTTCGTCTTACTCTTTTATTTGATTACATATTCTAGTTTCATTGAGGGAAAAATAGACAAGTCCTAGCTTGTTGTGCGTTATTAATACTAATATAATCAAAAACTTTTTGTATCCATTAAATAATCATATATTATAAATAATTCGAAATTTCATAATGTAAATATTATGAATAATAAAGGGAGAGAGAGAGAGAGAGAGAGAGAGAGAGAGAGAGAGAGAGAGAGAGAGAGAGAGAGAGAGAGAGAGAGAGCCACTAGATATGATCATCTCATCTCATGCATCTTTATGTTTGCTTAATGATTGCCTCCCAGTCTACTTTTTCTGTCCAAAGTGATGTAGCAAAAACAAACGTGTATCATTTGGAATAATTGTTATCTTGAGCCACATAAATGATCTTTCCTGATTTGGATCTTTGAATGTCAGCAAAATGTGATTTGGAGCTATAATCTGTGTTTTGACTACTTGACTTTCTTCCTCCTCCTTTGTTTCTCTGTTATAGTAATAGATTATGAAGTAGGATTGTGTCCCTTTTTTCTAAAATTCTTGATTGTGGCTTAAACTTGGCATGAATTTTAGACTGAATTACTCAGTATTTTTAGTATTTCCACTACTTTTTGAATTGTCTATTGGTATCATTCTCTACGTTGTGACTTTAAAATCTTGTTTCAATATTCGAGAAAAACCACCCAACACCGATGAGAAAGCTACTCTCGCTCAACTCAGTTTGTTTCAACTGTCTTTGTTGAGTTTATTCCCTCTACTTCATTAGGAAATTAGGTTGGCGCGCTGCATTTCAATCCCTGGCCAGAGACAAAAAAATCACACACACAGCCTCACTAAAACTGTAAGGACCAGCACCACCCAAAAGACCAGTAGTTGCCAAATCCTATGTATATTGGCCATGAACTTTAAAGAGTGAAATTTTCACTCCAACTCTGGCTGGCACTTTTGGCAAACCCACAAAAAGTGACCGGCTTGACAACCTGTCTCCAAAGCAGCCAGAAGCTATACGAGTAAGAAAAATTATATAGATGCGCAGTTGCCCAAAACACATGCTCACCCCCATGATGAATACTGGCCACCAATTTAGAGTTTTCGCACCAACTCAGTGATGGGCATGACAATTCGGTCCCAAAGCAGCCAGAAATATAACAAAGAAAAAGTCATATAGACAGAATGGATTCATTGAAACATAACCATATCTTAGGCTAGGAAAAGACAAGGAGCCGGCCAATATTGAAACATAATCCTAATATTTTGGTATGTCTTGTACTAATTAAACATCCCATATTCTAGGGAAAACTATCTACACTTACAAGTTCAAATAATTGTTTGGTCCATAAGAATAAAATGAAATGTATGAATCATAGAGACCTGCACGAGATTATCAAATTGATGTGAATATTTCGGACCCGGGTAAAGTGTCCGGGCCTCACTCAAATAAGTGGGCTTCCAAAGAATACTAACCTGACCCATTCAAGTATATATAGTCACTTCCTCTTTAAAGCCTAAGGTAAGTCCCTTTTTACACTGTACGGTTTATTCAGTTTCTTTCATGGCGAAGAGACTGAAAAATACACCGGAGGGTTTTGGCGGAGAACCCTCCCCGCTCCCCGCCCCTCTCGACAATGATCTGGTTGGATACTCCCGATATGTCCGATTTTTTATGCATCATCCCAAATATAGCAATATTGCAAGTATCTTTCTACTAGTATGAACATATATAACTTATGTAGAATAAGTAGTTGATGAGTTTTCAGTCAAGTGGGACCACCTTTGAAGATAAGTGTAACAATATTAATTGGAAGGATGGTGCTAAGTGTTAGTTTTGAAACAAAGACTAGTGGAAATCATAACTTTTGACAAATTTTGCCAACTCAAGTTTTAGGACTCCTTCTTGGTTCATATAAATTTATACGAACCAAACCGGGGGATATAAAGTTAAACACTTGCCCTAAGTTTGATCTAATTAATATCCTCCTTCCACTAGGAAATTAAGCTACATTCATTTTCTAACACCATGCAACCACACACATCACAAGAGATACAATCATACACAGGGCAACTATTAAAAGACTCAACATACATAGTTGATTCTTTCTCTAACAATTTAAACTTTTAGAGAATTTGAATTTTAGACGATTTCAATACTTGACATGGTGCCATAACTCCGTGTTTGTCAAGAACTTCTACACATGTGGGGGAGTTCTTCTTCGATATACATTACTAATTCATTCTCTCGCTAACAGTTTTTAAGTTTTTAGTTTAATTGGATACTTATCACTAAATAAAGTCGTATATGGCTTGTATACGCTCCCAATTATCAAAGCAGCTAAAAACTATACACTTGAATAAATCATATATTTGAAGTATGAACAACAATTTAAGTATATCTATTACTACTATCTACCATCAAAGGCTCTAATCCCAAGTTTTGTAAACAGCCTTTCTGCTCAAAGGGTCGATGAGTTGCAGACCTTTCTCAGAATTTCTGTAATGAGAAAAACTTCATACACTCAAAATAATTTTTTTTTATTTTTTTTATTTTCCACTTAAATACCCCATATTTTATTTACACTAACAACAATTGTTTCTTACTCCACATGAGATGAGATCATCTTCAAATTTGTTGCTGCAACCCTTGGGGGGTCCCACTGCTGTCACCAGGAAGATCTTTTGACCAAGGGATTAAGCTCATTGGAGGGAAGCAACATTGACAATCTTCTTGGCAAGGTTTTGGCATTTCCCAGTTGCTTGATGGACTTTCTTTCTTCTCATGTTTGGTAATGGTATTGGTGGACCCACTAGAAGGTGCCATTGCCTCCTTTAGTGGACCCCAACACTCCACCCTTTTGAATTCTGGAATGTTTGAGTGAAAGTAAACCCAAACTTGAGCTTCCATCAACTCTGGGTAATTGTTCAACAAATTCCCATCTCCATGAGCAAAAGCCTTCAAAACCTGTCCAATCATAATTCTTAACAATAAGTAATGATCTTTTACAGTATATAAGATTAATTCAAGAATAATTTAAAGAAAAAGAAGACCTTATTTTCACTCTAGTTTTCGACTAATTAATACATCCCGTGTCATGTTTAATTTATATCACTTCAACATAATGTTTACTGTTGTAAAGTACAGTCGAGTGAGTGCGTTATTGTAAATATTGTACAAAAAAAAAAAAAAAATGAAATTACCACAGGGAGTTCTTTGCTGAAGATGAAAAATCTGAGCCTTGCAAACAAATCTAACAAGAAATGGCCACCACTTATGTGACAATGAACATGAAGAGACATAATTCCTTTAACTTTCTTCCACTCAGCAACAACTTCATCTCTCTGTAATTTGTTATACCAGCCCTGTAACTGCAAAAGGAACCCAAAATTTATTTGGTTTCATGCTTAGATCTTTTTTATCAATCCAAGAAGACAGCATAGATATAATATAATCAATCAAGAGGTTCAAATTTAACAATCTTTCTCAAATCCTCTGTTTTCCCTATGTTCATATATAAGTCCCAATTACATTTATTTTAATCCAATGGCCTTCAATTGTTGCGTTATGTTATGCTAAACTGTGTACATTAGGCCCTTCTAGAACCTTTGAAACCGGTAACATGAAAAAAAAAACCCGCCATGTTTTTATTTCAAGAAACGACTGATATAAATCAATTTCTAAACACTAGGGTGGGTGTGATTAATTAAAAATTCAGAAAGGACATCAATTAGTTGAAAAGGGTCAAATCAGAACACTAATATTCTAACAAAACAATTAACCAATACTAATATAATCCCCTAGCTGTTTCATCTGTGGTTATATAAGGTCAAGAGATTATTAAACTAAGACCCAACTAAATCTACTTTATCATGGAAAAGGACTACCAAAACCATTAAACTAAACAAGCAAGATTCTTTAATTTAATCGGACTTTTTTTTTGCAAATAAAAGAATTACCTGAGAATTGTTTATAGTTTGGGAGATAGCCAAAGTGAGCTTAGAAGTGATATCACTATGAGTAAGTGTGTAAGTTCTTGGGAGCTTCCCTGGGTGCTTCTTTTCATCCACTCCTAAAAACAGAACCTTTAACTTTGAAGCTTCAAATATTGCTGGCCCAAATAATCTTGCAGCCTGAAATCCAATCACAATTAGAATCCATCAGTCAAAACTACAACAAAGATATATAAAATTTTGCTTCCTCCATTTCAAAACGAGTGTCAATTTTTGTTCGTGGTATGGAGGACCTTTTGATTAAGAAAAAGAGGAAAATTACAGGGACTAAAGAGAAATTCTTCTTGGGTTTTCTTCTTCTAGGGAAGATGAAGAGAGGATTAATTTGCTGATCAAAAGGAGAAGGTGGTTTGAGCTTTGTTGATGGAAGGATCAGAGTGGCACTCAAAGAAACCATATTTCTTCAAGAATTCAAGAATTTTTTTTTTTTTCCCTTCTACAATTCAGGAATCAAAATAAAACACTTGCTACTTGTTCTATATAATAATATGTTGATCTAACAACTAACTAGGTAAAAATGAATGGAGGGGGAGTTTGGCAACAGTTTTCTTTTGCTTTTACTTTTGCTTTTGCTTTGCTTGGATGGATTTGGTTTTGAGACTTTGAAGAGTGAGATTTGGGCGTTTGGGGGAAGCGTGTTGGCATGGTAGTTGGCCGTAAAAGGGTTGCTTGAAATTCCCAACTTCTTGTAGAAGCTGACGTGCTTCATGGCCCAGCTTTCAACACGTATTGAGTTGTTATATTACTTCCATCATTTTAGGAAGGGTTAATGGCATGGTTATTTTCCTAATTTTTGTTTTGGGATAAAATATTTATCTAGTAATCGTCCTATTAATAATAAATTTAAAAAGGAAACACTGAATGTTATAAATTAATACTTCCTCCGTCTTTAAATTATTATCTTCCTTTTCTTTTTTTATCTATCTTAGAATAATTATTTTTATTAAAATTTTTTTTTTTAAGATATTACTTTTACCTTTTTACTCTTATTTTTTTCCTACTTTAATTATACACCACATACACACACATGGATATTAAAGAAAATTACACATTATACCAATATTAATTATCAAGTCAATTTTTTTTAATCCGTGTGCCGGGTCAAACAAGACAATAATTAAGAGACGGAGGGAGTACTATTTTTCTAAAAATAATTTAATAAAATATTGATCTAGTTTATGTAATTTAATCGGACATGTAATTATAGTAATAAACCCCAATCATAAAATTAAGTAAGGCAATATGACTTAATAAAAATTTAATATATTTAATTTAATATAATTATAATTACATATAGACATTAATATAAAAAAATTATTTTTGATAATTGTAGAATCAGAAATCAATTTAGTTTATTAAATTATAGTTAAGTAACAAATATAGTAGCTATTAACGAAAATAATATTTCTAATAAAAGTAATTCTATTTTAATTTTTTTTTTCAATTTCTTATATAGATTTTAAATTTTATTTTATTTTAAGTAGGTCACTCATCCATTTATAAAAATTAAAGTAGGTCATTGATGGATCTAACAAATTAAAATCTTGATGATTTGAATTATGCCTGGCAATTGGGTCGGGTTGATCTGGGTAACGGGTTGGTTTGAGTCAGAACTCATTACAACTCAAAATAAATTTGGGTTAAATGGATCGGGTCACTATTGGGTCGTGTGGGTTTCGGGTTGACCCGTTTTCCCCCTTCAGTTCAATCTTGCACTTTACCAATAAAAGATTTATTTTTACTTCAATATCAAAATACTCATTGACTGTTACAAACACAAACACAAACATAAATATGCAATATCAAAATATTCTTCGACTGTTACAAACACAAACACAAACATAAACATGTAAACTATTGCGGGGTTTACATGTTTACCAGAGCCTGGATCAAGTGAGCGCAGAAGCACAGGGAACACAAAAGCATAAGCACATTTACCAAAATGATTGAACAAATGGGAAAGAAAACATATTATTAGCTTCCCCTGGAGCACAACATAATTTACAAATATTGTAGTCTCTATCAAGAACAATAGGAACACAATTGCAATCTACCTTACGTCAACAAGGACCCAAAAAGAAAATGTGATATAAATGTCTGAAAAATGTGACAAACTAAATCAAGTACCTATTTCATGATTCAATGGATTGCAATCCAACCTATTGCCGAGCCTATCGAAATGTACATTTTTAGCAATGGACAAAAAGATTCCTTCAATAAGTATGACCATTTTTTTAGGATCAAGACAAAACAAATAGAGTAATTTTTACGGGGGGTCACAGAAGCAAGTCTTTGTAATTCTTCAAGGTAGGTAGTTATGAAAGAAATTTCGTTCCCCTGGGCTGCCTGCGCCGTCGATGGCGAAATTATAGGTTTATGATATTTTTGGTGCCCAAAAATAACATAATTTATTTTTAAGCCAATACTTTTTATTAAAATAATTTGTGGGCTATATTTAATTTTGCATTGCGTACTCCCAGCTGAATACTTCTTCGATCTAAAACTTGGTATTCCTAACTTTTAGAGAAAATTACATGAATTTTCCTTTACTTAACAATTTTTGTTTACAAAATAATTCTGAAATAGACTTTACTCGTATGTTGTAAAAGTATACCATTTCTTTTCACTATTAGTTCTTCGCATATAGATGCCGTTACAAAGTATCCATACAATAGTTGTGTACTCCCTCCGTTTTTAAATTATAGTCTTGTTTGTCTATTTTTTAAGTCAAGCGAACTAAAAGAAATAAACTTTAAAGAGAACTAGTTATAGAGCCCGTGCAATGCACGGGTGCAATTTAACTTTTATGTTTAATTGATACATTTTTGAAATATTTTTAAAAAAAATTATCATCATTAAATATAAAAGTTTGTTGACTTAATGTTTGACAAAAGTTAAGTGTTGTCAATATATGCAAATTGGTAGTCGTTTATTATAATATTTTCGTTTCAAAATAAGTATTTTTTTATTGGTGGTCAATACATGCATTTTTGTTTCTATACATTTTTAAATTTTTTAAGTATCCTTTAATGATATCATATTATTGGGTTTCTTTATCTCTTTTTTTTCATCATGCACTTAGTAAAGATATTTTAGACAAATATTTGAAAATATTTATAAAATTAAAAATAAAATATTTACTTTGGGACACATTGAAGAAATATAACATTTTTCTAAACAAATGAGAATTGTTTAAGGATTGAATATAATTATATTTTTTAAAATAATTTTTGGAGATCATTCAATGATTAGGAAATGTTTAGTTGGATACTATATTTACATATTTTTTAGGCTTAAATCGCAATTCGGTCACCCTACTTCGACAAAAAATTCATTATGCTCACCCTACAATTTTTTTTCTCAATTTCATCACTATACTTGGCATAAATCCCACGTTAATCACTCTATCCAGATTTTTGGATGAAAAACTTACTATTTTTTTTAAATCCCAAAAATATCTTTACTAATAACTATCAATTTAATCACTGCACTTAGACATAAATATCAAGTTCATCGCTCCATCTTGATTTTTGAATAAAAAGTTTAAAATTATCCTAAAAACCCGAAAATGTCATTACTAAAATATTAAAATTCATTGCAACCAAGAACAAATAAAAATCCAAAAATTGAGCAACTAGGGAAAAAGATTAATATTTAATTATCCTAAAAACCCGAAAATATCATTACTAAAGAATTAATATTTAATCTATTACTAATCCTAATTAAATTAACATTAATATTTAATATTATAACTGCATTGAAATAAATGACTAATACTTTTAATTAGATTAAGATAAAAATTTGTTATAATTAAATTTCTTAGAAATTTTTCATAATACCCTTGGAAAATGGCATGTACCACATGATTGACTTAACGAATTTTTTCTAGTGGTGTCATTAACCCTTATTTAAATATCGATAATTACTTATGAATAATTTATAATAATATTTTAAGCTTACTTTATTCTACAATAATAACAATTTCATAATAATTTAATGCATTTGTTTAATATAATTAATTTTATATAAAAAAAAGTCAAGCTAAAGAATTTATTGCTTTAGAAAATACCAACATAATCTTTTATTAATTTTGATTAAGAATTCTGATAAATTAACCTAATTTTTGTTTAATGATTTTAAGAATTAGTATGAAATTATGTTATTTTATTATATTTGAAATAACTAATTTAACTGATTTGATTATTTTAAATATTTTATACACAAAATTTTATATTATTAATCTTAATGCATTTTCTGTTAAAGTAGGGTGACTAAATAGCGATTTAAGCCATCAAAATATTATAAGGTAAAGGGCATTTTGGTCTTTTTGCAGCCCTCCATCCAACAAAACTAACGGAAGTCAAGCGCGGTGAGCTTATTGACTCAACATGCCAAGTATAGTGATGAAATTGAGAAAAAAATTGTAGAGTGAGCTTAATGAATTTTCTGTCAAAGTAGGGTGACTAAATTGCGATTTAAGCCTATTTTTTATACACTATCAGTTTGAAAATTTTTTTACACAAATATAAAAAAAAAACATAAGCATCAATTTTGAATAAATAATTTAAAATTTTGTTGATGTGGATCACATATTATATACATTATTTTAGGATGTTTTAAATAAGAATATGAGACCTAATTTGACATGCAGAGAGTATCATTTATAAAATAAAATCTACTTGGTTTATATTATAAAATAATTTATAGAACAATATAATATGTTTTTAAAATCTTTACATATAATATAATTGGTTGAGTTGGTTTAAGGTGTATAATTATAGTTAAAAGGGAGTGGGTTGAAATCTCATTAATAACATTATTTTATTTCCTAAAGTTCTACTCTTATTACTATTACTTAATAGTAATATCTATTGTAAAACATATTATTATTATTAGTTATTGTTATTCGCTAATGACTTAGAAATGAAAAATTATTTTACTCCAAAAGTTGTGCTTACTTAGAGGCTTGAGAATCTTTTACCTATTATTATTAGGTATTGTTATTAGCTAATGACTTAGAGGCTTGAGAATCTTTTACCTATTATTATTAGGTATTGTTATTTGCTAATTACTTAGAAATAAAAAGTCATTTCACTTCAAAAGTCATGTTTACTTGGAGGTTTGAGAATCAAAAGAACCAAAAATTGAATAAGGTGGTACACTTAAATGCATCCTCACCAACTTTATATATATATATATATATATATATATATATATATATATTTGACTTTGCCGTTGCAAACACTGAGCTGGTGGAGACATTTTTGGAATGTTCTAACAAGTCCTTGTGAACGTAATAGTATATTCTTAATACTAGCAATTTATTTATTTTTTAACTGTAGCATTTTACAATATACAATATGTAAAAAAAATTAATACAAGTAAAAAAAATATTGATAAAGTATTACAATCTCTCTCTAGCTCCCTCTCTCTCTCTCTCTCTCTCTCTCTATATATATATATATATATATATATATATCTAGCTATATATATATATATATATATATAAAATAACAGATGTGATTCAGTATGCATTGCAAGCTGAAACAGTTCACATGTTTTTATATCTTGGGTTTTTTTACTACACAATTAATAATTTGGTTAAAAAAACAGCAATTTTATGAACTTGGGTTTCACAAACAAAGCCAATTGATGGAATTCGCGAGATCATAATGGCCCTTGAGTTTCCCATCATCTATATACATAGTCGTTGTAATCTATACATGCACCTGAATAACTTAATCAATTTCTAGATTACAATTGACTGAATATTAAATACAAATTACTAGTCCTTGAAATTCATCCATAATAAACATTATAAATAGAGAGATTCCCTCCTCTAAACCCAACCCCTTCTTCCAAATGTGTTCATACATCATAATTACTGACTTGCAATTATCTTTAGTCATTCCATTTGTTCTGCTTGAGATTATCACCACAACTTGATAATCTGGCTCCAACCTTCATAGCATTCTTGTGGTAGAGCACATTATCCACAACAGTCAAGAAACAATGGAAATCATTTGACGGTATGCCTTTTCTTTTTGCTTATTCTTCCTTTTCCTTAGAATTCAATTGCAGTATACTGTAAAAAAAATTAATCACATACTAATTTCCAGCAATCACATTGAATTGCCTTATTGCACATTTCTCCAAAAATTGTTATTCAAAATATTGTGAATCTTCATTTCCCTCAATAAAATTAAATGGTCAAGATACATATTTTATTCTATATACTCCATCCGTCCGTTAATTATTGTCTTGTTTCACTCGGCACACGGATTAAGAAAAAACAGTTGACTTGATTATTAATATTAGTATAATATGTAATTTTCTTTAATGCCCATGTGTATGTGGTTTATAATTAAAGTATGGGAAAAAGTAAGGGTAAAATGGTAAAAGTGATATCCTAAAAAGGAAAGTTTTCAAACAAGACAATTATTCTGAAACGGATAAAAAATGAAAGGTAGACAATAATTTAGGGACAAAGGGAGTACCAGAATTGGAACACACAACGTCGTTAACAATTTAATTAAAATATAAGTAAATTTGACTGTAATTAATCAAATTATTTCAATTTCCCATGCAGAACGAAGAACTCTCCACGTTGAATTCTATTTAAAATAATAATAATTCTATTTAAATTTGAGTGAGTTCCATCATATTTGCGATGAGGTGTCAGAAGCAGTGCCATTGCTGCTTGGTTGCATAGGTGACACAAGCAGTACCATTGCTGCTTGGTTGTATGGCAGCAGATCAATGGAAATGGAATGAAAACTTTATAAAATTCAAACCGTCCCCCCCCCCCCAACCCCCATTTCAAGCCCATTTTCACTTTCTTATAATGAAGCTTTTCACTTCTTTACTTGAATACAATTTTTATTTTTCCTTTTCATGATAAGCATGAGCATTAAAATAAGGTGTTACTTATAATTCTATTCCTCATACAAAACAAAAAAAAAAAAAAAGGAAATAAAATAAAATGATGATTGCTACTTCATCCCAAATATATCTTATGTATTGTCCTTGAAGTACAATTTTCATCGAGCTTTTAAGAATTTTCTTTCCTAAGTATACAAGAAGAGTTTATTAGAAGTATTATAATGGCGGGCTATGCGTAGAAACACATTAGGTTTTAGTTGTTAACAACTAGAATAATTAATTAGAGAACATAACAGTTGATTTTTCAACATGATTGATGAGTTATTCATCTATATTGTTTTCAAAATAATGACCCCTAATCATTTGTCATTTTTTTCAATTTTCATCATTACTAATTTTTTCATCACCTATATATATATGATCATTTTCAAATTTATATGTATGTTTTAATCATGTCCTCGAGAAAATGAAAAAAGTAAAAATTTCAAATCAACATTATCGTTACAATCTATCTTCATCGAATGAGGTCAAACAGAACGTTACCTAATTAATAATGCCTAAAGGATACATGATTCAGTAGCTAACTAATGTAGACTTGAGAAAACAAAAAGAGTATAAATCAGTGCCCACAAGGACAAGGATGGGCTCCTTTAGGACTTAACAAAGCAATAGCCACAACTACAGCATAGTTGGATTTCATGATCTGCCCATAGGCACAAAGTTTAAGTCTCATCATGATGGATTGGGTTATATCAACAAAAGCTAGATTGCATATGCAAATTATGAAGAAAAAAAAAAAAAACTAAACAGAAAACCTAAATTAAACACCCATTTGTATTTATAAATTGCTATGTTTTTATGGAGTATTTATTTAAAAGGCAAGGAATGAGTTTGCAAGAGGCTCACCGCCTCGACCTTCTCTCTCTAATCAACAGACTCTTCACCGGCTCGGAGAGCGTACCTGTCAGTCACCTGCATCGGGGAGAGAGACCGTTATGTTTTTTTTTTTTTGGTTAATTACACCATTAGTCCCTTGACTATTAACTTTTTTACCAGTAGTCCCTTAACAAAAGTTTTTCAAATTGCAGTCCCTTGAATACCAAAATTAGACATGCTTAGTCCTTATGTTGGATGCCGTTAGGATTTTTCCGTTAAGTTGTCATGTGCAAGGCACCTGACTTTTTTCTGGGCATTATTGGAATTTCACGCGAGGCACAAGCCATTATTTAAGGGTGTTAGAGTAATTCCATCATTTCTGTTATCAAGGGAATTATTGGAATTTCATGCGAGACACTCCTCTCTCTCTCACGCAGCTTTCTTCATAGCCTGGCTTCGGCCATGACAACTTTGACTCCTGCCCCTCCAACCGTCCTCCATCTTCAACCATCACCATTCGGTTCCCCATTTACAGCCATTGGACTCACGCAAAAGTCTTCAACCATCACCAATACCAGAGCTAATCACCACAAGAAAGCCTCATTCGGTTCCCATTTACAGCCCGCTAAACCCAACACCCATCAAAATTTCACCCATGACACTCTTCTCACCAAGCTGCAGTGAGATAGCAACTCACCAGCACTGTCCTCTCTCTATCTATCTCTCTCACACGCCCAGATCTATACTCATATACTCATTATTCTATCTCATTTTCTCCAATTAAATAGAAGATTCTCGCAATTGTTGGTTAGCCCAGATCTATACACATGATTTGAAATGTTTCTCTTCATGAACTTTGATTTAGGCCAGTCATCTCCGTTACGGTTTATATATGGTACTGAATCAACAAATGTGAAATGGGTAAATAATCAGAAGAGAGATGAAAGCAATCAGAAGAGAGATGATATAAAGTTGAGCTGATTCGGCGATGGGTCTGGTTACCTTGATAGCGGTGGTGGGTTTCATGAAAACAATTTGTAGTATTGAAGCCCAGACCCCAACCCCGACAGTTTCTAACAGAAAATATTCACCTGTAGATCTCGGAATCATTGGCCACAAATATCGAAATCCAACTAAACAGCCCAGTGATCATTGAATCAGTGATACGATGTCACAATCAATGAGATCTTTCACTTTTTGAGCCTCATCAATTCGGGAATGACGCGTGCAATTCTTAATTGCTATACCGGTGATACTCCAAAATGTTGTCGACGCAGATCTCGATTGTTATACCAGTCATGATGTGGAATGATTTGTGGATATGGATAGATGTATAGGATTTGGGTTTGAAAAGACAAGAGGTTGAAGATGAGTTAGTAAAGTGGGTTTGTAAAATTTCAATTTTGCCTTTACTCAAATGCACATGGGAGGCACATGGGTCACTTAACAGAATTTTTCTAACAACATCCATCAAAAGGACTAGCCACGTGACTTTGTGGTACTCAAGTGACTGAAATTTGAAAAAAATTTGTTAAGGGACTAGTGGTGGAAAAATCCATAATTGAAGGACTAATGGTGTAATTAACCTTTTTTTTTTTTTTTTTTTTTGAAGACGGTGGTTGAAAGAGAAGATTGGGGGATAAAGATTGATATATATATATTTTTTTGGTTGAAGACGTCGGATGAAAGAAAATTTGGGGAGAGAGATCGTTAAGGTCTTTGAATTGTAGCCGGACGATGAAACCCAAAAATAAAGGGTTAGGGGATCATGTATTATATGGACATCTTCTGGGCTTTTGTTTTAGGCCCAGTTTATCTTGCTTTCATTTAGTTTGGGCCATTTTGATTTTAGCTATTGAAATTAAGGTGAATTATAGACCAGTTTCTTTTTGGACATTTGTAATCGCTTCAATCCACCAAAAATAGAAAAAAGGCACTTTTGGAGCAAAAAGACGATTATGCCATTAATGAAAGATTTACCGGAGATATTTCATTATCGCGATGCCTAATTTCCTCATTGCGATGCCCAATTACGATGCCTAATTCCATCATTGTAATGCTTAATTTCATCATCGCGATGCCTAATTTCATCATCGCGATGCAGCCAAATGAAGATTTACCTGAGATATTTTAGTAAGTAAGATTTTCTAGAGAAATTTTTGGACTCGATGCCCAATTACGATGCCTAATTTCATTATTGCGATGTAGTCAAAGGAAGATTTATCGGAAAAATTTTAGTAAGTAAGATTCACTAGAGAAATTTTAGCACTCGATGCCTAATTCCATCATCGATGCCTAATTTCATCATCGCGATGCAGCCAAAGGAAGATTTACCAGGGAAATTTTAATAAGTAAGATTCACTAGTGTTCTATTGGAATGGAAACTGAGGCTATCCACAAAAATTAATTTTCTTTGCTACGAGCTATTGGAATGAAAATAGAGATTCACCGAAGAAATTTTAGGAAGGGAGATTCACCAGAGAAATTTTATGAAGAAAGGAAGATTCACCGGAGAAATATTAGGAATAAGTTATCTGTAAGATTGACCGGAGAAATTTTATAAAGAAAGGAAGATTCACCGGAGAAAAATATTAGGAAGAAGCTACTGTATATATTATTGCGGGGCATTTTAGGAACAATTTTATGAAAGTGCCTTTTAGCAGTTAGAAAAAAAGGGTGATTAGAGAGAATAAAAACTTTCCAAAATGGACCGGCCAGCAATTTTCTGTTGAAACTATTTGAATTATTTGGGTCATTATTCATTGGTTCGTTATTATGAATTCTAGCTATAGACATTATTTAAATTATTTGGGCCATTATAACTTTGTGTATAATAATTGGTTTTTATTTATTTAATACTTTAAAATTTCTATTTAAGTTGTTTTCCTTAATTTATTCTTTTAATTTTAATTTTTCTCTTTATTTTGCCTATGTATAGTGTAATTGAAATAGATAAATGCCGTGCGTTTAACGCATAGAGGTAAAAACTAGTTAAATATTAAAGAGTAAACAATGATTCTCAATTATTACTCAGCGTTAAAAGTCACATTCTTACTTAAATCTTTTGTTAAATTAAAAAAAATAAAAATAAAAAAGAGTTGTATCCGGTAGTGTGACACTCTTCATAAAGCTTATTAAATCATTATGGACGAAAATTCTAAATATCGAGGCTAGTGTAATGATACAATGTTGAAAAAGATATACACATCTCCAAAGGGAATCTTATTGAGTTGTGCTAAATAACACCCCCCATGGAAAGTGACTCTTTTGCCCATGAAACCCCCACCCTCCCTTTCCAAGCCCCCCACCCTCCAAAGACACCGCCCCCTTTCTCTCCTCCAAAGACACCCCCCATTTCTCTCCCCAGCCCACGCCCCTTTCCTTCCCCAACACCACGCCCCCTTTCCTCCCCCTTCCTCCTTACCCCAAAGACACCGCCCCTTTCACCCCCTTTAACCCGATTTCCCTTTCACTTGAAAAAAAAACACTTTCATACATTCAAAAACACACCAAAAATTGTCCAAAATAATCTAAACCTTCCTACATTCCTACCTTTTATTCATACTAAATTTAAAAAATGAATCCAAATCAGGTTAGTTTATGTTAAATTTATGTTTTGTTTTAGTTTAAATTATGTTAAATTTATGTTTTGTGCTTAGTTTAATTTATGCAAATTTTTATTGCTAATTTAGTTTAAATTCAGTTTAAACTTATAATTATTTTTGTTTAATAAATTTATAATTATTTTTGTTTAATTAGTATTAAAAAAAACATTCCTACCTTTTATTCATACCAAATTAAAAAAATGGATCCAAATCAAGTTAGTTTATGTTAAATTTATGTTTTATTTTAGTTTAAATTATGTTAAATTTATGTTTTGTGATTAGTTTAATTTATGCAAATTTATATATGCTAATTTAGTTTAAACTTATAATTATTTTTGTTTAATAAACTTAAAAAAAAAAAACTGGAAAAGAATTCCATTAAAAACTTAACGGATTCATTAAATTTTTAACGGAAGTAAAGAGGACCGCCCCTTCCTAGGGGTTTAATTGAATTACACCACCCACCCCTGGGGGTTTAAACATTTTAAACAGCCCACCCCCGGGGGTTTGAATTTTTTATTTTCAGTTTTTATATAATTATTAATATATACATAATTTTATATAATAATTAAAAAATAATTATTAATATTTAATTTTTGTTTATATATTAATAATTTTCAATAATTATTAATATATATAATTTTATATAATTATTAATATAAAATTTTAGTTTAATATATTATTTTATAAAATTTAATTTAAGTTTATAAATTATTAATATATAATTTCATATAATTTAATTGTAATTTATAATTTATATAATTTAAAATCATTTAATAAATATATAATTTCAAATGATGTAATTTTATCTTATAATTTTAATTTTGAAATTAATATTATTGTTGATTTAATTAGTAATATATTTATAAACTTAAATTTGCACAAATTAATATATAATTTTACATAATTTAATTTTAGTTTATAAATTATTAATATATAATTTAATTGTAATTTATACTTTATATAATTTAAAAGCATTTATTAAATATATAATTTCAAATGATGTAATTTTATCTTATAATTTTAATTTTGAAATTAATATTATTGTTGATTTAATTAGTAATATATTTATAAAATTAAATTTGCACAAATTAATATATAATTTTACATAATTTAATTTTAGTTTATAAATTATTAATATATAATTTCATATAATTTAATTGTAATTTATAATTTATATAATTTGAAATCGTTTATTAAGTATATAATTTCAAATGATGTAATTTTATCTTATAAATTTAATTTTGAAATTAATATTATTGTTGATTTAATTAGTAATATATTTATAAAATGAAATTTGCACAAATTAATATTTAATTTTAGTTTAATATATAATTTTACATAATTTAATTTTAGTTTATAAATTATTAATATATAATTTCGTAATATTTAATTTAAGTTTTTATTTAATATATTTGTTTATTTAATAGCAATAAGATTATATAATTTAATTGTAATTTATCATTTTAGTTTATATGGAATAAAAATATAATTTAATATTTATTAATTAATTTAGTGTATAATTTTAGTTTTGAAATTAATATAATTGTTGATTTAATTAGTAATAAGATTATTAAATAGTATTTGCATAAATTACATGTATTTTGTGATATTTTAATATAATTATTATATATTAATTACACAATTTAAAAATTTATTAGCATAAATAATTACATATTACGTTAATATTTTTAATTTTAGTTTATAATTTCATATAAATTAATTTAATTTAATGTGATGTTTTACATAATTAAGTTTAACTATGTAAATTAAAATAAAATTTATTAAGCTAATGTTATGTTCTTTAAATAGACATTTTATAAATATATATTTATTAAAATTAAATTATGTTAATTTGGCTAATATTTTTTAATTATTTGTCAGCCATCAAATGAAGGAGCAGAAGACATATTTTTAGGTCCGGATCAAAGCAAGGTTTTTACAACAGATCTATTATTTGCAACTCGAGAATTGGGTAATGAATGGCTTATGGATTCTGCTCATGCTGCAAACAACTATTTAATCATTAGGCGAATAAGAATATTATCGGGCGACCGAATTGGTGTATGTTATGGTTGTAAGAGGAGTGGTAAGTACAAATATACTGACATTCTTGACATGGAGGATAGAAACCTATAAGGGTCGAAGAAAATAAATTGTCCGTTCGCCATCAAACTTGTGCAACAACGATCGAATTTTTGGAAAGTTAAGGTGGGCGATAAGTGTAGACACAACCACTCGTTAACTGAGTTTGGTCAGTGGCATAGATCAAGATCGGGCTCCAAAGAGGATATTCTTGTTGGTGAATTAACTGCCGACCATATTAAGCCAAAGAACATTCTAAAGCACCTTAAATCCAAAGATCCCGAGAATGTTACCAACATACGCCAAATACAGAATATGGTACAGAAGTGGCGTAGGAAACTTATGAGCGAATCGACACCAATGCAATTTTTTTTCAGGAAAATTGAAGAACATGGATACTTTGAGTGGCATTCAAACGATAATCAAAATCAAGTTATAGAGAATCTCTTAATTGTACACCCAAAGTCCCTTGATTTGTTGCGCAGATTTCCACACGTTCTAATAATGGACGCAACATACAAAACCAACAAGTATGATATGCCTTTGTTGGAGATTATTGGAGTGACTCCAACAAGAAAAAATTTTCACATCGCATTTGGATTTCTTAAGGATGAGAAATCGAATACTTTCAAGTGGGCATTACAAGCACTTTCGGTGATGTGCGAAGGTCTTGGCGTTGTTCCAACAGTTATTGTCACTGACAGGAAATTGGCCTTAATGAAAGCCGTGGAAATGTTCTTTCCCAATGTCAAACTTTTACTATGTCGCAGACATATCACCAAGAACGTAGAAAAATTCTTAGTTCAATTAGTCAAGCATAAGAACTATTCCAACGCATTTATGTGGAGATGGCATAACTTAGTAGATGCCAAAACCGAGATGGAGTACATTCAACATGTGATGTGGTTGGAGGAAACATGGGGCACCCGATCGACCTTAATTAGATATTTGAAGATGCAGTAGTTAGATCCATATAAAGAGAATTTTGTAACGGCATGGACCAAAAATTATTTACATTTCGGTAATACTACAACAAACAGGTATTACTTGTATTTTTTTAGTCAAACAAGTATTACTTTTACAAAGCATCAGTTGTGAATTTAAATACTTATAAATTATGTTTACTAAGAATTATAGATGTTTTACAGGGTGGAAAGCACTCATTCGCAACTCAATAGGTGGTTAGGCACGGCTACTATGGGTTTCGATATATACTTTATTCCCGCACATTCACAGTGCTATAGAGCTGCAGATTAATGAGATAAAGTCCACCCTTAAGCATGATATAACAGTCAGACATCAAATCACCAAAGATCTTTCCGTGCTTCGCCTACTGAAATGCAATGTATCTCACGCCGCACTTAAAAAGCTGCACACAGAGTGGCATCGGTTCACTGATGAGTATGATAAACCAAAAATTATATTAGACGAAGATACTTGTGGTTGTGTGCTCCGACTTTCAAGCGGTCTCCCATGTCTCTATGAGATGGGTCAAGTGGATCAAAGTGAATGTGTCATCGATCCCGTCGATATTTATCCTTTTTGGAGGACTCTACAAATTGAGGGAGAATATACGGCGTCTACGACAAGACAAACTCCTTCATATATAATGAATGGTATTTTTGATGAGGCATTGGATGACACGAGTAAGTTGGTATATGCGAGCAGGTTTTATCAACTGATGCATTGCTGGACTTATCAACAAGGGGCTCCACAAGCTGTGCCACATAAAGGCCGACCGAGGGGAAACTCGACCAAGAGGGAATTATCCGACTGGGAGCACACTGAAAGGAAATACTCAAGAACTCCAGATACCGATCCAATGTCTACGTCGAAACCAGATTCCGGTCGAGGTTGAGGTCGAAGTCAAAGTCAAAGTCAAAGTTGAGGTCGGCGATCGATGAGTACCACGTCACCATCATTTCTATTTGCAAATGCGATCCCAGCATTCATTGTGGATTGTATAGAAGATTATAAGGATGTGGTGAGTGATGGAAACTGCGACTTTCGAGTTATTGCGGAGTTTGAGTATGACAGCCAACGATATTGGCAACGTGTGAGGTATGATTTGATCAAGGAGCTGACTGATCACCACGAGTTTTATGATCACACATTAAATCCTGATGTTCGAGTGGATGCCTTGCATATCTGTACACACTTTGATGGACCGTGCGGTGAGGAACATTGGTTAAGTTTGGGTGACCTTGGATACGTTATAGCAACAAGGTATCAGAAGATTGTACAGTGTTTTTCAATAAGTCACTTTTGCTACACATTGCCATTACGGTCTACTCTCGCAGGGTACCAACCCCCATCTGAGTATATTAACTTTGGGTTAGTATACGGTGCTACTCACTTCATTGAGCTTCAGTTGCCTGACGATTGTCTGATGCCTAGGGTGTATACAGGTTGGGAGTTAGTTTGTAATCCCAACATTCGACATTGGGAGAATCTTTGGATGGATCGTAAACATATTTTCGCTGTAAAGTGGGCAGATATGATGAAACCACCACGCCCTATGTAAAAAGACATATTCTCGTTTGAATATTAGCTTATCTTCTGTGTATCATGATTTTTTCCTTTTTATGCTAACGTTGTCGATAAACATATCGCATTTTTTTAAACTAAAAAAATTATATCTTAAATAAGTTTATCAAGTCGAGAAAATAATATGAAATAAGTCCAAAATAATACATTAACGGAAAATTAAACTAAAATAGTACATAAACTTAAACAAACTGCAGATAGTACATTAACTAAAAATATACTAAATAAACAACATAATACAACTAAAGATAATCTTGAAAGTGCTCGCAAATCTCGTCAACGGCTGATGCCACCTCCTCCGTGTCGTATTGTCCTTTTCTCCATTGGTCAAGGTATTTTACACGAGCACCTACGTACTGTAGTCGCTGTAATAAGAAAAGGAAAAATACGACATTTCTTAAACCCAATAACTTAAATCAATAATTTTAAGCCTAGATGAAATAGATCAAGAATTAAATATAGATGAAATAGTACTCACAGTAGCGTCAGACATCTGAGTAAGTTCAAGTTCATGAGGGGCTTCATCGTTAAAATCATCATCAATCGGATCCACCTTTAGATGAGATCGTGGTGCAAACCACTCTAAATACCCTGGTGCAGCGTCAGCTGGGTATTGGACTCTTGTTGTATTATACGCGGTAGGTGCCAAGACGTACATACGCCACTGGTTCCAAAGTATCCTCATCTTGTCGTGATCACATACATACTTGAGGAGCTTTGGACCCCTGTGCACTTTTTTGGGGATGAATGGCTCGGGCGGAATTACTTGAACATAACCAAACTGGCGCAAACACCATACAGGCATGTATGGCTCTGTAATGGTCTTACAATGAATGATGTCATTCCACAGACTAATCTGGACATCTTCATTCGGTTTAATCCCAAATGGAGTCCATTGCACCTGTTATAATATTAAATAGTCATATATCAATTCCACACTGAACTTCAAAAAAATTTAAGTTACAAATACTCAAGAATATTTTAGTGTACAATTATATAACTTACCTCTTGCTCAGTGTACTTATCGAGCCGTTGCCTGTATTGCTCCACAGCAGTAGGGTCCAATCTTCGGCCGGTCTTGTAGACCCAATGAGCTGCATAAGGCTACTGTTCACTGCTCCAATTAGTTTTTCTAGTTGGTCGAAAGGCTGGGAAGTACTCGTATATCCAAACCTAACAATTGCACACGATATAAAATAATTATAACCAGAAATACTAGAATGAAAATTTAAAAACTTATAACCTAAAAAAAAAATTCAACGTACCTGTAGCAGTGTCAGACATCCTCCAATCTGAGCAGTTTCAGCCCGTGATGCTACACCCATCTGCCGGTATAGATAGGCAAGTGCCGCTGTACCCCACGCGTATGATGACACCTCCTCTACTGGTTCTAAAAACTCCAGAAAATGAACACTAAGCCGCGAATTGTGTTTTTCCATAAACAAAGTGGCACCCAACAACCACATCATATAACCCGCTTTCTACGGGGACTTGTCCCATGAGAACCCGTACGTGTCGGGCGTGTTGAATCGATTGTGCTGCATCTCCACTCTTGATCAACCTCTGCAGCAGTCATACCCAATAACCACCCTAACTGGGTCTTGACACGTGGAATTGTGCTGCTGGTGATGACTGATTTCCCTTCTACAGGTACCCTTAATAAATACCAGACATCGTGAAGAGTGATCGTCAATTCCCCAAAAGGCATATAAAAACTATTAGTTTCCGGGTGCCATCTCTCAATAAAAGCCGAGATCAACGGCATGTTCAACTCAGAATACATACAACCTTGCAAGTGCATAAAGCCTGATGCCTGCACCTAGCTCCTAGGCTGTTGATCAAGAATATCCCACTTAATCACCCTTTCGGCACCGGTCATTCCTTTTAAGGGTCCACGTTCCTATTAAAAAAATATAATACATATTAGCATAAACAATTAATATTATTTTTATTAAGAATGAAAATAAATAAATAAATAACTATTACCATGTCATTCCATATCGCATGTGCAATGTGACCACGAAAGCCAACCAGTAAATCTACGATGGTGGGCCCACCTTCAAATGGATAAGTCAACTTCCAATAATCATCACGTTGACCATGTCCTCTACCTCGAGAACCCACTCGTGCTGGTACTTAGTGCTGTCAAAACGGGCTGGCAGGCCGGGTTAGCCCGCAACCCGCCATAACCCGCCAACAAACGGGCCAGAACGGGCTGACCCGCCAAATAGGCGGTCCTGGAACTGCCCAACCCAACCCAACCCACCACGGGTTGCGGGCTGGAACGGACCAACCCGCCAAAATACTGATTTATTAATTTTTTGATTTAAAACTTAAAATGATTAAAATTAAAAAATATTATAATACTTAGAGAAAACAATTAAAAATAAAAAATATTATTATATTAATATTGGTTTAAGTCAGATTTCAACCAAGGTTTAAATATTAATATTGGTTTAAGTGGGATTTCCACTAACTTAATTAATTGTCTTTTAGTATTTGAGATCTAAAATAAATATTGCTGCTGCAACTTTTGTTTCCTTTTTCTTAGCCTAGGCCCTAGGTTTATTTGAATTTTTAAGCATCAATGGTACAAATTTAATCAATGGGTAGAAAAAAAAAAAAAAAAAAAGGGCTAGCCCGGCCCAACCCGTGACCCGTGCGGGCTCAGCCCGTTTGACCCGCCCCTTAAACGGGACTGAATTTCCTCAACCCAACCTGCCACTTTTAGGTGACGGGACGGGCCGGCCCAGCGGGTTTGGCCCGTTTTGATGGCTCTACTGGTACTGGACCTCCTCTCCGTCGCGTCGGACCTCTACGTGGAACAATCTCTTCCTCCTCCTCCTCCTCTTCCTCCTCCTTCTCCTCCTCTTCAGTCTGCTCAAAACCCCATTCTCCATGAAACGACCTAGAAATATCTCCGCTCGCCGCATTGCCCTTTCTCGATCTCGAAATCATGACTCGACTATTGACTTAGGACGAGTTAGGGGTAGACTCAAAGTACCACGACCTGTCCGCCTGAATCCTAGCCTCGACCTCAAGAACCTCGTCAACATTTAAAAAAAAAGGGGGAACAGGAACGCTAGTAGGTGTGGGACCCTGATCGAAATATGGTGAATAGCCGAGTGAATCAGAAGTTGACAAATCGTGTTCAACCCTCTGACTCCAATGCTGTTGCTGCTGTTCGTGTTGTCGTTGCTGTGAGTGTTGTTGTCGCTGTTCGAGTTGGCTTTCAAACTCGAGCTGCATCTGAAACCGTTGTTTCTGTCTAGATCGCGCAAATGCAACGATACAACGGTCTTTAAGTCGACCTGAATACTGTAACAAGTCTTCATCCCCATCACCTATAGGCCTCTTTCCGAGATTTCTATCAGCACCACGTTCACTCCCACCTACGCCTGACATCTACATATTACCGTAAAAATATGATATTAACGTAATTTATATTAATGTACTACAAATGAAATTATAAATTAAAGTAATACACCTAATTATAACATAACACATATGAATTTAATCAACAAAAAAATAATATATCAATTTAGCATAAGATGTCATAAAGATAACTAAAGAATAACATTGCAATGATGTTTTACATAATTAAGTCAAATTAACGTTATAAACTTGATTATTTTTAACATAGTTTAACTTATCAGTCATAAATTAAATTTAATGAAATTAAGTGTTTAACAACAAACAATTGCAAAAACAAAGGAAGAGTTTATACAAACTAAAAATAAATTATGTAAAACATAATAATAAATTAAATTAATATTATGAAACTATAACCTAAAATTGAAAATATTAACGTAATTTTAATTGTTTATGCTAATATTATTTAAAATTGTGTAATTAATATATAATAATTTTATTAAAGTATCACAAAATAAATTTAATTTGTGCAAATACTATTTAATAATCTTATTACAAATTAAATCAACAATTATATTAATTTCAAAACTAAAATTATAAATTACAATTAAATTACATGAAATTATATATTAAAATATCAAAAAATAAATTTAATTTGTGCAAATTTTAGTTTAAAATCTTATGACTGTTAAATAAACAAATATATTAAATTCTAAACTAAAATTAAATAATATGAAATTATATATTAATAATTTATAGACTAAAATTAAATTATATAAATTTATATATTAAACTAAAATTAAATATTAATTTGTGCAAATTTTATTTATAAATATATTACTATTACTAATTAAATCAACAATAATATTAATTTCAAAACTAAAATTATAAAATTAAATTAAATAATTTGAAATTATATATTTATTAAATTATTTTAAATTATAAACTAAAATAACAAACTACAATTAAATTATATGAAATTATATATTAATAATTTATAAACTAAAATTAAATTTATAAACTTATATAATAAACTAAAATTAAATAATAATAATTATGTAAAATTATATATTAATAATTATATAAAATTACCTATTAATAATTATATAAAATTATCTATTAATAATTATTACCAAATTATATATTAATAATTATATAAAATTATATATTACTAATTATATAAAATATATATTAATAATTATAAAAAATTATATATTACTAATTATATAAAATTATATATTGATAATTATATAAAATTATATGTTAATAATTATATAAAATAAACTGGAAAAAAAATTTAAACCCCTTAATGTGGGCGGTTTAAAAATTTTAAACCCCCAAGGGTGGCGGGTTTAAAATTTTTAAACCCCAGGGAGGGCGGTGTTAATGTATTAGATCCCCAGGGGGGGCGGTCCTCCATGTTTCGTTAAAAAATTAACGGATTCGTTAAGTTTTTAACGAAATTGTGAATTTAAGGGGCTAAACTAAAAATTTTTTTTAATAGAATCGTCAAAAGACCACCTAGTCTAGGGGTTAATATATATTAATAATTTTTTTTCACAACTAATTATTTTTTACATTTATAACAATTAATTTTTGCATTTATAACAATTAATATCAAATTATAATGCTAATAAATACAATAACTAACGCAAAAAATAATTAGTTACAATAAATATCAAATTATAATGCTAATAAATACAATAACAAACACAAAAAATAATTAGTTGTGTAGAAAATATACCTTTTTTGAAAAATTCCTATCAAATTATAATGCTAATATATCAAATTATAATGCTAATAAATACAATAACAAACGCAAAAAATAATTAGTTATGTTGAAAACATACTTTTTTTGAAAAAAAAAGCCCGAAAGCTAATATCTCTAGAGAGAGAGTTAGATTATTTATTTATAATAATAAAAGGGAGGTGTCATTTAGGGGGAGGGTGTTATTTAGCGCATTGGAGGGGGCCATTGTTGGGTGAGGGGGCGTGGCGGGGGAGGGAAAGGGGCCTGGTGTCTTGGAGGAGGGAAAGGTGGGCCGTGTCTTGGAGGGGGCTGAACGGGGGGAAAGGGGGCTTGGTGTCTTTGGAGGATGGAGGGTGGGGGCCGGGGAAGGGCTGGAGGTAAGGGGTTTCATGGGCAAAAGAGTCACTTTCCATGGGGGGGTGTGATTTAGCATATAGGGGGAGTGTTATTTAGCATGTATGATCTTATTATATATAGTTGCATACTTGGATTCAACTTTTTTAACTGCATCGTTGTACCATATAATATATAAAGCATTTAGTATAAATAAAATAAAACATTAATCAAGTATGTATCGTAATTAAAATTTAAAATGTTAATAGTATTAGTGATTCTCCATCTCAAATAATAGCAAGAAATTTCACCATTATACGTACATTTAGTGACCCTGCAGTTATTGCTTTGACAAAGTTGGTGAGTAAGCTTAGAGCTGGAGCATAATAAGATTTCGAAAAACCGTGGAATTTGTTTACAACTCTTCTATGCATTATGTAACACCCAAGAATTTCACATGCATTTAGTTGTATCTTAATCACATGTTTTAACGTGTTAATTTGATTTGCATGATTTGTAATCATGAGTAAGTTGAGTCGTGAATCCATGCTTAAGAACAATTGTTATGCTAAGTGATATACATTAATTATTTGGTGTAAACCTAGCCTCGAATGAAAGAGTTGAGTTGTGACGTTATATGCCTTGAAATGGGTTGTTTATGAGGTTGTTTCAATTGCGAACAATTTGATTTGGTTTAGAATCATCCTAGAATGTTATAGGACCTTTGGAGGTCCTATTTGGTGAGTTCTAAGTGTTAAATTCTCGGCCTTAAGTGCGCTCGCGCAGGATTAGTTGAACAGAAGGAATTTGTCACCTATTTATGCCCATAAATATTTTTATACTCCGGTCATAAACATGGCTGTCCCAAATCTGTACGGATTAATACTCGTAAAATTTTCTCTGCACAGAGCATAAAAGTGGCTGATGACTTGAATCTTCTTTTGATTTAACCTTGGCTAGTGATTTATAAATAATTGTAATAAGTATAATTAGATCTAATAATGTTTAGTTAGTGTTAAGTATGGTCAATTAGGTCTAATTAATGATTAATTAAGTTAAAACCTTGGACTTTGACCCACCAATCACACTTTGCTATGGAATAAGTGGAGGCCTCTTCTCATGCCACCTCCACCTTGGACCTTTGACTAGATTTGAGTGTATTTTGCTGGAGATATCAACTGAGTCTCCTCCTTCCTCACTTCATCTCTTCTTTCCAAAGCCTAGAGAGAGAACGTAAGAGAGAACTCTTCATTTTAGAGAGAGAAAGCTTAACTCTTGCAAGATTGGAGCTAGGGCTTTGCAAATTCAACCAAGGAAGCTTTTAATTAAGTGGTTTAGACTACTTTGAAGCTTGAAGAACCAGATTTAATCGGTGGAAATTCTCTAAATTTGTAAGTTATTACATGTTATATGTTAGAAATTAAATTTATGAGTTAAGCTATGTGCAGTCTCTGTTTTGTACTAACTACCAGAGATTGTTGTGTAAAATTCACTCATGAAAAATTCATGATTTTTGGATATGTTTGACTTTCATATGTTTTGTACAATCCTGAAAATTTTCATGAAGTTTTGATATCAGGAAGTTTCCCAAACAATCCATGAAACATTGCTGTGTTAGTGAACTATTATAAAATCTATTGTAAACTCTAGAGATTTCTGTGTAAAATCTTTCCATAGAAAAGTTATGATTTTTGGATATGTTATGCTTCCAGATGTTGGGTACCATCCTGTAGATTTTCACTAAATTTAGTGGTCTGTAAGTACAACAAAAGGGTTATGAAACATCGTTGTACTGGGTGAATTGTCAACGAGAATTCTAGACAGTAGTTTGAACTTTAAGTATCCACATCTTGATGATTATAGGTCCGAATAGAGTAATTCAAAATGGTAAGCTATAGTTTAAGATGTCTAGTTTTCAAATACCTAAGAATCAGAATATTTTGACTTAAGTGGAATATTTGCTGAGTTTAATCACACTGCTGCGCATAGGTTGATAAGTGTTACATTTGAACTATATTGGGGTGCTTATAGTATAGGTGATAATTGGGACATTGAAATTGAGATGTTGTTACATTAGATTTAATATTATAGAATATGTTTCCATCAATTCTAAAAATTGATTTGAAGGGGTGAGTTCCAAGAGGTTGAATTATATGTATACATGTTTCATATGTGTAGTACGGTTTGAGTCGTGTAGTAGGTATGTCATAAGTGATAAGTCCCTTAAAATTGGCTAGAATTTAGTTGTTAATTTGTTGAAGTTATTAAATCTCCTCTTAGAATTGTTATGTTATGTTATGTATATAACTACAAATTGACGTACGGTTATGTGTTTAACAACAAGATGAAGGTTATGGATATAACAACAAGTTGAATATTATGTGTATAAAAACAAGTTGAATATTTTGTGTTTTTTTATTTGATTAATGTCTTCTTGAAAGACCTAAGCTGAATAACACCATGTTTGTTGTGCGTATAACAATAAGGTATTGGTTAAGTGTTTAACAAGAAGTTAAAAACCATATGTAAATAACAAGTTGAAGGCTATGTGTTAATAACGAGTTGATGGTTATTTGTAACAAGAAGTTGAGGGACATGTTGATTATAACAAGTGGTTATATGGACAACAAGTTGGTATGTGTTACATGGGATCCTAATAGTCAGTCCGAGGGGCTATGAAGGGTACCGACTATTGTTCACGGGACGAAGAGTTAGTGGTAGTCGGTGAACTTCATACGCTCAGCTCTTTACCACTATTGGCTGTAGTAGGAACACACTATTCCCCTCATGGTGGGATGTAAGTGGCAAACTCTGTATTACACAGGTCGTAAGGGACTGGCTTTATGAGAGCATCTAACTAACAAAAGTGTGCACGCAAAGTTCATGACAAGGCTCGAGCATCTTCAACAACATGGTGTAAGGTGTCATAAGGTTGGGATGTCGAAGTTGTAACTCGACCCAATATCTTTTTATGATATGTTTAATTCAATTGAATAACATGTTAATCAATAATGTGATATGTGTAACTTCATGTTTTATAACTATTAGATATATTAATGTTTAACTTCATGTTATGGTGAGCATTGCATAACTCCATGTTTATACTATGTCATGTAGAC
This sequence comes from Platycodon grandiflorus, assembly GCA_016624345.1. Taxonomy (NCBI): domain Eukaryota; kingdom Viridiplantae; phylum Streptophyta; class Magnoliopsida; order Asterales; family Campanulaceae; genus Platycodon; species Platycodon grandiflorus. The sequence goes on along the minus strand of CM028364.1, from coordinate 4,067,895 downwards.
GCATGTAATAGCTTATTGGGTCTTTGACTCACCCTTTTATTATTTAATTTATTTTCCTTAGTTGACAGGAATATAAGTGAAGAACACTAAAGAGGCAAAGTAACAATATTTAGGGTTGCTGATTGTCTTGTATAAATGATGATGATGTAGTTAGTGTTTTGGTCAAATTTCAACAAGGGAGACTAGTGACAAGAAAGATGACAAAGATAATGTTAATATGGGTACAATGATTATAAAATGCTATAGAAATGAACTCAAAGGATTTTGTTAACTAGGGAAAGCCCTTGAACACTTGTTCGCCGACAAAACCCGGGAGGTTTTAGGGAACCTGCCTTGACCAAGTGATTGATTAACCAAGTTTAATACAAGACTAAGAGCGTATACTAGGGAGCTTGAGCTAGTGAGAATGTGTGTGTAAAATACATGTGTTCCTCCCTTTTTATACCTCAAATACAAAGAAACAAACAAGCCTAGAATATAGGAAATTGGTTGAAGTTGTTGAGGTATTCTCGCCACAATGTTGGTTTGAAGAGATAAGGATCCCTTGCTGGCTTTGTTTGATGAAGAAACGTTTGTTGACTCAGTCTCCTTTATCTGGTGACATACTTCCTAAAAAATAGGTTGTAATGTAACAATAATTCAACCTGCAAAAAATGTCAAGGTGCAGTAGGAGAGCTCAAGTTGTAAGTGTCAAGATGATATATGTAAGTTGTAAACAAGTTGATAAAAAATGTAGGCCCAACAATTGCCCCCAAACTTTTCAAATTTTTCAAAAGAATATAAAGAGACAAAAATTTAAAAAGTTTGCCAAGAATTGACAACGTACGGCGGTTATTAATGCTAAAGGTACTGATGGGACGGTTTTTGAGATTTCCCAAGGCAAAAAGGTTACTCTTGCGTTTTCAAACATACAACTGCTCACAACTTCTCTCTTTGAACAAACCAGAACCTTCTCCAACTCCTCCTCTCACAGAGTTGTTAACAACAAAGGTTTCCTTCCGAAAGATATCAAAGCAGATCGTGTGGAGAAGGAAAACGTGTAGCAATTCCGGTGAGTTCCTCGTACTCTTCTCAGTTTCTTGTTGCTATTTTTCAAGTTGCAAAAATGGGGAAAAAGAGACTATGTATAATCGAAAGTGACGATGGTCTACCAGAGGGTTTCTCAACCCAAAACCTGTTAAAGGAGCCTGAGAAAGAAAAATGTTCGATTTCCGACGCGGATCTGGAAGTTGTCAAGAAAAATCACGCACTGCCTCCTGAAACCATCTTCTATACCCATCCCTCATTAACTTCCGAGTGTTATTCTCACGAGTGGGTGTGCTTTCCTGAATACCCCTTCACCATTGGCCTTAAATTCCCTTTCCCTGTCCTGATTACTAGGTTTTTTGCTTCTGCGAAGTTGAACTATGCCCAACTTATGCCTCAGGGTTGGAGGTGTCTTCAAACCCTAGTTAGGTTAAGGGATGAGATAGGTTTGAATGTAGACCTAGAGGAGTTCGCTTATACCACTGAGATCAGGGGATTTGGTCTGGGAAGATATTGTTTTAGAGTCAAGAGCGGTGGTGACCCTATTTTGATTTCTAACAACGACCCTGCTGACAGGGGGTGGAGGAACAGATTTTTCTTTGTTAGGAAAGACAGCCTAAGCCAAGAGGCTGGCGTAGTCTCAAAGTGGAGGTCTCAAGGTAGAGGAAATTTACTCTGGTTTTACTCATTACCAAAATCTTTGTACATCTTAGCCCTTAACAAACTTGATTTTCCTTTGTAGAAGTCGCCAAGCTTTGCGTTTTGTTCCCAGAGCAGGAGGATACAGAGGCTAACGTAAAGAAGATTTTCGAGTTAGACCCTCTCGTCAGGTCCTTTAAGGCATTTCCAGTCTTGTTCTCTCCAGAAAGGGTTGAAGAAGAGTCTCCATCAAATCCAAGCAAGATGTCCACGGGTTTGGTTTATTATCCCAAAGTTTTTGCCTATCTGCAAGTCGTTCTATCTTTTCAAATTTCCCTAACTCCATGTCCTATATTGCAGCCACCACTCGTTCCAAAGCTTTGGTTAATGCTGATTTGCTCATGGAGCTAAGGCAAGAAGGTCTCGAGGAAAGATAGCAAGCCGCCTCCAACTCCGGATCTATGGCTTCCGGCTCCGTCTCGAAGAATAAAGAAGAATCAAAGAAAAGAAAGCTGGTGGAAGCTGCGGATACTGATGCAAGTGATATCCTGGATGGTGAAAGAACAAGAGAAAAGTTTGTTGTGGTAATGAAGGATTTTGCGGATAAGGTAATAATGTGTACACTCTGGACTATGTACCAAAGGATTTCATAAAGTACTAACACTCTCTCTTACATAGCTCTCGGGCATAATGACTCCCATCATGGATCAAGCTGCCATTCTGAAGATCAAGGCGGCTAGGAGCAGTGTTGAGGCCGAAGAGGCACAAAAAGAAGCAAAAGCAGCTGCTGGGGAAGTAGACAAGTTGAAGAAAGAAGCCAAAGTACGTGCTGCTGAAATGGTGAAGTTAAGAAAAGAATTGGCAGACGTCAGTGCCGAAAGGATGAAGGAGAATGAAGTCCACATCAAGGAACTTGAGGCTGCAAGGGAAGACTTCAAGTTCAATGCCACTAAAGCACTGCTAGAGACCAGGATCCAAATGATGGAAGAGTTCAAGAATGGACAAGCTGGGAATTGGGACTTAGAAGAGGAAAAAAGAATTTTGGAGGATTTTATTGGCGAATCGGTGGATGCAGAAGAGGTGAATTCTCCAGCCTTAGAAGAGTTGATTGAGGATGCCAACAAGGTGCTGAGCAGTATGGTGGGAAAACCAATTGAAGGCGAGAATCAAGAAAAGGAAACAGAAGTAACACCGACGGCAGTAGGCCAAAATGTTGATCAAGTTTGAATACTTTAGAGGTTCTGAGGGATGTCATAAACAATTTATGCTTTTTATTCGTTGGTCATGTAACCTGCTCATAAGAGCGCAAACAATCTATTTGGGGGTACCAGGTTGGTCTGGTATTCCATGCTTTTCATAGGTTGATAGGATTTGTTGGCTTAACCAACTTATCCCCTAATCTTGGGAACATGCTGAACTTTTATTGAAGTAATCTAGGTTTCTTTTAGAAACATTTGCTTGTGTTAGCAGATAAGAATGTTTACTGATTTAAGCAATAGGTAACATGTTAATGTTACAACCAATAGTCACATCTTGTATAGATGTGAAATCGTGCGCACGGGCGAAGGTGTAAAAACCTTAACTCTTTAGAAAAGATGTAAATCTTTTAACCAAAATGTACCTTTGATTAGAGGTAAGTCGTTTGAAGAGATAGAACAAGTATCAGCCGTCCTGGCGTGTCAACATGTTCCATCCCTCTTCAGCTAAAGTCACAACATGTTGGAGCCGTACTGGCGTGTTCACATGTTGGACTTCTTCGTCCCAGGTCTGAACATGTTGGAGCCGTACTGGCGTGTTAACATGTTCAACCTGCTCCAGTTTTAGGTCTCAACATGTTCGAGCCGTACTGGCGTATTCACATGTTGAGCCTACTTTGCTAGTATACCTTGCAAAACAAATTCATGTTAGGGTTGGGTGTTAGCATAGCCAACACCCCTCCGATGCTTAAGTTAGTAAGGATTTTTAATAAAATTGAGGATGAAAACGCATGAATGAACTTGAAATAAATTAACTCATACCTGAGAAGTCTAGTTGTTAACTACTTGACTTACATAAAATAGAGCTTTAAATGAATGGCATTCCAACTCCTAGGGACCCTGTCTCCACTTGGGGTTGACAACCAGTATGCACCTTTGCCAGCTTCAGATCAATGAGATATGGTCCCTCCCACTTGGGAGCCAATTTACTGCATTCGGTTCTCTAGTATTTTGAAATACTTTTCTCAAAACTAAATCACCAACCTGGAACCTTCTTATTCGACATTCTTGTTGTAGGCTCTAGCAATCCGTTGTTGATAGGTCGCCATTCTTATCTTGGCTAAATCCCGATCTCATCAATTGTATCTAGATCTTGGGTTAACAAGATGTTATTCTCATCTGAGTTAATAAGCCATACCTCATTTGTTGGGATTGTTACCTCGATTGGAATTACACTTCGCTCCAAACACCAAAGAATATGGAGTTCTACCTGTGGCTCCTTTTGTAGTTGTTCTGTCTGCCCAAAGTACAAGTGGTAATTCTTCAGCCCACTTTCCTTTCTTTTGATCTAGGCGTTTCTTCAAGTTGTTGACAATCAACTTGTTGCTTGACTCAGCTTGACCATTAGCTTGAGGATGGACTGGTGTGGATGTGATCAGCTTGATGCCCCAACGAGCACAAAAATCTCCAGTCTTTTTACTTATGAATTGGGATCCGTTATCACATATGATCTCTGATGGTACACCGAACCTGCTAATAATATTCTTCTTTAAAAATGATATTACCTCTTTGTCTCTTACTTGCACATAGGCCTCTGCCTCGATCCATTTTGAGAAATAGTCAGTCATTGCTAACATGAACACTTTGCCTCCAGGAGCCTTAGGCAATTTTCCCACAATATCCATGCCCCATTTCATGAAGGGCCAAGATGAAACAATAGGATGTAGAGGTTCAGAGGTTGATGCAAGATGTTCTTGTGCCTTTGGCGGCGTCACATTTTTGTACGTAGCTCATGGCATCCTGACGCATTGTTGGCCAGTAATAACCAGTCCGAGGGCCTTTGATGCCGTGCCTTTCCACCGGAATGATTTCCACACGTTCCTCATGGATCTCCTTCACGAGTTCAACTTGTTCATTGTCAATACATCTCAAATAGTGTCTGCGAAAGATTTCTTGAACAAGACATTATCTATTAAAACAAAAGTTGAAGTACGCATTTTAAAGGATCTAGCATTCTTAACATCGGGTGGTATAGTTCCAAGTTGAAGGAACTCAATTATAGGTTGGGTCCAAGATGGACTTGTAACTTGTGTCCCATTAGACGAGTCACTTCTTGAGTTTCTTCCACTTGGTCTATAGTGGGTACTTAACATAAATAATGGGGATATTAGTATGCAACATAGATTTGCAAGTTGATCCCAAGTTGGCAGTGCATGCCTACGTATTCTTTTCTCTAGGGACTGCTCCAATGAGAATGACGAAATTTTGAAGCCAAAGCTTTAACATGTTGAAGATATAGAGTCATCTTGGAATGTTTTGCCATGTAGCTGCCATTGAAATGGTTAGCGAGCAATTGAGAATCAACATATACATTTATATGAGTAATATTTAAACTTAAAGCAGTAGTTAAACCCATGATTAAAGCCTCATACTCAGCTTCATTATTCGTCGCATTAAATTCACAGGATACAGCTTGAGGTATGATATCACCTTGAGGAGACTTCAGAACAATTCCCAAGCCGATTCCTTTGGAATTTGAAGCTCCATCTGTATAAAGTGTCCAAAATCTAGGAGTTGTTTTACCTTCAAGCTGTTGTACCTCTTGTTCTACCTCAGGTTGCAGACTTGGACTAAAATCTGCTACGAAATCAGCTAGAGCTTGAGATTTGATAGCTGTTCTGGGCTCATATGTAATGTCATATGTGCTCAACTTGACTGACCACTTGGCTAGTCTTCCTGACATTTCTGGAGTTCTCAACACACTTCTTATAGGATAATTAGTTCTAACAGTAATGGAATGTGTTTCAAAATAATGACGCAATTTTGTAGCGGCAGTAGTTAAAGCTAAGATTAACTTTTCAAGATGAGAGTACCTTGTTTCAGCATCTAGTAGAGACTTACTTACATAATACACAGGATGTTGTTCACCTTGAATTTCTTTCACTAACACCGCACTAACTGCATTCTCGGATACAGCTAAATACAAGTAGAGGCGCTCACCACGTTCTGGTTTGGCAAGTAGGGGAGACGTCATCAAGTATTCCTTAAGTCGTTTGAAGGCTACCTCATGTTGATCAGTCCATTGGAATAGTTTATTCTTTCTTAACACTTCATAGAATAACTGCACTTATCGATGATTTAGATATAAATCTATTTAAGGCACTACTCTAGGTTAACCTTTGGACGTCTTTAATATTCTTGGGAGATTCCAAATTAGCTATAGCTGGAACAAAACGGGATTCGTTGTAGCAAGTTGGGGAAATTTGGTGATGAGGCAAGTTGACTCTGGCACACCTCGAAGCAATTCTTTTATGGTTTGCATTTCCTAATAAGTTGACTTTCGCAAAAGAGAACTATTATTAAGCGTGATGCGAAGCGTCAAAAGTATTAAAGAAACTCCTGTTTGCCCCATCGAGGGTGCGGCATAGGTATAGCAAGACGTCAACACGGGTTGGCTAGTTGTAAAGTTGAACCGTGGCCTCGAGGTTGGAATTGACGTCATGATTGTACTTTCTGGTAAGGTACTAGACATAGGGATATCTCCAACATGGCTTGGTCACTACTGCACCAAACAAAGATCTAGGATGCAAAGGTGAAAATGGAGTAGATGTTTGAGTTTCGGTTTGTTTTCCTTTACGCATGGAATCAATGGCATTGAGTATCATAGTGTTTGTATGCTCTTGAGCGTCAAGCGGTCAATCACTTTTTCAATATCGTGACCATGTTAGACATTAGCTCCATATTGGCGGCTTCGGATTTGAAGACGGATTGCACGAGATACGAGAACTAGGAAGTGGTGATTCCTCTCACCAAGACTACCGGACGATGGATTGGCCATTTCTATATAAATAATCAAAGTGTCCCACGGATGGCGCCAAATTGTTTTGGTCAAATTTCAACAAGGGAGACTAGTGACAAGAAAGATGACAAAGATAATGTTAATATGGGTACAATGATTATAAAATGCTATAGAAATGAACTCAAAGGATTTTGTTAACTAGGGAAAGCCCTTGAACAGCTTGTTCGCGGCACAAAACCCGGGAGGTTTTAGGGAACTGCCTTGACCAAGTGATTGATTAACCAAGTTTAATACAAGACTAAGAGCGTATACTAGGGAGCTTGAGCTAGTAAGAATGTGTGTGTAAAATACATGTGTTCCTCCCTTTTTATACCTCAAATACAAAGAAACAAACAAGCCTAGAATATAGGAAATTGGTTGAAGTTGTTGAGGTATTCTCGCCACAATGTTGGTTTGAAGAGATAAGGATCCCTGGCTTTGTTTGATGAAGAAACGTTTGTTGACTCAGTCTCCTTTATCTGGTGACATACTTCCTAAAAAATAGGTTGTAATGTAACAATAATTCAACCTGCAAAAAATGTCAAGGTGCAGTAGGAGAGCTCAAGTTGTAAGTGTCAAGATGATATATGTAAGTTGTAAACAAGTTGATAAAAAATGTAGGCCCAACAGTTAGATGTGTAAGAATTGTAATATAACTATATATCAAAGTGGCGCAACAGAAGTGTGGTAGAAATTAAAGAATGTAAACTGTTGTATAAACTCTTGGTTGTGTAAACTGTTGGTTTTGATGTGTATAGTTGTTACGACATGTATTGGCCATTGTTGAACCGGTTGTTCCCGAGCATGTTTAGCTCAAGAGGTTGTGTTAGTTTTATAGTTACTATGTTTAAACATGATTATAATTGTTAAATAGGGATTTCACACCCCGAATTTTAAATCGGGGGACACATTAGGTCTCCCTTAATTCCATTATATATTCTTATCAACAGGTCATGTTTAACAACAATAATATTCTAATATGAATGTCCCTTCCAGAAAAAAAAAAAAAAAGTAACAAATGAATGTCTTTTTTTTTATTTTTTTATTTTAAGTTACTACCTGAATTTTTGTTAATAATTATGATAGCCCTAAAATGAGTGTCTCTTCTTTAAGAAAACTATTTTCAAAATGTTTGGGCATTTAATTTTCAAGTAAAAAGTTACAAAATCTACATTTATCAACTACCATGTCTTAATGCATCTTTGCAATGCGAAAAGGTGCTAGAACAAAGTATATTTATGTGTATATTCTACTATAATAGCTAAAAAATAAATTTCGTTAATTTCTCAAAACACCAAAAAGAAACACTCATTTTAAGACGGGGAATTAGTATGGGCACCAAGGACATTTATGTATATGTATATGTATAGCTAAACGTTTAATAATCAGCTTCATTAAGAAAAATAAAAAAAATAAACACTCAATTTTGTATGAAGGGAGTACTAGTTGGATCTAGAAAAATATTACAAACTAATTTATCAATCAGAAATTCATTATATCAAGATAGAGTACGGGCCCTTATGTATATCATGTTTGATAATTTTTAATTGGTTAATCTAAAAAGTTGAAAGTTGAAACCACTTTATAATTTATGTATACTTAGTTGTAAGTAAAGTATTACTCCAAAAAAATAATAATAATAATAATAATTTACATGCCAAGGAATTAAAAGAATCAGCATATATAGCAATTTTACAGAGATGGAAAATGCAGCTTGCAGTACTCTTCCTTAATTCTGGTCCGAATGCATGCATATAATATTTCTATGGAATCAATCCATCCAAATGAAAAACAAATTCTTTAGGTAAATGATAAATTTAGTTGGGAGGTTTTTATTTTTCTAGGGGCAACCGAAAAATCACAACTTACCACAAGCACGAAAAATATATGCAGCAATTTGTCAGCAAATACACATATTGAGTAAGAATTAACGCTTGAGTCAGCTAATTAATGGATACTTCTTCTTTGGGGTAGTCCTATAAACAGTTCAGTCTCTACTTCAGCTGGCGAATTCAGTAGGTCGAGATGTAGTTGCTCGCACTGAAGAAACCAAATTATCGTTAGTTTCCATATCGGTCTCCCTCAAGAAAAATTCACACATACATCATGTAGAAATAAGCATCATTATTTTATTAGTACGTGCACCCATTAGGAAGTTCAAGTTTATCAATATTAACTAGACTAAAAATATATAGAAAATATTTACGTACAAGAAATTCAAAGAAAATTGCAAATACGGAACTAAAACCCTTACTTTTTTCCTCAATTCTGCATTTTCTCTCGCAAGAACTTTCTCCTGATTGATGGGAAAAACAATGTTAGGCAGAAATTAGACAATTTGGGCGTAAAATGCTGTGTTTGTGTACATGTTAGAGAGACAGAGAGTTTACCTCTTCTTTCAGCTGCTGAACTTTCGCCTTAATTAACAAATTCTGAGAATAAGCAACAAGTTGTAATTGTTAATTTGTTGTTAAAATCTTTGGCTAACCGAAACAGTACTGTTGTAATCTTTATAATATTTGTTTTAAGAAATGGAAAGATGAGATAAGAACATGTGTATGTGTGTGTACCTTTCTTGCCCTAATAATACTCAAACTTTTCTCCAACTGGTTTTCTGTTGCTTGTAGCTCATCAATAGAGCGAGACTCCATACCATCTCCCAAAAACTTTCTGCAATGCATAAATGTTTAGAAATTTACGAGAAATAATAAGCAGTAATAGTGAGCTTCTAAGAAAAGAGTTGAAACAAAGACGATTTTTCACCTTTTAGAAATTTCAAGGTCCTCAATCTTTTTGGCCATTACTTTTGCTTCTTCCTGCAACTGGATGAATGTAATTTTTGGTGAGAGGTATTTTTTTTTTTTTTTTCCTTCTTTTAAAGAAGATCAATAGTGGTTCCCCACTTACCCCATGGTGAGAGATAGTATACTAATGTCTTTTCACTCTCTTTTCAAAATGCATTTTATGTTGTTAAATGATCAGATTACCTTAAGGAGTTCTATTTCATTGCTAATAGAAAGTCAAGAATTAAAGAATGGCTAACAGAGGAAGCGAAATTACAATAGAAAAGCAAACGGAAACTAGGTTTACAAGGTTAAACAAACAACAAATCCATAAGGTGACGTTTTCGATACTTTTTCCTTTTGTTTTTGGTCTTCAGTATTAGCTCTAGTGTAGGTCTTTTGAGATGAGACATGTCCAAAAAGCCTAGCTTGCACCTTCTAGGTATACAATGCAGGAAAATTAACCAATGTCACGTAGGAAATATTTTGAATTATGTATAGCATGGAGAAACAAGATCATGAAACTTAGAACAGTAAAACAAACACAGATATTAAGGTGGTTGGGCTTGAAAATCAACGTCCACGTGCAACAATTCACTGTATCAGTCGACGAAGACTCAATTGAAAACTATGAACTCCCTCTCAAACTCAGTGAAGACTCTCCTAGAACACAATTAATGTGACAATATATAACCCAAAAACTCTTACCTCTGCAAATGGGCAATGAGGACACACGAAGGTTGAAGCATAACACAAGAAAGCTCCACACATGTGAGGTACATTAATAAACCAATGCCATGTTTCATCATGTGTAGAAACTTAAGTTCGATGATTGTATTCAGAGAGAGGAGCTAGCTAGTGCTTGTGGCATGTAATGAATTTTTCTCGTTATGTACAAAGCATTCAAATTCCATAATCATTATAGCACACTAGCTAGTTCAAGCTTTGTACTTGCTAATTCCAGATCAACCAGTTCTCGCTTTTTCTTTTATTTTTTGTTTTTTTCTTTTTTTGTGATCCTGCACTACATGCATGATGCGACAACAAGGGAAGGAGTTAAACCTGGGTAGTTTCTTCAGAGGATATATTGCCATGAGCAAGGTTCTTGAGATTCTGCTTGTAACGTTCAATTGTTTTCTTAGTACTGAAGCATCTCCAGAAAATGATAAGATTGATCAGACAAAAGTAAATCAAGGATAAAATGAAAAAGTCCCAGTATTACTTGAAAGAATAAGCTGAGATTTTATCTTAGTAGTTCAAAAGATTCAAACTTAATAACAAAACCTAAATTACCACATATATACTCAACCATCAAATTCGTAGTACCAAAGTATCTAAATTACCCAGATAACCCCCTTATCAGGGATTAAATAATCTCTCACTCCCCTAGTTATAATTTAATCCGAATAAATAAAAATTGAGACTATTTTTTATTTCTAAATTACCCTTACATAAACTTGTACTTAATAAAAATTTATAACATATTCTCACTTTATTTTCTACCCTCCCTCCCTCACCCTCCCAGCCTCCCTCCTCCCCCGCTCCCCCACCCAGCCATTTTTTTTTTTTTACCTTCACTCCCTCTCTCACTCACCCTCCCACCTCCCTACTCCCCCGCTTCCCCCGCCCACCACGCAACCAACCTCACCCCATATTTCCACACTTCTTCTTTCAATAGCCTACTTATTATATTGATATGATTTTTTTCTTTTTTTTTTATTTTTCATAATTTTTATATTACACGTACATATACATATTCTATTTTTTATTTAAATAAACTACTCCCTCCGTTCCAGGCAAAAAATCAACTTTTGACTTTTATAGGTTGAGATTAATAAACTACTTCCTCTGGACATGGCTTTGGTAGGGGAGTAATATAGTAGTATCTTTTTATAGGTTGAGATTAAAAAGAACTTTAAAATTTATAAATTTGTAACTTTTTATTCTTATGTACTTTATAATAATTACAAATAACTAGATTTATTTAATTTATAAAAATATTGATGTTGCATTAAACAATGGAATTAAATGTATTATTCATAAAAATGTAGACAATAGTAGATTGAAGAAAAAAAATCCGACTGAGATAAGCTCAAACTGAGTCATCATTTAATCAACTCAATTTATAAGGGTGTTTTTGGAAAAATAGCATAATACTGAAATTAATTTGGGTTACCAAACATCAAATTAGATAACTAACGAAATAAATTAATCTTATATCCGTGATCTATCAAACATAAGATAACTCTATAACCGAGATAAAATAATTTCGGTTAAAATAATATATATTATAGTAATAATTAGTGTTATCCTGACTTTTCCACCAATTGACCTGTAACACCCGAAAAATTTGCACTAGTGTTAACTTGGTTGCATTCATCTTTATCTATGATTATGCATCATGTTATTTGCTAATTGGTATATTAGTAACTTAAATTTCTGGTTGTAGTGATGTGCATTCATACTTGTGTGGTTCAAGACTTAGAAATACGTTTAGAGGTCGAACAATCTAGCCGTAATAGCCTTAAATCAACCTTTGCTTGCTATAGTTGTTTGATACTTTTATGAGGTTTGAATACAAGGTATTCCTTCCTTGGTATTTGCTAGACATGGTTATGGTGTTTGTTATAAGGTTTGTGACATTTGGTGGTGATTCGGTAGCTCAAAACAATGATAAAAATCAAACCGGGAGAAATCGGGGGGAGGGGGTGGGGGGGCTGCGCCTTGGCCACCCGCCTTAGCGGGCAGCTAAGCCTTGGCCACTCGCCTTAGCGTGACATGCCATGAAGTTTCAGACTTCAGAACTTAAAAGTTCTGGGAGTTGCGGGCCTTGGCCACCCGCCTTAACGCGCAGTGTTTAAAAAATTGTATTTTGACCCCCTGAACTTTCTTAACTCGAATTAGGTAGGTCCAAATATGATTGGTAACCCATAATTAAGTGTAATTAAATATGATTAAGCATAATGACATTTAGTTAATGTTAAACATAGTTAATTATGCCTAATTAGTGGCTAATCAAGTCTAAACACTTGACTAATTTGACCCACCAATCACACATTGCCATGGAGTAAGTAGGAGACTCTCCTCTTGCCACCTCCTACTTCACTAGGTTGACTAAGCTAGTGGATTTGGCTGAGATAGGAGTCTCCAAACCCAGCAAATTCATTTTCCTTCACCTTCTTCCAAACATAGAGAGAGAAAACTCAAGCCTCCATTAAAGACTAGAGAGAGAAAGCTTGATTTATGCAAGTTTAAAACTAAAGCTTTATAAATTCAACCAAGGGGAATCTTAATTATGTGTTAAAGACCAATTTAGGGCTGAAAGAATAGAGTTTAATTGATGGAAAATCTCAAATCTGTAAGTTATTACATGTTTATATGTTAGAGTTTAAATTGATGGGTTAAGCTATGTGCAGTCCCTGCTTTGTGCTAAATTCCAGAGATTGCTGTGTTAAATCCACTCATGGGAAATTCATGATTTTCAGATATATTTTACTTTAATGTGTCTATTATGCTCCTGTAAATTTTCATGAAGTTTTTACATCATTAAGTCCCTCAAAAGAATTAAGAAGCATTGTTGTGCTGGTAAATTGTTTATAAATTTGTTGCTAAAGTCCAAAGATTTTTGTGGAAAATTGACCCATTGAAAAGTCATGATTTTTTGATATGTTTTACTTTCGTGTGTCTTGTACACTCCTGTATATTTTCATGGAGTTTTGACATCAGGAAGTACCCCAAAAGGTCTACAGAATATTGTTGCATTGGGTAAACCGTTATAAAAATCTAGATAGTGACATGGTTCAAGTTTGGTGTCAATAAGTAGTTGTATACATGGGTTGCAATAACAAGTAGAATGTTGTAATTGTAAGCTGGTGTTTCTTAGTAAGGCTTAAGTGGTTACATTTAAACGCGGGATCCCACTTGAACATTTATGTAAGAAAGAGCGAGTTATGTCGAGGGGCTACGGAGTTTGTCAACTATTGTCATGGCACCGAGAGTTAGTGATAGTTGACAAACTTCATTTGCTCAACTCTTTACCGCTATTGGCCATGGCGGGAACGCACTACTCTCCACAAGGTGGAAATAGTTGGCAGTCTTGGTAATGCTCAGGTTGTAGGGATTGGCATTGTGCGAGCATCTAACTAACAAAAGTGCGCACTACAACAAAGATCGTGAAAAGACTCGAGCATCTTCAACAACATGGTGTAAAGGGGTCACAAGGTTGAGATGTCATAGGTGTACCTCGACCCAATATCCTTTTATAATGTGTTTAATTCAGTTAAACAAAGTAGTTGTGATTCATGGAACTCCATGTGCTATAAATGTTTGATTGGTTGATATTAACTTCATGTTGTGATTAGCCATGCATAATTTCATGTTTATACCATATCATGTAGATGCATGTTATAGCTTAATTGGTCTTCGACTCATTTTTTTCCGTTTTGTTTTCCTTAGATTGCAGCCAAGCCGGTAAGAATGTGTAAAGGCAGCGAGCTAATAAGGAATATCAAGGAACTCTTTTAGGTAGTTGTTTTGTTGTACTTAAATAGTTGTATATATTCGTACTAGTGGTGAGGACGTGGTATCGTAGTTCGGGGTGTATCCCGACTTTATTTTGGATATTAGTTTAGATTTACATGATCAACTCTATTTTGTTGTTTATAGCATCATGGTGTAAACTCTTAGTTATATAACTATTGGTTTTGTTATCCCAGCATGTTTTGGCCATGGTTAAATCAGTTGTTCCCGAGCATGTTTGTCTCGTGGTATAGTGTTAGTAGTGTTGTTGTTATGTTCGGTTATGTTGTTAAGCAGGGGTTTTACACCCCGATTTAGAGTTCCAAGTAGGGACTTAAATTGGGGGCGTGACAGAGTAGTTTCAGAGCAATAGTTAGCTAAAAGTCAGGAGAGGATCCTTGGCCTAGAAAGTTAGTTTGTTTATTTGAGTTTAACGATATGAGTGTTGTATGTAGGTTATCGCGGGTTCTAAGGGAGGCTGGAAAAACTCAATACAAGTGGGTACGAGTGCGAGAGTGAATCGTGACGGAGCTGAGAGCCATGCTTCACTGGTTGTTAACGTTGGTAACCCTCCCGAGTATGTTGCTAATAGTCTAGGTAGTGGATAGTGTGTTTAGGGCCATTGAACAGATGACAACCGTTATGGTGGAACAAAATCGAGAAAATCCAAGACAACAACAAGTGGTACAGATGAGTCAGGGAACCGTGCTTGAAAGGTTTATGAAATTGAATCCGTGCAGTTATAACGGTGAACCCAATCCTCGTAAAGCTAAGTTGTAGATAGAACATATGGGAAAGCTCTTCAATGCTTTTACTTATACTGAGGCCGAGAAGGTGATCCTAGCATCCTTCAAACTTGAGGGGGATGCGAAGCATTGGTGGAGGCTAGTCAAAGATAAGTGGGAGCAAAACCAAACACTTCATACATGGGCAAACTTTGAGAAGGGGTTCAATCGCAAGTTCATTCTGATGGTGGTTCAAGATAAGAAAGAGATGGAATTTCTCACCTCGGAGTAAGGTACGATGAATGTGTCCAGTTATGAAGCCAAGTTCACTCAGTTGGCTCGATATAACACTCATTTGATTGGAGACGAAGATAAAAAGATCAAGAAGTTTATCAAGCTATTTTTTTTTTTCAAAAGGTTAGAGAGGACATAGACCTTACCCCAATCCTTATTATTATTATTATTTAATGCCTTGAAAGGCTACAATTAAGACTATATAATGCATTTAATATAGCTAAAACAAATTATTTGAACACTCGACCTCTTCGCAGAAAGTATAGTAAAATTAAATACCAGGATGGCTATAGTGTAGGGCTTAAACACTCAACCTCTATGTTAAGAGAAATGAGCAGTACTAAATGGGCCTTTGGTGAGTCTTGAACAACAACAATGCCTCTGGTGAGGCTTGAACACCCGACCTTTTTTAAGTACCAGGGTGTCGTCTCTGGTGAGACTTGAACACTCGACCTCTCCATTAAGAGAAGTGAGCAGTACCATTTGAGCTTGAGCTCGTTGGTGTTTATCAAAGGGTTACGATCTGAGCTTCGAGACAAATTGATTACATTAGATTTCACCAGTTATCCCACAGCTGTTAATGAGGCATTGAGGATTGAGAACGATATGGAAGAACAGAAAGTAAGAAGAAGAATAACCACATATGGCAGCAACCAACTCCTCAACAAACTACATAACAAGGTGGGAGGAATCAGGGTTCAAATTATAGAGGGGAATTCAATAACCGAGGTAGAGGATAGCGGGGTGCTGGTGGTTCGCAACAGGGTATTTCGCAGCAACCAAGAACAGGTAGAAGTAACAGGAATACAAATTAGGGACAAGGTAGAAGCATCACAAGTACAAATCAGAGACGGCGTACATCGACGAAGGAATGTACATTTTGTGGAAGGAGTGGACATGAGGTCGATGATTGTAGATTAAAATAGGGCAAGTGTCTGAAATGTGGTGAAATGGGGCATTTTCACAATAATTGCCCCAAGTGAGGACTACAACTTCTTCCTCCAACAAAGCTGAACAGTCGAGAAGTGGTACTAAAAGGAATAGTGAGGGGAAACCAAAAACCCAAGGTAGGGTGTTTGCATTGGACCAACATAAGGTCCTTGAGTCTACGATTGTGATAGGAGGTACCCCTCTCTTGTCTAACACTAAGCCAAGATTCTTACTAGACCCGGGGTCGTCACACTCATATATTGCATCTCATCATGTTCATCATTTGCATGCTTCACTAAAACCTTTGTCATATGTTTTAGAAGTTGCTACCCCGATGGGGGATTGTTTTACTGTTGATACTGTGTACAAAGCATTCAATGTTGGTATTGGTGATCGAACCTTGTGTGCCAATTTGGTTGTTTTTCCTATGCTTGACCTTAATGTGATTTTGGGCATAGATTTCTTATCTAAATACCATGTTCAAGTTGATTGTTTCAATAAGTATGTTGTGTTTAAATTATCGGGTGCCAGAATTGCATTTTACTGGGGATAAAAGGGGTAGTAATATTCATGTCATCTCGGCTCTTCGTGCTTCCAAGTTTCTTGCTTAGGGTTGTATAAGATACTTAGCTCATGTGGTAGATAAAAGTAAGGTTGGGGTAAAACTCGAAGAGGTTCCAGTAATATCTGAGTTTTGAGATGTATTTCAGGATGACTTCTCATTGCCTTCTAAAAGAGAAGTCAAGTTTTGTATTGAATTGTTACCAGGGACTACACTAATCTCCAAAGCTCCACACAGAGTGGCCCAGCTGAGTTGAAAGAATTGAAAGTACAGCTTCAAGAACTTCTTGACAGGAAATTTATTCAGCCTAGTGTGTCACCATGGGGAGCTCTAGTGTTATTTATAAGAAAGAAATATGGCACTCTCAGGTTGTGTATTGATTACCGTCAACTCAATCAGGTAACAGTCAAAAACAAATACCCTTTGCCTCATATTGAAGACTTGTTCGATCAATTACGGGGAGCTGTGGTATTTTCAAAGTTTAACTTGCGTAGTAGCTACCATCAGTTGAGTTGAGAGTTCGTAAGGAGGACATTCCTAAAATAGCTTTTAGAACCAGGTATGGCCATTATGAATTCGTTGTGATGTCGTTTGGGTTAACAAATGTTCCAACAGTCTTTATGGATCTTATGAAGCGTATCTTCGGTCCGTATTTGGATTGTCTCGTTGTGGTGTTTGTTGATGACATTTTGGTGTATTCCAAGTCAAAGGAAGAGCATGCAGAACATTTAAGGATAGTGTTATCCTTGTTGCGGGAAAAGAAGTTATGTGCCAAGTTCAATAAGTGTGCTTTCTAGCTAGAGAAAATTTCTTTTCTTGGGCATGTGGTTTGAAAAGGGGGTATTAAAGTAGATCCGTCAAAAGTAGAAGCAGTAGTAAAATGGAAAAGGCTGAGCAGTGTTACTGAAGTAAGAATTTTTCTAGGGTTAGCGGGCTATTATTAAAGATTCATCGAGGGGTTCTCGAAGATTGTCACACCGCTAACTAACTTGACTCGCAAGAAGACTCCGTCGTGTGGGATGACAAATATGAATAAAATTTTCAGGATCTCAAGCACAATTAGTAACAGCTTCTGTTCTTACTTTGCCTAGTGGAAATGAGAGCTATGTGATCTATAGTGATGCTTCAAAATAGGGTTTGGGATGTGTGTGGATGCAGTGTGGGAAAGTGGTTACATAAGCTTCGAGGAAGTTAACTCCTTACGAACAGAACTACCCAACTCATCATCTGGAAATGGCTGTAATTATATTTGCCTTTAAGAAATGGAAACATTACCTGGACGGGGAAAAATTTGAAGTTTATACTGATCATAAAAGCTTGAAATACTTGTTTTTGTAAAAGGAATTAAACAATCGACAACATTGATGGATGGAACTCTTAAAGGATCACAATTGCACCATTCTTTACCACCCGGGCAAAGCAAATGTAGTCGCAGATGCCTTGAGTCGTAAAGCCTATATGTCATGCTTGATGATGAAAGAGTGGAAATTACTTGAGGATGCTTGCGAATGGAACCCGTGTTTAAGAGATAAAGGAGTCGTATTTGCAAATATTCTAGTTAAGTCAAGTTTACTTGAGCAAATTCGAAAGGAACAACAATAGGATCTCGAGTTACAAAAGATCGTAAAAGACTTTGAGTGAAGGCAAAGAGTCAGAATTTATGATTCATAGTGATGGAGTAATAAAGTACTTAGGCAGAGTATGCGTTCCTGATGAAGCCGAGTTGAAGCAACAAGTGTTGGAAGAATCTCATATATGTATAGAGACTTAAAATGAAACTTTTGGTGGAATAGCATGAAAAGGAAAATAGCAAATTTTGTATCAAATTGTTTAATATGCCAACAAGTTAAGGCCGAGCACTAACGACCAGCAGGATTGCTTCAACCTTTGGAGATTTCGGAATGGAAATGGAAGAACATAGCAATAGATTTCATAACTGGATTGCCACGGACTCGTCGAGGACATGATGCGATATGGGTTATAGTGAATAAACTTACAAAGGCTCATTTTCTCCCTGTCTCTATGACTTACTCTTTGAATCAGTTTGCCTCCTTATATATTCAAGAGAAAGTGTGATTACATGGGGTTCCGATGGGTATAGTGTCAGATCGAGATCCTTAATTCACTTATCGGTTCTGGAAGGTCTTGCAGAGTTCGTTGAAAACCTGCAGGTTAAAATTTAGCACATCATCCATCCCCAAATCGATGGTCAATCTGAGAGAACAATTCAAATCTAAGAAGACATGCATGTTACGGGCTTGTACTATTGACTTTAAGGGTAGTTGGGGTTCACATTTGGCACTTGTGGAGTTTGCGTACAATAATTGTTATCAAGCTAGCATTGATATGGAACCTTATATGAATCTTTGTATGGTTTTAAATGTAGATCTCACATTTGTTAGGATGAAGTGGGAGAAGCTAAACTATAGGGACCCGACATTGTTCGAGAATCAATGGATAAGGTGAAACTTATTCGAGAAAGGCTTGTTACAGCCCAAAGTCAACAAAAGAGCTACGCTGATAATCGACGGAAGGATATTGAATTTCATGTGGGTGACAAGGTGTTCTTGAAGATCTCACCAAAGAGGGGCATTAAGAGATTCAATAAAAAAAGGAAATTGGCACTAAGGTGCATCGGACCGTATAAAATTATTGAAAGGGTTGGTAGTTTGGCTTATCGATTGGCTTTACTGTCATCTCTCGAGGGAATTCGTGATATGTTTCATGTTTCTATGTTACGTAAATATGTTTCTGATACCTCTCATGTGTTGAGTTATGAGCCCATTCCATTGGAGCCTGACTTTTCATATGTGGAATAACCTGTACAAATTTTAGATCACAAGGAGCAAGTACTAAGAACGAAGAGGATTCCATTAGTGAAAGTATTGTGGCGCAATCACGAGGTTGAGGAGGCAACTTGGGAGACGGAGCAAGAAATGAGAGACAAGTACCCCCAATTATTTGATAACGAAGGTAAGAATTAGGGGTCGAATTCTTTTAAGGGGGAGAGGGTGTAACTCACGAAAAATTTACATTTGTGTTAACTTGGTTGCATTCATCTTTATCTATGATTATGCATCATGTTACTTGTTAATTAGTATATTAGTAACTTAAATTTCTAGTTGTGGTGATGTGCATTAATATTTGTGTGGTTCAAGACTTAGAAACACGTTTAGAGGTCGAACGGTCTAGTCGTAATAGCCTTAATTAAATCAACATTTGTTTGCTATAGTTGTTTGATACTTTTATGAGGTTTGAATACATGGTATTCCTTCCTTGGTATGTGCTAGACATGGTTATGGTGTTTATTTTAAGGTTTCGTGACATTTGGTGGTGATTCGGTAACTCAAAACAATGAAAGAAATCAAACCGGGAAAAATCAGGGGGACTGCACGTTGGCCACCTGCCTTAGCACGCAGCTGTGCCTTGGCCACTCGCCTTAACGCGCCACGCCCTAAAGTTTCAAAGTTCAAAACTTAAAAGTTCTAGGAGTTGCGCGCCTTGGCCACCCGCCTTAGCGCGCAAAGTTCAAAATTTTGCATTTTGACCACCCCTGAACTTCCTTAACTCAAGTTGGGTAAGTCCAAATATGATTAGTAACCCATAATTAAGTGTAACTAAGTATGATTAAGCCTAATGCCATTTAGTTAGTGTTAAACATAGTTAATTAGGCCTAATTAGTGGCTAATCAAGTCTAAACACTTGATTTTGACCCACTAGTCACACATTGTCATGGAGTAAGTGGGAGACTCTCCTCTTGCCACCTCCTACTTCACTAGATTGACTAAGCTAGTGGGTTTGGCTAAGATAGGAGTCTCCAAACCCAACAAATTCATTTTCCTTCACCTTATTCCAAATATAAAGAGAAAAAACTCAAGCCTCCATTGAAGACTAAAGAGAGAGCTTGATCTGTTCAAGTTTAAAGCTAAAGCTTTGTAAATTCAACCAAGGGGGCTCTTAATTATGTGTTATAGACCAATTTAGGGCTGAAAGAATAAAGTTTGATTGGTGGAAAATCGTCAAATCTGTAAGTTATTAAATGTTTATATGTTAGAGTTTAAATTGATGAGTTAAGCTATGTGTAGTCCCTGTTTTGTGCTAAATTTCAGAGATTGCTGTGTAATATTCACATATGGAAAATTCATGATTTTCATATATGTTTTACTTTAATGTGTATATTATTCTCCTGTAAATTTTCATGAAGTTTTGTCATCATTAAGTCCCCCAAAAGAATTAAGGAGCATTGTTGTGCTGGTAAACTGTTTATAAATTTGTTGTTAAACTCCAAATATTGCTCCCATTGAACAGTCATGATTTTTGGATATGTTCACTTTCGTGTGTCTTGTACACTTCTGTATATTTTCATGGAGTTTTGACATCAAGAAGTACCCCAAAAGGTATACAGAATATTGCTGCGTTGGGTAAACCGTTATAAAAATCTGGATAGTGACATGGTTCAAGTTTGGTGTCAATAAGTAGTTGTATCATGGGTTGCAATAACAAGTGGAATGTTATAATTGTAAGCTAGTGTTTCTTAGTAAGGTTTAAGTGGTTACATTTAAATGTGGGAAACCACTTGAAACATTTATGTAAGAAAGAATTATGTCAAGGGGCTATGGAGTTCGTCAACTATTGTCATGGGACGGAGAGTTAGTGGCAGTTGGCAAACTTCATATGCTCAGCTATTTACCGCTATTGGCATAGCGAGAACGCACTACTCTCCACAAGGTGGGAATAGGTGGCGATCTCGGTAATGCTCAGGTTGTAGAGTCTGGCATTGTGCGAGCATCTAACTAACAACATGGTGTAAAGGAGTCACAAAGTTGGGATGTTGGAGGTGTATCTCGACCTAATATCCTTTTATAATGTGTTTAATTCAGTTAAACAACATGTTACTCAGTAGTTGTGAGACCTGGAACTCCATGTGCTGTTTGATTTGGTTGATATTAACTTCATGTTGTGATTAGCCTAGCATAATCTCATGTTTATACCATGTCATATAGATGCATGTTATAGTTTATTCGGTCTTCGACTCATTCTTTTCCCTTTTGTTTTCCTTAGATCGTAGCGAGGTCGGTGAGAACATGTAAGGGCGGCGAGCTAGCAAGGAATAGCAAGGAACTCTTTTGGGTAGTTGTTTTGTCATACTTAAATAGTTGTATATATTCGTACTAGTGGTGAGGACGTGGTATTGTAGTTCAGGGTGTGTCCCGACTCTATTTTGGATGTTAGTTTAGAGTTACATAAACTTTATTTTGTTGTTTATAGCATCATGGTGTAAACTCTTAGTTATGTAACTATTGGTTTTGTTATCCCAGCATGTTTTGGCCGTGGTGTGGTGTTAGTTGTGTTGCTGTTAGGGTTCCACACCCCGATTTAGAGTTCCCAGTAGGGGCTTAAATCGGGGGCGTGACACGATCCCTATTGTCTGGTTAATATATGGTTGCTACTTTTGTGAGTCGATTTTTTTCAGTTCAATCTCATCAATAAGTGTACTCCGAATTAGCATTTATTGAGCTAAGTGCTAGTATTCCAGTTTGCCAATTGGTTGGATTGACATTTTAGAGCCTCTAATGACAACTGGCTAACAAGACATGCTCAAAATACAAATAGACAAGCTTAAACACATGCCTCTAAATTGACTCATTTATTATACTTGTATTCTGATCTTAAAGTAATGTCTGGTCATGTAAGTTATAGAACTACAACCGATGAATGATTGAAATACAGGAAATGGTGTTGTTGGAATGCTAATGTTTGGATAATGTTTGTTTGAGGTTACATCATGTCTCTAATGGATTACTATTTAAAATTCAAATGGTTATGTACATTTAAGCTTTAAGGATACAAAGCTGGAATGTGGTAATTGGAGGTTGGAACCAAACTCTCTTAATTGTTTTCTTGTAAGTCCTGTTGTATTAGTATAATTTATGGACATCCTGTTGTATTAGTATAATTTATGGACATCCTGTTGTATTAGTATAAAAATGTTAATTAATTAATATGACCTATAAGGCTGTATCACAATATATTGTCGTTCACTAAGACTAACATTTCTAACAGACAAAAAAGATTAAAATTGAGATAAAGAAAATGAAACCATTTTTTAGCCGGATTCACATCGAGTTGCTTTGGTGTAATTAACGTTTCTATATAATACCAAATATAAAAAGGTTTCCTTTTTTCTGAAAAAAAAAAAAAAAGTCTTAAGAGAGTTGTGAACAAGTTGAGATTTGCCTGGTTAGGAATCTTCATTTCCTATTGTTGTGTATTTGACTTCTGGAGTCTTTTTTGTTTTATTTTTAATCCTTTCTGGGTAAGAAAATGCTAGAAGTTGCTATAGTTAGTACAGAGACCATTGGTAAATTAATCAAAATGCCTCCTTATTATGTTTTCAAAAAATAATTCATGCTCAATTTCATAAACAAAAAATCATCAAAATTCTAATCCCCATTTTATAAAGCATATTTGATCGAGATTATACAACATATATTTGTGTGTGTTTTAGAATCTCATTGTTTTTCTTAACCAAAGAAAACTAAACTAATTCATAATTAACAATTACTAGCAAGTATACACCTATATATGTGCTTTTCTGTGTCTGTGGGACTGTGTGTTGATGTGTGTATATGTTTTACCAGTCAGTAGGTTCCATTTGGATTCCAAATCTAAAGAAACACATTCACTCATACACATACACATTACACCTATTTACACACACAAAGGACTGAAAACAATTGAAACTGCAGTACTTCTATGAGCTGTACTCATTTTGTAGGACCATAAATTGATTTAATCAAAATAGAAATCTTTCATATGCACTTTTCTTTGATTTCTTGATGGAAGACTTAACAATAAAAATGAATTTAAAAAAAGAGGAAAATAAAAAAGAAAGAAAGAAAGCTCTCATGCGCAATATTCTTTGATTTCTTGATGTAAAACTCAACAATAATATTAATAATGAACGAAGCAAAGCAAAAACAAGAAATTCTCATAGGAACTTTTCTTTGAATTGTTGATGAAAACTTAACAATGAAAGAGAACCAAAAAGAAATATATATATATATATATATATGAGAGAGAGAGAGAGAGAGAGAGAGAGAGAGAGAGAGAGAGAGAGAGAGAGAGAGAGAAATCTCTTTTCTTTTGATTTCTTGAAGTAAAACTCAACAAATTAAAGAAAAAAGAATAAAAAAATAGGGAGTTTACCTGGAACTTGAGAACTCAAAAATCTTGCCTTTGGGGGAGAAAATGATGAGTGCAACTTCTGCATCACAAAGGACAGAGAGCTCAAAGGCCTTCTTCAGAAGTCCACTCCTTCTTTTAGAGAAAGTCACTTGCCTGCTTGCTGCATTTTCTATCCTCTTTATCTGAGTTTTCCCTCTCACCATAGCTTATATAATTTCTCAAGAAAATAATTATGGAGATTTTTTTCGAAGGAAAACAAATTCCAAGAAAGATCCAGAAAAGGAAATAGCAGATCCTAGAAGGGTTTGGAGTTTGGAGACAAAGACTGAGAGAAGACAGTAGTATTCAATCTGAAAATTGATGAAGTTTCTATATATAGAAAGAGGATATCTCAAAACAGTTGGATCTTATCCAAAAGAGGAAATCCGAAAGAAAAGGAGGTTTCTTGTTGTTTCAGATCTGTTTGAGGGGGAAGGAAATTAAGGATGTTGATAAGGGAAAGTCTTCTTGGAAAATTTAGAAAGAGTAGAAGAAACCCTAAATGGATTTCAAGAAGATGGATGAACTGATACTAAAGTGTGTGGATGGGTACTGTTTTCAATTGTGTTTTTGGCTTAATTTGTGGTTCGAGCATCGAATGTATAGTAAAGTAGATTAAAGATTTTAAAAAGACCCAAAACGGCAAAACCACATTCTGTTTTCTCCTTTTGGAAAACTAAAGTAGTTGGACTTAAAAATAGGCACCCAAAAACAGAAATGAGAGAATATTAGTATTAGGTTAGTAAGAAGAACTAGAAAGAATCAGAATAAAAAATAATTTACAATGGAGAATAACTATATGTAACACATGGAGGCACTCATGAATGAATGCTACTTGTTTCAAACAATGACACATAGTGGATGATCAGCTGGATTTTTAGACAAATTGGAACAAAGTGCAAAATGGGCATATTACAATAAGTTGAAATTAATTCAGCTAAATTATATGCTTTGTTTTTAGGGTTCATTAATTGTACGTCTTCTAGTTAGCTAAAATAATTAACTGGTGGTTAATTAGATCAAAAAAATTAACTCAAGTTATATTAATCTAGTTATAATTATAACTACTTCAACAACATATGCATTTCATTAAATAAAAATTAACTTGGATATATATATTAATTACATCAAATCATTGCAATCAACAATTCTTGATAAGCTTTACAATCGCCAATTTCTCTTAATCATCACTCCGTTTTCTCATTAGAGATTAAATCTTTTATTTAATTTTATATTGTTCAGACCAGATAAATTAGTTAACAATCGTAACTTTTGTTGCGCGCACTAGTAATAATTAAAATTTTCATTAGATTATATTTGAACTACGTTTAGAACAAGCTGAGGCCCTTTTAGCTAGTTAGTTGGTGAGCCTTTCCAACAATAGTCATAGATCACTTTCTATATTAAGGAATATAATTAATATATAGGGAAGTGCTATATATTAGCACTCCCCAAAATAGAATGTGAAACATTTATTATAAACAAAATAAAACACGAATAAAGTGTCACAGTTAAAAAATAAATGATAATGTCAATTTCTAATTAACTAATTAAAATCATACAAAACACCCGCATTGCCGGGTTGAATATTGTTCAAAGTATATTATGAGCGATCTTCCAAAATTGAAAAAATGCTTCTGTTGTCTCTACTGTAGATATCTCCTTTGCTAGATGCCAAACTTCTCATGGTCCAAAAACCCACAATACCTAAATTAGTCTTTCAAAGGTTTTTTATTTATTTATTTTTTAAAAATTATAAAATTCGTACCTTTTCTTTTTTAAGTCGTTTAAAAAAAATGTTCATTTTTTCTAATTATTCTTATTTAGGAATTAGGATATTACATTTATTATTTTATCGTTGATTTGTCTTCTTTTTTGATACAATTATTGATTTGCTTTCTACCTTAATTAACGTGTCTCACACTCACACAAGCTTCCTTCCTAATTGTTATTTATAGAAAAATTAATGAACTTTCTTTAGTCTGAGTACCGAAAAGAACAAAATTACTAGGAGTAGTATTTTTCAATTCAGTTTCCCCTACCACTACCTGACCGACAACACGATGAGAGAATCCTTCCCGGCCCATTAAAAGATTTACCATTTTCAAATGACTTTACCACAAGTAGTACTCCAATATAGTATTTCCCAAAATAAGTTTTTTTTTTTTTTTCCTGTTAATTTGATCAAACTTTTACAAAAATTTAATTATATTATAAAATTCTTTATATTTCTAAATTATTGTCTTACTTTCATTTTTTTTATCCGTCCCAAAATAATTGTCTTGTTTGAAACTTTCCATTTTAAGACATTACTTTTACCATTTTACCCTTAATTTTTCTCCCTGCTTTAATTA
This sequence comes from Platycodon grandiflorus, assembly GCA_016624345.1. Lineage (NCBI taxonomy): Eukaryota > Viridiplantae > Streptophyta > Magnoliopsida > Asterales > Campanulaceae > Platycodon > Platycodon grandiflorus. The sequence goes on along the minus strand of CM028364.1, from coordinate 4,041,803 downwards.
TGGGCCACATACATGGACATTAAAGAAAACTACACACTATATCAATATCAGAGCTCGTTTGTTCGTGCGTTTTGAACAAAAATGCAGGATTAAAATGCAGTTTATTCCTTAATTAGCGTTTTAGAGCTCATTTGGTGCAGCGTTTACAAAACGCATTGTTTTAAAAATGCGGGTCTTTTTTTATAAATGTGTTTGGGATATCACTTCAATACGCAGTCTTTTTTTTCCAGCTGCGTTTTGAGAAAAAGCTGGAAATTCCAGCGTTTTAAGACGCAGCTTTTTCTACCGCATCATTGAAACACAATTTTTACAAATAAGCTGCGTTTTATCCCTGCGTTTTGGCCAAAACGCATGACCAAACTGACTCTTAATCATGCAGTCGAAAAAGCTATGTTTTTAAAACGCAGCTGCATTTTAAAACGCTGAAATTCCTAGCTTTTTTTCAAAACGTAAATTTTAAAATGCAGTTGGGAAAAAAAACTACGTTTTAACATAATATTTTAAACGCATTTATAAAGAAAAATGTTGCGTTTTAAATAGTCTACGTTTTAAAAACGCTACACCAAACAGACTCTTAATAATTAAGTTAATTATTTTTTTTTAATCTGTATATTAAATTAAATAATATAATAATTTAGAGACGGATGAAATATTAAATAATAACTAAATTTCGTTATAACAGATTTTCAAAAAGAAAAAAGGTCAGTTTAAGGTAGCATGCAAAGTTTGAGGCACACTGTGGTCACACAGACAGCTGAATGCAGAGTTTAAACAATGGTTCGTCCGTACAATGTTTAAATAGGAGGGTGGATACTTCGTACTATGGACGTGACTTGTAACCAATGGGTAAAAGCCAATGGACCAACTTTGGAGACCACTTCACATGTCCTGTCCTTGTTGGGCGCTTCAAGGAGTGGACCCCACTCTCTTTTCCTTTGTGAGAGCACCTCCGGTGGGGGGTTTAAAGCCACTTATAAAGCTTTTTGAAAAGCTTATTATCATTGGAGTGAGTGAAATGTATTAAAAAAAGTTTATATTTTTGGATTGATTTATACATTGCTTGGTCAGTAAAATGGGAGGAAAATGACATCAACTTTTTAGTTGCAACGGCTGTTTCTATATATAAAAAAAAAACTTTACAACAGTAATGAAATATATAATGGTAATAAAAAAATTCCTATAAATTGGTTTTCAAAAAAATTTTTTACACAAATTTATCTACACTTTCTCATTCTCTACACAAATTCTTATTTACACTTCTTTTGTTATAGATAACAATTTTTTTACAAATTTATTGAACTCTAATATCGAAGATTCTGGGAATGCCGAAACTACTCCGAATTTTTCAACTCCGTCGAATATTCAAGGTCCGCCAAATATTCGAACTTCGCGGAATTTTCAAGTTCCACCTTATTTTCAAGTTCTGCCAAATTTTCAAGCTCCGCCAAATTTTCCTTATCCAAATTATCAAGGTATTTCAAGTGTTTCAAATTTTCCTTATCCAAATTATCAATTTCTCATGTATTCACAATATTTTAATTTGACTATGACAAACCAATATACACCCGGTATTGAAAATCCAACAACACCAACGCATACAAGAAGAGATAGTGTCGGTGAGTCTGCAATTCCACCATTTTCCACCCAAGAGGGGTTGGAAACCATTGTTCTTGATAATGAAGAAGTCAACCAAACAAAAGACAAGCAAAAAACAAAGTGGAGCATTGAAGAAGATAAAATGCTTTCAAGTGCTTGGCTCGTTATTTCAACAGATAGCGTGAAGGGCAACTCTCAAAATGATAAAGAGTTTTGGAAACAAATCACTGAGTACTACAACAACAACCGAAAGACGGGAATTCAAAGAAAGTCGAACGTCTTGAAGTCGCATTGTGATAAGCATCGTGAAATTGAAGAAAGAAAGATTTTAGCACTCGAGGGAGTGACAACTGCGTTGAAAATTAAGTTGTAACGATTGGATATTTCTTATTAGTATTTAATTACTTTGTTTTCTCATTGTATTATGCAACTTTAATTATAATTTGTATGATTTTATGTTGATTTAGTTCAATAAAATCTATATTGTTACATCGGTATTTTGAATTACTAATAAATATTTATGAATAAAAATGTTTTTTTCAAAGATAAAATTTAAAAATATATAAATTATTTTTTGGACGTATTATATTTGTTCTATAAATATTTATGTTTTAAAACGATATATTTATTTTTGAAAATAAATGTATATTGAGAAAGAATAAAATATTTAGTTGTGGGTCCATGTTATAAAACTTTTTTGGATTTATGTATAGTAAAAAATAAATTTATAAAAAAAAAATTTATAAGTTAATGACGTAAAATGGAATATATCTTTTGAAAGATTTATGAATGTGCATGCCCTTAGTGGGAGCGGAGGATATTCATATTCTTGCACAATATTATTGGTTCATCGTACGACACGAGAGAGTTGGTAGTGGGGGTTGGTTATCTTGTTTTTGAGTTCAATGTGTTATTTATTTATATTTTTCTAAAATAATAAAAATAATATATTACTCGATCCTTTTTTGTTAGTCTAGCTAGCTAGCTAGCTCGCTACTTTCTTGTTGGGCGATCATGTCATTGGTTGACTTTGAGAATTCCAATTCGAGTTGAAAAATTGAGTCTTTCTTTTCATTTTATTTTCTTTTTTTATCTCCGGTTAGGGTACATGAATATAACATTTGGCCACTTTCTCCAATGAGTTGAAGAGCCCGTTTTTATGAGCAACATATATAAATATATATATACGTACCTCTAAAATAATCAATTTAAATAGACATATGTACATTTTATAAGCGTATATTTTCAACCAAAGAAAGGGGAGGGAATATTAAAATCCAAATGATTTGAAGCTAACTGCTGCATGAGTGAAGTGATTTAATAGAGCTAGAAAATTAAAAAAGAACCCATAATTAAAACCCAAAATTAACAAATAGCCTTCCTTTTACAAACTTTTCTTGTGCATACAATCTTATTCATTCAAATGAAATACACTTTCTCCGGGTAAATAATACATTTAGTTAGGAATATTATTTTCTAAGGGCAAATCATTCACCACAAGCATGAAAAATATATGCATCAAATAGACTTAATTAATTTACCAAGTTAGGAACAACGTTTTGTGACGGCTAATAGATACTTCTTCTTTCCGGTAGTCCTATGAACAATTCAGTCTCTACTTCCAAAAGTCGCCCTTCTTCTACTCCTTCTGGCGATTTTACTAGGTCAAGATGTCGTAGCTCGCACTGAAGAAATCAAATTATATATCCTTATACATATAGAAAATATATATATGGTCATTGAATAAGCTTTTTCTCTTTTTATTTTTTCCTTTTTGATATATATATATATATATATATATATATTTTTTTTGGGGGGTGGGGGGTGCATAAAAGATCATTTGAACTAAATTTGTACCTTAGTTTTTTCTTGCTGGATGCTAGAAATTTACATGCAATAAATTTAATGATGTTGATGATGTAAAGAAAATTGAAGATCAGGAACCATGACCCTAACCTTTCTCCTCAACTCTGCATTTTCTTTCACAAGAACTCTCTCCTGGTTTATGGGAAAAACAATGTTACAGCATAAATTAGACGCTTCGGGCCTGAAATGCTGCAGCCAGTGCGTGGGAGAGAGTGAGACAGTTTACCTCTTCCTTCAGCTGCTGAACTTTCTCCTTAAATAACAGAATCTGTGAATGAGCCACAAATATTACTTGTTGGGTTTGTATACTATTCATAATCTTGTTTAAGAAATGGGAAGAAGAGATCGACATAAACATAAGAATGTGTGGGTGTGGGTGTGGGTGTGGGTGTGATTTGTGTGTACCTTTCTTGCCCTAATAATGCTCAAACTTTTCTCCAACTGGTCTTCTGTCGCTTGTAGCTCATCCATAGAGCAAGAGTCCAAACCATCTCCCAAGAACTTTCTGCAATCCATATGTTTTTAGGGTTCAAAATTGGCTTGTCATTTGATTGCAATATAGTAAAGAAATGAAACTAATATGACCAACTTGCACCTTTTGGAAATTTCAAGGTCTTCAATCTTTTTGGCCATTAAGCTTGCTTCTTCCTGCAACTGTTGCATGTAATTTTTTGTGAGACGTAGTAAATTAAGTCTCTTCAATCTCTTTTGGAAATGCAGTTTTCTCTGATAAATAATTGCACTACCTTCATAAGCTCTATCAAATTTATATATGTTCTAGAAACAAGCTGATTGCAAAAGAAAGCTGTAAATATAGAAAATGAAATTAAACTAGAAAAGCAAACACGAAATGACATTTACAAGGTTAAACAAAAAACACCAAATCCACTATATAAGGTGACAATTCGAATTTTTTTCTATTTTTAAGGTAATGGAATATATGAGCTCCACTGTAGGTCTTATGTGAGATATAATAATTAAGCTCTTCGCTCTTCATTGCGTATTGTATGGAGATGTGTTTCTTGGGGTAGTAAGAATTGTGTCAAATTTGTTTAGCTAAGAGAATTTAAGACGCCCTTGAATTCCCTCCAAATACAGTAAAATCTCTCCAGGAATATGACATGATCAGATGACTACAGAAACCCTAGCTAGCACTTGCAAGTATATAATGTAGGAAAAATAAGAAATGTCAAAAATTATATCGATATATGTATAGTGTGGTATATTGATTACCTTGAATATTTATGTAGTAAAAACAATATCATGAACCAGAAAGGCTAAACGAAAATGGACTTAGAATAGTAGACCATCATATGAATAATGAAATAACAAGGTTATGCTTGAAAACCCAATGTCCAGGGTCAACAATCCAATATATCAGACGTCGAAGTTGAAACAGAAAACTATGAACTCCCTCGGCAACAAAGTGCAGACTCTCCTATAACAAAAACTGTGGGACAAACCCAAAACCCTTAACCTCCACTTCAGTTTAATTTTTTTTATGATCAGCACCACAAATGGGCCACAACGAACAAAACAGGTTGAAGCTTAACAAAAGACATCTCAGCACACACGATAACATCACGGCGAGTGGCACCTATCCTTTTCTTGGAAGGCACATGACGAAACCAATGCCATGTTTCATCTGTCAATAGACTTGAACTTGAGGATTGTGTTTAAAGATAAAAAAAAAAATTTGCTTGTGGCCTGTCTAGACTTCAATTTCTCTTTAAAGCAGTCAAATTCCATAATTATCAGAGCACAACAGCTCTAGCTTATTACTTGCTTTTCCTGCATGAAGCTTGTCTCTTTTTCTTTTCTTTTCATATCTTTTTTTTTTTGGGTCTTGCACGCCGTGAAAACAAAGAGTTGAGCGACAAACAATGGAAGGAGTCCAAACCTGTGCAGTTTCTTGAGGGGCTATATTGCCAACTGCAAGGTTCTTGGGATTCTTCTCGTACCGTTCTATGGTCTTCTTAGCACTGAAGCATCTCCAGAGAATAATAAGATTGATCAGATAAACCAGAAAAGAAAAGAGAAAAAGTCCACGTAGTACTGGCAAGAATATCTCACATTTAGCTTAGTAGATCAGAAAAATCATGTGTACAATATACCCTTGAGCATACTCGTGAAACTTAAATACCCTATCAACTTAACAATCAACTAACAAGACATGGTTTATTTGTATATGAATAAGGCTAATAGAGTCACATGCAAGCACAACAATTTACTCCAAGAATGAACTTAGAGTGAGAAATCAATTATCTTAAGTCATAATGCTAATTAATATGAAGCCATATATCTTTAGAAGTCAAAAGAAGCTTATTAAAGTGAATTTGCATATTAATAGAAAACTGAGAAGATTTGCTTGAAACTAGATCCTATGATTCACAAACCACAAAGATTAATAATGCTAAGGTTCAAAAGAAGTACAGTTGCAGATCATCAAATGAAGGTCTTAAGCTATAAAATGAAAAGAAAAAGATATATATGTACGTCAATGACTTAAGTTAAATGGAAAGGAAAATCAACCAAAGACCTTATCCACTAGCAATTTAGGGTGGCAAGAGGCAATAGACAATCTGGAGTTTCTACCAATGCTGAATTCCATTATATGGCATGGTCATTTATTTGCTTTCTTCCATTATTTACCGATCCATGATAATACCAGCACTCATAGTGGGATGAATAGGCAGGTTTAGTTTGGTCAGTGATGGCAATAGAAAGATACTCGAGATAGCCAAGACGGATGGGGTAGGGCTGTCACACCCACTTGTCCATCAACAGCAGGACCAAACTGGTGTTTTCTAGCTTTCTCGCCACAGAACTCAAATTGGACAACTGAGGTGTTATCTGTGAGATATTTAAATTAGATCGCGCTCATGGTGGTAAGCATTTTTGGAAGATTTATGGTGTACCATTATTCATGTTATCAAAATTCTTAAGTTGGTTATATATAACAGCTTGCAATTGCAAAACCTCTCTCTCCTTCATAGAAATCTTCGTGATTGGGTGCTAGTACCAATCTTGTATTTCCAGTAGACTGAATAAAAAGATTTTAGGTAAAATTAAGCCCGTTAAGATCATGCAATCTTCACTACACTTAACCGTTAAGATATTAAGAGAGGGGGCAACTTTATTTCCTTGTACATATTTGCAGACAACACCACAATTTGGCTTAGGACAAGACTCGTACGCCTATGGCAACGACTAGGACTAGACTCCATCGGCTCCACCAATGACTTAGGTCTAGCTCCTCGGCCTATGCCAGCATGATCACCTATGCCAACTTGACCCACCTAGACTTCCATATACGTAGATATATACATACATACATATGTATGTATATATCACCTCCCTCACACCGCCACCCGCACCCCCCGTGCTCCATTAATTGCCAAGAGAGGAGCTTATGGCCTGCTTAGTGCTAGGATCAATCACTTACTAGTTGAGCTAAAAGTTGAAGCTAAAAGAAGCATACATTTATTTCCTAGTACACATTTTTAGCCCAAATAGTGCAACAATTTGACTTAGGGCTAGACCTTTAGACCTATATATACCAACTTGCGCCCCTTGATCTACGCTAACTCAACACACACCGGCCTCCGCAACTGCAATTCCACCTACACTATGCTAGCCCTGGTTCCCCCCAACCTTTGGTTTAGGTAAGATGCTGACACCTTTTAACACTGATCCAACCTTCCTTCTGTCCATACCCTTGTTAAGAATTATTTTGCTCTTTACCTTCTAGAAATAGAAGTATTTTGAATTTTAGTAATACTACACTTACAACCTAAGTATCCTAGAATATGGCACTTCAACCTTCAAATACACCAATCGAGGGTTCTCGTAATATCAAATCACTATTCAATGATAGTTTATATATTAATTGATATAGCAGGTTCAAACCTTAATTTTCTACAAACATGGATGGGATCTTTAGTATTATTGTTTTAATTTATGTAAGCTACAGAGCTGCAAAGCCTTGGAACTATTGTGCAACAAAGGGTTCGTGATGATCCGTAAAAGCATAAAAATCAAAGATAATGAGATATGACACTTATTACGCAAGAAACTTTCCACCATTCTACATGTGGAGAGGAGAATTAGTTTCATGAACACTGCCTATATATGGTGTTCAATTTATAAAGTCCACCTAGCATGACACTAATTCTCCTCTCCTTTATCATAAAGTCTTTGGAACTAAGGCATTTAAGAAAGAGAAACATGGAAAACATGAACCACATTCATTGGTTATCGTCTCCGTCGAGCCACCAAAAGTAAAATGAAGAAGAGAGACTGTCTAAGTACGTGGAAAATCCAAGTGCACCACCATAAGAAAACATTTAACCAAGCATATCAACCTCAAGAGATATGAAGCAACAAGCATTTGTAGCATTGTCAAATTTCATAATTTTTTATTTGTGTTGCTTCTACGGGTTAGCATCACAACATTGTTGCTCAATAACCCTTTTCCTATTGCTGCTTTCGGTGTCCATATCATAGTAGAAGTTTTCTTATGATAATGGATACTTTTGTGAGTGGTTATTTATCAGTGTTCAGCTCTCATCAATAAGTGTACTCCGAATTTGGACTTTATTAAGCTAAGTGCTAGTATTCCAGGTTGCCAATTAGTTTGATTGACATTTTAGAGCATCTAATGACAACTGGCTTACCAAGACATGCTCAAAAAAAATGAATTGGCAGGCTTAAACTCATGCTTTAAATGGACTTGTTTATCATAGGCTATTAATCTAATCTCAAACTAATGTGTGGTCGCGCAAGTAATAGATCTTCTATTGATGAATGATTGAAATACAGAAAATGGTAATGTTGGAATGCTTATGCTTGAATAATTGTTTTTTTGAAGTTACATCATGTTTTTAATGGATTTGACAAGATAAAATTCAATGGTTGCACACGAGCTTTAAGGATATAAAGTTGGAATGTGGTATTTGTAGGTTCAAATGAAGCTCTCTTAGTTGTTTTCTAGTATGTTCTTCCGTATTACAAGTCATGGGCATGGTTTCATTTAAGGAAGATAACCAACTATAAGTGTTAAACTATTTATGGCTTTATGCTTGATGGATTCAACATAATACTCTAGAGACTGCAAGTTCTCAAAAGATGATATTTTTGGTTTCTGGTAACGTAAAATAGAAATTATTACTAGAAGCATGGAGAAACTGATCAAGAAGAAGGTAGCTCCAAAGGCTAAGCAGCAGCAACATCTTTCCCGATTCAAAGGATGAGCTCATTACTAAGCATTTGCCAGGTTATACAGAAGTGGTATGCGCAGTAGTGCAATAGTAAAATTTTGACTTTGTGCCTTGAAGATGAGCAGAAAAGAGTGATACAAGGACCAAACATTCTTAGTTTTTCAAGCAAGTCAAGCTCGACAAAGATAAACAACTTCACTCCCGACTTGCTTGCATCCATAACATAATAAGAAAGTTAAGGTTGTTGCATCCATGATGCTCCCAAATAAAAAAAAATAAGCATAAGAAAGTTAAAAATCAAGTGGTTCGATTGGCCTACTATATCAATAGATAACTCTTAGGGAGAAAAGATACAGATGAAAACAAAAATTACGCTTTTAGGCAGTAGTTTTGGTTTGTTTACCTCAAAATGCTTCAATTATGGACTCATAGTAGTAGATGAGATGATAGCATGGGTTTGAATCATTTTGGAATACTACAAAGTGCACATATAGACCTCTCAATGTGTGAGCGGGTCAGGCGTGAGGAGAGAGTTAAAGCTTGGTATACAACGGGCGCCACATTTAGCTATCCATGTGTGAGTGGATCACATGTGAGGTTATAAAGCTTGATATACATTGTTAAGAGTTACCTGGTAGCATATCTTCGTTTCCTTTTCTATATACATGCAAAAACAAGAAGGTTTTTTTTCTTTTTGGGTAAGAAAATACTAGAAGTTGCTAGTAAGTGTAAAGATCATTGTTAAATCAAAATGCTCTATATATTATTATGTTTTCGGAAAATAATGCTCCCTTCGTTCAAAAAAAAAAAAATAGTCTCATTTAAAAAGTCAAACTTTTTAAGTTTATAGTTTTACTTGCTTGTACATTCTTCAAATTGCATTAAAATTATTACTTACCATATTTAGAAATGAAAGTATTTTTTTGGGACAAATCAAATAGGAAATAGGGACTATTTTTTGGGGACAGAGAGAGTAGAGTCACAGTACTTTCATATACGAAAAATTCATTGAAATTCTAAGCACCCCCGGCGCATTTGATAAGTATATTAATTAAGTGTGTTTTAGAATCTCATTGTTTTTCTTCACAATAAAACCAAACTCATTCAAAATTAACAATTACTAGCCAGTATACATCTATATATGTGCTTTTTAATGTGTTTCTGTGCATTTGGGACTGTGTGGTTGGTGTGTGCATATGTTTTGCAAGTAGTAGGTTCCATTTGGATTCCAAATCTAAAGAAACACACAACTGAGACACACATACACACTACACCTATTTACACATATAAAGGACCGAATTAGCACAGAAAAAGCCTGAGATCAATTGAAACTGCTGTACTTCTATGAGCTGTATTCATTTTGTAGGACCGTAAATAGATATATCACCAAAATAAAAATATTTATATGCACTTTTCTTTGATTTCATGATGTAAAACTAAACAACAAAAATGAAACCAAAGAAGAAAAATTAACAAGAAATCTCTCATAGGCATTTTTCTTTGATTTCTTGATGTAAAACTTAACAGTAGAAATGAACCAAAAAGAAAAAAAAGTAATCTCTTTTCTTGGATTTCTTGATTAAATCTCAATAAATAAACGGAAAATTTTTGAAAAAAAAAGATAGGGAGTTTACCTGGAACTTGAGAACTCAAAGAGCTTCCCTTTGGGGGAGAAAATGATGAGTGCGACTTCTGCATCACAAAGGACTGAGAGCTCAAAGGCCTTCTTCAGAAGTCCACTCCTTCTTTTAGCGAAAGTCACTTGCCTGCTTGCTGCATTTTCTATCCTCTTTATCTGAGTTTTCCCTCTCACCATAGCTTATATATATAATTTCTCAAGAAAATAACTGTGGAGATTTTCTTCAAGAGAAAACAAATTCCAAGAAAGACCAGAAAAGGAAAGAACAGATCCAAGAAGGGTTTCGGACCTTGGAAACAAAGACTGAGGGAAAACTGTTGTTTTCAATCTAAAAATTGATGAAGTTTCTATATATGGAAAGGGGACATCTCAAAACAGTTGATCTTGCCCAAAAGAGGAAACCCCAACCAAAAAAGAGTTTTCTTGTTGTTTCAGATCTGTTTGAGGAGGGAGGAAAAGGATGTTGATAAGGGAAAAGCTTCTTGGAAAATTGAGAAACAGTAGAAGAAACCCAAAATGAATCTCAAGAAGATGGATGAACTGATTAAGGATGTGTTTGTGTCTCTGAGTGTTTTCAATTGTTCTTTGGCTTAATTTGTGGTAGGAGCATTGAATGTATACAGAAGATTAATGATTTAAGTGAAGACTTATAAAATACCCAAAGGCCAAAACCTCATCTTCTTTCTCCTTTTGGTAAACTTAAGTAGTTGGACTGAAAATAGGCACCCAAAAAAAGAAATGAAAGAAAATTAGTAGTAAAGATCTAAGTTAGTAAGAATGAGAAAACACTCAACATTAAATGGTTTCATTATTTAGTTCACCATGATCAATAGCGACTCAGTATTGTTTTAAAATAGTACAAAATTGACATCACTATTTAAACCACTTTAATACTATCGTGTGCTGTTATTAGTCGTAATACATTCTATAGACATGTCCCGTAATACTCTAAAATCATTAAATATTTTTTACTATAAACAACTCAAAAACACCACAATAAAAAACAATATATTATTCAAATTAAGTGAGAATAACTAAAGTACCACATAGAGGCACCGAAAATCCATTCTACTTGTTTCAAAATCATAAATAACGGTATTTCTAAATTATCTACAATTTTTTTTAACCCAAAATTTGTGTGTGTGAGAGAGAGAGAGAGAGGGACTTCTCTTAAAAATTATAGTACAACACTTCCTTGCACATTGTCATGTTTTCGCCCTTTTGTTCTATTTTTAATTTTTTTTATTTTGTGTTCTTTTAAATATTTCATGTTATTACCTTTTTTTAGATGTTATTTTTACTATTTCACCTTTGATTTGTTTGCTGCTTTAATTGTCGGGTGTCACTATCACATGGACATCATTGAAAATTACACAATATCGTAATATTTAGATTTTAGACTGCTCTTAAAGATAGTCAATTACTTTTTCAATTATTTTTTTCAAAGTTTTTGCTTTATTTAATAGAGTTTTTGATACGCTTTTATTGGATGGCCAAAAGTGTGGAAATTAAAAAAAAAAAAACCCAAAGAAAAAGTTAGTTATGGCTTTTTAAGAATAGAGTGAACACTCATTTGACACCCTAGCATTATTCCCTTCATCCACAACCGCATAAACCTTTTCGAAATGACTTTTTTAGCCATATCCTAAGTAAGGTTTATTAAAACTAAAAAGGTTGCATGTAAAGTTGAGGCACTCTCTGGTCACACAGCAGACTGCAGTCTGCAGAGTTTAAAAAATAATAATAATCGTCCGTACAAAGTTACGTGTGCAGGGGTATACAATGGAGGAGACGTGTAACCAATGGATTAATGCCACTGCGTCAATCTCGGAGACCACTTCACGTGTGTAGGCAGCGTTGGGCCCTTCAGGCACCCTCTTTTTTTCGAGTATCTTTGATCAATCCCTATTGGTGAGAGAGAGAGAGAGAGAGAGAGAGAGAGAGAGAGAGAGAGAGAGAGAGTCGGTTTCGGTGGCTAGCTGTTTGTGTTCATCGATTTGAACCTTTCTTGTTGGGTGAGCCTTTCTTGTAGGGACCAACCTTAACAAATAGTTCATCAAAACAATAGAAGTTATTTTGGTACGAAACACCTGATATGTTTACGTGACCTACTATAATCAAATAAAAATATATTATACTCTACAAAATAGATTTTACTTTTTAAATTGCATTTAATATTTTAGTATTTTGTTATTAACTGCACAAATTGGATCCTCTATTTCAAAATGGTGTTTCATCTCCTATTCCAACCGTTGGATGTGCGTCACATGTGCATAAAAAATTACGGGGTAATTAATGTTGTTTATTCACATACACATGTGGCGCACATCTAACAGTTGGAATAGAAAATGAAACAATATTTTGAAATAGAGGATCCGATCTATTAACTGCAGTGCACTATGTATGCATAGTAAGTGGTGCTTCAAAACCATTAAATATTTTTTCATCAAGACAACACCACACAATTTTTTTTTCCACCCTCAGTATTATTTAAAGATTATCAATTTAACTTACATATTACTGAGATTACAAATGTTACCTTCGTACTATTAACTTCATTATAAATACGACTTAAATTGATAATGATAATTTCATTTCGTCAAAATTTAAGATCAATATCAAACAATTACTTTTTTTTATTTAATTTTTGTGTGGCTTCCCTCGATTTTGATTTGATAGAAGATTAGGTTCGGTAACAACCCAATTTTCAATTCAATAGGCTTCCCAAATAGGATACAACTACGTATGCACTAGAAAACAATAATAACACATAAGTAGGGGTGTTCAGTATTTGGTTTCATCCGAAAACCAAACCAAAAAATCGATCATCCGAACCGAACAAACCGAAACCGAATTTGAATTTGGTTTTGGTTTGGTTTGGTTGGCAAACCGAATTCTAATATGGTTTTGGTTTGGTTTTGGTTTTGCCTTTTAAACCGAAAACCGAATTAGAAAAAATATAATAAAATTAAATATATTATTATTAGTTATATAAATAATTATTAGTTATATAAAGTTTGAACAATGTAATTCATTGTTTCTTTTTCAATATGTTTTTTTGACATTTGTTGGTTTATTTAAATGTTCTTGTAATGAGTCGCAGAAATAACACAAGTGACAACTCAAACAAATTTTATAGATGTTTAGTGACAAAAGAGGCCAACTAATGTGTGGAATCCAAGACTTTCTTCAAGTTCGAGTGACTAAGTATATGTAATCTTACATTTTTAGGGATATTATATAATTTTGTTAAACTTTTAATCTTTGTTTTGGATTTTTTTTAAATGATAAATATTTAAACTTTGAATTGAATTGTAGTTTTAACATTTGTTTGGTTAAAACCGAAAACCGAACCGAACCAAACTGAAAACCGAATTCAAATTTGGTTTGGTTTCTTGGTTTTTTATTTGGTTTGGTTTGGTTTTTGGTTTTAAGGTTGAAATAACAAAAACCGAACAAACCGAACCGAACAACCCGAACAACCCGAAAACCGAACCGATGAACACCCCTACACATAAGTAGTGATAGAAATACAATTTTTTTTTGTACAACTTTTTTGTATAAATTTAGATAACAACCATGTAATTTGTTAGGTATTAGATGAATTAGCATGTAATGCTACCCTTTAACCCATCACATACTTAATATCTAGAATTATTTAAGAAATTTGTACGAAATAAAGGGCAAAATTCGGGCCAGTACCTTTTAGATAATTTTCAACCTCTAAAGTCCACTATAATTGTTTCAAACCGAAAAATGACATTTTTTTTGCAAAATGTCATTTATGCCCTTAAAGAACACGGAACGGCACGCTATGCATCGCAAAACAAAAAACGATGCATCGTAACACAACACGATGCACAAATTACCTTTTTCACTTGCGATGCACAAAAAGTTCTACATCTCGATGCATAAAAATTATATTATAACGTATTGTTTTTGTGCATTGTGATGCACAAATTACATTTTTCACTTGGTTAATGTCGTCTATGCCCTTCTTTCTAACACGTACGCATTGTATTGTCTTTCAGACTATAAAAACAAACTAACCCTCTTCACTTCAAATATACAGCAAAAAAACCCTCTTCACTTCAAACAGAGTAAAAAATCTTAAAACCCTTCGGCAATTTTAAAATTTTTTTGAAAACATCATCGTGAGATATTATTAAATATAGAAAAAAATGTCTTCTCAACTACAAAAGAGCACCGGGAAGAAAGCAATAACTACTAGAACCAACAAAAATGAAGTATCAGGTTAGTATTGCTGAATACATTTTTGGGTTTCAAAAACAGAGCAAAAATGTCCTAAATAGCGTTTGTAGGATTTCAAATTTGCATATAAAACAGGGTTTGTAGGGTTTCAAATATCATGCATCATATTGCAAACTTTTGTTGTTTTTGATGCATCGCAATGCATTATTTGATGAATCGCGTTCACTGAAAACGTTAATACACCATTTTGTTTGGATTAAAAATTTGTGCGTCGCGATGAAAAATGTTGTGCATCGCGGTGTACAAAAGTAAATGCATCCCGATGAACAATCGGTGCATCGCAGTGAATGACATATGCATCGCGTTTTACTTTTTTATTGTAATTTTTCAGTTGTGTGACTGTAACCACAAATATACGTGTTATGCAGGTGTGAGGACTATAATAGTATACAAGTCAAGTATGCAATCTCTCATTGACCAAATAATAAGTATTACTTTCAGGGAAGACCATTTAACAGTGTTGAAAAATATACCATTTTAGTACATAATAGAGAGCATCCTGGGTAAAAATGTCTTGCGCGATCATTCTAATAAAGATGACGCAAT
Source organism: Platycodon grandiflorus (assembly GCA_016624345.1). Classification (NCBI taxonomy): domain Eukaryota; kingdom Viridiplantae; phylum Streptophyta; class Magnoliopsida; order Asterales; family Campanulaceae; genus Platycodon; species Platycodon grandiflorus. The sequence continues at coordinate 4,026,665 of CM028364.1, read as the reverse complement.
AATAAGAAGTATTGCTAAGTGCTACATTAAAGGACATAGGTCCTTCCAAATCGCTAGACAATGATTAAAGCTTAGGGCAAGAGATGTCAAGCGTATTTTTGGAATCAAGGATGGTAAGAAGGAAATCAACATCTCCTTTTACAAATTGGAGCGCACTGATTTCCTCGAAAGGTGCTTCCCTGAAAAGATGTCTAAACAAACAAAAGACATCAGGCTCAAGCCAAAAATAATCCTTGATAAAATCAATGAGAGGATAGACAGTGTCCAATAAATCGATGTTAACTGCGTGGCTGGGTTGACGACACTGTTTGTCCTCGTAACGTTGCTGGTTGCGACCAAGAACTCCTATAAACCTTGGGCGTACATGTACCTTGTCTCCGACATGAACAAAATATCAAACTACAATTGGTCCAAACATGAAGTTGATATGTTGTTGGAGAGCAAGGAAACAGCAACTAATAAAGGCATTGAAAGATATGTTCTACTGCTACTAGTAAATTTAAGTTCATTTGACATTATTATGTGTAATTTCTGTGTATGATGCGTGTAGATTTGGTCATATTAACATTGTTCAATTTATGTATGCAGTACTAGTTGTGCGAGTAGAGCAACATTGTGCTCACGACATGCTAAAAATATATCCCAAGATTTGTCAAATGGGATTTGTCGGCTCTGTCGAGAGAACTCGGTGAATCAAATTTCATGGCGGTCATGAATAACCAGGTGAGTGGTTATATAAAAATGGCACATTAGTTTACTATTAGAAATAACAACCACTACAACAAAAATGACTTTTAACAACGCTTTTAAAACGTTGTTATAGGGAAAAGACAATGTTTTTCAAAACGTTGTCTAATCCAACGTTGTTATAGGGTGTAGTTTTAGACAACGTTTTTAAAAACGTTGTTGAAACCCCTTCCAAGTTGAAATTCCATTCTTTGAAGCTTCATTAGACAACATTTAAAAAACGTTGTCTTAGACCTAAGACAACGTTTTGTCTAAAACGTTGTCTTAGGTCTAAGACAACGTTTTTTTAAAAAATGTTGTCTTAAGTCTATGACAACGTTTTAAAAAAAAAATGTTGTCTTAGGTCTATGACAACATTTTATACAAAGCGCTGTCTTAGATTTTTGAAAACGTTGTTATAGGCATAAGACAACGTTTTTAAAAACGTTGTCTTAGACCTAAGACAACGTTTTTAAAAACGTTGTCTTATACCTAAGACAACGTTTTTAACAAACGTTGTGTTAGATCTAACACAACGTTTTTTGAAAAACGTTGTCTTAGTCTAAGACAACGTTTTTAAAAAAACGTTGTGTTAGATCTAATTTTTTATTTTTTTTTAAATTCCCAGAACCTGTCCGTAACCCATTCCCGTCTCCGCACCTCCACATCCACCCACATATCACAGCCACAAAATTACAAAATTAAAGTTGCCAAAGAAGTTTTTGTATTTAATTAAGATGCAAAATTCATCACTAGTCCAAAATTCTTCATAAATACAGAGAAAGTTTCAATATAAAATCATAACAACCAAACAACGATCTGTGGTCTTTAACTTAGTGGATATGAAGAGTGCTTGTCACTCGACCAAGCTCAAGAAGGAATGCTCCGACATCATGTAACTGCGAACCAAGTGGCATTAGTCTGGATTATCCTTCATTCAATCAAGTCTGAAACGCTCGATTGTGTCGCAATCGACCAAGAAAGTGCCTGTCACAGGTAAAAGATAGATAAATATATTCAGTTTTTTCTTGAACCAATCAGAAAGTTCATGTCCTCTAGAGTATATAAAACTTTCTAAATTACTCAACTTAGGGCAGCAGTGACTGATTACTCATTTTAGCACATACATTTAAGCTATTGGCAACGTTGTAGAGCAGTGGGTCTCGTGGTTGAGTAATTTTTACACGTGAGAGTCAATCTGTATTGTAATATAGATAGATAGATTCTCTCTATCCCAAAAAAGACGTTCAAGGACAAACGCCAACTGACCGTTGCATTTCAGTCTGACATCGATCAGGAGGGGATTAAATGGTCATTTTGAAGGGCCAGGTATAAGTGGGAGGGATTAGTCTAGTAAAATAAAAGGACAAACTTATTAATATAACATTTATCACAGAATTAATTTTTCTTCCTTCCGAATGTTCGATCTCTTTGTCTCCCTCTCCGATTTTGTTTATGTTCAGTTGGATTGAATCAATATACATCTCCTTTGTTCAAACAGAATTTAGGTTCGTTCTCTTAAATTTAGGTTCGTTCTCTCTTAACCCAACTTGACTTATGTTTAGTGGGATTGAATCAATTTATATCTTTACTAATTTCCTTCCTAAATTACCATGCTCAAAGGTTCGTTTTCTTCAATTTAGGTTCGTTCTCTCTTAACCCAGCTTGACATATGTTCAGTGGGATTGAATCAATTTATATCTATACTAATTTCCTTCCTAAATTACCATGCTGAAAGTCAATGCACTTTTTTGACAGATTGGGTTGGAGGTTTATCATGCCAAGTTGTCCGAATTCTCTCTTAAAAGATGAGTACCTATGTTTACAAGGTTCATTATCACTATTTCAAGTATAAGCAACTTATTGGAATATTTGAAAAATGTTAGGCCTGAACAAACACCTGAATTCTTTTGTTAATTCTGAAGATGATCAAGGGTAGATCATTTCATGCATATGTTTGTTGCCTATAGTCTGCCAATAGTAACACCCTCCCCTCCATGTACCCAGTAATGTTCTTTATTTAAGCCAAATCCAACATGCATAACATGTCTACACTTAATATATATATAGATGATGCTTGAAAAAAGAAAATTTTTAACATAAAACCAATTGTGCCCCCACCAACACCCACAAAAGACAAAAAAAAAATTAATAATAAATAAAGAAAAGTGAAGGAAATGAGCTTTCCTAAGTATGCATTAAGTTTCATCAGATGTAAGAAGAGAAAATAGCAAAAATAAAAAAGTGCAAGGATTTCAAACAGGAAGTCAGAAGGTGATAATCGATCAAGAATTCAAAACATAAACTCATAATGCATTTAGAAAATCAACTTACAATAGCTTTAGTCAATTTTGAGACAGCTTCTTCAACAGAAAACTTCATATCCTTCAAGAACCAAAGAATCATGCCTTCATCATCTCTTACATTTCGCCCACAGAGACTGAAATGATCTTTTTCAAGCTTCTCTTTAACTTTTATCACTAGCTGCAGGATTTGAGAGCAGCATAGATTATCAAGTTCCACCAAACCTCTGTTAGTAGTGCATGGGAAATACACAAACAGCAAAACCTGATGCAACATTCCTAGAAGAACTCCTGAAAGTAAATAATAGGTATTTCTACCCACTTATACAAACACTTATTGAAATTCATATAATATGCATACTAAAACAAGCATGCTACTTCATGGAAAGTGCTAAACATGAAAGTCTCATAATCCTTCTTTCATTAACAAGTTCTAATTACGAGAACGTTCCCTATTGTAGAAAGAAATGAGAATGTGTACATTTGACTCCCTGATAGTACACTGTTCATAGTAATTTTACATTTGACTTTCTTTTTCTGAATCGACCTTCTTGGGATATATATTTGCTGCAACATGTTTATCATGCTTAAGCAATGAGTTAGTGAAGTGTTCTCGTGTTTAATATAGAATAAACAATGCTACAGAGCCGTCCACTTTGCCCTATACATATGCACAGTGAATCAATTTAATATGCAAGTTGACAAGCACCACTACCATAGACAAAATTGCAAAAAAAAAAAAAAAAAGTTGATGGAAATTATCTTAAGACTCAACCTGTTCAAAAATTCCAGGGGAACTACCAAAACCCAGCTTATTAAAAATTATTATCAGTAGGCTAATTAAACGCTTCAAGGTACAAAATGTCATGGGAACTAGTAGATTGTAAAACTTGCAAGAAGAATGAGATACATTATGCTTAGGTGAGTCCATGGTGATATTATCGCCTATATTAAAATGCATATCAGAGATAACTACAATATATAGCTCCAAAGAACTGCCCAAATATGTAGCCTCGACTCTCTACTACTAGCAAGTAGAAAAAATCCACTTGTGTAAGAATTGTCATCACCATGAATTCATTAACTTTTATCAGATAAGAAATTTAATTGGAAAGGCCAACACTGTTTGACAAAATATATTTCAGCTACAAGTATATAAAAGAACTTCAAAGCTTACCATGAGCATAAAAAATGGAACCTAATGGAATCTGGCCAAAATAAGCTCATACCTACAGCAGTTTAAGGTAATAAGCTCTATCTCCCTTTATCTTAGTTGTGAACTTAGCATCAGTATTTTTTCTACTTTCGTCGTCTTCTTTTACATCAATAAACTCTTCATATCTGTCTTTTCCTGCTTTGAGACTCATCAGCAAGACTAGTATCTCCTTCCATCACAGTCTGGCCTTGAGCACCAACGTACTCACCCTCGTCTTTCATGTTGGTGAAGAGTACTCACCAGGTTCTTGTCTTTCATGCTTTTGTACTCTTCACCAACATGAAAGACGAGGGTGAGTACGTTGGTGCTCAAGGCCAGACTGTGATGGAAGGAGATACTAGTCTTGCTGATGAGTCTCAAAGCAGGAAAAGATACGAAGAGTTTACATGCTCTCGAAGAAGACGAACGTAGGAAAAATACTGATGCTAAGTTCACAACTCAGATAAAGGGAGATAGAGCTTATTACCTTAAACTACTGTAGGTAAGTGAACTCCTTTCCCCTCCTCTTCTGCAGTCACTTTTTGCAAAAGAGGATGAGCGATTCCATACATGGGAGCCTTGACCAAGCTCATACCTGTAAAATAAAATAAAACGAGCAAATAATATTAGAAAGAAAAAAGGAAATGAAGGGTCTTATGCCTAGGAATAAAAAGTTAACAAGAAAAAAGAAATGAATGGTCTTATTACCTTAAACTGCTGTAAGTAAGTGAACTCCTTTCCCCTCCTATTATGCAGTCACTTTCTGCAGAAGAGGATGAGTGATTCCATACATGGGAGCATAGACCAGCTCATACCTGTAAAATAAAATAAAACGAGCAAATAATATTAGAAAGAAAAAAAGGAAATGAAGGGTCTTATGCCTAGGAATAAATAGTTAACAAGAAAAAGGAAATGAATGGTCTTATTACCTTAAACTGCTGGTAAGTGAACTCCTTTCCCCTCCTCCTTTATCCGGGCTTGGGACCGGCAATGCAATGCTATATATAGCAATTACATTGGCGGAGTTAAAAAGGGGTTAGTTACCTAGCTAAGTGGTGCATAAGTCCCTAAAATGCAATTATATAAAACAACCAAAGCAATTATTAATAGAAGTCTTTAACATAGATTAAGATCCTAAAAGTTGAAAATAAAAGTCATTGGCCAAAATACGCATATACAGAAGAGCCATAGTAAAACAATATTAATCTAAACTGATGAAATCCTTATGCCATGCAACAGTACTTCCAATTGTATCCTCGATCACCGACATGGCTGAGTTAGGCCTCCACAGTGGAGCCTTGGGATCTAAAGCCACCTCGACCCAAAGTTTCCAAATATCCTTTCCAAGTGGAACGTGATGTACCACATCATTAGGATCCATGGATGCTATTTTAGCCTCTGCAACAGCCGTCTTTTGCCAATTCAATAGCTTGCATTTGCTACCAACATTGACATTTGTTACAAAGTGAGAGCTACCATTTTGTGAGCAAGGGGAGGGCGTCTTCCCAATTTGTGAGTGAGGGGAGGGCGTCTTGCCATTTTGTGAAGCGATAGTCTGTGGACAAACACAAATGAACATGTAAGTGACAAATTAAAATAAGACTTTAAAACAATGTGCTTTATTGTAAAACACTTGCCTGCATGAATAGATTTTTAAAGTCTGCCAATTCAGTCTTCAATTCAGAAACAGTATTCTCTAGTACTTGTACTTTCTTGGAGTTATTGATGTAGGCACCTACTTGAGAAGGTGTAATACCAAATCCCATCGCTCTAACTCTTCCATTCCGTTCGGGTGGGTCCGAGGGCATGAGAGAGTGCATCATCAGATATAGGTAATGAATTCCCAGGAGAAGTTTGCGAGGAATTGAACTCTTTAATTCTACTCTATAAAATTTATAAACAATAAAGTAATAAGATATAAAGAAGTCAAACACAATTAGAAAATAGATCATTAATAAAAATATACTCTTACCACACAATCAGCGATAAAAGTAGTTGGTACTTCCCCATTCTTTTTAGTGTGTGCTTTACACCAAACCTCGTCTCTCCTTATAACTTTATTTGGATTTTCCTTTCTCTAAAAAATGATACATTATTTCAAGCACAATACTGATAGAAACTGGCAGTTACACTAAGATAAATGGGACTAAATACAAGATTTTATTGCAATATTCTCTGAAGAATCATTCTCAAACAGAGATATAGTAGTACATAACAGAAATATAGCGTATGAGATTAAACCAAGAAGGATAATGATACAGAAATCAGTTTCAAAGTGTTTCCCTTCCAAGCATTCGAGAGCTTGGTCTCTCCCACCCAATTTCCACAATTAAATCCCTCCAAAACTGCTCTGCACCGACTCATTGTTATTTATTTAATCGACTCCTACACTAACCGACTCTTACATAATTAAATAACGCTAACCGACTCTTACATAATTAAATAACGCTAACCGACTCTTAAATAATCGCATAACATTAATTCGCTCATTAAACAGCTTGTTCATATGCTAGTAGGTTCATAGAAAGTTACCATCTCTTTCTCTAGTCGGGCATACCCCTTCCTACTTATAGTGTGCGGGGTCTCATTCTTTGCCCTGATCTGCTTGAACTTTTTGCTCTTCACCTACACCAAAAATTCAATTGTAAACAAAACACACCTTACCAAAATCATTAAATAAAAACTTACAATGTACCTCAAATGCATCGGATATCTTTTTTGCTATAAAATCATTCCAGTCTTGAAGAGATCTTATATTATCTGGTTTAAGGCTAGTATAGAGATATTCCTCCTCCCGGTTCTATAAGGGCAAGGTTGTCCCTCTTGTTTATTATTTTTGTTATTAATAAAATTTTGCTGCCGTCCCTAAAAAAAGAGATATTCCTTATTTTGGAGATTTGATGCATCTCGATTGAGCTTATTAGCTTAGACTTGTACTCCCTCCAACGAGTACCCATCAATTGAATAACAAGCTTCTTGAATCTCTCGTCGACCTTAAACCTCATTTGTAAAAAAAGCATCACATCGATATATATATATATATATATATATATATAGATAACATTAACATGTGCACTTAAAAAAGTTATGTTTGAACTTGAGTTAGCTATATAATTAATACCAGGACACATGTCCACAGATCATCCTTCGCTTTTTCATCAACTTTTCTCCAATCATCAGAAGTAACGGGTACAAGATCTCGTACCAATGCACCCAAAAATGAAGATAACTTCTCAGAGTGCACACCTACATGTCCTCTTTCGTTGAACTCCACCTCTACTCGAGTATCAGGAGTTACGCTGAGTGTTTGCATCCTCGTTGGACCTCTTGTCCTCTTTTTTGGTCTTTGCCCTTCTTCAATAGGTTGATTAGGGTTGTGGTCAGGAGAGGGATTAGAAGGCGAGGGAGAAGGCATTCTTTGCGCGGTAGAATTGTTGTCAGGAGAGGGATTAGAACCTCTTTCTGAAATCCTAATGCCTTCATTACCCTGTTGTTGCGCAAGTGAAATGGCTGCTAGTTTTAATTTTTTGGTGCGCTTCTTCCCTTGTCTTGAACTCTGCATAGTTTATTATCAAATATCGAGTTAGAACACACACATAATATGTGTATATATATATATATATATATATATATAACATATATACTGGGTAAGTCTATCTTGTCTACCATTTGAATTCAATTTGAAAAAGTTCTCTCATCAGATTCCTAATTAATTTACAGAAGATGAAACAAGACCAAGCTCAGCTCTCATATAATCCACATGAATGTGTCAATTCGATTCCTGATTTGCATAAGATGGTTTCTGTAGTTCAGGGACTGGGTAACCTGTTATAACAAATGCTCGCAGTTGGTGCTTAATTTTAACTAATATATCTTTTGTATTGCAGTTGCGGAGTGTGAGGGTCTTAAACTGAAGTACAGTGAGGAGCAGGTAAAGAGGAAAAATCTTTACATACAAATACTGGAAGCAAGGTTGTCAAGCATAGCCACATGTTATAGCTGAGAAATCTTAGCTGTGCAGTAAGTAGTTTCTGTTTTAGTTGTTCCCTGATATAAAAGTGTTGTTTCAGTCCTCCATAACAGCGACATCGATGGTGAGAGCGAGAGAGAAAATGATTGATAAATTTTGATGTGGTCTAGCACTAGTAGTGATACCACTAGTCAACTAAGTGATGGTACAAATTGACATAGGGATAGGGTTATGTTTGCTGGTGGTTAAGAACACTTTGACAGCAATACGAATTCTACCTTTCCCTGCTTTGTTAGCCAGATAATATCTATCGAAATGTGTCAACAAGTATAAAAATTCAGTTGGGAATGATAACTTCATTCATTGGTGAAGAACAAAGTGTTGGAAGGAAAGAAGGAATGCATGTTGTGTTGTTGGCTTATATAGCCATCCTTATTGCTCGACCTAAAAGAGATTGATAGGTTAGACTTCTTTGGCCTCTTCTCTAGTGATGAGCTGATCATATATAGATGATTTTTCTTGGGAACTGTTCTGTATCAGGGAATAACATGGTTTTCTGTAGGTGCCGACTATTCTGGGTTGTTCGTCTGGTGGCACTTATTTATTATAACAAGACATGCATAGAGAGGATTAACATTGGAGGAAAAAGTACTGTCTAAAAGATTGGGAGTAGAAAGGATAGAGTGACATATAAGTTTAATTTGAAACAGAAATGAGAGACGAAGGAATGAATCAGCAATGTATGAAAAACACCATAATATGTGAGCCAGACAAGGAAACAACTAGCGACACGAACCAATATGTCGAGTGCAAATCATGTCTAATGTGGGACCATATTTTTTTATTTATAATTTGGGATATTTTCAGTTCTAGCTTCCCGGTCATAACATGAATATATAATATTAAGTTGATATGGTCAAGTCTTACCTCCTCTTGTCCACCAGACATATCGATGATGATGGTAAGTCGTCACTTATCTAAAGATCCACCTGTTAGTACAAGAAAATTTCCATGGATTAAATATTGTATATACATCGAGTAATATAAGCAATATACTCATGAAAAAGAAAAGATTATAGAGATCAAAGTATTTTAACCAATATATAAAAGAAGCATTCATAATTTTTACCAATATGTCGTCACAACCCGCTCTTACACAACTACCATCTTGGTCGTCCATGGTTCTATCAAGCAAAGTTGCATCTAGTGGCTTATAAGATATCATCCTCATCGTGACCCTCATCATAGATTTCCAAATCATGGTAGCCTCTTGGTGGTGGCCTCACCACGACTTGCCAATTAGATGATTTGTTTTCTCTCCAGTAAAATACTTGGGAGGCTTGTGTTGCTAATATAAAAGGATCTCCTTTAAATTGATCTTGAAATTGGTCAAAGTTGACTAATGTAAATCCATCTTCAACCTTCACTCCATGATATATATTTGCCCAGTCGCACTTAAATAAAGGAATTTGAAAAGTCAGGTAGTCCAACACAATAATATCATGCAAGATCCCATAGTGACCGATTGTACTACTAGATTCTTCATGGTCATTTGACGCAGATCGACGTATTGTAGTTGCTTCGAGTGAAACACCACTATTCTGTGTGGACTTTTCAGTCGCCTTCGTGCGAAACCGACGACCATTTATAATAAACCAGAGTAGGAGAGTGCTTGTTTTCTAGGCCAATATGATAGCCACTTTATTGTTTCAGAAACATCTCCTGTTGCCATTTCAAGTTTAACCTGTACATGTATTCAAAATTATAAGATATTTATTTGTAATATGTAAACTAACCTAGTTTGTAATGAAGCACAACAAAGTGTTAAAACACCTTATCTGTAAACCAATCACAGAAAGTCTCTGAATGCTTCTTTGAAAGTTCTTCATCAGAGAGATTATCATGTAACCTCTTTAACTCTTCCATACGCATCCTAAGAGAAAGATTGAGTGAAAAACATAACCAAGACAAAGAAACTGGGCAAGTTTTTATTTAACTTAAACTTACTCTTCATATGGTTCCACTTCTACAGTATTATAGAACACATCGATGAGCATTCTCCATGTCTTCAACAGACAATATAGTATGCTCTCCTTTGGAAATCGGTCGTCCGTCAAATATTCTATCATCTTGACAGTCCTCATTACGATGATGTGTTGCACCAATTTCACAAGCTTTCTTGATATACTGACTGCAATATCTCATGCACTCTTCAGCAAGATAGCATTCACATATACATCCTTCTGGACGTGAAGGATTTCTAACACTTTCCTTGCATGTCTTCATGAATCTAAAGAAGATTGAATAAAATGGTAAAGACCAACTACAAAAAGTATTGAAAAAATAATGTTTAATGAATGAATATAATATGATTACCTTTCAAATGAATACATCCAATGGAATTGATTTGGTCCACAATAACATGTTTCCCATCCTAAATGTATTGGCAAGTGCATCATGATGTCGAAGAAGAAAGGAGGGAAATATCTTTCAAGTATGCACAATGTATCAACAATTTCTTCTTCAACAACTTCTAGCTTTTCTGTATCAATCACTCTTTGACTTATATCGTTGAAAAACGAACATAGTCGTAATATCGCATTTCTTGGCCCGTTAGGTAAAATTCCTCTCAATGCTACGGGCAATAACTGCTGCATTAAAACATGATAATCATGGGACTTGAGTCCAAATATCTTGTCTTCTTGTGCAAAACAATTTGCAATATTTGAGCTATACCCATTAAGAACATTCAAATTTCTTAATCGCCAATAAAAGGTCTCCATCTCTGAACTTGTTAGAGTATGTTGTGCTGGTGGAAGGAACATCTTATTATTCTCTCCAACCTTTGGGTGAAAATCTGACCTAATTCCCATTTTTTCCAAGTCTTTACGAGCATTAAGACCATCCTTTGATTTTCCTTTGATATCAAGCAAAGTGCAAACTAAACTCTCACCGCAATTCTTTTCAACATGCATTAAATCTAAACAATGACGTACCGGCAAATACTGGAAAAAAAAAATTTGACATAATGTTATTGACTAATAAACTCTACAATTTTATTAAAGTATTAATAAAGTCTAAAAAATGGTTTACCTCGTGATAAGGCAACTCAAAAAAAATTGGCTTCTTCTTCCACATGAGGCCCTTCACGACATTCTTTCTTTTAGTCTTCCACTTCCTCTTCTTGTGGCCCTTACCTTTTTCCCTTCCTTTTTTTGTTTGTTCATCATTGTTCATTTCCTCCCCTTTTCCAAAATCATTTTTAATATCACTAACAACTTTTAAAACTTCCGAACCAGTAAGTATTAAAGGCTTGCCCCTCTTCTCAATGGTTCCATCAAACCAACTCTTCTTCTTTCGATAAGGATGATTGGATGCAAGGAATCTTTGATGACCCATGTACTCACAGTTGTTGCTGTAAGGTAGCCATATTGAACAAGTATCAACACCACAAATAGGACATCCTGCCTTACCCTTTGTAGTACATCCAGCCAGATTTCCATAAGCTGGGAAATCATTAATTGTCCACATCAGAATGACCCTCAAATTGAACATGTTCTTCTTATATGCATCATACACCTCAACCCCACTTATACATAATTCTTTCAAGTCTTCAATGAATGGCCTTAAATATACATCAATATCATTTCCTGGTTGCTTCGGCCCAGGGATTAACAAGGTTAACATCAAGTTCTCTCTTTTCATGCATAGCCATGGGGGAAGGTTGTAATTAACAAGCATCACGGTCCAACAACTGTATATGGAACTTAGATTATGATAAGGATTAAATCCATCTGTAGTAAGTGCAAGTCTTAAATTTCGATGATCAGCTGCAAAATCAGGCCAATTACTATCAATGAAATTCCATTGAAGCGAATCAACCGGATGTCGCATCTTGTTATCCTTATTATGATGAGTGCTATGCCATAATAATTGTTCAGAATTTTCTGATGATCTGAACATCCTTCTAAATCTGGGAATAATCGAAAAGTACCTCAAAACTTTGACCGGCACCCCCTTTTTAATTTTGCGTTCATCTCCTTTTCCGACGACTTTCCACCTGGATTTCTCACATCTTGGGCAATTATCCAGATCTGCCAAGTCTTTTCTAAATAGACAATAATCATTGACACATGCATGTATTTTTTCATACCCCAAGTCAAAGATCTTAAGTAGCTTTTTGGTAGCATATGTTGAACCAGGAAGTGTATTACCCTGTGGTAACATGCCACTCAAGATTTTGAGAAGTTCGGTAAATGCCTTATCAGTGATACCATTGACAGCTTTATGTTTGAAAAGTACTACTGTTGCTGTCAACTTTGTGTAGTCGGTGCAACCTGGGTACAGGGGAGTTTCTGCTTCTTCCAACAATTTAGAAAACCCTTCATCTCTCCTTTCTTCAGTATATTCTGCAATCTCTTCCTCGTTAACATGCGCATCTACGAACATCCTATATGTATCTGGTATTTCATCGCGATCACATGTCATTTTCGAGGAAGTTCTAGGACATTCTTCCCCATGAAAAATCCAAATATTGTATGTCTTATCCATCCCAAACATAACCAAGTGTGACACTATATCGTCACCAGTTTAGAAAATGATATTTCTGCACCGAGCACAAGGACATTGAATTTTTGGGGGATTTCCTAACTTCTCCATCGCACTTGCAACAAAAGTTATAGCTCCTGCTCTATATGCAGGCAGTGGTCTACAAAGAAAAATTTAAAAAAAATTATTTGGCTAGCAACAAGAGAGCATGCTAGTATCAAACACATATTTGAGTTCAGATACAATTACCTTGGCAGATACACCCAAGCTTTATCCATCGAAAGAATTGGGATTATAACATTACACTTAGGATGCAAATGTGGCAGCGAACCCAAGATTCAACAGTGAAATTGAAGGTGATCCCGTTAAATTAAACACTTGAAAACCCAATTTTAGACTCTAGCACCCACAAAAACAATATGTATCATACCAGAAAACTAATTAATGTCAAATTCAGCCAAATACAGTCAACACAAAAAACAAAACAAAAAAAATAATTAAAAAAGTGAAATTTAAATTCAATATGTGAAATTCGCATTAAACTCCAGCACTTTCACATTGCCAAGAACCCATGAAATTAAACACTTGAAAACCTAACTTTAAACTCTAGCAACATGTGGGAGGAATATGTGCAAAGCTGTTGTAGGGGTACTACAACATCCATACCTTTAAAAAAATTTCTTCAAAACATCAGTTATGGCATATGTGGCTCATTTGATTCAAATCCCGCAAACTCGCGCTTGCACTTGAACTCACACTGACACTCGCATAAGGCATAACACAAACTAGGTACACATTGCACTCACTATGACACTCACATAACACAAACCAGGCACACATTGCACTCACACTTAAAATCACATAACATAAACCAGACACATCTCTCTCTCTCTCTCTCTCTCTCTCTCACATACACACACACACACACGTAAAACACATACATACATGTTACTGGTATAAAGGCAGCACTGGAATTACCGACCTGAGACATGCATCTTGTGACAGTTGATACGAGTGGGACGATGAGTACTCTGTTTCTATGGTAATTAGAAACATATGTATCTTTTCCTAGTCCAGCATAGGAATCATGAAAATTGACATAGAAAACCCCTCAATATACACCTTAAGATCAGATCCATTATGCTCCCACAGAAAAACCCCTCAATATCGACCAGCTATTTTATTTCAAGAAACAGACTCTTCGAAAAGAATAAGTCCCTCGATGACAGTTCTTAGCTGTAAGTATAATAGCAGTTATATATAAATGAGATTGGGCGTAAACTGTTACATAACAATTCACAACTTGTTTCAACTTGAAATATGCAATAAACTAAAGGCTAATTTTAGTATCATAAAGTTTCGTTGGGTTATATATTTATTTATTTTCTCTGCGAAGGCTCTACTTTTTGTACTCTACAAAAAACCTAGAGACTGAAAGACTATAAAAATATCCCAACCAGAATGAAAACATCTGTGTAAATCATGTTTTTTATTCTGTTCTGTCTACGGTCCTATTCTGTACCACAAAATATTTTTCCTCTCTGGCTATTATGTTCAGCTGTTAATAGTAATCTTCATGACATGTCTTGCAAACATGTAATGTTCTACACTTCTATGACTTGCTATTGCCACTGAAATGTTTCTTTCTACTGTTGTTTTACCACGCAACCATATGATCATTCATATTTCATTGACCTTTCCTTATGGATAATTTATTTGTTAATTACTAGTAAAATTGTTGTATATGAATGAAATGCACTCTCTTCTAAGCAATTTACAGAGCATTCTTCCTAGCTTTGCTGTATACATGTAGATGATAGAGAGCATGCAAGAAATATAAGTTCAGGACTCTACTTTTATTTCATCAATCAAAAGAAAACCATCAAGTAATAATGAATGGAATGTCATCTTGTGTGTGTCCAGTCAATTCACACAGAGCGTTTACTTTTCCTCCTTAAATGCCATGATTGAGTAGGAAGAAAAAGTAACATTTCACTTTTACTCCCTCCATCCCCAAATGAGTGCCCTTTTTTGATGAATTTTTGTCCCAAAATGAGTGTCCCTTTTTCTGACGTTGATAAATTCACCTTTGCTATCTATTATGTCCCAACGTGCAATTACGATAATATAGTGCTGACACTAAAGGCATTCATGTATATTTATTCTCTAATTGTACCCGCACCCCCTCGTAATTCTCTAGTTGTTTGGGTGAATATACTTAAATGCATAGCAAGCATTTTCAACAAGCAGCCATTACATATATACTGTAACCATCCAGACACAGAATTGAACAAAAAGTGAAAAAGGATATGGTTGCAGCATTAAAACACTGTAAGGTAATAACAAAAATAGCAAATAACTGTGAAGTAGGTAAGGAACTCAATGAGGCCTTGGAAAGACTAACAAGATAACAAAACGATATCATAATCAAATAAACCACCTGTGGGGAACATGATCTGAAGAGGGCTGAACACGCTCTAGAGAAACAACTTGACTTCCAAAGTCACTTTAAATTTATTCACAGCTCGAACCAATTCATCATCAGGTACAAAATATCATGCGAGAAGAGAAGACATTAATTCAATTAGTAACTGCGCAATGTAATCCCTTTATCAAGGATGACCATTTTAGTTCTCTAAAATTAACAAAACATCTCAGCTTCTCAGCCCCACCAGCCCCAAAACAAGGACCAATAGAAGAACATAACATTAGTAACAATTAAAATAACAACAACAACAATGATAATAAGGATAACATTCATTTCCTCATCTCACAAGGGTGACCCTAGAAGCAAAAGATCAGGGATCTAAGTTCAAATTAAACAACCAATATCACTGCCTCTAGGGATATGGCAAAATAAATTTACATCCATCTTGAACCCTGCAGTTGAGCCCCTACCACTAGACAAACCTTCTATATATTGCTATGGTTCAAGAGAATGCAATGTGAAACTACAATCTCTTTTAACAAACTTTCAGAGTACACAGCTAAAATTTGTCTCCATTATGTTGTGGTTACTAACACTTTTTCCATCTGAGAGAGTCACACTACCATTGAATTCAAACTACAACATTGACTACAATTACAAAGGTCCATTCCAAATTCTAGCAGATAAGCAATTCATAAGGCAAGACTTCAAATAAATGCATGCAAGATAAGGTATCTACAGAATCAAAAGCATACCCTGAGCACAGTTGGGCTGCTAGTTGATGCCTTAAAACCCTCATTTCTTGATGTATCCATAGCAACCTATGTTGCATGGACATTTTGTGGATTTGTGGCTAGCACTACATTTGAAGCATGCATCCCAACTTTCTAGTTTTCGCAACTCCCATAAGGCCTTGAATATTCTGTTCCATGCTATACTAAGAGACCTATGAGCATATATCATGGGATGCAACAAATAGATCTCTATACCTCCGTGACACCTACAAATCCATTGGATCTCCAACATCAACAGCCTAACAAAAGCCAACCAAGACACATCTGTTTCTGACCTACAGGCTTTCTTTCATTCCATCGCACCAACTTCATTTTCATTTTATTTGGAAAGGATGATTAGGTGTCCTTTATCAAGATGAAGACAGAAGCAAAAGAGCAACTTTAATTACAAGTATTTTATTTGCTAATAACAAAAACTCCATAATAATGCTATAATGAGGCAACCTTTTCAAACACATAGTGAGACCTCATCCAAAGGTAACCAACAATTTTACATCAAGCTGAGTACAGTATACAATTAGAAGAAACAAGAAGTTAAATGCAAGTAAATACTAAATACTTTGAATTTTTTCCCTACAATTTGAGTTCAAACAAAACCCTACAATTTTTGCCCCACACCACACACGCAACTTAAAATCACAAGACGGCGACTGAAAAAGAGAGTGGGTATTTCAGAGAGAGAAGGTGAGAGGAGAGAGAAACTTACCGGAGAAGAGTCTGGACGACGACTGTGAGAAAGAAATCTGGTTGTTGCCGCAATGAGCGAGATCAATTTTAGAGCTCTGGTTGACGATCGTATGTGCAAGGTTTAGAGCGAGCAGCAATGAAAGGGGTTGAATAACGAATTGGGGATTTTCACTTTAGGAAATTTTCTATTACCGCGCAAAATGGTTTCAGCGGGAAATTAGTTTAGACAACGTTTACTTAAAAATGTCATCTAAAAGCAACTAAAACACAACGTTTCTTAACAAAATGTTGTCTAAAGAACTGAAAAGCATAACGTTCCCTTTAAAAACGTTGTCTATAAGCTGAAACAACAACGTTTATTTTTAAAACGTTGTATAAAATATAAAACACAACGTTTAATTAAAAAACGTTGTCTAAAATGATGTTTTAACAACATTTTTGAAAAACGTTGTTAAAAGTCATTTTTGTTGTAGTGAACATTAAACTTGCGATGCACAAAACTTTTATTGTCGATGCAGAATATTCTATTGAAGTATAAAGAGTACATTTGCGATGCACACAATTATACTAAAGAGGTACTGTTTTTATGCATCGCGATGCACAAAAAAATATATTTTCTATGCATATTCCCTAAATAATTTATATTTTTTATGTTTTTACAGAGGTTTCGGGGTGTTTTGCAAAGAACACGGGAGGAAAAAGCCCTCTTCTGGGGACAAGGAAAAATGAGATGGATATCCTTTTAGAGGCTGCTGATGAACTCAAATAAGTGTGAAATTTAATATTGGTTTTATGCTTTAATTTTGAGAAAATGTTACACTTTTACTGGTGTTTTGTGTGTTTGATGGCTGTAGGTTCATAAGAGATTTAGGCAAGAAAAGTAAAAAATAATGTTGAACTGAAGGCAGGATTAGCAAAGATGCCGCGTGGTCATGTGCTAGGTAAACCAGTGTTGGAATGAACAATGCTGTAACAGAAGCCGTCGAATGAGCATGTGCTATTGGGATTATAAGTTAGGCTGAATTCCAAGACTCAAGGGCATTTCAGACATTAGATATTTTGGAAAATTAGGCAACTGTTAATGTCCCTAAAGTAAACTATTTTCTTTATTTATTTTCTCTCTCTTATAAAATTATTAAAAGTCAATTTTTTACAGATTAAGTGGTAGTTTTAATAGGAGAAAACTGCTAGGAGTAGGACTCTTAATAGAGAATGTGGACTCTATTTTGAGGGAGAGAGTTAGTAAAGGAGAGGATAAAAATTTGAAGAAATGCTGGAAAAAGGAGGACGGACAGTTCAGAAAATACCAAAGAGGGAGACGGCTCTCTGTGACGCCCCGACCCGGATCTCTATATGAAATTCCAAGGTCGAGTCACCAAATAACTCAACCAACAAGAAAACGAAAAGCACGTGGCGTAACCACCCGTACTTACAACAAAATCCAACGGATTAACCTGTTAAAAAATAAAAACAAATCATCGGAGATACTACTGCCGGAACCCATCTAACAACAACCACGAGTCTACAACTCGGGAAAAGAAACAAAACAACATCAACATCATCGGCCATAACATGCCGGAACAACAACTGGAATAATAACCAACTGTACACAAGCACGACATACATGTCGGCTACCAAAAGAATAATACAACAACCAAGTATAATTCTACCCCAAAGTAAAGTCTATATAACTTTACAAACCAACCGTCCTCACTAAAATAAAATACCACAACTATAACAAGCTCCACGAGCTACAAGGCCAAAAGACAACCTGCTAACTAACTGCGATCTCGCCGACCTCACCGGTGACTTCCTAGTTGGCTCGGATCTAAGGAAAAACACATGAACAAGAAACGGGGTGAGTCATAATGACACAGTAAGTTACTAAATGCAACTACATGACATGGCATAATGCTCATTCATAAACTGTAACATGACATCATTTATAAGTATACCAAACTGTAAACATGTACCACATAATCATAGGCACATAAATATCAAATACCACGTAGCACGGTGATGATCACATAAGTGCACGTAAATAACCACATTAAAAAGGATATGGTTGCTGTCTATCTGACTGTGCTGCTGTCGCTTTACACATATCAACTATCTTTGCCAAACCGGATCTCGTGCTCGGAACATACTGTACATACTGTCGTTACATCTCACTATTCTACTTAGCGAGGAAAGATACCATCGTTACTTCTCACCGTCTACTTAGTGAGGAAAATACTGTTGTTACTTCTCACCATCTACTTAGTGAGGAAAATACTATTGGTTGTCATAGTTACGCGTATTGCTTATAACAATGGGACCACTTTCCACTAGGGCCAGTAGTGGGGACAAAAGGGAACCAATGAGGCGACCCATAGCAATCGCTTACCACGAAGGCTATGTGTTGTCGCATTGCCGACTCAAATCATATATGCCACCTGGACTTCCAAACGATGCACAAGTAGATATTTACTCGTAACATAACAACAACAATAAGGTTCAAAAGTAGTGAACTGATGTGGTCAAAACCGAATACTAGTAAGTGCACTAGATCAAGTAATAAGTGTAAGTAAATTACGGATTATCGAACCCAAGGGATTGACAACAAATATCAAAATCAATTATTTTTCTCTTTAATCTAGATGAACGATTATCTTGAGATGTGATTTGTAACTAAAGAAACTAACGAAAGCAAGTAAAAGTGATCACAGAATTTAGAGATATCAATGAGAGAAAACGCTAGGTCTAGGTTCACCAATTCACTTCCAAGTACTAAATCAACGACTTCGGGTATCAACTGATTATTTATGTGCGACAACGGAATTTCCTAATCTAATCAATATTCTCTCTCGAGCAATATCAATTCTATTGTTAACTGACAACCTACGTATCTCTAGGTAGATTTAGAAAGAAAACAAAGCATTAGGGTCTATGAAATCCTCTTAGCTTTCGAGACGATCTATAGCTAATTGCGTGTATCAACCCATCTATCTCTAGCATGAATTTAGATCCACGGTGTAAATTCCTACGGTCCATCACATGAAATCTCCTCTCGGTCTCATCCACATGATTTAAATCAATTAAAAGGTGGCCAATCTTTCAAAGCATTAAGAACAAGAAATTACACTTACACAATTATAATTCAAATTGAAACCCTAGTCGAATCAATATTAAATATTCATGAATTGGCTACCCTAAAACCTAGCTTTATGAATTTAGTTCATAATAAAATAAACAAAATCCATACCATTCAAAAGATATAAAAAATTAAGCATATGAGAAAGAAGATTCAAATTGATAAAAGTAATGAATACAATACTTGAATCTCGGAAGAATTTTCACGATCTTCTTCTCTTTGTTTTTCTCAAGACGACTCTAAAAACTGGATCCCTAAACCTAGCCTAAAAGGGATATATTTATACCTACTAAAATACAATACTTTTGGGAAAAGGAATCCAATACAAAAAGGAAACCAAGAAGGGGCAAATATCAAAGAATGGCCGGCCCTAATTCTAGGGAAAAACAATTTTTCAAAAATTTCCTTCAGTTTTTTAGAATTTGCACAAATACCCCCTGAACTTCTAATATTGCTTTAAAGTCCTCCAAATTTGCATGATTGACCCTTTAAACCCTGAAGCTACAAAATAACACTAAAACAAAACATTAGATTACAAAAATCTCGAGAATTAGTAAAATCTAAGCTCGAATAATACCCAATAAATGAGTAAAATACTCACTTATCAAATACCCCCAAACTTAGACTTTTGCTCGTCCTCGAGTAAAACAAGAAAACAAATAAAAACTAAAACTAAAATATTTACAAGAATTTTTTTCTTTTCACAAGTCGAGGCACGGCATGACACTACACAATGCCTCAGAGTAAGATTTACAACAATCTGCAAATAACAACACATAGCAACAAATCTAAACTTTCACTCAATAGTCATCAATCTCACTTTAAATCTCCATGTGTGTGTGCAAACCATGTTTCAACACCTTTAAAACTTGAAATTCCTTATAAGGCCAAGTACTCCATCCATTCCCCCAAATGTCATATGAACAAACCTTCACGAATATATATATCAAAGTTTTTCATGAAACGTAAAAACACGTAATTACTCCCATCCATTACTACAACACATAAGTAGTAATACCGAACTTTGTTTCTTTTCTTTCTTTCTTTCTTTTTTTTTTTTTCCAACTCGCGCTTGTGGACTTGTGTAATGTCTAGCTCCCTTAAGCTTTCTAATTAACCCATGTAACGAGTGTTAGGCCAATGACTCTCAAACCAAATGGCTTTAAGGCATTAGGTGTAAAACACACCCCAACGAGCTTACTAACTCGAGTTAAAAAGGCTACGAAGCTAGACTAAGTCTTCACAAAAATGCTTCTTTTTTTTTTTTTTCTACTTTTTCTTTTTTTCGTTCGGATTACTTAAACTCTGTTTAGGCCTAACTTCAAGGAGTAAAAACAGTTTAAAAATTTCATGAATACTCTATTATTTCAAATAACCAAAGGCCAAGGGAATGAAATGTGTACTATAGAACCCGATAAAGTCATCCAAATCTTTCAAGAATCAATTTATGGTGTAGAGTGCTCAAGGAATGGAGATTCAAAGTTCAATCAAATATACCAAGCTAAGTATTTAGACAAGTGCACATGCATTGCTACCCATAAGATATTATAAATCAAACAAATTATCATCATTGACGGAAGTAACCACGCCTAACCAAGACTCGCACAAAATTTGCAATTTTTTTTCTTTTTTTTCTAAAACAAAGCATAAGAAAATAAACAAATTACACAGGCAAAACATGCTACTCACAAGCATAACATAAGCACCAATTCCCACCCCCAAACTTAAATTTCACATTGTCCTCAATGTGAATATAATCCTAAACAAGGGAAACATATGAGCACTCGGCAAGGAGTGATTAACACAAGTGTAGCACAAATGAGCTCGAAATCACCACCCAACAGTGTATATGAAGAGCATCGTATACCCGATGCCAAGAATAAATCACTTCTAATCAAACAATATCAACTTACTTCCTTCACTTTTGAACTCAACAGGCAGAAACCCATCAACAATAACCACAATATGCACTATATTTCAAGGGTATACTGGAATTAGGGGGGCATAGTGTTTTGAAAGAGATTACCCTCAAATTGTAAACCCTATGGAATGCAATTTCAATTTGCTGAAGAGAGTTTGGAATTTGGAGAAGATGAACAGAGGAGATGGAGAGGCTGATGTGCTGCGGGAGGGAGTCGCCGGTGTTGATGGCGATGACAGGAGATGGAGATCGACGGCGGCTCGCTGCTGTGGCTGCAGTGTGTGGTGGAAGGAAGGATCGCTGATGGGAGTCGGCTGTCTGTGAAGGGAGAGAGAGGCACAATTTCGGAAGTGGGGTTGGACGGGGTGATGATGTTGCTGTGGAGAAGGCGTTGCCACCGGAAGAAAGAGATGGCGGCGGAGGCTCGCCTCACTGCCGGCGGATGTTGTTGTGAGAGGAGAAGGGAAGGTCTCGTGTGGGTGTGAAGAGGGAGGAGTACGGGAAGAGGAGGGGGTTGACTTAGTTTTTTTTTTTTTTTAAATATCCGGCGCTAAAGCGGCAGTCTTAGCGCCAACCTTTCTGTCCCTTTTCTTCAATGCTTGTCCAAGTTTCGGAATTTGGCAAGAAACCCCCTTCTAGTTAAAATGCCTTTTTTTAGAAATCATCAACCACACCCCTTCTAATTGTAGACTTTTTCCTTTTCATCCTATCTTTCTTGATTTGAGTGGCATGTTACCTGCGTGACAACAATACAACAACAACAACTACAAAAACCATTAAACATTAGCACAAAAAGCATAACAATACATGAAATTGAAAATCTTTTTGTGAGGGTGACACTATATACACTCCCCTAGAAACCCACAAACTCAGGGAGACCCAAGAAGGGTGACTCGAAAAACAACTAAGGCCAAGAAATACAATACTAAAATGCCTGCACCCCCAAACTTACCACATGCATAGATGTTAAAGTGCAGCATGAGATTAGCAAGGAATAAGGAAGGGGGTGAAAACGACTACTATATTACACTATGAAAGCAAATAAATACATACCTAGTTGGGTTGCCTCCCAACAAGCGCATTTGTTTAAAGTCGTTAGCCCGACTCTTTTCCTCCTTTCTCAACTAAGGAAGTACCGGATCTCCAAGGAATGCGCACATCTTTGGTCCATAAAATCCACCACTCATGTAGTGTCTCAGTTCTTGCCCATTAAACCTGTGCACTTCCTTGATTTCACTCTTTTTACTAGATGGCCATTTGATTGCTTTGAGGATAGAAAATAGCACACCCAATTCTTGCAATGTGACCACATCAACAATCTCCACCACTTTTTCATCCAAACTCAATTTTTCTTCAAGAAAGAATAGGGGAGGTAAACATGGCTCCACAAAAGTAGGGTTGAGAACCGAATCAATTGCAGAGAAATTTTTGAGATCATTTTCTGTGGCTTCTTTAGGCTCTTGTGACAATAACAGAGGTAAGTCAACTTGTTGGTACACATGGGATTCTATACTCAACTCCTCACTTTCTCTAATTGGCTCTTCATCCTCCATAGGGCATGCGTCTTCTTCTTCATCCATTATTGTTGATAAATTCTCTTGAGAGTGAGCATTAGCACTAGCACTTTCCTTCATGTCTTCTTGCAGATTGGGATAAACACTAGAACTTTCCTGCTCAATTAGATCATCTATCAATTTTTGTGTTCGCTGCATTTGCTCCATCATCTCACGCGTTCGCTCAAAACTCTTGCGCGAATTATTCTCAAATTTCTCAAGCAATTGAATTAATTCGTCACTGCACTCATACGACTCAGCTAAAGGCTCATTATAATATGATGAATAAGAAGGAGGCACATTATAAGAGGATGAAAAAAGAGGCTTACTCCAATTTTTATACGAAGAAAAAGAGGGTTGACTATACGAATTCGGTTCATAGGGATTAGAAAAATACTGCCCTTGAAAATTATCCCTATTATAAACCGAATTCCACCTCACCATGCATGTTGTAGACATATGGTTTCCTCCACAGAATTCAGATGATATACTCATTGGTGCACTATTCCATTGAAAATTATTGTAAGCCATCTATTTACAAAAAAAATAAAAATAAAATAAAAAAATCTAAATTAAAGTTAAATATAACCAATTCTGAAATCGTTAAGACGCAATCCCCGGCAACGGCGCCAAAAACTTGATGTGGTCAAAACCGAATACTAGCAAGTGCACTAGATCAAGTAATAAGTGTAAGTAAATTACGGATTATCGAACCCAAGGGTTGACAACAAATATCAAAATCAATTATTTTTCTCTTTAATCTAGATGAACGATTATCTTGAGATGTGATTTGTAACTAAAGAAACTAACGAAAGCAAGTAAAAGTGATCACAGAATTTAGAGATATCAATGAGAGAAAACGCTAGGTCTAGGTTCACCAATTCACTTCCAAGTACTAAATCAACGACTTCGGGTATCAACTGATTATTTATGTGCGACAACGGAATTTCCTAATCTAATCAATATTCTCTCTCGAGCAATATCAATTCTATTGTTAACTGACAACCTACGTATCTCTAGGTAGATTTAGAAAGAAAACAAAGCATTAGGGTCTATGAAATCCTCTTAGCTTTCGAGACGATCTATAGCTAATTGCGTGTATCAACCCATCTATCTCTAGCATGAATTTAGATCCACGGTGTAAATTCCTACGGTCCATCACATGAAATCTCCTCTCGGTCTCATCCACATGATTTAAATCAATTAAAAGGTGGCCAATCTTTCAAAGCATTAAGAACAAGAAATTACACTCACACAATTATAATTCAAATTGAAACCCTAGTCGAATCATATTAAATATTCATGAATTGGCTACCCTAAAACCTAGCTTTATGAATTTAGTTCATAATAAAATAAACAAAATCCATACCATTCAAAAGATATAAAAAATTAAGCATATGAGAAAGAAGATTCAAATTGATAAAAGTAATGAATACAATACTTGAATCTCGGAAGAATTTTCACGATCTTCTTCTCTTTGTTTTTCTCAAAGACGACTCTAAAAACTGGATCCCTAAACCTAGCCTAAAAGGGATATATTTATACCTACTAAAATACAATACTTTTGGGAAAAGGAATCCAATACAAAAAGGAAACCAAGAAGGGGCAAATATCAAAGAATGGCCGGCCCTAATTCTAGGGAAAAACAAATTTTCAAAAATTTCCTTCAGCTTTTCAGAATTTGCACAAATACCCCCTGAACTTCTAATATTGCTTTAAAGTCCTCTAAATTTGCATGATTGACCCTTTAAACCCTGAAGCTACAAAATAACACTAAAACAAAACATTAGATTACAAAAATCTCGAGAATTAGCAAAATCTAAGCTAGAATAATACCCAATAAATGAGTAAAATACTCACTTATCATGAACCTTATCCCAACCAAGTAGGTCAATGATCCTACCTTAACACATTACTAACACATCTTTTGAAGTAAACTAATCAACATCTCAAAATCACATATTTAGTCTTGAATCACATAATCATACAAGCACATATTTGCAAGTACTTCTCAAGAACCATTAGACCACATATTTAGTCTATAAACATCTACACATTGAGATACACATTTGATACCCAAACATGCACATCTTAAGACTAATAATTTAGTCTAGTTACAAACCCATGTTGAGACTACTCATATAGTTCTCAAGCACAAACACATCAAGAATACTTATTTAGTACATTAACATCGAGTGTGAAGTACTACACCCACAATGACGCTTGAAGCGTAAACAACTCATTCTTATAAATGCAAGTGCCCTCAAGTACACTTATCCTATTTCATATGGTTTTGTAGTCAAATCTCAAGATTAACGAACAATCGTTTATCACATCGAGACTATTGTACTAGTCTCTTACATTACGTATTTTAATATTCATACGTGTAAACAACTCTTGGGAGTTGATAATTATATTAAATGAACATCCCAAACTACACAAGTCCGGATATACGGCTTGCTAAATTAATTAGACGCCATCTTACGCTTATAACTGGAGTCTTTATTTTATCAGTACCAAATTATCGGAGGGCTAAAACCCTTATCAAATGAACTCTAAATTTCGTAGGATTTTAACATGTCTTTCGGTAGATATTATTCTCTTCAAATATCTAATTTTTAGAGTCATTAACATACTTCTCAAAATTTGGGTATAATAGCCTTAGGTGAAATTTTCCCAATTTAAGTGTCATCTTGTTCTTTAGTTCATTACCAAGGTTGATACTCAAACAAACATACATGCAACCCATTTCAAACCAAGCAATTATCATACTTATGATTTCCACACACCAACATAGCAATTAGATGTCAAATTATCATCTTTAACAAGTCTAACATGTATATTTATGAACTAACATGTAAGAATCCTAAAGCATACAACAAGGGGGTTAGTAACTTACCTTAAAAGCACAATCAAACCACTAAAAAGAGAATCAAAGCCTTCAAAGTAGTTCTCCTAGTCCTAAGCAACACTTGGGTGGTCTTGCATGGAAGATCCAATGGTTGGATGGGGAGATGTGATCTTCACACACTAATCTCACTCTCAATCTCCCACATAAGCTCTCTAGGTTTCAAGGAAGGAAGAAATGAGAAAATAAAATGTGTTAGAGTCTCTCACATGGTTGAGAGTAACTAAAGGCTGGTCAAAAGGTCAAACCAAGGTACAACACAATCAGCCAAGGGTTCAACGGTCAAAAGCCAACAATTACAAAACAATCCACGTACTGTCCGTACATTCGTACGGCCGTGCCAATAATGTGTGCACAGCCGTGCCAACTTACACGGCCAAATCTGAAGTTTCTGCCCGGCCTCGCATGGCCGTGCCAAAAATGTATGCACGGTCGTGCCAACCTTCACAACTCAATTCTGGACTTTCTGTCCACTCTCGCACGGCTGTGCCAAGTAAAGGTGCACGGTCGTGCCAAGCTTAACAGTTCAATCCCACTTCTATTTTACTCCATTTTCTAGGTTTGATCACTTGACCACTCCTAGGTTTGAATACACAACACTTATAACACATCTAAACAATATCATGAATCATAATAATTCAATTAACAATGCATTATGAAGTGTGTGTTACTTAAACTAAAAAATATATCATTAATATAACATAATTAATCTAACATGATATTCAAGCAAATTTGAACACTTATAATAACATGTTAACATGCAACAAAGTAAGCACGTAAGCCATAATTAAATCCAGGGTATTACACTCTCTCTCTCTTCCTTCAGCATTAAAAGGTGCGGAGTAGTCTAGGAAAAAGAGAAATGCGCTGGAATCCGATTGTGTAAGTTTGTCTTTGAATTAAGTTTGTAATTAGTTTAATTCTCTAGTCAATGAACAATTGAAGTTTCGTAATTTGACTACTGTGAGATCGAATGGGTGATTATTCTTGTTTAATTATAAGTATTTATATATTCATTCTCTACTCTTCACGTTACATGAATGTTGTGACTAGTTAATGTTCAGGGCCCTGATTTTAATTAGCACAATTGTCTATTGCTAGTTGAAACCGCTGATCCGTAATTGTCTTCGAATTTTAACAAATTGGTAAGTAACACACCTTTTAGGCATCACAAACATAATCGACAGTGTTGCGGGAGCGAATAATCTTGATTGAATGATACTGCTTCAATATTCATTGTTTGAATCGGGTCTCTCATTTCTTAATGCTGTTAAAACACTAAATCTTACGAGTGTCTCGGGGGTTGTCTTTTGGTTAGAGTAGTAATTAATGAGTTTCTCTTAATTATCGAAACTGTAAGGAGAGATTGAGTGTTAGGCGTTTGTCGACAACTATAATCGGTTTATTTGTGATTGAACGAGATATTTTTGCATCAATGATCAGTAGTGAAATTCGAGATGGAAATTGGTTCATTGGCTGGAACTTTATTTATTTTACGTTTTGTTTATATTAAGTCACTAAAAATCAGTTTTAATTTAACCTTCGATAATTAGTAGTTTAAATAAATATCCTTATTGAAGCTTTTATTTATTTTGTCGCAATTCTTAAAGAAATACATACGACGTTCTCTGTGGATACAATCCCGACTTACCCTATACTCGTTTATTGAGAAGTAAGAAATTAACTTTGACGGTTTGACACCCATCAGTTGCTGTAATGGATGCCGCCCTCAAACAAAACGACGTCAATTCACCTTATCCAACTGAAGTTGTGGATGCAAATCTACAAAATGAATAGACTGCTTTAGAAGCTGCGAGAACAGATGACATGGTTGACCAAGACATTATAATAAACGTTGTTAGAGTTGTTGTTAATGAGGAATTATCCACAATCGAAGCCAAGGACAATGAAATTGAGATCCTTAGGTCAGAATTGACTGGAAATGATGCACAAATTGAAATCATGGTCAAAGTAATAGACAACCTGAGATCTGACATAGTAAAGACACAAAAGCAACAGAATGTAAGACTAAATGAACAAAATGCTCAAATTGAAGATCTCAAAAGGCTGCTATTACAAATTACTAAAGGAAATCAAATGACGAACCGTCTTTAGGTTGTTGGGTGGTATTTTATGAACAATTTATTCATTTATACACCAAAGTGGAATTTAGTGATTGAAAACAAATATAGTGGATTTAAGCGGTTGAAAATTGTTAAAAGTGGACCGGCCCACAAATTTTCCATTTATATTCCACTTGAAGATAAAGCTAAAGAGTGGGCTTGTTGAACAAAGCCCACTTTTTTGGGTTGGTTACTATTGGAAAAGCCATGGGCCTGAATCTTGTTACTCCATTTCAAGTTTACAATAGAGCAAAGTTCGGGCCGGTCCCCTTTAGAGAATTTTCAACCACTTAAGGACACGATAATTGTTTTTAATCGAAAAATAACACTTTAATTGCAAAATATCATCTATGCCCTTAAAAAATACGAAACATCATGCTATGCACCGCGATGCACGGATTATGCATCACGATGCATAGCGCACAAATTTGTGCATCGCGATGCATAAATTACAAAAATAGGCTGTTAATAGGCCTTCTTTTCTCAACCAATTGAAAGTCAGAAGGAAGAGTCAAAGTTCACGGCTTCGATCTATCAAATTGGATGTCTCACCTTTTGTCCTTCCCGAATGCTTAAGCAAAGCCGGGGCCATAAAAGTGGCGCGCCAGATAGATCACATCATGAGCTCATTCTTGGTGAAAGTACTGGCAACGTGCAGTCAAAACCTGCCATCCAGCCGCCAAGGGAAGAGGCAGAAGACGATAAAGGAGAAGAGGCAATCGGTCTACTCCTTCAAGAGAGACTGGATTTGGGGGAACAAGAGAAGGGAATGGGAAAATTTGAGAATGATGAGAGTGGACGGAGGAAGAGGGAGCCAAGGAAGTTGAGAGGATAATGATATGAATTGAGTTTCTTGAGAAGTGAAGGGGGTGATTGCAATGTTGGAATCTAATGAGAGTAATGAGAATTATGGGGGAAGAGAGGAGTACAAATTGTTGCATCGCAATGCACAAAAAAAACTTAAAACATCATATGTTATTACGGGGACTGTTTTGGAACAAATAACCAATTTATCATTTAAAATGAAATTAAGCGATTAAAAATAAATATCGTATCATGCATTAAGCGATTTAAAATTTTACAAAAGGTACCGACCCGTAATTATTCTTTTACAATACAACAGTGATGTAGTCAGTGCTTCATATGTCGATGACCTGAATATCAAATAATCAATGATGCTACTTCTTTTTGAAATGTAAAATACTCTTTCCGTTCCAATTAAAGAGTTCACTTTTCTTATTTATAAGTTAACATGTGATTAAATTAAATTAAAATTTTACATACTTTACTTATGTTTTAAGAAATAAAATTTTATTAATTAAAAACTATCTTAATAAAACTATGGATCACAACTTTTATAACTTGATAAAAGTTACTAAATATATGTTAATTAGCGTCACCAATATATATATATATATATATATATATATATATATATATATATATATATCAAAAGTGAGTTACAATTTACTTTATCATTTCACTTCACTAGCTTGCTTCCAGGTAGTAGGACCAAGACTTTACTTGATTCTTAAATAGTCTTCATACTTTTGAGTACGTGTTTAAGCCAACCAGATCCCTTTTCATTGGAGATTTATTGATTGACCTATTATGAGTACTTATATATGCTAAGTAGATGCATGGCCCGAGTGAACTAGTAATTCATCTTTGCATCTTTTGGGTGATCACATATTTCAAATTAAGTAGACGTGATTGAAATACCTTAATCTCCCGGGCATGGGCAAGATAGTAATTACCCATGTTTTGTCGTGCACCAATCCCTTGTTAGGCGAGCAACATCCTTTCTCGAACATCACTGTGCTTGCGCATTCAGAAGTGCTTGAATATATATCCATGTTTGCAAGAGATTCATTTCACGTAAACTGCATGCTTCCCTTATAAAGCGTCAAATTACGGAAGGAATCTTAGCAAATTTCTAAATTGCCCCTCCCCCATGCAATGGTATAAATAGCAGACCCCAATTATAAAAAAAATGTACAGACTAATTGCAAATTATAGCCAATTGTTGCCCAAATTCTCTCTCATACTATTTCTCTCACCCGAGGGTTTTGCATAGATCTAGCAGCCTACATCTGCATCGATCTCAAGCCCAAATATCCATTCTATCAATCTCAATTCTATAAAGAACATGCTCGGTGGTTGACTAATTAATCTCTAACATGCATGTTTATAAATCGGTTGATGTAGGTTCCTTGGTCGGCTTGATCAATTTTTTGTTTCTAAAATCTTTCATGCTATATTTAGATATTTAATTTCAGAGCTCGGAATGAGAATTGAAAGAACAATTTGAATTCCGTGGAGCTCAAATTATTCATCAAATTCTAATTCTAAAGCTTGATATTGAGTAGCCAAACATAGCCTCAATTCATCAATTTTGGCTTAAGAGTTGCTCAGATGCATGTTTTGTCGTATTTGTACTCTGGATAGTATCTGGTCTTGAAATAAATAATAATATTAAGAAGGTAGAATATTGTTTAAGATGACATCATTTTAGCAAGAAATAATGGACTTTTTTTTGTAATTGCATTGCCCTGGAGAGTTTTTATTGGCTTGGAAGGCTACATATTTTCGACTCCTTAACTGCTTCAACATTTTATTTGATAATACTCCACTGTCTCTTATTGGTGACCAAGCCAAAAACAAATAGACAATGGCATATGCAAAAAGCTAGAATTGTAGAAAAACGAATAGAAACCTTTGTTAATTAGGTTGGGAACAAATTTGAAATTCTATCACTCACCTCATTGGTCAAAAAGGTTGTTATTTAGTATTTAATTATACTCCAATTTAAAAGTAAAATTACTTTATAATAATAATAATAATAATCAAATAATGATAAGCGTTCATAGTTCTTTAATGGAGTACGTATTAAAACCAAATTGCTTTGGTTGGTACCTTCATTATTTATTATAGCATAAATCTGTTTAGTGGATACCATAATAAATACCATCTACTCCACACCGGCCACTCATTAAACTCATTTCTAATTATTATTATTGTTTATTTTTAGTTGAGAATATATAGTACTCCTAGTAATCTTATTGGTAAAAAGGGCAGATATATCTCTGATTGGAAGGACGACTAGACGACGACTGTATATTAAAATATTAATGTGATTTAGTATCTTAATACTCCTATCCATTAGTTAAAGAGAAAGGTAAATAAAAAGCCCATGTGATGTGAGTAGCTTTCATGCCTTAATTTCATAAGTATTGCTCGGGTTGAAAAAAGTTACTTCATCCTTTTTCATACAATACAAAGAGACCACTATATTATTTTGAGATGTTTCACTTAAAGAGTTTACTTTTAAAAAAAAAATTATGATTATAATTTTTATAATCTTTTATCTTTACTCTCTCCTCCACTTGAGTTATAATCATTTTGATTGTGCTTATATCACTTAATAATTAAACTTTTCAAACATAAATTTTTTGGTGAACGGAGAAAGTATAAAATATTGGCTTTAGTATTCTTGTTGGCGATTGTTGATTGGTTCTTTTCATAAGTCAGTGGCATAGCATTGCACTTAAAATTTAAATACGATCGTGAGTTCGGGGTCCAAGTTTTTATGAATGGTTTTTTTTTAATGTGAATTAGGGGGCTTTTTTTGGATTTAAACTTGAGTCCCTTAGTTATAGTCGTAAAAGGAAAGGAAAATAAAAATCCCTTAGGATATGAAAATGCTTATATCCCCAGACCCATCACCAGATAATATAATTTGAAAAATGTTTTTGATAACACAAGGAAAATGTATTTCCTTAATTATAATGTCCAAATTCTTTTTATTGATTGCGGCACCTTTATTTATATAAGAAAGAAAATGACACACACTATCTTATGTTCAACTTGAGTACAATTTTCATATAAGAAAATGACACACACTATCTTATGTTTAACTTGAGTACAATTTGTGTTGTTGCGTCAAAATTTCTAAGCCTAAAGGTTATGTACTCGGGCATTATAGATAGCGCTTTTGATCATTTAGGTCGCTTTATCTTCATGATTTAGTAGTTAATTTGTGATTTGGACTTTCACTCTCTTCGATCCTACTAGCTCACTTTTTTTTCTTACTTTTCATTTGATCATTATATATATAAAAATAAAAATAAAATTTTAAAACTAAGTCAGTAAATTACAAAATCAAACACCTTATTGGAAACACCGATTCAGTAACGACTTTATTTTTTCATTTTTTTCTATATAATGAAGAATTTTTTTGCATTAACAACAAAAGTTAACATGTCAAAAACATACCAAATATGAAATTGAAATCTTAACTAGTTAATAAGACAAATCATAATTTGTTCTTTTTATTACGAGATGAAATCGTACGAGCCGGTCTGTAGGAATTGATGAAAACCAAATGAAAAACAAAGCAAACAGTAAAAAAAGACGGTTCAAAGCATTGGCATTGCCGTCAAAAAAAAAAAACGCCTGATTTTCTCTTCTCACTCCTGTCCTGTATAAATCTCTACCCGTCCTTCTCCCTCATTTTCTCTTTCCAAAAACATTTTCACCTCATCCGTTGTTTCTCTCTCTAGACTTGCTCCCATTTCAGTTTTCTCTCTTTAAACGAACACATACAAAACAAGCACAAATTGTGTTTATGGCGACTGCTTCCGATGAGCCGGCAAAAGAAATGGTGCACAAGACCAAAATTATTCAATTCTTGGGTCGCACTACGCCTATTATTCTCCAAAACGACAATGGCCCTTGCCCCCTCCTTGCCATCTGTAAAACCCCCTTCTCTCTCTCTAGGGTTTATAATTTTCTCTATCATTTACTGTTTCTCGATCAATCAACTGCCTGTTAATTGAATTCTTTCAACAGTGATTGGGAAATGATCGTTTTCCGAATTTGTTTCGTGCCGTTAATTTCTCAACTTTTTATGCCCACTATACCGTTTTGTGTATGTTAATATGATTTCAGTGGTTGTTGTAGTGTGCAGTTTAGGTCTTAATGGTGATTAATTTTTAGGAATTACACGAAGTGATCATTTGAGACTTTTTAATTTTTTTTTTTAACTGCCTGTTAATTGAATTCTCGAGCATGTGATCAGCGAATGATAATTTCCAAATTGGTTCTTGCAGTTACTTGTTCAATTTGTGTGTCCTGGAACCTTTTTATGTTTGGTAATATGATTTTTATGGTAGCTGTAGTGTGCAGTTAACTTTAGGTCTTAGTTATGGATAATTTTAGGATTGGATGAAGTGATAACACCACTGGTAAAGATTTGATTTAAATGAGATATCTGTGATAATTTATATATTCGGGAAATTGGAGTTGGAGTTGCGTCAGATGATCAATAGGGGTGTTCGTTTGCTAGGTAATGCTCTTTGTTTAGGGAAGAAGTGCATTCTTTAGCCTAGTGATTTGGAAATATTATTTTGAAAACTGGTTTCATGCCATTAATTGTCACTTTGTAGACCCTTGAATCCTTTTGTGTGTATTAATTTCATATCGATGGTTGCTATAGTGTGCAATTTAGGGCTTAAATGTGACTAGTTACAGGAATTAGATGAAGTGATTGTTTGGAACATTTGTTAAATTTGCTGGTAGAGATTTGATGTAAATGAGATTTTGGTGATAATTTATGAGTTCAAAAATTGGAGTTGAAGTTGCATTGGATGGTCGGTATGGGTGTTTTGTGTGGTATGTCATATTCTTTCACTACGGAATGACCTGCATTTGTTTTGTTAGTGATTAGGAAATGACCATTTGAAAACTGGTCATGACATTAACTGTCACTTTGTGAATCCTTGAACCTTTTTTTGTATATTAATTTGATTTCAGTGGCAGTAGTGTGCAGTTTAGGGCTTAACTGTGATTAATTTTAGGAATTAGATGAAGTTTCCACTGGAACATTGTTGTTTTTTTTGCTAGTAAATTGGAAATGAGTTTTTTGTGATAATTTATGCGTTCTGGACTTGCGTTGGAGTTGAGTTGGATCTGATGATTGATACTGGTGCTTTGTGCGGTACGTAATGTTCTTTCACCGGGAAATAAATTGCATTATTTAGTTAATGATCAGGAATCAGTAGTTTGAAAATTGATCTCTTGCCGTAATTGTTCAATTTGTTGACCCCGCTGAATCATTTTGTGCATAATAGATTTGGTTGATAACTGCAGTGTTCAGTTTAGGGATTAATAGTGAATATTTGCACATTGGTTTTAAAATTTACTATAAAAGATGGAATATAGTGCGCACTTTTAGTTGGTTTTTGCTGGTAAGGATTTGATGTTTCTGGATTTAGGAGGTTATTTATGTGCTGGGAAAATTGGAGCTGGAGTTTCATTTTGACAAGGTTTTTTATGCCCTATATAATGCTTGTAAGAACAAACAATTTGTATGGATTAGTACATTCATTTATGATCATTATGGGTGTTTTGTTTGGTAGGTAATGTTCTTTTGCTAAGGAACAACATGAATTTGAGTCCAGATGTGGCTGAAGTATCGCAGGAGAAATTGCTTTCGCTTGTTGCTGAGCGGTTGATCGATTCAAACAGTGATGTCAATGTAATTTCGCTGTCTATGTTGCTCATATTTTACAATATAATGTTTTCTAAGAACTGCTTAAGTTGATAGATGGTGATTAGTTTTCAGTTATTATTTGCATTTCATTTGCTTTCTCTTGTATCTTACGACAATGAAGGTAGGATGACTTAGTTAATTGTAGCTGGGTTGGGTTAATTTTGATCCTCTTTAATTTGGGTACAGAACAAAGATGCAGGTTATGTTGAAAATCAACAACAGAACATTGCGGATGCTATTGATCTGCTCCCTCGACTAACAACTGGGATTGATGTGAATATAAAGTTCAGAAGGTGTGTCATCTTCTCTTCCCCCCTCCCCCAAAAAAAATAAAAATAAATAAATAAAAATAAAATGTAAGTGAAGTGTTTTTCTCAGTTTGTTTGCATCTGTTGCTGTCTTTATTTGACAATAAAAATTGCCTAATTCTTGCAGAATAGATGATTTTGAATTCACTCGAGAGTGTGCCATATTTGATCTTTTGGACATACCACTTTATCATGGCTGGATTGTTGATCCTCAGGTATGAACTTTTAGCCCTGAAAACCTCCCTGTCCAAAGTGAATTATGTTTTTATGCTATTTATTTCACCCCTTTCGATCTTTTGCATCTTTTTATTCTTATAAGTATTAGGATTGATTGTATTTACAAATTTTGTTGTCTTGTTAGAAGGGGTTACGATCAATCAATTTTTACACACTCTGTCATCTCATCTGAAGTGCTAAACTCTTAAGCCTATAAGGTTTCTTTTTGAACTCTATTTTTGTATTTTCGTAATTGGTTTGAAGCCCAACTAGAGAAGAAAATTAAGGGGAAATTTTCAATTGTTGTCTAATGTTTCCGTTTGCAAATGACATTCATCAACGCGATGAAGTAGAAATATCACTAGAAAATGGGGGAGAAGCTTTGGAAGTCAAAGTGTTTAAAAGTAATAGCAGTAAAACAGAATATATGGAATTCAACTTTTTCTACACAAGGAGTACTATTTGTGACAAAGTTATGTCATTTGGTCAAGAAACTCCACAAAGGGGTCAATTAATTAACAAGATAGAGAAGTGGGTGGTGATTTTAGTCATGATGTAAGGTGAAATGATGCATAGTATTCGTCCGTAGTTTTATAAGATAGGTATATAATATTCTATAAGCTGAACGGGATGTTTTGTAGGAAAATTGTTGGATTTGCACCCCTTTTGGAGCAGGATGTTTGGGCAGCAAAATTGACATGTGAACAAAATGAGTGTAGCTGTAATGTGGTGTGTGGTAAATCTAGGAGAGAGAAAATTTGAAATAAAGATATTCATATGAAGTAAAAGGCGGCCAAATATGGGATTAAATGAGAGAAAATCGCTTGAGATTGTTGGATACTTGCAACTTAGACCAATAAGTTCACCCGTTAGGAGGTGTCATAGTATCAATCTCAACAACCATACCAAAGGCAGAGGAATAACAAAAAAATATTGGATTTGTTGCAAAATTATTGTTATTAAACCCGAAACTCCTGGCCTTGTTTTATTAACACAGGTCTTCAAACGGACATGGATAACAATTAGTAAGAAGGATATACGCAACTGTGTTTTCGTTGATGATTGGATGATCTTGCACTGTATCGTAGAGAACGCTGAAAAATAAAAGGATTCATGTACCCTGTACCAAGTAATTGGGACAAGGCTGAGTTGAGTTAAGCTGAGTTGTAGAACTGATTCATTTTTTATGGGCTCTTTGTAAAGTAACAAGGCACCTGAGCGAGGAGCATGCACCGCATTTCGTGACCCCTTATGGACTTGTCATTTAATTCTAGATTGTGCACACCATTATTGTTTCAGGGATAGAGACCTAGATCTACGGGGAAGTGAGATATTTTGGAGAAATAAGTGCTGTAGGGTCTTATACGCTTGGATGTTAATGTAATTTACATGAGCATCGGTTTGGTTCTGTTTCATGCCTAGAAAATAGTTTGTTCCGCTGTTACTGAAAATTATTCATTCAAACTGACTGAACCAACTGATTCAGATGATAAAATAGCTAGTTCATTCCTGTTCTGCTTTGTTTGGGCGGCTTTTACCACCAGACTGAAGCCGATAATGAAAATGCCCGATTGCAACCCACCAAGTCAATCCAAAATTTAATGTTTTCTTTCTTCTTTGGTATTGGATTCAAAGATGATGGTTCCTAGCCGCAACCCCTTGGGATTGGAATTGATTGGTTGCATGTTGTATTGACAAATCGACGATCTATCCCTTTATTCATCTGGTTAGTCTTTGGCTCTCTGTTTATCATGGAATGGTGCCATGAGAGAATGCAGTTAATATGAGGTATCTTTGTGGATCGTCTGAGGTGTTCGCCCTTTTCAAGTCAATTCATACAGGCTGAAGGGTGTGAGGTTATCTCTCTGGCTCCATAAAGTGATTATTGCTTAGTTGCTCCTTTCTACCCTTTGTACCTTAGCTTCTGTTATCTTTTCCTGAAACCAGAAGACTCCTATTCTCCACTCATTTTATTCCGTAAAATTCCTTATTTTATGATTTTATCACCATCTGAAAAAAGATTTGGGCAAGAAATGGTTTTGGGGATGGCACCGGTGATGGTTACTTTACTCCCCCTTTGCTCTTCTAGGACCTTGTAGTTTTAAATCGCTACTGTTAAGATGTTATCGAAGAAAGGTGCATGGGGTTCAAGGATTTGAGGTGCTGTTCTTTGAGCCAATTTCTTGAAGTATTCTCTACTGCCCGGAAAGCATTGATTTATTTATTTCCTTTCTTTTTTCTGGGAAGATATTTTTCTTTTTCAGGTTGGAAGAGCTGTAAATAATTATTGGAGTTCTATCACTGGTTTTTGAGAGGGGCCTCCTTTTTGATGTACTTGTAGAATCATGTTCTCTCCCCTGATTACCTGATACATGTGCTGACTCCAAGTTGATTAGTTGATGTACTTGAGAAATAAGGAACACAAGAAAACTTGTATTTGCTGCAAAAATGGGTGTTTAGAAGCTCTCAAAACTTGTAATTTGATGATTTTTAGATGATGGAATAAAGATTTGTACAAGTCGTAGATGCTGGATGGGCAAAAATAGGTTGGTTCATAACAGATAGTTCTTAGAAATTTCTCAAAGTTGTATTCTCCTTCTGTCCCCCAAAGAAGTGTCGGTTTCTATTTTGGTTATGTCCCAGAAAAGTGTCGCATTTCTAAAATTTAACCTACAAATCTTCATGTTTTTCATTTTTCTTTCTTTCGTTCTTTCTTTCAGAATACATGATATTTATCTTACGTGTCATGCAAAATCCTCCCCCGGCTAAAAAAAAATAGTCCCACTTTCTTCTTTGGTTTTAGTTACACATTTCTAGAGAAAGATATAATTTTTGTGCAATTTAAATGAGTACGAACAAGTAAAGCTACAATCTTAAAAAGTTTGACTTGTCAAATTGGACTATTTTTTGGGACGGAGGGAGTAATATAAAAATTTAGTGCAATTTAAAGGAAATATAGAGAAGCAAACGTATGATATTAAAAAGTTTTACTTTTCAGATCTGACTCTTTTTTGGCACGGGATGAGTATAAAGTTTCTGGATAGGTTGTTTTTGGTTTTGAACTGATAGGTAGGTAGAGTATCGGCGACGATGAGCAGGGTACTGTTTTGGGTTGCAAATATTAGCGTGTCCCTGGAACCATAGTCACAAAATTTGCTAATATCTTGAAATAATCGCTAATCGCGGATCTCACTGGAATAGTAAGAAACCCGAAATAAATGCGAAGCGATAAATCTTTCGCGAGATTTTTCTGAAATTTACGCTATTCTTTTAACTAATTTGTGCCAGTCTGTACATATATTATGGATTAGAAAGGTTTTAATTTTGAGAGATCATGTGTATCAAATAAGGAAATACAAAGTAGATGGCATAATTTTAAGCAATTAATTAAGGAAGAAT
This sequence comes from Platycodon grandiflorus, assembly GCA_016624345.1. Classification (NCBI taxonomy): domain Eukaryota; kingdom Viridiplantae; phylum Streptophyta; class Magnoliopsida; order Asterales; family Campanulaceae; genus Platycodon; species Platycodon grandiflorus. The sequence continues at coordinate 3,987,900 of CM028364.1, read as the reverse complement.
GAGAAAAGCTGAAAAGACCAATTCTTATATACTGTATATATCATCAATAAATATAAGTTGTTGCTATTATTTTTATTTGAATTACATGCCCTTTGGTTTTTAAATTTCTTAGGGTACATATCATTAGAATTTTGAGTTTCCAAGCAATGTTTACATAATATCTCCTTAATCAATATAGCTGATGTTATTCTGATATACACTTCTTTTCTTTTATTAAATTTGTTTGGTTTGCTTCTATTTTACTTTTTTAAGAATGTGTTTTGCTTCTATCTACATTGTGAAATGAGATCTTTATTTTTCTTTTTCCTAATCAAGAAATATATTCTAATCAATTCGTTTAATGATTAAAATTGAACTAATCTTCCCGAACTAATCAACGAATTATTCCCGAAAATATGAGCGAACTTTGTCAAGCTTCCTATTATTGTCTGACTTTCTCCAAACTTCTCTGAATAATTCCCAAATTCCGAACTTTTACACTGAATTTTTACACAACGGATAAATAATGAATCACGATTTTGTAACTATGCCCGGAACCCCAATCTGACGTGGCAAATCCCCCTTCACCCCTGGTTGGGGGACTTTTAGCTGATTAATTCCCAAATGGGAGAACAAGATATGTCATTGATTTCCAAAGTGTAGGAGAAGAATCAAAGATGAAGGGTGTACAAGAGAGCTATTGAAAGCATTTCCGAAAATCATGAATCTTGTCAAGTTGGACCTAATGCATATGTTGTGAGTAGAGTTCAACAGTAACTTTATCTAGTAGACTAGTATATATCCTTCTAGGATGTCACTTAAGTAGCATGCATTGCAAGTTTAAATTAAATGCGTGTTTAAATTATCTTTCTTATATTTCTTGCTTTATTTCGTTTTTGTTGTTGTAAATACGTAATGTTAATTTTGGTTCGCTAATCATGTTGATGTATGCATTTGTCCCAGGATTCTGATACTGCTGCTGCAATTGGGTTGAAGTCGTATAATACCCTGATGGGGGAGCTTGTTGCCCTCGAAACACAAAATCTGGCAAGTGAATATAAGAAAAATCCTGAAGAAGATTGTGTTGATTTTGCTGCCGCAACGACTGCGAGTTTAGGAGTACCTTCTCCATCCCTTTCAAGATGTAGATCTTTTGATGATTCTTCCCGTTCTGTCATTGATGACCAAACAGAAAGAAAAGGGGATCGTGAGGAAGAAGAGGAGCTGTTGAAAGCCTTGAAAATATCAGAGATTGAATTTCCAACTACAGCAAATGATGCACATGCAATGAATGCAATTGACGAAAATATATCTGTGAATACAGATGAAAGTGTGTATGTTAAGAAGCCTGAACCTGCGACTCCTGTAACAACATTAGAAGTTGGTGCTGAAATTCAGGAGTGTTGTCTTAAGGAACCAGCCGTATCTGATGATAACTGTGTCGTAAACAATTTCAATAATAATCTGATAACTTTTGAAACAATTCCAGAGCATGGTGCTTGTTTACCTTTAAAAGGCAATGAGGAAAACCCCAATGAGCAATTAAATTCTGAAGTGTCTGAAGAGCATGGGAGTAGAAATATAGTAGACGAACCTGCTGTTGACCGGTTAATTACAAGTGGAAGTGTCTCACTGAGTTCTTCTGAATCAGTTCCTCCATCTTTATGTGAAAATCATATGCATAATTGTCGAGGAAATGAGCGAATTCAGGAGCAATCACTTTCAACAGCTAGTGAACCTGAATTGGAAGATATGAAAAGTAACTGCCAAACATTAGATACATCACATTTGTCTACACCAAACACAGAGTCACATACTTCCAATGGCACTAGACATAACTTAGATTTACCTGAAGCTTTTACTTCAAGTGCTGATGGGAGTGAGCCCATGTACGAAGGCGAGGAATGCATATTGGAGGCAGGAACTGCATCATTTGAACGAGAGCCTATGTATGAAGGCGAGGTGATTCTGGCAGAACAAGTGGACAAGAGCAGTAGCTGTGTGGATGATACAAGATCGAAGGATGACATCACTCCAAAACAAGGTATTTAGTACTTTTTCGACAGCGAAGTAGGCATCACGTGTCTTTATATCTTTAGCAATTTTATTTCAATGCATTTGGTTAACCTGCTTCTTATATCTCATTAGGGGAACTGATCAGAAATTTTTTAAAGAACAGTGCAAGTCAGTTAACTATATATGGGTATGGTTTCCTGTCTGGCTTTCCACTTCTCATTTCTGTTTATTATCAAAATATTAAACTTGATGGATGGATATGGGGGATTTTCATTTATTAGCTGTTGCATTTTCTGCAGCCTGTTCTGCTTACAGGATGGTCTGAAAGAACGCGAACTTTGTGTATTTTTTCGGAATAATCACTTCAACACTATGTTCAAGGTTCGTTTCTGCTGTTCTTGTTGCTTACTAACTGATCATTATGTTTTGATCTGGTTTTTAATACAGATGATGTTTACTAGATATTTACGTAATGTCAACTTATCTACAGTTAGACGGTGAATTATATCTTCTGGCTACAGACCAAGGCTATATAAATCAGCCAGATTTGGTATGGGAGAAGCTAAACGAGGTAAACTTTTTCCGCATAATCCTCCGAATGTGCATTCATGCATTGATTGATTGATTGCTTACATTAATCACTATTAAATTTGGAATTGAAGATCTTTATCATTGTATCTATCGAACTGATAATGTTACTTGGGAATTGTCAAAGTATTCCGAATCTAATTTATATCCTCCGCTCCACTCAGACAGTCCCCATATGAAATGTCAAGAGTGTGTGTGTGTGTGTGTGTGAGAGAGAGAGAGAGATTCTTATTCAGCATTCCTTGTTGAGATAATTCCGGTGCTAACTGTACAAATTGATTCATGGTGGTTTCAGGTCAATGGGGATACCTTGTTCATGACTGGTAATTTCAAGGAATTCAAGGTAGATGACCATGGAAACAGTTCATGGGATGAGCATAATGCCATGGCCAATACTGCGGTATGTAACTTTACACATTAAGAAATTTCTCTCCGTGAGCTGTTGTGAAACTCACCTCATTTATTGTGTCTCAGGACTATCTTGCTAGCATCGACAATTCTGCAGAAGCGCCCTCTGGTTTCAAGTAAACATCTACTTCTCTAAATTCTTGTTTTATTTTAAAGCTCATCTTGTTTTTAAGTATCCAGGAGACTTTCTGCTGCCTTCACTTTTCAATTTATATTTCTCATAATTTTGCCTTATACTACCTCCGTCCCAAAATAATTGTCGTTATAAGATTTCAAGAAACATTTGCTCATATTTGTCAAAATTGCCCTTATTTATTACTCTCATTAAAGAGGGTTGGTAAGAAGAAAGAGAAAAATACTCCTACAACTTACCTACAATAATTGAACTTAAATAAGGGTAGATGAGTCTTTTTGAAAGCTTCCTTAATCTATGTGCAAATTGTTAAAACGACAATTATTTTGGAACGGAGGTAGTAGATTTCTTTGATTCATTTTTCCACATATAAAATTCTGCCATTTCTTGGCTTGGTTAATTGTTGCTTCCATAAGTGATTTTTGTTGTAAAGTTTTAGTAATTTCTATGGCTTTTGTTTCTTGTTTGATTAAATTCCGAACGAAATATTCAAAGCTAGAGTTTGTAAGATTTCCATATCTTTGTATTCTTACTCATTTGAATATTGTGTTTTGTATAGTCTGGAGCATTATCTGATCAAAACAATTCAAGTTGTTTACGTGTATTATATAATTTATCGAGAAACAAAATTGGTTATTATGATTGCTCTGAGGTGAGCTTAATTCCTGTTTCTTTTGTCCGACAGTTCTGATCTGCAATTGGCTATAGCTCTACAACAACAGGAATTTGAGCAACAACCACAGCAGCAACGTACTGTGCCACAACAAATTGGTGGTGGCTCAAGGCTGGTAACAGGTCCCCAGGTATGGTGTGAAAACTGTGAATCAGATGTATTAGTGTGATTCATGTTGTTTGTTACACACTTTTGGAGTGAGTTGAAATACAGGATAAACAATTGTCAACTGCGTGCAGCAAAAGTTGATGCCTGCCAACCACTTTCTTTCTTCCTAATTCCTGTTTTCGGTGTCTTCCGTCCTCACACTGGTGGTTCACCTTAAGATAGAAAACCCTATCCTATCCTATTTCCAATGGCAGGCTCTGCATAGCAAATTTTGTGACAGCGGAGGAGATACATTACTGCTAGAAGAGCTGTCATTTTTCTTCTTTGCTGGTGGGTTTGTCTTTGTATTGATAGAACTCTAGGCCTTCACACATTATTATTAATTCCTAAATCAAGGACTTGAATGAAGAGATTCTCCTTTTCTTTCAAGTCATGGATGAAATTATGACTATTGGTTCTTCCTCAAGATTCATTAATGGTTTTGGTTATCTCGCATTAGCCTGACTTCTTGGTTAAGTGTGCAGATAACATAAATCTGATTTATGTTGCTTTCGTTCAATGATGAAATGGAGATTTTTTTTTGAGGGTGTGGACAAAGGTACATTTTTTTTAGGTCCTGTGATCCATTCAGCATTCATGTCAGTAAAAAGTTCCTAGACAAAATATTCGCATATTTGATGCAGGGTCGTTTCGAGACTATTTGGGAACTCGAAATAGAATTTGTGGTGTATAGATTTTAGGCTTCTTTTAGGGGATTCTGTTGAGCTCTTGGAAATGTAAGGCTATAAGTATGGAGTTTGAGGTAACTTTCTCTAAATCTTTAGCGGGGTGATCATTGGCTCTTCTGTAACGATCTTTTTGGAAAATGAAATTGCTCTTCTGTAACGATCTTTTTGGAAAATGAGATTGCTCCTGGTGTATCTGTCCACATTATGTGATGCAATACAGTGGATCATCATGATTGGCACTTTGAGGAGGGTGTAAGATTTACTGGTTGGTTGGGATGTGCCTAGTGACTTGAGAATACACTTCTCTCTAGGGGTGTTGAAAAAGGTTTACGTGATCACCTAATGACAGATGGTGCCGTGCTTGGATGGTGGCTTCTCGGAGCAGTAGTGTAGGTACTTTGAACATACTGAGGTTTTCTTTTGCAAAAAGTTTTATCCTGGGAACCTATAGTTTGGTCTTTACGTGAGGTGATTCTCTCTTTTTGTTGTTGTTGTTGTTGTTGTTGTTGTTAGAGACACTTTGCCCATGTACCTATGTTGCACATATGCCCCTGAGCTTGTATAACTATATTTTTTTATATTGCCTATCCAGAAAATGAAAAGAGTATGACTGATGTAAGCCATTTAAGTTGGATATAGTAGGTGATTGAAATTGTAATATGTTGATCTTTTAGGAGAAAAATAGAAATGCTTGTCAAACATTATTTTTGTTTCTTTTTAATCATACAAATCGGAACAAAGATAGTTATAAGATAGTTATCAAACGTATATCAGTTTCTAGTTCAAAAACTAGAAATGAAACAGAAACATGAAGAAATAGAAACTTGTTTCTGGAACGAAGAAATAAAAATGGTTGACAAACTCTACCTAAAATACCAAACTTTTGATCAAGTTTGTCACAGTCTCCCCTTATTTCCAAATGCCCATTGTTTACATTCATTAGGGCCCATTAAAAGGTAAATGTTCCTTTTGCGAGCATCATTAGCTTGTCTTGGCTATCATACTCATATTTTTTTTTATCTATAGCTGTTTTTCGTATCTTGTACCAGCAATCTATCTATACCAAAGTGTTGGAGAGGCTAGTTCCACCATGAAATATGCTTATTATCCACTATGCCATGTGAGTGAGGGGAGGGGATAGCATAGGAAAGGGAGAGCATTTTTTTAGTTTTACCTTAGAAGAGTGGACTCCCTTTGGGCGCTGACTAATATTGAAAATGCAGCACTAATTTTGAGATGGATGAGTATAATATATAGACAATTACTTAGTTGGTGCTCACACTAATTGTACTCTAGCAGGTACAATTGCTTCTACCTGCGGTTGCTGTGGCAATTTACCTTCTGTCTCTTACACAATCTTTGTCCCTCGTTGAATTCAGAATTACAATTACTTCTGAGTTATTTTTCCTTATGTGATCGTAGATGTATTACACTTGAAGTTGAAGTAAGATTTTATTTGGACACGTGTTAGACCCGCTTTACTTTATGGAGTCGAATCTTAGGCAAAGGGAAAGAACATGCCAATAAGATGAGTGTGTCCGAAATGAGAATCATTAAATGGATGTGTAGTGAAACTAGGAGTAATAACATTTGAAATGAACATAAGTATTTGTGACATCGTAAAGGTAGTTAGACACATATAATGTAGACCACTAAGTGCACCATTAGGATTTGCAATAATATCAATATCAACAACCCTAATAGATGTAGGGGAAGACATGGGTGACAAGAAGAATTTATGTGAATGTAACTCAACTGATGATCTTGCATTGGATGGAACATAATCTGAATACTGAAAGGGGATCCATATAGCTGACCCACAGAACTTGGGAGAAAGGTCGAGTTGAATATTAACTTATTATTCTTTTCTGATTGTATTGAACAAGAAAGAAAGTTCAGTTCATTTTTGCTCCATGGCTAGATAGAACTGAAATATCAGATCCAAATCTTGATGCCTAGCACATTATAGATAATTCAAGCTGTTTAGGAACAATCAAGTTTAGCACGACTGTTTTATTGCAGAACCCTTACATCTTATGATCCACCAACACTCTTAATAAATTATCCAGTATATTTTATCTTCATACTAATCTGTTGACATGGTCTTCATATTATAAACATTTACTATAAAAATTCCCTAAGTGCATGTAATTACTTCAATGGTGTCATGCAGGTCCCAAGGACTAGTGCCAAGAACTCAGCCTCATCCTCCAGGCAGGAACCAAAGCCATCGAAAGACAAGTGTGTAGTGATGTGAAAATTGCGGGCACACTGTTTGGAAGTTTGTTGCTGTATATGTTTTCACTGTATTTTGGGCCAGTCATGTTCCTTAACAAACTTATTCGCCACATACAGGGGATTCTAGATTCGGCTCTTTCACTGTAAATAAAGTACATGTTACCACATCGTTAGGTCTTTCAATATTATGTTTTTACTCTTCCCTGGCACTTTTCTCTCAACCTGTTCCTGGTTGTTATGCTCAATTAATGACGCCTTCTCACCTACATGGTCACATGCAAGTCACATGATTGCATGACGAAGCTCCCCCTCTAGTTAGTTTGATTATGTGGTGTGATCCGGTGAAGTAATGGGAAGATCAATAATAGGAAGTAGGTATATGATGCTGGAGTCTCAGAAAGTTGTGTGAAGGGAGTATCAATTATAGGTCAGATATTGTTCTGGTAGGATATATTTGTAGCCTCGTCGAACATGCAGAAACCATTTTTAGGTTTTAGGTTAACTTTGCTGGATATTATGACAAAGAAGCGAGGATTTGAACTCGGTCTTGTATTGAGAAAAGAGTTTGAGATATTCGCTGAAAATAGTAAAGACAGAAATGCTGGCAAGTTAGAGTTATCTTTGTATCAGAAATGATCGTTCCTATAGGTAGATAGCCCATTTTGTTCTTTCCCCCATTCCTGCCATATAAACCTATTATTCCATCACAATCTTGCTAACTTTCGTTCACTTCTTTGTTTGATACAATTATAATCAAGCGTTTTATGTGATTTTGAGATTTTCCGTTAGAAAAGGGAAATAAAAATGAAAGAATGTACGCTTAATTTTTCTTTCTCTTTCTTGTAACATTTACAATGAAATATATGTTTTTTAATTAAATTTTTTTTTTTGGGGTTCTACTTTATTTCTTTTACTAGGTTAGTACCTTTACGATGTACGACTTTAATAAATTTTTTTTTCAAAAGTTGTTTATAATAAGAAGATTTTCTAATTACTGTTTTGACTTTAACTGTATTCTAAATTTGTAAAAAAAAAATTATTTATAATTACTATTTTGGGTAGTTAAGGTCATTGTATTTAAAGTAATCGGCATATATTTCTATAACATATCAGTAGTTTAAAATAAAGTAAAAAAGGAAATACAAATAGAAGAGTAAAAAAAAAAGAAAAAGAGGATGAAGTTGTCACGTGGACTAGGGGTGAAGGTGGTTCGGTTTGGTTCGGTTTGAGTAAATCGAACCACCCCTTAACGGTTTCACATATTTCATATCGAATTGAACCGCCACAAACTTCAAACCGAACCGAACCGATCGGTTTGGTTCGGTTCCATGGTTTAATTATTTAAATATTTCAAAAAAGAAAAAATAAATTAAATATCAAAAAAATACTTTTAACACAAACTAAATAATTAAAAGTAAAAAAATTAACTTTAAAATTACAATAATTCAATCAAAATGTAGGCAAAGAACAATAATTTTCTTATTAAATTTAATTACTAATTACTAAATAATATATATATATATAAATAAAAAAATAAAAATTAAATGGTGGTGGTTTGGTTCGGTTCGATTTGGTACCAAAAATCGCAAACCGAACCGAACCGCTCGGTTTATAAAATTTTCAAACCTAAACCGAACTATTCTAACTCAAAACCGAACCAAACTGGCCAATTCGGTTTGATTCGATTTGATTCGGCGGTTCGGACTTACACCCCTAACGTGGACATCATCAAAAAGATGTTTTTGTCAGGTAGAAGAGAGAAGATAGTGTCAAGATTAATTAAAATAAAAAGAATTGATGAAAAAAAATATGAAGGGTTTTTGAGAAATTAGAGAGTGGATAGTTTAGGCGAGAAATTTTTTAACACAAAGTTGTCATTTGGCAGCTTTGACTTTTTTTTAGTATTTAGTAGTAATATATATAAAAAAGTCAAAACATAATGTAGAATGTGTTCATGACATTACAAGGAGATGTTTTGAATTCGGTAAATTAATTTGATGTCACAAATTTTGAAATATTTATTTTGTGCCACAATATACTGGTGGGAGGTATTTAAGTACAACAATAATGCATCACTCTATTATTAGTACTATCAGATTTGTCCATTAATTAAAGTCATTTTTATAAAAAGATATTTTAGCAAACATACTCTTGAAGTCAATTGATATGTTATGGTGTTGTGGAAGCTGATGATTAGCAGATAGTTCGACTTTGTACATATTTATTGCCAACAAGAAAGTTCTTCGATTCAACCACCAATCGGCGATTGGTTCTAAAACAATCGAGAATTGGTTGTTTGTGAGCTTTGATTCAATTGAGAGTGTTTTTTTGGAGTTATGGTGAGAGGAATAATGGAGATCGAAACGAGACTAGCGACCGTGGTGGCAGGAAGGGGAGGTGGAGGTGGAGAAGAGAGTTTGCTGGTAAGCCTGATCTTGCTGGTGAGGGTTTGGGGAGAACTGATTGGGGTAATTTGGGGATTAACTAGGTTTTTGAGGGAATTGTTTGCTAATTTTACTTTGGATTAATATATAATTTGGTCCCTGAACTTTACATTTCTCGGTGATTTAGTCATTGATGTTTTAGGTATCCTAAAGTAGTCCTTCAACTCAACATTTGATGTTGTATTAGTCCCTCCTGCCGTTATCTCAAACAGAACCGTTAAATTTTTTTAAATGCCAAATTTACCCTCACTTGTGCAGAGTGAGATGCCTAGATGGATTTTTTTCAAGGCGGGAATGAAGTTTTTTTTTCTTTTTTCTTAATATTTGTATTTGAGTGGCAACTAACCCACCTTTCTCTCTCTTCAATCACATCTTTTTTCTCTCCCTTCCCTCTCTGTCTTTTCCCTTTCTCTCTCTAATGTTTCTAGTTCCACCCTGCCTTTCTCTCTCTTTCAATGTTATGCAATCCCCCTCCCCCACACCTAACCCTCGTCTTTTTTGCAGTTGCCGGCTCAACTCTGTCACCGTCGGCACCTCCAATTTCTTGTTATCTCTCTCTTCCACCAGCCCATCATCAACAAACTAAAGAATGCTTACAACTCGAAAAATAAACCAGCCCAAAGGGAAATTGTGTGGATTTTTCATATCCTTTGTTCATTTTTTGACTTCATTTTCCCCATTAACAAGTAGTTGAAGCTAATGTTTCAGATTTGAGGATGATGATTATGGCGATGTACAGAGGGAGGAGGAGATTAGGTAGGTGAACAGAGAGAGGAGGGGGATTATGCCACTTCACTTTTCCAATTGGAACACAACATAGCAAAAATCCATTGACTTGTACCAAACATTTTGCAACAAATTTCAAAGGGGGTAAATTAAAGTAAGAATCTTACCTGAAATGGTGAAATAGAAGGGTCAAATTCCAAGCCCTAGGCTCGGATCACTGGCGCTGGGTTGTAACCATCGGAGATGTAGGAGATGGCGGTGACGAGTTGCTGAAGGGTTGCTGCTGTGGTAGCTGTGAATGGAGGAGGAGAGAGCACGACGGAGATGAGTGCGGCGGCGAGGGACTACTATTGTCGTTGTCCCAACACTACAAAAAAAAGTATTATTTGTGACCCCCTCTATTTGGGAGGGCCAAAAAACTGTCCCAAATACTATTTTTTGGGAAGGCAGGGTTAGCGGTACCAAATACCAAGTATTTGGCACTCTTTGCCACTTCCCCTCCCAAATAATATCTTTTTAGCACTCTTTTCCATTTATCCGTCCCAAATGTTATGACTTTAACAAAAAAAAAAAAAATTTCTCTATCCCTAAAATTTCAGCCCGAATTTTCATTTCCCGCGATTATTTCCCTCCACCTAACTAGTCTCTCTGTTATTGCGATCTGAAACTCCTCTCTCTTCGTAACTCTCTCTTTCTCTGTTCGTGCTAACCACATCGTGCCCTAATCTCATTACTATCGCAAACTCTTCCCTCTCTGTTCGTGCCCTAATCTCGTTACTATCGCAAGCAACCACGAGCAATTGTTCAGGTAACCTCCCTCTTTTTCTCAGTTCGTGCGATTGTTTGTGCCCTAGTCTCACTCTTCTCTCTTTCTCAGTTCGTGCGATTGTGCCCTAACCTCCCTCACGAGCAATTGTTCAGGTAACTCTCTATCTCTCTCTCGTTCTCTTTCTCAGTTCGTGTGATTGTGCCATGGTTAAGATTCCCATTTTAAATTCATATTGCTCTACAATCGATTGTGAGAAATTTTAAGAATACACGATTGTGCCTTGGTTAAGATTCCCATTTTAAATTCGTGCGATTGTGCCATGGTTAATCAATTTTAAGAATACACAGATTGTGAGCGAGTGGTCTTTGCATTTGTACGAGCAATAGGGAGTTGTCCAATCGCTCACTTCATTGCCATTGTGGGTGGATTCACGCTCTTTTGGGTTTAGTTGCATTATGCCGGTAAACATGCATGATCTTTTCAATGTTGCATAGTAGTTAGGAGACAAAGGTGAGATGGCTAAATGCTCCTATTTGTTAAATAAATGAACTTCATGTTGTTAAGCATTGTTTCCCCGTAAGACTAAGGACCAAATTTCTTATCAATTTCCTTTCTCTTTAACGACTATCGCCTCGTCATGTTACATTGTGCAGTACTAGTTCTTAATTTTGTTAAGCATAATAGGAAGACAAACAATGGGGCCTTACGCGCTCATCAGTGCTCAAAGAGATACCATTTATCGAAATGATTTACAGAATTATCAGTTACTCCCTCAGTCCCAAAACAAGAGGGAGGGCGCTTTGACTTAATACGTCCAAAAAAAAAAATTTTCCTTTATCAGATTACATTAGATATATGCATTCATAGAAGAACCTTTTCTTGCATTCTTTTACCCTTTAGTACTTTTATTACTTTCCTTGCCTATGCATGTTTGTTCTTAAGATTTAGGCTCTTAACACCCATTACTATAAACATAATTTTGGCAATAAGGGGTCTTTGAAGGATATATGTTGATTGGAAATTAAGGCCAATCAGATGGTTCACAAGGTCTTTTAGTGCTTGAGGAGTTGAAAACCCAAACTAGATGAAAATATCTAATGATATTGGATTAAAGTTTGACAAGTCATGAATTAGTTAGACAATGGATGTTAGAAGTTTGGTGGGACTCTTGAAGGAAAAAGATCAGCACTAGAGACATTAACATTAATCATTTCATGAGTCTTCGAGAACTCCAAGCAAAAATCACTTGAACACTAACAAACTCCAATACCGAATCCGATGAACACTATACCAAAACGAAATCCCACTCAAAATATATAGAATTATAAACCGAGAGGATGCTCAAAACTCCAAGAAAGATCCACTCGAATACTAACAAACTCCAAAATTGAAAGCTGACGAACACTACAGAACATCAAAACAAAATCCCACCCAAAATTTATAGAATTATAAACAGAAAGGACGCCCAAAGCTCAAAGAAACAACCAATGGTGATTGAGAATTCTAAACGAATGCTAACTCACAACTCTAGTGAACTGGCAACAACAACCACCCAAGAGAATCCAAAAGCTAGAAAACAAAATGGAGAAGAAAACTCGGTGTCACTATTATCAAGGTTACAATTTACATGACAGATTTTCAAACTTTAAAAATGATAAAAGTAGTGACATGTATGACTTCTCAAAAAAAAAAAAAAAGTAGTGTCATGTATGTTTTTTGGGAGCTTCTTACTGAAGCAATTTAATACATCTAGGTTGCTCGGGATGAGGAACTATTCAAACAGATTGGAAATGATATATATATTTTGATCTTGTTGATCACGACAAAGTCCACAATTTCAATATCCAAAAACAGACGCCGTTTGCCCTTTTCAAGGTACCTGTACTTGTATGCTTTGTACATGTGTTAAGAATGTTTCATTTGCATTTATGATTGGAACAATGTTTTTCAGTTTTAATTTTCAATACTAATTATTAGTTTTACTAATTTGTGCTTGTTGGAGTTCATGAAACTTAGATACGTGTACGTGTACGTGTATGTGTATGTGTATGTGTATGTGTTTGTGTTTGTGATTGTACATGAAAAATCAACAGATCTGTAATTTTTTTATGGACTTGAATTTTGTTGGCCTAGTTCTAGTGGGAGACATTTGATGGTGCACTATTTTTATTGTGATTCAACATACATTGCTCTTCAGTTGATGTGTTTTGAGTGTGGGTTTGACTTAACATTGGGTTTTCATGATGTTCGTTTCGCCAAGTCTTCGGCCAAGATGTATACGATTAAGTCTTCTAGTAACACTCAAGGAGGTGCAGATGAACTAGTATCAACACCTATATCTTATAGTTAAATCTTCCCCTTTTTTTGAAATTCAGATTCCTATGGTTCAACGTTTTTTAGTTGATATGTACAAATATCTTAAGACTGCCCTACTCTCACTTGTGCCATCTTAGTAATTGCAAGACTCATTTATATGTTAGTCATTATTCTAAGAATTTGCCATAAGCATGCTGATACGAGGCCCTTTCATGAACCAGCCTAGCTCTACAATTGCATTAGAATCTAAAGCAAAAATTGGGGAGCGAAAACAGACTTGTAAGGCTAACAACGTAAGATCTCTGTCTTTGTTCAACTTGATAATACTGAAATCTCTTCTTGAGCAAATTTATTCTTACCATTTTTGTTTCTGTCCTTCACTTTTTATCTGATGATGTTTTCTTGGGTGCATTGATCATGTTTTGATTAGCTGGATCAATCCGTTGTTATAAAGATTGCGTAATTTCATTGCTGCAAGAACTATGTCATCATTGAAAATGTTTCTTTTGTGCAGCTTAAATATTTTGGCAGAATTTTACTTTTTTGAATTTCCTCTTGCTTTTTATGTTTATTGTTGGGTTGTTTCATGCTTATGGGTTTATCTTATATTTTGCTTTTTCCAGGATCTTACTCATATATCTTATCTAATGGTGTATACTGTGGATGCATTTATTGTGGTTTTGAAGCAGTTAGTTGAAATGGAAATGGTATGTTAATAAATCTCAAATAAGTGGACCCTTGAATATTTATTGATCTCTTTGCTTTCCTTTTCATGCCATCCTAGGGTATGTATCTAATTCAAATGTACACATTTATTATATAAATTCCAACTTACTCCCTGAATTCACCTCACCATGATTGCAGCTGGTTCACGAAGCTCGATCATGTGGAGTGGAACTGCTAGAGGTCATCTTTTCATTACACACATATCTTCACAACAGCTGTGGTGGAGGTGAGTTTGAGATGGCAAGGCGTTTATTGGTGCTTCAGAGAGTGGGGTGCTGAACTCAAACCTCAAACCATAACTCTATTACAGATATTCAAATAGAGTGAAAGCAGAGGCTGAACGGCTCGACAAGCTTGAACTTGACGACTTAGAGGTTTCATAGCTGAATATCCTTTTGCAACCATTACGCATTTTACTGTAACATAGAACTGATGGTCTTCCTTGCTATGGTAGATGGATGAAGATGAGAAGTACAATAGAAAGCTAGAATCTGGACTCTATTCTCTTCAGGTTAGAGATTTAACAGCAGTTGGCTTTTGTAGACTTTGTGAATAGTTTTTCTATATCTTGTTAGCTCTTTTGGTAGAGTATACTCCTAGTGTATACAGGATGTGTCACCTGTTTTGACGCCTTTTATATATAACCTTACTAATGACTGAATATCCTTTGTGAATAGTTTTTCTATATCTTGTTAGCTCTTTTATGATTCTAGGTAAATGGGCATCATTCTTATGCTCGTTATAACAATCGAGGACGTGAATAGTTTTTCATAGCTGAATATCCTTTGTGAATAGTTTTTCTATATCTTAGAGGTTTCATAGCTGAATATCCTTTGTGAATAGACTTAGAGGTTTCATAGCTGAATATCCTTTGTGAATAGTTTTTCTATATCTTGTTAGCTCTTTTATGATTCTAGGTAAATGGGCATCATTCTTATGCTCGTTATAACAATCGAGGACGTGACAGACCCAGAGGACATGGGGTAAATGTGTTACTTTTTCCATGCTTTTTCTGATAACATTTTAATCTCTTATGCGGTAGTACTATACGAATTCCAGTGATGTTATATCAGTTAGTAGTCACTGCATTTTTTGTTTGTGTGTATCATTTTCAGCTGGTTGATGGGTGATATCATTCACTATTGCTTCATCAGGAAAAGATGTCATGTAAGGCAGCTTTGTTCAGCTTAGGATCTGTAAAATTTGATTTCCTTTTCAGCAATCATCTAAATGAACCTGATTCATGTACTAATGACTGTTGGACTTTGTAAAATATCAGAAATGTTAACTTCAGCATGATTATTGAACTCGCCCTTTGTCCCAATCACTTGAGGTCGGCTGTCTTCAACATGATTAACTTGCTTAGTTTGGTCTTGCTGCTAATCCACGACAGGATTTTGGTGGTGCACCACCTGGAATGCATGACAAAACTGGTTACCGTCCTGCTGTTCAACCTTCTGTTGCGATTCCAACAGTAAGTGCTACATATTTGCCTTCTACTTGGCTACAGTTATGCATATTATTAAAAGGTCAATTGCAGTCGCATGAAGTTGGTAAATGTGAGCAAAGATTATAATAGGGAGATGAACTCCGCGTGCACCGTGCTGCCTTCAATTGCCTTGTGATTGCTCCTAATTGTATTTTTTCTCTATAAGCCGGCAACTCATTCGTTATTACACAAATCTGTCATTGTGCCAATTTAGACAATTTTTCTGCTGCAATTCTCAGCTATATTCTGCATCTCCACCTGGTTATTTCATATTGTTATATATTATTTGGACTTGCTAGGTAACCACCTGACTGTTTTTCTCCCTATTGGGTCTCATATATGTATTCATTTTCTGTTTGGGCTGGCAAAGGTAGCTTCAGCCTTATGCAATCCTTTTATTCCCTTTCTTCTTCCTTTTCTTTTAAGAGTTTCTTTTGGAAGCCTGATTAAATTTTATATTTAATTACTATCTCCTCAGGCAGCAAAATTGAATGTTATTATACATTTTTGTGCAACATTTCTGTCCAACCGCTCTCTGGAATATTTTTTAGGCCTTATACATTTCATAAAATCAAGTGATAATTTTGAAACTAATATACAACTACTTTTTATATATTGTAGGGCACAAAAGGCGTACGATATGAATGGGGTTGCATACTGAGTTATGTTAGTGAAGAGTAATCATTTCTTCATGTAGTTCGTTGTCTCGTCAATTCTGAATGATGGCTTTGATTTAGATACATTGATTTAGAAACATGTTTATGGATTTATGACTTGAAGTTGTGGATCTATGTAAAATGATATTGAAATGAGATTTATGATAATATTTTTAATTATAATGTGGATGCAATTTGTTTCCCTTGATTTTTGTATGGTGATATTTAGATTGATTTATTATAATGTGATATCCATAAGAAATACATTTAGGAAAGTGGAAAAAAATGCCAAATGTATCTGTGAGCGTAAAAACAAAATGTCCCAAATGTATTTAGGAGGGCGTAAACAATCGTGTCAAAGCAAACCGTGCTAAATACTATTTTGGGAGGCAAATCAACCGTGCCAAATACTATTTGAGAAGGCAACAAAACGTGCCAAATACTATTTGGAAAGGTAACAAAACCGTGCCAAATACTATTGGGACGACTCACACAAACCGTGCCAAATAGTATTTGGGACGGTTGTCAGAAACATGCCAAATAGTATTTGGGAGGGCTGTTAAAACTGTGCCAAATAGTATTTGGGATGGCTGTCAAAACCGTGCCAAATACCCTATTTGGGACGGTTATTACAAAACCGTCCCAAATACATGACAAGTGGCACACTCACACAGAACCGTCGCATTTGCCGTGCCAAATACCTTTTGGGACGGTTTTTGGCCGTGCCAAATGCATTTGGCACCCTCGTATTTGGGAGGGAGCCAAACCGTCCCAAAACCGTCCCAAATACTATTTGGCACGGTTTTGGCAGTATTTGGGACGGTTTTTTGCCTTCCCAAATACCTCTTTTTCTTGTAGTGCAATTTTAAGCCCTACGCGAGAGGGACTGATTGTTGCTGTGAGCGTACTTGGTCGGAGAGGGACAAAACGGCCGGAGATGAGAGATGGTGTGGTGGTGGGTTGGGCGAGGGTTTTGGTGCACGGAGGGGAGTTGACCGGAGGTAAGTGTTGCTATTGGGGATGGCGGCAGCAAGGGGGGCTGGGGCTATTACCGGTGATGCTGATGGGAAAGAGAGAGGTCGTGCTACTGCTATTGTTGTTGTCTGCGTTGAGAGAGAGAGAGAGCGCACATGAGGGTTAGTCTGATTTGATAGGACGTGGCTCATCGTATTGTATATCATTATCCCACGTGGATCTTTATCAGCAGAGGGAAATTTTGTCTTTTCAACTTTTTTTTTTTTAACGTTTTTGTTTGAGATAACGACTTGAGGGACTAATATGATATCAAATGTTGAGTTGAAGGACCACTTTAGGAAACCTAAAACATCAATGACCAAATCACTAGGAAATGTTTATTTGAAATATGATAAGAAAATATGTCTATCTTATGAATGAGTTGATAACTAATTCCATCTCACACGTGTGATCGAATTTGGACCCTTTGCTAACTGAGGTAAGATATTTAAGTATTGTTGTTGTTGACAAATTAGTTGAATGTGGATTCCGGTCATTGGTAAGTTACAAAACAAGTTTGAGAATCGATTCTTTAAAAAATATGACATATTTGCTAATTATAATTACATTTATTAGGTAATATCTGAAAAACCAACAATTTCCAAGTCAGAGGAAATTAAACATGCTAACTTGGAGATATGAGAGTTCATTTATCGAAATAGGCATAAAGTATTGCAACCATATGTTAATTTTGTAAAATGATACATCAATTTTTAAAATCAATCAAGAAAACTTAAATGACATGCAATATTATTCCAAAACACCCTAAATTAAATGACAACCCGTGCAGAGTACGGGCTAAATTACTAGTTCTCATAGTATGATAGTCCATAATACTTTGAGATCTTGAGAGGGTTGCAAAGAAAGGGCTAATATCTACTCTCTCTGTTTCAGGCAAAGAGTTCACTATTCTATTTGAGATGTTTCACATAAAGAGTTTACTTTCAAAAATTATGCTTACAATCTTCATTGTTTTATAACTTTACCCTCTATATGTGGTATAATCATATTAATTATGTTCAAGTATTTTTGTAATTATGATCAATTCTAATGATATTTATATATCCCTTAATTATTAGATTTTTTAAACGTAGATTCTTTAGGTGGGCGAGGGAGTAATTCATTAGACAAACAAATTGAAGTTTCATTGAATGAATGAAAATCATAATCTGAATAGAGAGAGGCAAATCAGCCTTCGAATGATAGGGCTTTGATTTTTGCCAAGGCTCTCTTCTAGTTTTGGTTAAGTAATGTCTAAGGGTGAGAGAGTCAACTTGACTAGCATGTGGTAATAGTAAGAGTAGTTTTGAATTTTCATAAATCTTCTAAGCTCTCCATCCAAAAAATTAGGAGTGACTAACGCGAAACTCTTGATTAAATTCAATAATTACCGCCACCTTGAGGTGGTCTTTTTTTTTTAATTAATAATTGAATAATGGGAAAAATAGTATTTTTTTCAATGGGGTATTGTATTTAGCACTTTTGGGGTATTGTATTTAGCACCTATGTTATTAAAATGTGAAAAAAATTGTAGAATGAGTTTGACGAAAAATCTAATAATTAAGATATATAAGTAGTATTATAGTTTGTCATAATTACAAAAATATTTGAATATAGTTAAGATGCTTTTAACATATGTAGAAGGTAAAATTGAAAAGTTTATGGAGATTGTATACATAAGTTTTTAAAATTGACTTTTTAAGTGGAACATCTCAAAATAAATAGGAAAAATTGTGTCCCCTTTCCCAGATTTTCAATCGCTTCAGTCCATTTTAAATGATAAATTGACTATTTGTTCCAAAACTGCAGTAACAACATATTACGTTTTTTAAGTTTATTTTGTGCATCGTCATGTTTGCTAAATGTGTATCGTTAATGTATTTTGTGAATTTGTGTTTAAGAAATGTGCATCGTTAAGTATAAAATGTGCATCGTCAATGTAATTTGTGAATTTGTGTTAAGAAATCTGCATTGTCAAGTATAATTTTGTACATCGTCCATGTGATTTGTGAATTTGCGTTAAAAAATGTGCATCGTCAAGTATTTTTTGTGCATCGTTGTCAATGTAATTTGTGAATTTGTGTTAAGAAATGTGCATCGTCAAGTATAATTTTGTGCATCGTCAATGTAATTTGTGAATTTGAGTTAAGAAATGTGCATCGTCAAGTATAATTTTGTGCATCGTCAAGTATAACAGTACTAATTCAATATATTTTTGTGTGTAAGAACTGTGCATCGTTATGTTTGGTAAATGTGCATCGTTAATATAATTTGTTAATTTTGTATTAAGAAATGTGCATCGTCAAGTATAAGGTGCTATTTTAAATATAATGTATGTTAAGAAATGTGCATCGTTAAGTATAATTTTTGTGCATCATCAACTGTAATAATTGTAATTTTTATTAATTCCTATTATTATTACAAAAGTTATCAAGAATACAATTCATAGCACACAATTGACATTTTATGATATAAATTTGGTGGTACAGAATAGGAAAACCTTGTCTATATACATGGGGTGACCTTACCCTGTTACACAAAAAAATTTGATGTCGTTGAATGACGTCGACTCTGGCACAAGAATTTTGTTGAACCCTCTTTATTATGCATGAGAAGCTTGCAAAGATTTGATATACTTCTCAAGCACACAATTCCTTAGCATCTCCATGCCAATTTGTGATGCTTCTCCGTAATGTAGCACCGAAAGAACACCCAACGCGTGCATGGACTCAAAGTATCCATCCCTTGCAAGATACTCCCACACTGACGATGTAATGGCTAAGTCTTCGAGTGTTCCATTGTAGAAGAATATGTGAATGGCTATTTGGTGGAGCATTCCTCTGTTTCTGACAAGAGTTAATCTTGTGCAGTAATTATCGTATGCTTGCAGGGAAACTTCACCCAAAAATAACCTACAGTGGAAGAGACCTTCGACTGGACCACTTTCTCGTTGCTAGCATCGTAAAACATCCTACAAACTTGTTGGAGGTTGATGACGTCTCTGAATGACGATGCAGTAACCATTTGGAATATAACTAATATAATCTCATTAAGGTAAGTGTGTCAAAATGTAATCTTGAGAAAACATTTTTCTCTCAGTTTAATAGTAGTAACTCACGATAATGTTTTCAAAAATGTTTACAAAATTTTCAAAGGGTTTTAAGATTTTTTGCTTTGTGTTTTGAAGTGAATAGAATTTTTTTGCTGTGTGTTTTAAAGTGAAGATGGTTAGTTTGTTTTTGCAGTCTGAAAACCGATGCAATACGTATGTGTTAGAAGGAAGGACATTGATCACGCCAAAAAGATTGTATGTGACCGCGTCTGATCCACGTATGTAGTCTAGTAGGATTCCGGCTTGTGTTGTAGGGATTGCCCTTGAAGTGTAGATAGCTTTGAATCTGTGATCAACAAAGAACACCGTAAGGGGCGCTGGGTTGTCCCAGCAATAACCCTCGGGTGTGAGAATTAGCAATACTTCGTAGGAGAGGTAAAGCTAAGAGAGTATGTAAGCAAGTAATTTGCATGTACCTTATGAGGCCTGTGAGGGTGTTTATTTATAAGGAGATGAGTCATAATCCTAGTTGGATTCGGAATAGGGGTGATATGATCAATTCCAGTATCTTTCGGATTACGTTTCCTTGTATGCTCAGGACTGATGTATATAGAGTTGCCGCAGGACTCTTCCTAGGTAAGAGATGATTCCGCAGAAGACTCTATTTTGTCGAGCTGGGAAGGGGTACGTCGAGGTCGGCCTGGTATGTTCCCAGGTTGCTCGATGCTATGTGGTCGGCCTGGGATGTCTTCAGGTCGCACTGTGGGTCCCTGTGGTCAGCGCGCTGGGAGAGTATACTGGTGAAATGAGCGACCCGTCGTGGTGTGACTGCCAGGTCGTCATATTGATGTGGCGTATGTCACCTTGGCCCTTGCTTAGCTGGAGGCCATGGGGTCGCGATGTCTTCCACTTGTCCGGCTGAAGGCTGAGGTCGTTCAGTAGCCCCCCACTTCTCAAGGAGAGGATTTATCCTCGAGGTGTGAAGTAAATATACGCTGCGTCGAGTTGACTGGTTCCACGCGAAGTCGTCAGATTCTGGTTCGACTTTGTACTTTCCTTGGGAATCGTGTGCATTTAATGGGTGCAGAGCTCGTGGCTTGTCAGACGGTGCTTCTTTTTCAATTTTAAATTTTTGGCAGTTGACATTCTTGGTTCAAAATGACGTCGTATCGAGGTCCGCGTGCTTCTGTGTGGGTCAACCCGGCCACTCCGGGTCCCTTATATAAGTGGATGTCCCACTGTTCATTTTTATTTACCAGAAACTTCCAAATTCTTCCAGCGATCAGGCGATTTCCGGCGAACTTTTCGATTTCCAAAAGCCCCGATTCAAGCTCTTCTTTCACGTTTCCTTCCCTTTTTCACCTGTTTTCAAGTTTGTTTACCTTGCTTTATCTCACTTGTCGGTGACTGGCTAGAATTTGGGTTGAGCTCCGGTGATTTTGAAATTTTAGGGTTCTGGTGAGAATTGTGCTGTCACGACCCGACCCGAGATCCTATTTGGAAACTCGTCCGGTTCGCGAGACGGGACACGAAATGCACAATTTAAAAATCACTTTTCGTGCAAAAACCCTGTAATGCAAGTGTATGTTTATTTGAAAACCAAAACAATATATCACGGCACACAAAAGCCGGAGACGATCACATAACATAACCAACAAACCCACGAGCGCAGAGGCTCGGGACTAACATGTAATATTATCAGAGTGCGCGGAATATAAAATAAGTAACATCATTTACAAAGCCTGACATCCACGTCGGCATCTACAAAAGAATATGAATGAACCACATGTACGGGACTTCTACCCAACTTTACACTGTTTAGATAACACATGTACCCTCGGCCTCACCAAAAGAAAATACCAAGGCTCAAGGAGTACTACCAAAAGAAGGACTGCTAACAACGCCGGATGACAACGAGCGATCACTGGGGGTTTCTCGCAGGCTCGGGATCTAAGGAAAACAATAAACAATGGACGGGGTGAGTTATAAAACTCAATAAGCTACTAATGCAACAATATGGCATGCGAGATGCAAACAGTAATAAGAATTGTATATAACATGGTTGACATAATATAACCATTTCCAATCATCATCACATCGAGTAATTCATAACATAAGTCACATAGCATGCAACTCACATAGGTGCGATATGTAACACATATAAAAGGATACCGTCGAGGTACACCTCCGACATACCAACTTCCAACCAACCAACCAAATAATACCAATGAAGATACCGTTGATGTCGTACCCGATCATCGAACCAAATAACAAAACCCAAGTGAACCGTTTTCCGTATCCACGTCGACGTGAAGACTCGGTCCCCAACGACCCGAGAAACAATCACGGTATAGCTTACCAAGGTCGCGTTTATTCCGTACAACACTTAGCGCTATAACCCCTACCGTGGCCAACGGTAGGGCGAGGCCCAGTGTATTGGCCTTCGGCTATTACGTAGCCCCGGCTCACGCAATAACCGAGCGTCAATACACCTCCAACAAATATGCCATGGACTTAAACAATGCTCAAGTAAGATGTTTACTCGACACATTAACCAATCAACCAAATGTTCAAGTAGATGTTTACTTAACATTAAATAAAAGTATTATACTCCAAAGTAGGGAGTATAACGACACCAACAATGACATGCTAATGTACACCAAATAATCCTAGTACACATATCCATATAATACCAACATCAAATTCAACACAATACCATTATACGTGTATCGCGTAACCAAATTCCCAACGGGTCTCTCGAGCATCCAAAGAGCTCACAAAACACACACGTGGTCACATTAATTATCAAACCCTAACCGACTCCGTTAGAGTCATTTTAGGTTACTAATGATGACGAGTTACGAAAATGGTCTTACACTTTAATCCTAGCATATTATCGCCCAATATCGAGTTTTCCAACATCATAGAACGATTAACAACATATTTCACAAGTCCAAAAATGGCATTTATGGCAAGAATCACATTCTCACTACTTTAGCATGTTAACTTTGCATATTAAAGGTCCAAGATGTCATATGAGACATAAAACAAGAAGGAGAGGGGGGTAGTAGCTTACCTCTCGCGGAAAAGTGAAGAAAACGAAAATCCAATCGGTAGGAAAGCTTCCTCTCGTCGAGACCTTCGCAATGGTGTGGTCGGATCGTCGAGATTCCTTCAAAATCTCAAGATATACCCACTTCCCTCTCTAAACCCTCAAGGTTCTCTCTCTCTATTCTCTTGTGTTGGCTTGTGCAAAATAAGGGAGTTAAACTCTCTTTTTGGCTATTTCAAGTGGCTGAAAAAGGGTGAGACTCGGGCTGGTGATGTGTCACCATGAAGGCCACTCATTTTAAAATAAAATAGGGTTTCTCGCGTAAAGGATTCAATCTGATACGCTTCGCACGGCCGTGCCAAACAAGCTGCACGGTCGTGCCAACCTCGCACGGCCGTGCCAAAATACATGCGCGGTCGTGCCAACCCTATATTGCTAAGTCTGGAATCTGGGTGGCTTCGCACGGCCGTGCCAAACAGGCTGCACGGTCGTGCCAAGCTCAATTTGAGATGCTGGCTTTCTGGACAGCCTTGCACGGCCGTGCCAACATGGCCGCACGGTCGTGCCAAGGTTCATATGCCTAAAAACAGTTTGGTTTCTCTCCATTTCTTTGGCCCGATCACTCCTCACTTATAACGCGTCGCACTCACGATAATTTACAAGAATTAAGCAATAATATAACACACGAAACCCGTAAAATTATTCATGATGAAATGATGTAAATGATGAGATGAGACATGCAAAAATGTGCATGAAATTATACGTGATATAATGATGCAAATGATGCGGGCGTTACATGTGCATTCCTTATCTTTTGTCCAGGTCGATCTGTCTAGGTCGATCTGTCCAGGTCGTATAGCCTTTCTTCCATAACCATTTACCCTTCGAGTTCTTCCTCGTCGTGTTCTCTCTCTGTGAATATGAGGATCAAACGTGCCAACGAAGGTCCCATTTTTGCCAGGCCGTAGAAGGGCCATGCTATATATAAAATCGAGGTTGGTAATTGGAAGGTCGTTCTGCCGAGCGAGGCTAAGGATTTGTTGACCTCCTGGGGCGCCAACCTGGACGGCCTGGTCGTCCCTGCCGATGACCCATACAAGGTCGACGATATACCTTTTGGAACTTCGATGAGGATTATCAAAAAATATGATGTGGCTATGTCTGGCCTGTTGTATCTGTATTTTGATGAGCATCGGGTAGCTATTAAGGTCGTAGCGCCTTCGAGGGTTGCCACATCGGTGTCGTCCACCTCATTTCTTGATGCCAGTCATATTTTGCGAGCTCCTCAAAGTAAGAAGAGAAAGTCCAAGTCTGATGACGCTGCGGGTGCGGTAAAGCAAGCCTTTCGAGACTGGCAAAATAAGATGACCATTATCCATCTGAACGGCTGGCAGTCGAAGTATCCTTGTAACTTTGATGACTATCGCGAGCATGTTCCTGACCCTGAGCTAGGCCTAGCTGATCTGAGGGAGTCGAGAGGTCGAGTTGGATTTTACTTGAGTTTCTTTGAGCTGGGGCTTCGCTTTCCTTTAGATCCCTTTATTTGTGAATTTCTCGATGTCACCTCTACCATCCCTCTCGATCTTACCTGAAACACCATGCGAGTACTCATATGTTTTATTGCGAGCACTCGTGTGCTGGGGTTTGAGCCGACCTTGACCCTGTTCTGCCACTATTTCCATCTCGATCGTAACAACAACCGTCTTCAAGCCAAAACCCAGAATTACCGGGTTAAGTTATTTTCTGATCCTCCTGGAAAGGTTTCTGGCTGGGCTGACAAGGTTATCATGGTTGAGAGCCGACTTGGATGGAACTTCGCTATGCCGACTGAGGAGCCCTTTACTTTGATTCACCATGCCGAGCTTGATGAATATGATAGGTCGGCCAAACAAGCCTTGGAAGCCCCCTTGGATGTATGGGGCAACTCCCAAGTCAGGTGCTATGACTAGAAGGGTATAACCCAAGACGAGAACTTGCTGGTCGTCGTTGGGCTGTCCCCTTTGAAAGTTAACGGCCTCGAGCCGATGTGTACCTTTCCCCCCTTTGAGAGTTTCCCGGGGTGGTTACTTCACAAGGATCTTGTGCTTAACCAACACTGTCCTAACTGCCAGAGAGATCCAGAGAGGGGTTGCTTTCGTAATTGAAATTTTTAAACGTATTTGCTCCGAAGTTCTTCCCTCTTTATTTATGCATATATTCATACAAATGTTTGATCTTTTTGTTTGTTGGCAGAAATGGAAGATGTTGATGCGATGAGGAGGAGTTCAAGCAGACGGGATCAAGCAAAGTTGGATCGGCCCGAGCAGTTGGGACGAGCTTGCGTTACCGCGACCTTGGCCGGGACAGCCGAGGTGCTCCCTACCGTTATACTGCCCGTTGATAAGGGCAAAGAGAAAGTTTCGGGCTCGAAGATGCCTGCCAAACGTTCCAGGTCTACGTCGGCCTCCGCTCCGACAAAAAAGATAAGGGTCGAGGAGCCGATCGCGCCTAGTGAGCTGGTGGAGCCTGTTAAGGCTGTTTTTCCTGTCGAGCCTATCAAGGTTGTCCCCTCCATTGAGGCAGATGTCTCTAGGCAGGCCTCCCCTATTGGGAGTGTGTGTAGTGTGACTAGCCCGTCACTCGAGGTACAATCTATTCCGAGCTCCTCGGCTACTCCTCCGCGAGCTGGTCCTGCCTCGAGTCCTGGCGCCCAATCCCTTGAGTTGGGCAGGAAGGCTGTTCTTGATATCGCCGACGAAATGCTGAGTGACTCTTTTGACAATTGTACTCCTTCTCGTCTGGCTAGTATTATGGGGATCGACCTCACCCACGTAAGCCATTTTACTGGGTCTTTCCTTTTTGCATTTTTATTTGTTTAGCTCCTTTCTGAATTATCTTTTTGTTTCACAGTTCGCTGCTGGTATTAAGTCTTTCGCGAACAGGCTTACTCAGGCTCATAAGGATAGGCGCGAGTCTGTCGAGCGCGTCGCTGAGCTAGAAAAGGAGAAGCAGGAGAGTGTGAGCAAGGTTAAGCTCGAGGAGGCCCTAGCTCGTATTGCCGAGCTTAAGATTGTTGTTGCCAGGGCTCAGAGTGACGTAAAGCCGAGTCAGGACCTGGCTGCCAGTAAGGTTGAGGAGGTGAACCGGGTTGCCGAGCAGGCCAATCGGGCTGCCAAAGAGGCTATTCATATGAAGGTGAGCTTGCTACCACTGTTGCTGAACAAAACAAGCTGCGTACTGACCTGAAGACTGCCCAAGGTGATGTTCTGACTGCTCGAGGGGAGCTCACCAAGACTAAGCTGAATTTTGAGGGCAAGGTTAGCGAGCTGAAGAGACTGTTGGTTGAGGCGAGGAAGGCGGCGAGCCCAAGTGCTGCTGTTGCTGAGTTCAAAAAGAGCTCGTCCTATATGGATGAGATTCTTTCATATTATGACAAGGGCAAGGCCCAGATCCTCCGCGTCGCGGCAGCCTGCGGCACTCCTCTTCTAGACTTGGTTAGATGGGGGAGTGCCGAGTTGAAGGGAGATCTAGCTCGCAAGGGGCACGAGCTCGTGCCATATCAACCTGAAGAGCTCGAGTTGATCGCCCGAAAGGATGCCGAGTTGGGTCGTGATCCTTGGGTGCCTCCCCCTTCTTTTGACAATAATGTGCCTTTCTTGCTCGAAGCCCTGGCCGACGGTGACGAAGTTGATTTTGATGGTGACTTCAGGTTGGAAGTATTCGAGGGGACCAAATCTAATTAAGATGTGCATGCCCGCTCTGTTTACGAGGCCGAGAGTCGAGCTGAACCTTAGTTCACCCCGCTGCGTCGGGTTTGATTTGGCCTGATGGGCTTTGTAATTCAAACAATTTTTGTTTTGTATTTTTGGCCCTTTTCGGGCTTGTAAATAGTTCGATTCGTAAATATAAGCATGAGTTGCCTTTTGATTGTCTTAATTATGTTTGCTTATTTTACTTATCATTTTTGCGCAAGTTTTTCCTGCTCTTACGATCTTCTTCATCGTGGTAAAGAGTAGGTCGTAAGGTGACCTCGACGTGGCGAGGTGCTTTTGTACTTACGATCTTCTTCAGTGTGGTGAAGAGCAGGTCGTAAGGTTCCTCTACGTGGCGAGGTGCCTTTTGTACTTACGATCTTCTTTAGCGTGGTGAAGAGTAGGTCGTAAGGTGACCTCGACGTGGCGAGATGCCTTTTGTACTTACGATCTTCTTCAGCGTGATGAAGAGTAGGTCGTAAGGTGACTTCGACGTGGCGAGGTGCCTTTTGTACTTACGATCTTCTTCAGCGTGGTGAAGAGTAGGTCGTAAGGTGACCTCGACGTGGCGAGGTGCCTTTTGTACTTACGATCTTCTTCAGCGTGGTGAAGAGTAGGTCGTAAGGTGACCTCGGCATGGCGAGGTGCCTTTTGATCCATTTTGAGGAAAGTAAATTGGAGGTAGACGCAAGGTAGGAAAATTTTTTCTTTTATTGATAATATCTGAAACAACATTACCATTACATCAGTGATAGTATTTTTTCAAGTGATCTACATGCCAAGGATTCTTTAGCGGGGTGTCATCCTGCTCAGCCAGTCGGTATGTCCCATCTCTGATTATGCCTATCACTCTGAATGGTCCTTCCCAATTTGGAGATAGTTTGTTCCTTCCAGTGTTTCTGCTTGTCACCTCGATCTTTCTGAGTAGCCAATCTCCGATGTTGAAGGATCTTGTTCTGACTCGTTTGTCGTGGTGAGCTTTGGCGAGCCGCTTGTAGTTGATCATCCTGAGTCTTGCTTCCAACCTTCTTTCCTCTAGGTAGTCGAGGTCGAGCCCCCGGGTTGTTACATTGTCCAGCTCGTCGAAATTGGCTACCCTTACTGTTGGTAGGGCCATCTCTACTGGAGCCATTGCCTCTGATCCGTATGCCAGTGTGAATGGTGTCTCCCCTGTTGAGCCTCTGACCGAAGTGCGAATTTCCCATAGTACGATAGGTAGCTCGTCAAGCCACTTCCATTTTTTCTCGTCCAGGTTTCTTTTTAAGGCGTGAAGGATCTTCTTGTTCCCTGCTTCAGCCTGACCGTTTCCTTGCGGGTGTGCAACCGAGGACTTCCAATGCTTGATATTCATCTGTTCGCATCTCTGAGTGAACTTGGTGGAGAACTGGGTGCCATGGTCGGACACAATGGCTCGAGGTAGGCCAAATCGGCACCAAATGTAATCATGTATAAAGCTGATTGCTTTCTCCTCGATTATGGTAGCCAATGGTTTTGCTTCTACCCATTTTGTGAAATAGTCTACTACCACTATCAGGAACTCGCAGCCTTCATTGGCTTTTGGGAAGGGCCCTATGAGATCGACCCCCCACATATCAAATGGCCAGGCTGCTACTACTGGTGTTTGAGGGACGGATGGCAGTCTTGGGATATTAGCAAATCTCTGGCACTTGTCGCACTTTTGTACGTAGGTCTCCGCGTCTTTCTGCAAGGTCGACCAATAATAGCCATGGAAGATGATTCTGTCTGATAGCGATCTTGCACCTGGGTGGCCCCCACATACTCCTTCATAGACTTCAGCGAGGAGGTTTTCCACTGTCTCTGGTCGGACACATCTGAGTAGTGGCTTGGTGAATGATCTTCTGTATAGTACCCCAGCAATCACTGTGTAGCGGGCTGCTCTCTTCTTAAGTAGCTGGGCTAAGCCTTTTTCTCCAGGCAGTATTTCGTGCTCAATATAGTCTTGTATTTCATCTATCCAGCATCTTTCTGTTGGGTTGATGGGCATGGCTTCCTCCTTATTTATCGATGGTGACTCGAGGGTTTCCAACCATACATCTTGATGGAGGTCGCTAATGTCTGATGATGCAATCTTGGATAGGTGATCAGCTCGCGTGTTCTCTATCCTGTCTACCTGTTTCAGCTCCCAGTACTCAAATCTTTCTAACAGGATTTCTGCAAGCTTGCAGTATTTTGACAATGTGGGGTGATTAGCCCCGTACTCCCCCAAAACTTGCTTCACGACGAGCTGGGAGTCACTGAAGATGACGACCTGGCAGGCCCCAAGTTCCAATGCGAGCTCTTGTCCTGCTATCAGAGGCTTCATATTCTTCCTAGTTATTGGATGCTTGGAACTTGAATCGTAGAACTTTGCTGAATTCTCCCCCCTCTGGTGGGTGTAGGGATAAGCCTGCACCGCTTCTTGCCTTGCTTGACGAGCCGTCAACATAGAGTGTCCAATGGTTCGGTGGCCGATGACGTGACGAGCTGGCCATTTTTATTTGCTTGGGCGGGCTGAGAGGGTTTGTCAAAGACGTCGGCTCGACCAACGTGGTGGCCGAGCTTTGACCTTTTTTGACAAATAAGGTCTCAGCAATGAAGTCTGCAAGTACTTGGGCTTTTACTGCTTTGCGTTGCTCATATGTGATGTCGTATCCTGAGAGCTCGACTGACACTTTAACATTCTCGCAACTACATCCGGTTTGTGCAGGATTTGCCTGAGTGGGAGGTCGGTGTATACCGTTAGGGCATGAGCCTGGAAGTATTGTGTCAGTTTTTTTGCCGCTATAATCAGGGCTAGTACTACTTTCTCTACGTTTAGATATCTTGTTTCCACATCTGTGAATGCGTGGGAGACGTAGTATATCGGCTTTTGGACTGCGTCTCTTTCACTGAGTAGGACTGCTACGACGGCTGTGTCTGAGGCGGCAAGGTAGACGTAGAGGTATTCTCCTGGTACCGGGCTTGTAAGCAGTGGCGGGCTGCCCAGGTAGATTTTCAACTCGGCGAAGGCCTTGTCACAGTCTTCATTCCAAGCGAACTTCTTGCTTCCTCGCAGCGTCTTGAAGAATGGAAGGCTCTTTTCTGCCGACTTTGCTATAAATCTTCCAAGAGCCGTGATTCTTCCATTCAGCCGTTGTACTTCTCTGATCGAGCTGGGAGCCTTCATGTCGACAAGGGCTTGGATTTTTTCTGGGTTGGCCTCTATACCTCGCTCATTCTCCATGTATCCCAGGAATTCGCCTGCCTTTACTCCGAAGGCACATTTGGCTGGATTGAGCTTCATCTTGTTTTTCCTGAGATTTGAGAAGGTTTCTTTCAGGTCGTCGACGTGGTTGGCTTGCTTCGTCTTGATGACCATGTCGTCGATGTAGGCCTCAACGTTTCTTTCCAGCTGGTCTCCAAAGACCTTATTCACCATCCGTTGATAGGTAGCCCTTGTATTTTTGAGCCCGAAGGGCATCATTTTGTAGCAATAAATGGCTCTTGCTGCTCGAAAAGCTGTCAGCTCCTGATCGGCCAGCCATATACATATCTGATGGTACCCTGAGTATGCGTCGATGAAGCTGAGTATTTTATGGCCAGCGATTGCGTCCACAAGCTGATCTATCCTCGGTAGTGGGTACCAGTCTTTGGGGCAAGCCTTGTTCAGGTCTGTGAAGTCGACGCACATCCTCCACTTTCCGTTGGTCTTTTGACCATTACCACGTTTGCGATCCAGGTCGGATAGAAGACTTCCTCAATGATGTTTGCTTTGAGTAGTTTGTCAACTTCTTCCTTGATCGCTGCCTGTTTTTCGGGAGAGAATATTCTAGGTCGTTGTTGGACAGGAGTTATGACTGGATCAACATTCAGCTTGTGTACAGCAACCTCTTTGCTAATTCCTTCCATGTCCTCTGTCCTCCATGCAAATACATCCTTGTTCTCCCGGTGGAATGCAATTATTTCTTCTCTTTCATCTTTATCAATTTTCATCCCGACCTTGATTCTTTGCTCGGGGAAGTTGAAGTTGATGACCAGCTCGTCAAGATCTTCATGTGGCTGGATCTCAGGCTGATCCCTTGGATCTAGGCTCTCTACCGTGACGACTTTTTTTGGCTTCTTCATGTCACCGTGGATGACCTGGTATGAGTCGGCCGCTCGGTGTCCGAGATGGGCACGTCGGGCAGGTCGTCATCCGGGCTTTCTTCGTGGTGCGAGGTGGAGAGACCATTTTATTCGAGTGTTTGGGTGATCGCGGGGGCAAGTCGGTGTGCTCGGTGTCCATTCCGGACACGTCGGGCTCATCGTCGTCCTCGTCGACCTCTGTGTGTGGGCTGGAGGAGCCAGCCTGCGCTGATTGCTATGCTCGATCACCAGTGGGGCTTATCTCGGTGCCTTCTCTGATTATTATTGACTTCAGCCGCTTGTCATCGAGGTCTACTTGATGGACCTCTTCGTGGACTGTAGTCACCTTCTTTTTCCCCTTGAGTCGAGCTTCCTCGTCCTTCTTTTTCTCGAGGAGGTGGTTTAAAGTGCTTCTTGGGTCATTTCTTACCTCTCCGACCCCGTTGTCCGTGGGGAATTTGATTTTTTGGTGAGCTGGAGAGATCACCATATCGAACTTTGTCTGGGTTGGGAGTCCCAAAATGGCATTGTATGGAGAGGGAATATCGAGGACCAGAAAGGTGATGACCTCGATGCGAGAGTTGTCTTTGGAAGCGAGGACTACCTTGAGGTCGATTGTGCCTTTAACAGCGACCTTGTGTTCGGTGAAGCCTTCCAGCTTGATTCCATTTGGGGTCAAATGCAAGCTTCCCAGTCCTATTGCCTGGAAGCATTTGTGAAAAAGGATGTCATTCCCTGCTCCAGTGTCAATCAGCACTTTCTTCACTCTTCCTCGGCCAATTTTGGCCTCTATGGTCAGAGCATGACCCCTTGCAGCGGGGTTGGCGGCCAGCTCGCTGGGTAGGAATGTTATCCCCTTTTCTCCCCAAACTTGTGGCGGGCTGACAGTGCGGTTAAAGCTGTTTATCGCCGTCTTTAGCTTTGTGATGCTTGACCATTCTTCTGTAATTGTATTGACTAGGACCTCATCCTCCTCGGCATTTGTCCTCTGTGCTTCCCTAGTCTTGTCTCTGTTGTTTCCTCATCGCTGCTCATATCTTTTAAGTTCCCCTCTGTCAATCAGCTTTTGGATCTCCTTCTTGATCTGAATGCAGTCTTCGGTGGTGTGCCCGATGCCGTTGTGGTAGGCACATCTTTTGTTGGGGTTGCAAAGATAGGGAGTCTCTCGAAGAGGTGGAGGTCGACCAATCCTATTTTTCTGTAGTAGCACGTTCATAATCTGCTCTCTGGTCGTGTTCAAGGGGGTGTAGAACTCTTCTTTTTTGGCCCATTTGTTCTTCCCCTTGCCTTTGCCATGTCCATGACTGCTCCCCTCTTTCTTCTGGTCCTCAGACTTGTTTTCCTTTTTATATTTTTGGGTCCCAGAGGACTTATGGTCCTCTTTTTTCTTGTTCAGCCAGGGTTTTTTCAACGTTCCCAATATTCTGCACGGCAGTATACATCTCCGCACTAGTTGTTGGTGGTCGCATGCCAATCTCAGATAGCAGCTTGGCGGATCGGCACCCGGCTTGGAAGAAAGCCATTATGGTTTTGTCGGGGACGTTCAGCAACTTCTCCGCGACGTGCTTGAATCTGTCGAGGTAGCTTTCCAGGGACTCGCCAGGTCGCTGCTTGATTCCGCAGAGGTCAGATTCCTTCTTGGGGAAGTCGCCTGCTCATGAGTATTTCTTCAGGAAGACCTTCTTTAGGTCGTACCAATCTCTGATAGAGCCTTCCTCCAGTTCTTTGAACCAATTGAGGATGACCTCTTCAAATGTGCTGACAAATACTACACACCACAGATCTAGATCTCTGGTGCACACTCCCATCTTTGCCTCGAAGCTCGATACATGGCTTCGAGCATTTGTATTTCCTGCATAGTTTTTCAGAGATGGCAACTTCAGGCGATGATTTGGAGGAGTCTCCCTGATCCTTCTACAGAAGGCTGCTGTCACATTTCCTGATAGCTTGCCCTCTTTACCTCTTTCGAGGGCTTCCAGTCTGTCTTTCATCTTGCGCAGTACCTCGTCTTCCAGGTCGTTGCTCCTGCCCCTCTTTTTAGACCGACGGTCGTGGCCGTCGATCTTGGAGTATTTGTGTGAGGATGCATCGCTGCTGGAGGTACTGTGCTGGATGGACTTGCGTTTTGACCTGTAACTGTAATCCTATGGCCTACGTGATCGCTCCTCGTCACGCTCAATTCGGGAGTATCTGTAAGATTGGGCTAGACTGGGCTCTCGAGCTCTGGCTCCCATCTTTAAGTGTACGCCGCCCCTAGGTCGCTCCCTGTCTGGGGTTCCCAGACGATCTTTGACGCTGGGTTTCTGGTGTGCCTCCACCCTTCGTCCAAGTCTATTTTTAGAACTCACCCGGGGCATCAACCCTGGACCCCCCATGGCGACTGTCAGCCCGCAGATCCCTAGGCTCGCTCCTGCCAGGTCGACCATCGTGGTGATCGTTTCGAGGAGGATGCGAGCTCGGGATCGGTAGCTGAGATGCCTGTTGTGGTGTGACTGCCAGGTCGTCATATTGATGTGGCGTATGTCACCTCGGCCCTTGCCTAGCTGGAGGCCATGGGGTCGCGATGTCTGCCACGTGTCCGACTGAAGGCTAATGAGGTCGTTCAGTTAGCTCAAGTGGTACTCACATCCTACAATCTGTGTACTTATCCTGGAGGTCACAGGTTCGAATCCCCAAGTGTGATTCAGGATGTGGGGAAGGCAAAAACCCATTGCCAGGGGTGGGGAGACCATGAGTTTAAACGGATGCACTCGCCGACTTCCGGCCAAGTTCGGAACGACGGTCATCCCCTCAACAAAAAGGGCATCTTTTTCTGATGAGACATAATCATTCCGAGCTTGGTCGAAAGTCGGTCATGTTCACAGGAGTCTTCCTACTCCATGTTTGTTGATTTTTTTTACCCTCCCTCACTCTCTCAAAGTTTTACTATATAATAGTTTTAATGTAATTTTTTATTAATAAAATTTTATTTAATAAAACATGAGTGATGTATGTAAATTATTGATTTGATTTAACTATATGTTAATTTTTAAAAATAAAAAATGAACCTTTTGACTGAAAAAGGGTGAGTTGACTAAGAGAGTTCACGGTTAAGGTTATAGGAGTGGGGCCAAGGGAGGGGGATAATGAAAGGGACAGCAGCGTACCTGGCCCTCTTTCTCTCTCCAGGGTATATATTATTCAATAGGGACCACCCTATTCTAACCCCTTGTCCCTATCTTAGGACTGCGAATATGACAACGCTACCAGCCTACAGCTGTGATGCTGACCCCATCTCTACCTCCACTCTCCTTCCCTAGCCCTAACTAACGCCAACGCTGCCATCGGCTCGGCTAGGTGGCTTGCTTTCTAACGTGTCTCGTTCTTTGATTGAGTGCATGAAAAGTCTGTGCCATCTTCTGTCAGGTTGTCGACACGTCTAAGCCAAATTTTCTTTTTATTGGTTGGTGTGTGGGTCCTGTTTTGTAAATTTAAGAACGTTACGGAGTTTGTTTGTTGCAGTGTTTTAAAAATACAGTGTTTTGAAAATACATCATTTTTAAAATACAAATTATTTAAAATATGATTTTTTTTTATAAATGCATTTGAGATATTATATCAAAACACAATTTTTATTCTCTACTATATTTTAAAATTTACGTTTTGAGAAAACGTTAGGAATTTCAGTGTTTTAAAACACAGCTGCGTTTTAAAAACGCAACTTTTTCTACAACAGTATTAAAACGTTAAGTTAATAATAAGCTGCAAAATACACAAACAAACGTGCTCATATTTCTCTTTGGCTATTTTACCATCCCAGGATAATCTACGTTGAAATGAGCTTTCGCCTGTAATTTTTAACTATATTTTCTTAAAGAATAAATATCTATTTTATACTCCTTATTAATTTATTTATTTCACGTTTCCATATATATATATATATATATATATATATATATATATTCTCCCTCCATCCTTAAATTATGTCTTAGTTTGATTTTTAAATCAAATAATGTATTTTTTAACTTTATTTTCTAAGAATAAACATTTATATTATACTATTAATTTATTTATTTCACATTTCGATATATGTATATATATATATATATATATATAATTTTTTTCCCCTCCCTCCTTCCATTATGTCCTAGTTTGATTTTTTAAATCAAATAATATATTTTTTCAAATGAAATTAAAATTTGATGTAAAATTTTTATTATTTTAAAGTACAAAACAAGTAATTTGTTGTAGTAGATACACACCTCAAAGCATGAAGTAGGTAGATTTTGTTGATATTTCATTTTCTATTATTGAAAAAATGCTACGAATATATGTCAACAAAATATATCTACATCTTACCGTAGTGTTTTATACTTATTAGTTTAAACCATGATAGTAAGTAAATTTTATTATATATTTCATTGATGCTCCCTCCGTTCCAGGCAAAGAGTCCAGTTTTGACTTTTTTCGGTCAACTTAGTTGAAGTTTGACCGATAATTAACATAAATTTAGTGATTTTTACAAAGTTTTGAAAGTTGCAATCCATAGTATTCTTAAAATAGTTTTTAATTTATAAAATTTTATTTCCTAAAGCATAAGTAAAGTGTGTAAAATTTTGATTTGATTTAGTCACATGTTGACTTTTAAAAAAGGAAAGTGGACTCTTTGGCTGGAACGAAGGGAGTATTTTATTTTTCTGTATTAAAAATAGTGATGTTATATCAAAAGAAATATAAGATGAAGTGTAGCACTTCATTCTTTTCAATATTTTATACTTACCAGTTTTCTTTGTTAAAAAATAAATAAAAAAAAAGATAAAAAAAAGAGTTACCCCAGGCCACGTCAACAGAATATATTAATTGAATTATTTATTAAGTATTTCTATTTCACATTTTTTGTTTCTGTTTCTAATTTTTGGTGAAAAATAGAAATAGAAATGCGTTTGACAACCATTTCTATTTCTGGAAAACTAAAAACGTTTCTCATTTTTCCCCATATTCTAGAAATAAAAATAATTTGTTTCTCGCAGAAGAGAAACAATTCTCATCCAAAAAACAGAACGGCCAAAATCAATGAGGTCGGGTCTTCGAACTTTAACACAACAAATACACACACACACACACACACACATATATATATATATATAGAATTGGGTTTTCAAAAGAAAAATAAATAAAAAGTTTAATACTGAAATTAAATAATGAGAAACTAGAAACAGTGATTGAAAGATAATGAGTACTTGTACAATAATAAAATAGAGTTTGAAAAATGGAAAATATAGACCGAAGAAGTGAGAGATATCATGGTAAAAATGGTCTCGAATAGTGGTGTTCATGACATCAAATAGTAGCACCGGCAGCCGCCTATGGTGGTTGTTTTTGTTGGTGGTGGGTGCTGCTCGCGATGGAGATATTACACTCACAATAACAAGATATGATTTTGAAGAGGATGATGATGAATTCATAATAGGCAAGCAGCTTATGGTTGTGGGTCTCAATTTCAAAGTCAATACAAGAGCCATGGAATCAATTAACAGTTAACCTATAATTCTTCCTCTAAATATTGCTGCTATGAATTAATTTACTTTTTAGAAATCAAATCAATTCCTGAATTTATGTATGTATGTATGAATATTAATTTTTAATTTTTTATTCACAATTTTTTAAATAATAGATGAAATGTGAATTATTATTCTACATCTTTTAAGTTGGATATAATATATGATGAAATTGTAATGTGTTAATAGTTTTAGGAAAAGAGTTTAACTTTGTGAAAGAAAATAGAAATGTTTGTCAAACATGATATGTTTCAAGAAACAGAAACAAAGTGAAATAAAAACATGTGAAATAGAATGAAGAAATAAAAATGTTACCAAACATTACCTAAAATATCTTGCCTCCACGTGGCAATAAGCGGAGCACGTGGCCATGCTGATCTGGGGCGCTTAGTACAGCTCACCTCGACCCCGAGCTTCGCGAACAGCTCGGATCCCGAGCACTTCTACTC
The DNA here is from genome assembly GCA_016624345.1 of Platycodon grandiflorus. NCBI lineage: Eukaryota > Viridiplantae > Streptophyta > Magnoliopsida > Asterales > Campanulaceae > Platycodon > Platycodon grandiflorus. The sequence goes on along the minus strand of CM028364.1, from coordinate 3,950,964 downwards.
TTCATCCTATCCCGGTCTCCCCGAGGAGCTCGGAGTAACTAAGAACGCCTTCCACGCCGGGCCTAAGAGCCCACGAAGTCTAGACCCGGGCTGCGACCTAAGATCTCGAGATCTCCACCCCGGGGAGTTGAAGATAGTCAACGAAACCTGCCGCATCTAAAGCCTACCTGCTATTACGTCATCCCAGGGCCCCCAACAGACTCCTTATTGGATGAACTAGTGACTTGCTTTCTAAGTAAAGCTACTTCTAGAAGATCTGTACAACTCCCAGAGGAGGCCTATCTTCTACATCAATGTTGGTCACTTTTCATTAAAGGCTCATCAATGCAAATAGCGGCTACCATAAATGGATATATGACTACCTATCCCAGGTTGACATCTGGTAGGCCCACCTGTCCCAAACCAATATTCTTTCGGTATAAATACAAGGAGATTGCCTTTATTTATGACCTAAGTTCAATTAAACACACATAACTACCAAGTCTCCATAGAATTCAGAGCATTTATTCCTTGAGAACAACCTGAATCCTCACCGGAGACTGTTGGTTCGCAAAACGAATATGCAAATACTACGGGCAAGAGTACCCGATTGACAACAAGTAGTAAAGTGCGTAAGCACGAGTTGAACCCACAAGGACAATTATGACATTTATTTTCGTGAATCCTAAAATTTAGGATTTTTAACTTTATCCAAACGATCGAAATTGAGTTGAGATGTTATAACTAAATTAAAGCAAGTAAAATGAGCGATGGTGGAAACGCAAATCACACAAACACTGGTGAAACGATGATTATCAAAGTAAAACACTAGGATTATGATTTCACTCCAAATTATCCACTTGACCAATTAGTCCACTCTCCATAACTTTTCTACAATTTACTATGGTATCCGAGAACACAAAAATAGTCACTACGAGCTCTCACTCCGATAGCAACCCTAATCTCCCCACCTAACTACGGGCTCTCGCAACATATAGCTAGGTGTGAAAATAGCATGAAAATCAAGTTCTCAAAAACGGATATTGAGTTTTGTGCTATATCTCTATGCTACAAAACATCAACTACTAAATTGCTTGATCCAAATTGTGTTGGTAGCTCTCATTCACACAAAACAATTTTAGAATCATTTAATTAGTGATCAAGTAATTAAAAGTATTAAGAACAACAAAATAATAACCATAGCATAAAATGTAGTTAAGTTAGGAGAGTGAAAAAATACTAGATCATGCTTCAAAGATGGAGATTCATCATAATCCTAGTTATAGAAAATTAGCTCATAATGCAAGAAAAATTACACACAAATATTCCAAGAAAATATTGCATAATGATATTAAAGATAAAGAGTATAAAATACAATACTTCAATGGAGATTTTTGTGAGAATCCTTTAGCATTCCTTTTCCAAATCTAGTTGAAAGATGATGAAACCCCCAAAATGGATTGTTACTTTTTCTTCTTCTTTTCTCTGTGCGTGTTTTTCCTCTTTTTCCCTCTGATCTCCTCCTTAGCCAAAAATGATCTCCCATATTTTTTTAGAGTATTCCACAAGCTAAGGAAGGGTAAAAGAGACATTTGGGTAGGCTTTTACATTTAAAAACAAAGGGAATTCGGTTGAAGATGAGAGGAGAAAAGGGGTTGGGTCACGGCTGCCATGGGCAGGGGCTGGGCTGGAGGACCGCGGGTCAGGGAAGCTGAAACGGGTCAGGTTGAGAGAGGGAACGGGCTGGAAAGGGCGGTGCGGACTGGAGGGAAGGAACGGGCTGGATCCGGAGCTCCAGACCAAAACTCGCGGGTCAGCCTTGTGGAGGGCCGGGACGCGTGGCGTGCAGAGAAAATGACAGCGCACAACTGAAGGAGTTTCAGCTTATTGCAGCAGTGCCCCTGGACGCCTGATTATTGCTCCGGTGCCCCCGAGTTCTGATAAAAGCGAGGCGCAGTCCCTATCCTCCCAGGCCTTGCAATTTAGTCCCAAGTCAGCTCAGTTAGACTCCGTTAGCCTCTTTTCTCTTTGAAACACTTAACGGGCTCTGACGAAAGTTGATTGAATGGCTTTTATCAATGCAATTCTTCAACATGCTGCCTTGAATCTCCCATAATGCTATGAATTGAACCTTTAAAGTTTGAATTCATGCCCATAGACCTGAAACACAATAAAATCACAATAAATGCAATTCCTAGGGCAATATCAATATGCAATTCGTACAAAATGGGGGCAAAATATGAAGAAAAGATATATACAATTACGAGCTTATCAGAGACCATAACTCTCACCTATATATTGATTCTCTCATCGGAGGGCTTCAGTTGGACCACCGTCCAGCTCCCTAACGGTGCTTTCTTTCCATCTCAGCTATCTACCGGAGGACAAGGTCCATTGACACTTGTGCCTATTGAGAGCCGGGGCATCCTACCATCGTACTACTTGCATACGTGGACTTGGCCAGATCACCAGAATACTTTTTGGTGTGATCAGTTTGGTTCTATTGCCGGGACTTGCTGAAATTAGATACTCCTACAATTATTGAACTTCGTGCAACTTATTAACACGAAAGAGATGACGAATTCAAGACAACAAGCTACGTCAGCTGCACAGGAGATTGGTCCACAGTCCTCCCACTCAGCTGAGCATGTGGCCCCATCAGCCCAAAGACACGCATTTAAGACTCCCAGAAAGGGCCCTGCTGATAATTCGAAGGGAAGGAAGTCAGCTCGGGACATGGCTCGAGTTTTGACTAAAAAGGCTGCAAAAAGGTCGAGAGCCAGCAGGAGCAAGGGCAAGGCAGCGCAGAAACCTCGTTATGATGGCGACACCGCTAGTGATTCCTTTGGAGGGGAAGAAACTTGCGGTAATAACGAGATTAGAATAACTGGGGTGAAGAGACCCACTACGCAGCTGCAGAGAGATCAGGCTGAGCTTGAACACCTACGTAGTGAGAGAGAACACGTAGAAAGAGTTAGAGAGTTTGAACGCAGAGAATTCGAGCTCACACGAAAGGTGGAGGCGGCCGCATCAGCTCGCGAAGTCCCTCTCGAGCGGGAGAGGGAACAAACCGAAAGGCCATGCAGTAGCGATCGTGGATCCCGGGCTATAGAAGCAAGTCGAGGAAGCGCGCATAGCAGATTGCGCGAGAGTGTTAAACACAAGCTGGGACCTCAAACCAGTACAACCCCTAAAGCGAGTGTGCACATCCGACTCTTTTTTTCAGAAGAAAGGAGAGGCTAAGAGGCAGTGTGTAGGACCGACTTGGGGCTCGGACACATTCACCCAGCCCACAAAGATCAGACACTCATAAGCCGGAGGTGTAATCCCGCGAAAGGACCCTCAGGGGGGGTAGACGAGGGCGTTCGCCGTCTCCCCAGGGAAGTTCTCCCAGTTTGATTGCTTCATCACATAAGCGATCGAAAAATGACGGGCGAGATAGATGACACAAGCGCAAACCCTGAGCGGATGAATCACCAGATGGGGCCCTAAAGATCTTCAAAGAGCGCTTAGAGGCTCTTGAGATGGGAAAGCTAGGGCTTCCTTCACAAGTTTTGAAAAGTCCATTCTACCGTCGGATTCAAAGAACACCACCGAATCCCTGGTTGAGGCTTCTTGACTTCAAATCATATGCTGGAAAGACGCATGCACAAACGCACCTTTCCAGCTTTGAGGCCAAAATGGGCGTGTGCACGGCTAAATAAGACATGTGGTGCAAGGTATTCGTCAGCACATTTGACGAAACGGTGATGAAATGGTTCAGGGAGCTCCCCAAAGAGTATGTGACAGACTAGACCGACCTGAAGAGAAAATTCCTAAGGAAGTATGCCTCAGCTGGAGAGCTTCCTAAGCATAAGTCGGACCTTGCCAACACGAAGCAGGGGCCTAATGAATCACTGATAGATTACATACAGTAGTTCAAAAATGTAGCTGACGAGCTCTCCAACGTCCCCGATGAGACAATAATGGTCCGCTTTGAGGGTGGACACTAGTCGGACAAACTACTGGAAGAGCTTAATCTCCAGGTCCTGCCTTTAGCGCGGAGATGTTTATCATGGCCAAGGGAGTGGCAAAGACCGAGAAAAATATTTTAGCTGATAAGAAAAAAGCCAGAGAAGGAACCTCGGTGCCCACAAAGGTAGAGGAGCCGAAGAACCCGGACCGGAGGACCAGGCAATCAAGTGTCAAGATAAAAGCACAAGAGAAAGAGGATAGGACGGTTTATACCCCTTTGAACACGTCTTGGGAGCACATCATGACTGTGTTGCAATAAGAGAATAAGCTAGAAAAGCCTTATCCTATGAAGGAGGTCAGATATCCTCGGAACTTGAACAAGAGGTGTGCGTTTCACAACGAGAATGGACACACCACTGAAGACTGCATTCAGCTGAGAAGGGTCATTCAACGATTGATAAATAGGGGGAGCTCAAGAGGTTTGAGCAAAGAAACGAGCCGAAAGAGAGGCCCAGGGCGCATGGGCGCGAGCATGTGGATAGAGAGGAGTATAAAATCTCTACTATCCTCGAAGACAACCTGAGCAACACTCAGCTCAGCGACACCTTATACAGTCTCAACAATATGGTGTCCCAGCCTCGAGTGAAGGATGAGGTTGACATTTCCTTCTACCCGAGTGAGCTAGCCACGACTGACATGGCCAAAGTATAGCCTCCCACACTGCACCTCAGAATTGAGCAATACATGGTGAGAAGGGTATTGATAGATACAGGAGCAAACAAAAACATCATGTATTATGATTGTTTCAAGAAGATGAAGCTCGCGGATACCCAGCTGATCCTGAGCAATGTGCAGTTGGAGGGTTTCACTGGTCACAAGGTGATCACCATGACGTTGCAGGTGATGATATGAGAGGGGAATCTTTTCAGTCTGAGGATATAGAGTTTCTGGTCCTTGACATCCCTTCACCCTATAACGCCATTTTGGGGTTGCTAACTTAGGCCAAATTCGGTATGGTGGTCTCCACACCTCATCAAAGAATTAAGTTTGCTACAAATGAAAAGGTCGGTATGATGAAGAATGACCACAAGAGCACTCTTTTTCATATAATAGAGGCTTGGAAGGAGGAGGCAATGATGAGAGGAAAGGCACAAAAAGTGGAGCTCACCAAACCCTCAACAAAAAGGGCACGGCCCCTGGAAGAGGAAATTTCCTCTGGAGGAGCAAACGAAGCCGCAGTTCCTGAGAACGCTGTATCAGCCAAGTGCTCGACACAGGGTTAGCAGTTAACGCGGGCTATTACACTTAGCTCGCAAGATCAGGGCCCGAGCAAGAAACGGGCTAGGGTTATCACTATAGAAAGCCTCGACATCTGCGACCTGCCCAACATCCAGCTTTATGAGGACTTTTATGAGGTGGTCATCAACTTCAATTTTCCTAACCAGAAGATCAAAATAGGGCTGGATATTGACGAAGGAGAACGTCGAGTCATAATCCAATTCCTTTGAAGAAACACAGATGTATTCGCTTGGAGGGTTAAGGACATGAAAGGAATCAGTGAAGATGTTTCAGTTCACAAGCTCAGCGTGGACCCAGTGATCACCCCGATCCAACAGCAAACAAGGGCTTTTTCGCCAGAGAAACAAACAGCTATCAATGAGGAGGTAGATAAGTTGCTTCGGGCTAAAATAATAAAAAAAAATTTTACCGGACTTGGATCACGAATGTCGTCATGGTCAAGAAGACCAATGACAAATGGAGGATGTGCGTCGACTACACAGACCTCAACAAGGCATGCCCGAAGGACTGGTACCCGCTGCCCAGGATTGATCAGCTCGTGGACACCATCGCCGGACATAAAATCCTGAGTTTTGTAAATGCATACTCGGGATATCACCAGATCTGAATGTGACTGCGAGATCAGAAGCTTACGGCCTTTCGGGTTGCAGAGGCATTGTACTACTATGTCATGATGCTCTTCGGGCTAAAGAACGCAGGGGCTACTTGCCAGAGAATGGTAAATAAAGTTTTCGGTGATCAACTCGGCCAAAACATAGAGGCTTACATTGACGATATGGTGATCAAAACCAAGAAAGCCAACCACGTCGAGGACCTCCAGAAAATATTTGCCAACCTAAGGAAGAACAACATGAAGCTTAATCCTATAAAATGCGCCTTCGGGGTAACAGCGGGAAAGTTCTTGGGGTACATGGTCAATGAGCGAGGAATATACGCGAACTCGGAAAAGATCCAGGCATTGCTGGACATGAAAGCCCCAAACATCATCAAAACCGTGCAACAGCTCAAAGGTAGGATTACAGCCTTGAGTAGGTTTATTGCCAACGCTGCGGAGAAGAGCCTCCCTTTTTTCAAAATTTTGAGGGAAGTCGAAAGTTTGCTTGGGGACCAAAATGTGACAAAGCCTTTACTGAGTTGAAGTAATACCTCGGTAGCCCGCCTTTGCTCTCCAGCCCGGTGCCCGGTAAAAAATTATACATTTATATTGCTGTATATGATGCGACGGTGGCTGCGGTACTAATCAAAGAAGAAGGACTCATTCAAAAACCGGCCTACTATGTCTCCCACGCCTTATCCGACATAGAGGCCCGGTACTTAAATGTCGAGAAAGTAGTCCTGGCACTGATCGTGATGGCGAGGAAGCTATACACTACTTTCAGGCCCATGCCTTAGTGGTCTACACAGATTTATCCCTCCGAAGAATATTGCATAAACTCGACGTAGCGGGAAGAATGATGAAGTGGGCAGTCGAGCTCTTTGCCTTCGACATCACATATGAACGAAGAAAAGCTATCCGAGCACAAGTCCTTACCGACTTTATTGCAGAAACATCATTCGCTCGCAATACGCCTCCGGAGATTGCACCAAACGAGCTAGGCAAAGAAGAGATACAAACCGCCCCGTTGGTCAAAGACATTTGCTCTAGCTCACGGGCACCGAGACCAGATAATCATTGATAGCTATTCATCGATGGCTCCGTTAGTAGCTCAGGAAGCGGCATAGGTCAGTCTTTGGTTTCCCCCGAGGGTAATGAATTTCAGAAAGTGTTCCGATTCAAATTTCTAGCATCCAACAATCAGGCCAAGTACGAAGCCATGATTGCAAGCTTACAGTTGGCGTAAGACCTTACAGTCTCTCAAAGAGTTGTCTTCAGCGACTCGCAGCTCGTCGTGAAGTAAATTTCAGGGGAATATGGGCTAATTACCCCACTCTGTTAAAATACTGTGCGTCAGACAGTTGCTAACCGAGTTTGAATATTGGGAAGTGGAGTAAATCGACAGATCGAGCAACACTAGGGCCGACTACTTGTCCAAGGTGGCTTCAATGGAACTAGAGGACCTGCCCTCGGATAATAACGAGGTGCTGGATATATGAAATTGAGGACAACATAGAGTACGAGACTCTACCTCAGGATAAAGCCTTGGCACAACAGATAAAAAAGAGAGCTGCGAGGTACACAAATATTACTGGAGTAGTGTATCGAAGGTCCTTCTCAAAACCTTTGCTAAGGTGTGTGCGACCCGAGATCACAGAAAACCTCCTTGCCGAGGTACATGAAGGAGTATGCGAGGGACACCCCGGGGCTCGGACACTCTCCGATAAAATCTTTTTTTACGGATATTATTGGCCAACACTGAGAAAAGATGCTGAGGCCTACGTGAGAAAGTGTGACAAATGCCAAAGATTCTCTGACGTGCCCAGGCTACCTTCTGTGCCCCAGACACCGCAGGTCGCGGCTTGGCCATTTGACATATGGAAAATTGATCTAATCGGTCCTTTTCCCAAAGCTCGCGCTTATATGAAAGTTTGGTTTCTTAAAAGAGTATCGCCTCGAAATCAGGAATCAAAATATAAAAATACTGCTTAAAGTCGATAGCAGGCCACTTAAAGTATAAAAGCACTGCTTAAAGTCTAGCGGGCCACTTCAAGTAGTCTCAATCGTCACTCGAGATCGGCCTTGACCATTCAGTAATGGTTCTTAAATTGTCACTCGAGGTCGGCCTTGGCCATTCAGTGGTGGTTCTAATTGTCACTTGAGGTTGACCATGGCCACTCAGTGATGATTCTAAATTATTATTCGAGGTCGGCCATGGCCACTCAATAATGATTCAATTATTACCCAAGGTTGGCCATAGCCACTTTTTAATAGTTTTAAATTATTATTAAGATAATAATTCAAGAAACGAATACCATCTACATCGCAAGGATTGAAATTAGAAAGTGTGATAAAAAGCATTCAAACAAATTGAAGTACTCAAAAGTAAAATGAATGTTTTTATGTACATAATTTACATTCCTAGCTAAATTGTACTTAAATATAATTACACAAATCACGAGCACGCAAGCTGTCAAAAGATTTTCAAATTTTAGTTTAAATATACAAAAGTACTGAAGGCAATGCAGGTCGGCTATAAATCTTCGATGCCTTCCGAGGCCAGAACGTCACGTTCATTCTCTACCCAGTTAGTCAGTGTGCCCTCGGTATCAATCAAAAGTTGATCGGCAATGAGGCCAAGCTCGGCGTTTTCTTGGGCATCTCCTCCTTCAGCAGCTTCTGACTCTATCTGATCAAGGCGAGCCTCGATAAAGGTCTCGAGGTCCTGTTAAAGAGCGGTCAGAGAATCCCAGGTCGGCTTCCCCTGCCTCTCATCTTCCTCCTGAATAGCTTGCAAGTCCTCCTCATCACCCCATCCCAGTTTAGTGCATCAAAGGAATTGGAAGCACCCCATTCAACGAGCTTGTCAATGGCTGTGCCATCACCAGCTGCAGCCCTCAAGATCTAATACCGACCTTTCATCATCCATGGTGACACATCGGACGTAAAGGAATAGACGCCTTGTATCGATCAATGATATCAGCTTCGTGGTTGGGGTCTTCGAGGATTATTTTGAGCTCGACATAGTCAGAGTTGATCTTATTCAGCCTCTCATCAAGAGTTTTGGTAGCATCAAGCTCGACATTCTTTTAGAGCAGGGTGTCCTCAAGCTTGGTCTTCTCTTCCTTAATACGGTCTAAAGCTGCTTCGGCACAAGACCGAGCAGTTACCGTTTCAGATAAGGTGACCCTTGTGTCAGCGTGTAATACCCTAGCTCTCCTATGTGTTAATTGCATATTTATATGCCTTATCATTATGTTAAATATACATGATAGAAATATTTGCATAGCATGGTGATAATCAAATGCCATGGTAGTAATGTGAATTGTGATGATATACATTCTGTAGTTAACATGTAGTGGTTGTGCTACAATCATGTAATCTTAGTGTGATGTTTCTAGCAAAGTTCTTAAACTTGTTGAGAATCCTTGTTGAGTGTTTTGGCTTGGTAAACTTGTTAAGTTTGCATTTTTGAGCCTTATACTTATCATTTTCAGCACTGGAAACAAAGCGATCGCCTTGGCAAGGGCCAGAGCGATCGCCCTGTGGACAGAAAGTTAGCTTTGGGGATCTGGGGACAAAGCGATCGCCTTGGCTTATTCCAGAGTGATCGCCTTGTAGGCAGAGGATAAAGTGATCGCTTTGCCTCGAGTGAGGGCGATTGCCCTGATGACAGGAATTCTGTACATGTGTTATTTTATTATTTTTTGACATGTTAGACTTTTGGCTTATGTGAGGACACGTCCCTGAAGTGTAAACCAGCCTCTCTTCCACCCCTTGAATCCCGAGAGAGAGAGACATAATACTCTCACTTCATCTTTGATCATCCAAGAACATAAGAGAGTGTTAGTGTGTGAGAAAAAAAGGTGAGATTGTTGTGTGCTCTTCATCACTCCAAGATTCAGCCGTCAAACCTTGCATGCAAGACCATATTTAGGTTGCTAAAGACTAGGAGAACTACTTAGAAGGCTTTGATTCTCTTTTTAGTGATTTGATTTTCTATTTGAGGTAAGTTACTAATTCCCCTTTGTATGCTTTAAGCTTCAAAACATGCTAGTTACATGATGAACTTGCTAGCCTTGTTAAAGATGTTAATTACATGTCTAATTGCTACATGAATGTGTGAGAATCTTGTTTGTGTTAGATTCTTGGTATAAGATGGTTTGGGTGAGATAATTACCTTTTGTTGAACTTAGAATTTGCACTAAGAAAAGAACAAAGACTAGAGTTGGGAAATAAGTTGCATATAGCAACTATACCCAAAGTAAACAATTATGTTTATGAAACCTTGGAGTAGAATTTTGGATGAACAATATACACCGGAATTGTGTTAAATCCCTACGAAAATCCGGGTTAGTTTGAGTAGGATTATGAACTCTCAAACAAGTTGGTTAAGTGAAATGGTTATTATGTATGATATAGAGACTTGTAAATTAGCTCTATGTGGATGAATAAACTTGAGCAAATATGTGCTTATTGTTGACATGTTATTGAGTAATATGAATTACTTGACATTTACCAAGTTCACTACTTTTGAACTTGGGGTTAAATTGTATAAGATGAGTACATACCATTTTGTGCATTGCATTGAGTCCAGCTGGCATTTGTTAATGAGTCAAGGTGGGACGACATATAGCCTTGACAAATCAATGTTTGGAATCGCTATAGGTTGCCGTACCGAAGTGCACACACACCTCATCTGTTGGCCACAGGTGAGAGGTAGCTCCATTGTCTTTGCAATACGTGTGACCTTGGTTGCTAAGATTCGATAGATTTTCGGGGAGACCCGGAAGGTTCGGGGATTTCGATATATCATAGACGAGCATCGATACAAGTTGGTTATATATTGTGTATTACAGGAGCAACGCAAAGACAGATAAAAAGAAAGATATCCTTTATTGTGTGATTTATTTACAAGCAGTTATGTGAACATCAAGGTGCTATGTGTTTAACATGAGTTGTATATCATAGATGATATTTCATGTTGTGTTGTGATGTATAGAAATGCTATCACTTTGTTACGATTACAGTTGAGCATTATGCCATGACATATAGTTGCATTTAGTAACTTATTGAGTTTCGACTCACCCCGTTGTGTTTAATGTTTTCCTTAGATCCGAACCAGCCAGGCAGCTCTCGGTGAGGTCAGTGAGGACGTGACTAGTTATCAGGTTGTCCTCATGGTTGTACTTTTAGTTTGTACAGTTTTGGTTGTATTTTTTTTTTTTTGGAGATACGATGGTTATGTAAAGTTATATAAACTTTACTTTTGGGTAGAACCAGACTTGGTTTTGTATTAACCTTTTGGTAGCCGACATGTATATCGCGCTTGTGTATAGTTGGTTGTTATTCAAGTTATGTTTCCCGAGCATGTTGTGGCTCGTGGCTACTATTGTTGTTCCGGCATGTTGTGGCCGATGTTGTTAATATTGTTGTTATTTCTTTTACCGAGTTATAGACTCGTGGTTGTTGTTAGTTGGGTTCCGGCATTAGGGTCGCCGAGGACTTGTTTATTATTGTTTTAATCAAGTGTTTACTTTTGTGTTAAGTCTTGTTATGTTGTTATGGCAACCCGACCTTGGATTTTGTATAAAAATTTGGGTCGGGGCGTCACACAGCGAGCTCTTGGTCCCTGGTCTTCAGTTGAGCCCTAAGTTTGGAAAGTTTAGCTCCATCACTCTTGACTTGCTGAAGAAGCTCGGACTTCAGCTTCTCTACTTCTGCTAGTCGGATGTCGTAGTATTTGGCATAGTGAGACATCTACAGAACAGCGAGGGGATTAGTTCGTATGATGTAAAGTGGAAAATGAGAGCTGCAGATAAATACAAACCTCGACCAGCAAGCAGGCGATCGACTTAAAGACAAAATCGCGGGGCTGCTGAAGAAGTTTCTCCATTCGAGGAGTATCCTCGCAAGCATGCATGGCCCGGAGGACAAACTCATTTATGTCCTCGGGCCCTAAACCGGCCAGCTCGATTTCAGCCTTCTCCTCAGCAGGAGTTACCTTCTCCTTCCCCTTTTTCGAGCGGTAAAGGGGGGAAAGCTTGTGAGAGACATCGATTTGGATAGTCTCTTTCCTCTGCTTCTTCCGAGCTCCAGCTTCGCTCCCCGAAGAGGATCGCTTCCAAGTCGGGGGAGCAACAGAGATCGATTCAGCATCGAGCGCCCTCGCTGGCTCGATCGACTTGGTAGCGGGAAAGATAGCCTCGACACCGGCAGCATCAGTGTAGGATTGCCTTAGGGCATCCTTGCGGCCCTCGGCAGCCTAATTTCTCCTCGTTAGGAAGGCATTGGCAGCATTCACCATATCTGCATCAGAAACAAACAATCAGACGATCACCTAAGGAAAAAATACTTGGAACAAAATGAACTAAGCAGAGTTAATAAAAAGGTGCAAGTACAACCCTCTGTGGAAGGCCGACAGTTGCTCTCATCCAGGCCGGCATACTCATCGCATTGAGTCAGCCTGGAGCAGATTCCATGGGGGGCATATCACACCTCGACCTTACATTATTAAAAACTCTCCTCAAGAGCCCGGCCAGGTACAGGAAACACTCATCCTCGAGGATGGCTTTCCAATCATATAGGCGAACTTGCTCCCCATTTAGCATCAAAGGGGCCTCAAGCACGTCCTTTTTCATAGCGTCATATTCGCCCAAATTCTTCAGACGCTTAAGGCCGTGCGGTTTTCCCGAGGGAATCTAAAAGTTCCACCCCTTATCACTTTCTACCAGAATAAGCTTATCGGCCCAGCCGTCTACTTTCCCGGGGAATGGGGTAAATAGCTTGGTCCAGTAGTTATGGGCCTTATACTGAAGGCGGTTATTGGAAGGCCAAGCTTGAAAGTAATAGAGAATAGTAAGAGAGTAGGCTCACATCCGAGCACCCGGGCACATGTTGCGAAGCATACCAAAGTTCTCACCGAGAGAGAGAGAGAGAGAGAGAGAGAGAGAGAGAGAGAGAGATCAAGAGGGAAGGAAGAGGTCTACTCTAGAAACTCGCAGATAAAGGGATCTAGGGGCAATCGAAGACCACCGACGCTGAAGAAGCTTGTGTAGAACCCAACTTTTCCACGAAGGATCTTCAAGTCAATCCAGCTACGGCGAACGTCGGGAATAGAACCCTAGGACCCGGGAGCTCGGTAAATGATGTCCCACGATTGGAGATCCGCAGTGGAGATCTTGTTACGCTAGCTTATCGGCACAGGTGCAACTTGCCCGCCGCTCAGGCTCACCACTTCCTGATTCTCCTATTACCTTGGGTTGTGGCAAAGGCAACTGAAGATTCCATTCTTCCCGACGTAGACTCTTGTTACCGATCTAGTGGTGAGACCTATGCCACATATGATCAAATTCACAGTTACGTTGAAGAGGTTTCTTTTAATTGAATATAAATGAATAGATAAAAATTACCACATATGATTAAGAGTGTTAATTACTCACAGTTACGTGAGATCAAATCCTCAATTGCATCTGTGATACTCTTATTGGGGCTGTAGGAAATAATAATTCTTGTGAATAATGGTATAGCTTTTCAATTGAATGGGGTACATATTTATAGGGTTAAAATACTTGAGTTACAAGTTAACCTAGAAGAGTTACAATACAATAAGGACTAGGAGAAGAGTTACAATACAATAATAACTAGGAGACCTAACTAATAGGAAGAAAATATACCAAATATAATCACAATTGAATACAATGATATGGAGGAGATTATGGAGGAGATATTTGTAATACCCTGGATTTAATTATGACTTATTTGCTCACTCTGTTGCATGTTAACATGTTAATCATACGTGTTTAGATTGCTTGAGCAACATGTTAGATTAATCATGCCTTGATTCTTGATACATTTCCTAGTTTATATACCATTTACTTTACAATACATTAGTTGGTATATTTCTTGTAATTATTTGTGTTAATTATGTGTTGCATTTCTAGCATGGTTTTAGGACTTTTCGGAGAACTTTATTTAGTATATTAACTTCACCTAAGTGTTAGAACCATCTTGGGACTATTTGATATCATTTTGGAGTCATTTTAGAGCATTTTACCAAAAATCAGAAAATCTGGGGCTTGAGCAGGCGCCTAGGCAGCCGCCCAGATGACATAATGTTTGGCCTTGGACAGAGCAGGTGCCTAGGAGGCCGCCCCTCTGTTTTTCAAAAAATTTTGTTTAGTCTCTCCACTTAAAATCTCTTGACTGAAAGTCGACCACGCCCTTTGACCTTGGTCAACCACTCTTTTAATCTCTTAAACACCGTAGGGAGTAAACTTAAGACTATCTCTCCTTCCCAAATCAACCAAGAATGCTAGAGAGAGTTTGTGTGTGAGAAATTGGTGAGATTGTTGTGTGCTCTTCATTTCTTCAAGCTTCAACCATTTGAATTGTCATCCAAGACCATGCATGTGTAAAGGCTGACTAGAGGATCAAATTGAAAGGCTTTGATTGTAATTTTGTTAGTTTCATTCTCCATTTCAAGGTAAGTTACTAATTCCCCTTTGTATGTTTAGAAATTGTTACATGTATGATATATAAAAACATGCATGACTTGTATTGATGTTGTTTCCATGTCTAAATGTTATGTTGATGTGAGTAACATGTTATTGTGCTAAATACTTGGTTTGGATGATATGGAAAGTATGGAGAATTGATATCAGCCAAGGAATTGAACTAAGGAACATGTTAGAGACTTGAAATGGAAAATTTTGCATATAGCAATTATACCCAAATTTTGAGAATTGTAGTAATGACTCTAAGAAGTTGATTTTTGGCAAAAGTATCAATTACCGAACAACATGTTAAAATCCTACAAAATTTAGAATTCGTTTGATATGGGTTTTGGTCCTCCGAGTAAATGATACTGGTAAATTAGAGACTTATAATTTTAGCACTAAAGTGGTTGTATAAATGTATAAACAATATGTTTGATGTTAATTCTTGGTAGAATAATATAATCTACTTGTTATTTGTCAAGTTCACTACTTTTGAACTTGATAGTTATTTGCATAAGATGAGTAAGAATACCTGTTGTGCGTTGTGTAAGTCCAGCTGGCGTCGTTGTTAGAGTTAAGGTGGGACGACCTATAGTCTTTACAGATCAATGTTTGTGATCGTTATAAGTCGCCGTACCAGAGATAGCACACCCTCACCTGTTGGCTACAGGTGGGAAGTACGCATGACTTTGGTTTGCTAATAACCCGAAGAGTGATTCCGGGTGAGTGATACCGGGGACGTCAATAATCGAAGAACGATACCGGTGACGTTGATACTACACATATGAGTATCGAGATATGGTTATGTGTTGATTTCGTGTATTGCAGGAGCAACGCGAAGATGGAGAAAGAGAAATGATATCCTTGTAATATGTGGTTATTTACTAGCACTTATGTGAATATCAAGGTGTTATGTGAGTTATGTGATTTGTGTATCAATGATGATGATATATGTTCAGTTGTGGTCAATAAATGCTATTACCATGTCATCTTTACAGCTTGAGCATTATGCCATGTCATATAGTTGCATTTAGTAACTTATTGAGTTTCGACTCACCCCGTTTGTTGTTTATTGTTTTTCCTTAGATCTTAGCCAGCCTAGCGGTTCTCGGTGAGGTCGGTGAGATTCCGAGTAGCTTGAAGGTTGTATTTTGGTTTTGTTGCTCTTAAAGCTTATTGTTGTTTAGTAGTATTTGTTTGGGTGAGGACGATGGTTGTGTAAAGTTATGTAAACTTTACTTGGGTTATATTTGTTCGTGTTGTTTACCTTATATTCTTTTAGTAACCGACATATGTATATCGTGCTTGTGTATATTAACTTGTTGTTAATTTAGTTTCTTTCCCGATCAGCATGTTGTGGCTCGTGGTTTATGTTAGTTTCTTTGGCATGTTGTGGCCGTGGAGGTTGTTGTTGTTAGTTGTTTCCCAAGTCATAGACTTGTGGTATTTGTTAGTTGGGTTCCGGCTGTAGTGTCGCCGAAGACTTGTTTAGCTTATCGCAGGTTTTTATCAGTTGTGTTTTATAGTAAGTACGGGTGGTTACCCCACGTGCTTTTCTTGTTTGGTTGTGTCGTTGTGTTGTTTGGCGACCCGACCTTAGGATTTCTTATAGAGATCCGGGTCGGGGCGTCACAATATTATTCTCTTATATGCCCTCGCAAGTTGGACTCCCGGGAGGAGAGGCCAATCTTGAGTAGAAGATGTTGAAAGCGTATGCGAGGAAGCGACTTGGTGAGGGCATCAGTACCACAAAATTTACTAAAAGTGATGGTTGTTTGCATCGGCATGGTGTGAAGGTTCAACGACCTTTCTTAATTTTCCTTAAACTTATTACTAATTGATCAAATGTCTTGAATAGACACATTTTAAGACTCTTAAAATGTCTCGGCGAGCTGGTCTGCCGAGGAAACGTGAGATACCCGTCATATACCGTCTTGGACTTGTTGATGGATAAAATGATAGTCGAGAGCAACATATTTCATGCGAGAGTGAAACACCGAGTTGGAGCAGAGATTCGTAGCACCGACATTATCACAATAGATGACTAGTTGGCGCGAGGAGATGACGTCGAGCTCACCGAGAAGAGAGGTGACAGCGGACCTCGGAAGCTGTTGCTGCAACAGCTCAGTACTCAGTGTCAGTTGATGAGGGAGCAACTGTACACTGCTTTTTCGAGCTTTAGGAGATGGGGTTCCGGCCAAGATACACTATGTATATACTTTGATACATCGTGATGCATCGAATTTGGAATTGTGATGCATCAATTTTGTTTTACGATGAATAGTTTCCGTATTTTTTAAGGGCATAGACGACATTTTGTAACAAAAGTAAATTTTTTTGATTTGAAACAAGTATAAGGGTCTAAAATAATTAAAAACTCATCAAAAGGGACCTATGCACACCTCACCCTAAAAATTAATTGTTTAGAAACAAGACAATCTTTTAAAATAGAAAAAAAAAAATGCCAATTATGTAAAAAGTAATAAACCAATCATGGTTCACTTTTTTATATCCATCTACCTAGCTCCTAATTAACCAATCATGGTCCTTAAGGAGTGGCCCAGTGGTAGAGTTGGGGCTTCACATAGTGTGAGGTCTCAAGTTCGATCCCTTCCCACGCCTCCTGGACATCAAAAAAAAAAAAAAAAAGAATATGAAAAAAAAAAAAAAAAAAAAAAAAAAAAAAATTAACCAATCATGGTTCACGATTAAAGCTGGAATTAAAATTTGAAAGTAATAAACCAGCCTCCAGATTAACCAATTATGCTTCACACTTGTTAATTATTAATACTGTGACACAACGAGATTCTTGTTTGAATCATTGCATTCTTTCAAACAACTAATTAAGGAGTATATATATTTTCCTTTTTTCTTTTCTTTCAATAGAAATAATTACGAATACTGAGACACTAAGAATATAAAAATGTAATCGATGGAATTATTCTTACTCTAACACACTTATTTGATCAATAATATTTAGGGAGCGTCCTAACTCCTAATGTAAAATCCTTCTATATCAATTAATATATACTCCATCCGTCCCGAATAAATGTTTCTACTTTCTATTTTGAGATGTCCCAACTAATGTTCTTAAAGACTTTTGATCTATCTATTCTCTACCATTCTTCCTAATATACCATTAAAATTTTATTTAATATAACACATCCCAAAGAAACTCAATTATTTAGAATAGTTGAATTCAATTAATATTCATGGGTATTATCATCAGAACACATTTCACAGCATATGATTAATTATGCTTCTTAATTCTTGTGTTTTATCTACTAAGAACATTTATCCGGGATAAAGGGAGTATATATATATATATATATATATATATATATTATAAGGACGAATATTTATTTTTAATTAGGATGATGTACTATTTAAATTGAGTTGGTTGGAAGTCTCAAATTGGGGCTTACCAAACAGGAAGTAGCTTAAATAAAAGTTTTCCTCTTCTTAATTTCGACTTGGTTGAGGTCCCAAAACCGTAGAAAACATACCAAAACCAAAAAGCAAAAATAAATAAAATAAATTATTTGTTGATTTAGGAGAAATGAGGCACCTAATAGCGACAGCTCAACCTTCTAGCCGACTTTCTTAAATACCCATACAAACTTAGTATTCACTTAAATAATCTCAATTATAGCCCAATTCTCACTTTTAGCAACCAATATTTTCTTTTTTCTTTTTAATGGAGCACTCACTTACGAAAAATACTCTTTTACCCTTTTTAATACTCTTTGTCCGTCTCAAAATAAGATTTCTTTCTAGTTCCCTCCCCCCAAAAAAAAAAGAAAAAAAAAGAAAAAGATTTTTAGGCAATTTTAATCCTCCTTTTGTTCTATATAAAAATTCTACTATTCTATTTTGAAAACTCATGCATATAATTTTCATAACTCTTACACATTGATGAATCTTTTTGTGTGTGTTTGACTTGGTGATTCGGTGACTTGATTTTGAATTTTAGATTTTTATTTCGCTATGATCAAAGAAAAAATTAGAGAGTTATATAGAGAAAGCTAATAGGATCAACGAAAGAAAAAATTCAAATTATAAATTAAATCACTAAGAGTCCGTTTGGTACAGCGTTTATAAAACGTTGTGCTTTAAATACGCAGGTCTTTTCTTATAATTATCAAGTAATTAAGAAGCTTCGTAAGATGACTATTATGGGTACATATTATTTGAAGTTAAAATTATAATTTTTATTAATTTATTTTGGAGTATTTATATCATCGATGAAGGTTTTCTAACGTATTTATTGTCAGTTTGGAAAAAGAAATAACCTTTAGAAATGATATACTCTCTCCGTTTCAGGCAAAGAATCCACTATACTATTTTGTGATGTTTCGCTTAAAGAGTCTACTTTCAAAAAATTATGTTTATAATTTTTACAATCTTTCATCTTTACTTTCCATTTGAGTTGTAATCATCTTGGTTGTGCTTATGTATTTTTGTAATTATAACCAAATTCAATGACATTAATATATTCTTTAATAATTAAACTTTTCAAACGTGGACTATTTGGGTGGAACAACGGAGGGAGTAGAATTTATATTAATTATATAAAACAAGCTCAAGTATGTAAGTTTCGGAACAATTTATTGTTTTTTTTTTTTTAAATTCGTGGGCATGAAACGCATGATTAATTTCAGTAGAGCCACTCTCTTTCAAAACAAGAAAATGTGATCACGTATACAAGTATAAAATGCCACTACTTTATTTACAAAAGAGTAATGCTATAAGTATTTAAAGAGTATTAAATTTTTTGTACCAAATAATGTGTCAGCTGATGTGGTATAAAAAATAGAATTAAAAATCATAATTAATGCATCACATCAAATGCCACATCAACTGACACATTATTTGGTGAAAAAAATTTGGTATTCTTTACGTACCATAACATTACTCTTTACAAAATGATGGTAAAGTGCTCAAATCAATTAGTTGGTGGATTTAATAAAGCATAATCCACAAAGAGCACCAAAAGTTATCTGCTAACAAAGATTAATTAACATCACCTAATCCAACCCTACAAATAATACGTTCCAGTTGTTTAATTAAAGCTTTTAAAATTCCATCAAAATCAATTACTCCTCCGTACTTAATACCCAAAAAGATATTTTCCAGCAGAATATGTTTTAAATAAAAATGGGTTAAAATGACCCATCACCTCCTATAGTTTGGCCAAATACCAGAGCTACCCCTCTAGTTTCGTCCTGTCTAAGGGCCAACTAGGGGTGTAAATATAAACCGCCGAACCGCGAAACCGAACCGAACCAAACCAAACCGAGCGGTTTGGTTTGGTTTTAGATTAGGGTGGTTCGGTCACAGTTTTGAAAGTTTATAAACCAATCGGTTCGGTTTGGTGTGTGGTTTTAGGGGTTAAACCGAACCAAACCGAACCAAACCAAACCGTTATATATATATATATATATATATATATATATATATATAATATTTTTATTATTAATAGTCATTGATTTGTCTTGAAAATTTTATACCGAGATCTAGAAAAATCTAAGAGAAAAGATGGTAATCACACGCCTTGGTCTTTCAACTCTCTCTCTTTTTCTCTCACCTCAACGCAATGTCGCTCCTCACCATTAGTCCACCGTTGTCCCTCTCACGCGCCTCTCCCTTTCACCTCTCTGACATTTATTCTCACACCTCATAGAACTAAAATTTTCACTCAACCATCGTAAAATCTCTCTCGACCTTACAAAATTAGTCTCAACTTTCTTTTTCTTTTTCAATATTTGAAAATTGATCTTGTTTTCTTCTTTTTCAATATTTGAAAAATAAATTACTTTAAACCATAAAACCGAACCAAACCAAACCAAACCGAATGGTTCGGTTCGGTTCGGTTTCAAGCTTCATGCGGTTCGGTTCGGTTTTAAAAAAATGAAACCGTTAGGAGGCGGTTCGGTTCATGGTTTTGTCATAAACCGAACCAAACCGAACCATTTACACCCCTAGGGCCAACCCATTTTGTAATGTTTTGTTTTTCTAATTGTTTGACCATTTGACTTGGTTAATAGACTAATATAATGGTATATATCAAGTATAGCCTTTTGACCCGATAAAACAACTTATGTGGCCTTTGACTAAAAAATAATACAAACTTCCTATAATACCCCAATGCCCTTAAAACCTAACTCAGTTTCACTCTCTCTCAAATCTCGGCTTCCTCTCTCAAACCACAGCCGTCTTCTTTCCATCGTCGTCGTCTCCCCCTCCCATCTCCAACCACATCGTCGCCGTCTTCCTCCGTCTCTGACGACATCGTCTCCCTCTACTGCCATGAATCTTGTAAGTCTTCCTCCGTCTTCCTCCCATCTACTACCATGAAGCCCTATCTTTGTCTTCCTCCGTCTTCCTCTCATCGTCTCCCTTTGAATCGGTTAAACGATCCCGTGAATCGTTTAAACGAATCCGTTAATCGTTTAAACGAATCTGTGAATCGTTTAAACGAATCCGTAAACGAATCCGTGAATCGTTTAAACGAATCCGTAAATCGTTTAAACGAATCCGTTAATCGTTTAAATGAATTCGTGAATCGTTTAAACGATTCCGTGAATCGTTTAAACGATTCCGTGAATCGTTTAAACGATTCAGTTAAACGACTTTGTGAATCCTTTAAACTATGTTTGAGTCATTCAAAAAAGAGGGTATTTTGGGGTTTTCAAATAAAAAGAGGCCATATAAGTTGTTTTGGAATAAGTTAGGCCAAATAAGATGTTGGAGAGTTTGACTAGGCCATTTATGAAGAACCCCCTATAATATACCCGTGTCTGAGATATAAAGACAAATGCTGCCAATTGAAGTTATGAGTATGATAAAACTGCCATAGTATCATCTTGTTTAAAACATACTCCCTCCATCCCTTAATTATTGTTTTATTTAACCCGATACACTGATTAAGAAAAAATAATTAACTTGATTATTAATATTGGTATAATGTGTAATTTTCTTTAATGTTCATGTGTATGTGGCCCATAATTAAAGTAGGGAAAAAAGTGAGGGTAAAATGGTAAAAGTGATGTCTTAAAAAGAAAAATTTCCAAACAAGACAATTATTTTAAAACAGACAAAAAAAGAAAAGAAGATAATAATTTAAGGACGAAGGGAGTATAAAAGAGTATATAAAATCCCGCACACCCTCTCTCTCTTATAAATATACACTAATGACCAACGGATAGATCCACTTCCAAGTGGATCTGCACACTCACACAAGTCATCTTTTTCTAATGGAATACAAACCCATTTTTTTTTCTTTATTCCGATTGTTCTCAAATCTCAATTGTAGAGTCTCCTCTACTACTAAAGGCGTTCGAAATTCGAGTCAAGTTTTGGAGGTTCAAGCTCAAGCTCGTGAAAAAATAGTCAAGCTTGAGCTTAAGCCACCAAAAATTTTGCAAAAGCTCAACTCGAGTTTGTTTGAGTTGTTCACGCACGGGCCATAATATTGATTTCCTAAACATGAATTTGGTAAACTGGGTTGGTTGGACACATATTCAGAGTAATTGAAGATCCTTATATCATTAGGCACTCTGAAAGATAAATTGAAGCTAAAGTGACTATATTAGCCTTCCTTTAACGTTTTAACAAAATCTAACAAATGGGATAACGTTGAAACGGGCCAAACCAGAGGGATATCCATTGACATTTGGCTAAACAAAAGATGTCAGGCCACATATGCAGCTTTATCGCTGCTCTCTCTCTCTCTCTCTCTCTCTCTCTCTCTCTCCTCCACCAAAGTAGTTAATAATGATTCTCTCTCTCCCTCTCTCAAAACAAAACAAAAAGCAATCAAAAGTTCAAAAAGACCTCTCTTCCTTTCACCTCTATCTAGCACACAGTAGGAGTATCTGTTTTTAGCCTGCATACCCTTCCCTCTCTCTTTCCTTTGTCTATGTTTAAATCTGTGACCTCACAAAATTGGTACAGAAAGTTTTGTGTCTCAGATCCCAATATATTATATGGGCCATGTTTGGACTCTTTTTTTTTTCTATTTTTCTCCTTTTCTAAGTTTGTAGAACTATATTATATCCGTCCTAAAATAATTATTAATTACTAAAATTTTTTATTTCAAAATAATTTTTATTATAGAATTTTAAGAAATATTTATTTAAATTCTACCAACACTATTTTTATTTATTACTCTCATTTAATGAGGGTTGTTAAGAGAAAAAAAATATTCATATAACTTATCTACAATAAATAAACTTAAATAATGATAAATTAATTTTTATATAAATTTTTTTAATTTGTGTGTAAATTATTAAATCGACCTGAGATAATATTTTCTTATTTTGTAAGAAAGTTGGATAGATAAAGAAAAAAATGTAAAATTAATGCGAGAGAATATAAATAAAAAAAAAAACCACAAAACACATTAAAAAACGTGTGTCCAAACAGGGCAAGGTCCCATCCCCTAACACCAATAACAAGAAACTGTCCCCAGCCCCTCTCTCTCTCTCTTCTCACTTTCTCTTTGCTCTCTTCTCTCTCTCCCTAGCCCTCACTTTGCTTTCTAAAGTACAGTGGTCCTGAAACCTCAACCTCATCAAACCCCACCTCTTAATTTTCCTTTCTCTACAAACCCTTTTCCTCAAATCATCTCAAACTCCTTACACATCCATTTCTTGATAGAGAGAGAGAGAGAGAGAGAGAGAGAGAGAGAGAGAGAGAGAGAGAGAGAGATAGATAGATAGAGAAAATTTGACAACTGTCTATTGTCAAGAGAATGCAAGAACAAGGTTTAGGCATGATGGGTACTAGTAGTGGTGGAGGTGGAATTGGAGGGTTAAATGATATGACTGTGTCGCTTTCCGGCGACAACCACCGCCAACTCAGGGCGGAGATCGCCACCCATCCACTCTACGAGCAACTTCTGGCTGCTCATGTTGCTTGTCTACGTGTTGCTACACCTATTCATCAGCTACCGCTTATCGACGCTCAGCTGTCTCAATCTCACCACCTTCTGCGGTCGTATGCGGCTGAGCAACACCACCTTAACCACCCTCTCTCTCCTCATGAAAGACAAGAGCTCGACAACTTCTTGGTATGTTTTTTTTTTTTTGCTTCATGATTTTTTAGTTTGTTATTTTGTTGGTTTAACTTGAATTAATTTATGGATTTTATATCTCAAAATTTTTGGTTAAATTAGGCACAGTACTTGTTAGTATTGTGTTCTTTTAAAGAACAGCTCCAACAACATGTCAGAGTTCATGCTGTTGAAGCTGTCATGGCCTGCCGTGAAATCGAACAGAACTTGCAAGCTCTAACTGGTACCTCTCTCTCTCTCTCTCTCTCTCTCTCTCTCTCTCTCTCTCTCTCTCTAGTTTCATACCAATATGTGTATATAGAGGTATATCTATACACAAAACACAGTATTGTGGGTAATGATAGAGATGGAAATTTTGTTATGTTCTGTGGAATTGGGATTGGACTAATTTTTTTGATTTTGCGTAATCGGTTCTTTGATTATTATTGTTTGGTGGGGAGGAAAATTGAGATTACAAGAAAAAGAAAAGAAATTTTTTGGTGTTCTTAGAAGTTAGTGTTGCACCGTACGACAGGTGGGTGAAGGTGGGGCCTACCATAGAAATTTTGTTTAGTAGTATAATATAGTTGGAGGGGGGAGGAGGTTGAGTTAGTTGGGTTGATGGAGGGAACAAAGATTGACAATAAACCACCAACAAATGATGATAAGGTTGCAATTTGATTTTCTAGAATACTTTGGTGACATATTTGCATGATCTTTGTTTGTTATGGCTTATGCTTCATTTTTTAGGGTTTCATAGAAAAATGTTGGTATTCTACCATTGAAGAGATTGCAAGAAATAGTACGTGACATCACTAGCTAGTACTCCCTCCGTTCTAAGTAAAGAGTCAACTTTTTTTTTTAGTAAAAGTCAACATGTGACTAAATCAAATTAAAATTTTACATACTTTACTTATGTTTTAGGAATTAAAATTTCATTAATTAAAAATTACCTTAAGAATACTATGGATTATAACTTTCATAACTTTGTAAAAACAACTAAATTTATGTAAATTATTGGTCAAACTTTAGCTAAGCTAACCCGTCAAAAGTAAACTCTCTGTAGCATAAAACATACCGATTGTTAAGTGTAATATTTTAAAATAAAACAGTAAGTGTCAGTAACAAATTAAAAATCAATTTTTAAATGAAAAAAGTTTTAGGTATCAGTACCACAAAATTTACTAAAAGTGATGGTTGTCTGCATCGGCATGGTGTGAAGGTTCAACTACCTTTCTTAATTTTCCTTAAACTTATTACTAATTGATCAAATGTCTTGAATAGACACATTTTAAGACTCTTAACCAGTCTAATAGCTATACGTAAAATCTTGTCAAGTAGCGATCTAATGGTAAAATATTTCACCTACATAAATAATTCAAAATACATAAGGCTCATATGCATTACGAGTTGAGTTAAACCCAAGCACTTTAATGCTGGCCATATTGTTGGAAATAAGTATTAGAACAAATTAAATACTATTCTTTTCGTTTCAAAATAAGTGTTTATTTTTATTTTTTTTCACTAAAATTAAGCTGACTTGTAGGCCGTCTTAGTAGCACATATACGTTAATTCCCTTATTGTCCGTGTTATAACATTGCAAATAAACACACGATAGTTAGCGAAGGTAAATTTAATAAATTTATAAAAAGATTAACACTCATTTTGGGATAAAAAAATTTAAAAGATGATGAACACTTATTTTGGGACAGATGGAGCATATAATTTTGATGCATTGAACTCTTTTGAGCTTAGCTGAGTCGGGCCAAGCTACTCATTTCATTGAGCTTGAGTACTTGTGTCCTAATCACGCCAAAATGAATATAGTGACTACGTCGGATTCACGTATGCAACTAGCTCACAGTCAGGATGTCTCGGCTCTCTAAAGGCTCTTGCGTTGGAACTAAGCAGTTACAGGGTGGCTAAACTTACACCTGTTTAACAAGGAAAACAACCGTCAGGGATGTTGGGGGTCTGACCCGACTATTACCCTCCGGCGTGAGAGTTAATTCAAGTGTATTGAATGTATGAAGGTAGTTGGCAAACTGCCTTCTCTTAATCACTAGAAGGGTAATAAATGTAGGTTGTATGCAGGTGAGTAAATGCAAGCTTTTGCAGCATTTGTGAGTTTCAGAGTAAAAATGTCGCCCAGCCATAAATGAAAGTGGTACCTGGTATTTATAGCTGGAGGTGGCGTGTGTAGTGGTATAAGTTTAGTCACCTGCTTACTGAGAGATGAATGCACATTAATGAGGCCATGCTGTTGTCAGGATTAAGTTGACAAATAGAAGCTTCCTTCCTGGGAAAATGGGAAGCTAATAAATGCCGACAAAGCTTCACGCTAAAGGAATGTCTTTTTCCTGTGAAAATGTCTTGATTCTATTAGGTTAGGTACTGATAGGCAGTAAGCATTTAATGTTTTGATGTTGACTTGTGCCGAGGACAAGCGCTGCTCGCCCGAGTCGACGACCTCGTCATTGGCGAGGTCAGTAATGGATTGTGCCGAGGTCTGGTTAAACCGACGACCTCGGCTCTGTGACTTATGCTGAAGACTTCATGCGTGGGCATTGGCGAGGACCTTGACGGGCAACCTTGTTCGCTCTGAGACCCGAGCTTCTACTACCAATGGTTATACCTTAGGACCCACTTGAGGCCAATGTAGAGGACACGTATAATGAATATTTGGGAGGATCCCGTCATGTCCAATTGCTTGGCTCGTTTACTTCATGACAAACTCAAGCAAAACTGAAGATTGAAGGCAGTGACTTCTTGCAACTGATCAGTCTAAGACGACCATATATAGTATAGAGTTATCAACGCTACTAAGTACAAGGAATTTTGTGAAAAAAATGAAGGGCAGTTAGTACCATGTACCATTTGGTCCAAGCCTAAGAACTTGTAATATATATTCTTGATATAATTGTTCATTATTTAAGATTTTATTCTATCACACTTTTGCTTACAAACATAAAAAGGTATCGCTATTAGCGGCATTATATATATATAGATGTTTTATTTTATTTGTATCAAATGTTTATATATTGTGTCTTACTGTAGCACAGTTGAATTTGGGAGTGTTAATATATAGTGATTACCACATTAAAAGGCATGAATGTGGTCCAAGCTAAGCCTAAGATTTTCTTTTTTCAGGAGTAAGTCTTGGAGATGGATCAGGAGGAACCATGTCAGATGACGAAGATGAGATGCAAATGGATTTTTCTTTAGATCAGTCAGGCACTGATATGCATGACATGATGGGATTTGGTCCTCTCCTTCCAACAGAATCAGAAAGATCTCTAATGGAGAGAGTTAGACAAGAATTGAAGATTGAGCTCAAACAGGTGAGCTTTGATCATATATACATACATACATATATTACATATATTATTATTATTATTAAGAAACGGAAGGAGTAATTAATATTTATTTTGTACCTAAATGAGTATTTATTTTTGTGAATGTTTACTAATTTTATCTTTGATACATATTATCTCCTAGTATGTACTTCTTATGTTATATGTAGATATTAAGGACATTGTTGTACATATGCTATTGAAATAGCTTAAAACCGAACATCGATTTAGGGATGGAAGGGAATTGAATAAGAGGAATTACAAATGGTCCGTTCCCAGATTCTAGGCAAAACACAAACCAATGGCAACCCAATCAAAAAGAACTTGGAGGGAGCTGCCCAGCCTAACACCAAGACCAACAAACATCTCTAAAATAGTACAAAATAAAATAGTAGACTATTTGCGTAGTAAATAGTCAACCTATATAAGAGTACAATATCAAATTATTATTTAACATATTTTATATCTTAGGTAATGAAATTTAAAAGATTGATACATTATTAAGAATACTATCAATAATAATTTTTAGAATTTTATAGGAATAAGTAAATTTTTGGGCAAAGTAATTTTTTAAGTAGACCAAGAAAAGTTAATGGACTACTTTTTTGGGACGGAGGAAATATAGCAAAGCAAGGAGGAATATATGATCAACAAGGTTTATGCTTTTGATACTGTTGAATGTCAAATTATCGATTGTTGTTCACTTGTCTTTAGATATGGAAATAGTTGTGGAATATGATTCTAAAATGACTATCACTAATGAGCTGTGGAATATCATTCTAAAATTACCAAAACAAAGTGATAAACTAATTAAATTAGTTTCAATTTGAAACAAGAAAAAAAAATGACAAAAACAAAAACAAACTAGCTAGCACGAATTAGCTAGAACAACTGCATGACATGACATGAATAATTTTGTAGGTCTTCTAAACTGTACTAGACTATGTTTCTTCGTTTGTTCTGGTAATTTTCCTTAGAAATGTACGAGATGGAATTTTTAACTTGTTATGTTCTTGTGGAGCAATTAGGGTTTATCAGGATTTCTGTTTTTATTCGTTAATTGTAGGGATTTAGGTCTAAAATTGAAGATGTAAGGGAGGAAATACTAAGAAAGAGAAGGGCAGGCAAGTTACCGGGAGACACTACTTCAGTGCTGAAGGATTGGTGGCAGCAACATTCAAAATGGCCTTACCCAACTGTAAGTAATCAATTTTTATAGGAAACTGATACGAATACAAATTTTAATGTCGAGCATGTACTAGATTAAATGGTGACATTACATGCTAATTAAATCACGTCATATTTAACCAATTACATGCTTGCCGCCTAAATTGAGATTAAAAAGTTGAACAAAAGAATTTGTACCCATACTACCTTCGGATTTTCAATTTTGCCAAGAGTTTGATTTTACTTTAACTGAGCAACTTACAATAGTTTCAGCATAAATCACGGCACCACACGCCAGTATTTCTTCTGGTCAAATAGAATCCTGCTCTTAAACAATAATTGCTTCTACTTTAAAGGCTACTTTAAAGGTTGCGGTTGTGATCAAGTCTGGCCGGGGTTTAGTTTTTAACTCAGATGTGGATGATCGTATGTGGAGTTCAGTTGGTTGCTATGTTAAAAACAAACCCAAGACCAAATTAACAACTCCAGCATACTACAGTGCTACTAGTTTTTAAGGTTACAATAATCTGGTCTCGGGTTTATTCTGAGTTTGTTTTTTTAAACTCAGATGTGGATTGTGTGTAGAGTCCAGTTGATTGCTATGTTAGAAACAAACCCGAGACCAGACAATGCAACCTCAGTAGCATACTACAAATGCTACTAGTTTTAAGGTTATAACTGTCTGTTCTCGGGTTAGTTTTTAAACTTAGATTTGAACCAAACTCTTGTATATATGTAAACAATAATTTTCCGACTTAATTAATTATGTTTGATTGTACGTAATTTCATGCAGGAAGATGACAAGGCAAAGCTGGTGGAGGAGACAGGTTTACAGTTGAAGCAAATCAACAACTGGTTCATCAACCAAAGGAAGCGCAACTGGCACAGCAACTCTAACTCCATGACTGCACTCAAGGCCAAGCGCAAACGATAGAGGACGACCGATGATCCTCAACTCCATTTTCAACTGAAGAAGAAGCAGCAGCTAGAAATTAATGACTGAATAACATATATTTTCATGTTCATATTCATATATACCTACTACGTACTATATAACATCTAAAAAGAGTTGTTTTGATCTGGCCAATATTTGTGGAAACAGGGGAAAAAGATTGGTAGCTTGATTGATTCAAGAACTAGCTAGATCAGGGTCAGGGTTCTTAAAAATGTATTATACGGTGTTAGAATGACAACAACAAAATTAATTTGGGTGTAATTAAGTTTCCATCTTTCCCTTTCTAAACTCATTTTTTTTTATTTTCCTTTTTCTTTTTGATCTTTGAATCGGAGTGTTCTCTCTATTTTACTTCATAATAAAGCATTTTAATTAGCGGGTGTCTCATTTCAACTTGTTTTGTATTGAGGCCTCGCGATGTGTTGTACCATTTCAAGTTGTTAGTTTGGCATGGGGTCTTACAAATGGAATAAAAACTGACCTGTATATAGTTGGTTAAATGCTATTAGAGCTGACCTTCCATTTCAAGTCATTGGGCACTCGAACCTAGGAGCACGAGCATGGTGGCATCTATAACGAGATCTTGTTAGAGCTTCTCCAATTCAATCATTTATTTAGTAAAAAATACTAGACTGTAAGAAATATAGATTTTTCAAAAAAAATAAAAATTTCTCCAATGCAAACCTCTGAAGTGAAGATGATATGACATTCAGTTGAGAATACATTCTCTACGTGATCCTTCACTTCTAGAAGGTCACCTAAATGATGTCTTTACATCCACGTCATTTACCGGTAATTTACTTTTGTTTGTTATTGTCAATCAGTATGAAGTAATTATTATTTTTTGTAATTAATTATAAAAAATTACCACGTCTGAAAGAATTTTTTAAAATGAGTGTTGTATTGGAGAACGTTTAGAAAGAGAACTCTCTATCTTTTAAATTTTTTGCCACATACGAAAAATGTTTCTTATTTAAGCATTTCACGTAAGAAAGACGGAATGATAGCATTGGAGATGCACTTGTGATGAACTGATATGCGTAATTCTACAAGTCCATGTAATAGTTTCTCCAAACTGGCCATTGATGCATAAAGTATTTTGGGAAAAATTCGGGTCAGTCCTCTTTGGTAGATTTTTAATTTTAATACCCTATATTTTTTTAAAATTGAAAAAGACACTTCTATGCATCGCAATTTTAAATTGATGCATTGCGATTCTAAATTGATAAATTACGATACACAAAAGTGCCATTTTTTGAGTTTGAAAAAAATATAAAATATTAAAGTGGTTAAAAATCCACTAGAGTATGCCGTCCCGCAATTTTCCCAAGTATTTTGGACTGGCGGCCCAGCTTAGTAGGCCTTTACCAACTGCTTGTTTTGAGAAACTAAAGCCACTTCTGAACCAAAAAATTAGTCTAATCCTCAGGCCCAGCTCCTTTGAGCCTACAAGTACAGTTCATCTTTTGAAGGTAAAATTCGAGATTTTACATTATTTACACTTCATATGAATCTCTCTAGCGGTGATCACGGTCCAGTTTGGTCCATTTTTCGTAAAAAAAAAAATAGAAAATCGGAACCAAACCAATACTTCGGTTCTTAAAAAATTTAGAACCAAAACCAAACCAAGATTTATGAGAAACAATACTTCGGTCCGGTTCTAATTGGTTTGGTCCTGCACATTTTACGGTTCTAATTGAATAAACTCTTTTAATTTTTTGAGGTGATAAATAAATAATAAAATTTAATATTTCATACAACAATTAAAAAATATACAATAATGATAAAATATTAAAAATACAAACAAGCTCACAAAAGAAAAAAGAATGATAGTACATTGACCATTCAACAATTAAAAATGTTATGATATTGCAATCAACAAATTACCAACTTTGCTAATAGAGAATAGGGGAAGAAAAATGTTTGCAAATACATAATACACACACACAATAATGCTAAGTGCTTCTCAGTCATATTGTCATACTTCAATTGTCCATTGAATTTCTATACCCAATAAGAAATTTTACACAAAACTAGAAATAGAAATTAAATTTTTTTAAACATTAATTTTATATATATATATATATATATATATATTGTAATATACATTAGTTTGGTCCGGTTCAGAACCAATTTAAAATTTTCAAAATTGGAACCGAACCAAATAAACAGTTCTACTAAAAATCAGAACCAAAACCAAATCAAAAATATTAGTTCAATTCACTTTTTTTTGTTCGATCCAATTCCATTGATCCAGTCCAATTTTTAAAAAATTCTGCTCACCCCTTAATCCCTTAACAAAACTGAAGTTTGGAATCACATAACGAGTGACGGAGTGAGTTTGGGACGGACCTAACCTACCATCTAATTATAGGGGAGCCGAATTTGTTGACTAAAATAAAATACAATAATTGTGTAAACGTTAGGGCCAATCAAAATATATACCGTAGTTTGTTTGTATCTTCAAATATTCCAATTAAAAATATATACTAGTATAACCTTTGTTGTAATGAACATTAATTTTCAAAATCTATACATAATTGCTTAAACTAATTAATAAATCTAGTTCCAAAATTTACTCAATTGTTCTAAACAATTTAATTTATCATTGATGTTGCATAAAATGTTATGGGGAGGGACTCTCTTGACTATATCGATATATGAGCTTGGCTATGAACCTGAAATAAATAAGAAAATATATTAGGGTGAATGCAGGGGCTTGCTTTGGCTAAAACACTTCGGCTTGAAAATAGAAACTTGCTTGCAGTTTGACAGAGTTTTATCTTGTGAATATTGAACGTACCTTTGACTAAGGACTTGCTTGGCTTTTATAGCGAAATGGAATAATCATTAGGCTGGTGTCGTGGGATGTTTATCCCTTTGATTGAGGGGGAGTGATTACTGGGCATGATTGGAGCCAATCCCTGATTTTTCGTCTGAGATCTCGAACACAATCAAACATGATCCCAAAATTCTTGGGTAACGGTTACATGTGGTTTGGCCTCTTTCCCTCATATGCTCGGACTCCGTGCAGATGCTCGCCTGGTTTGACCTGCTCGCTAGCTTCATGACCCTGTCTGGGCTCCTCATTTTAGGCCTGCAACTTGATCCGAGCATGATTATAGACTTGTGTCATCAAACATATTAAACTTGAGGAGTTTTTTTCTTTTAAGAAAAAAGTTTATTTTATACTGGGTGAAGAAAAAAGAGAAAGAAATATAAAAAAAAACGAATATAAATCATGGGACAAATTAGATAAAAAAGTACAAAACCGTAGAAGAAATCTTAAAGGGTGTATTAGACAGGGTAATCTTGTGGTTGACTTTTGATATTTGAATTTTCGATTTATAATAACTGAAGATACATAGGTGCTAAATACAACACCCCCTCTTGAGAAAAATATTATTTTGACCATCATTCAATTATTAAAGAAAAAAAAAAAGATGAAATTCACCTCGAGGAGATGGATATCTATCCAACTCGAGGTGACGGATCTCTAGGAAAAAATCTAACTCGGGGTGACGGATCTCATGGAAGAATTGGGTGTTATATTTAGCACAACTCAAAATACATGGGTGCAGTAAATTGGTTGGTTAAAAATCAAAATCATTATGCCAAAAACGGCCATCAGGTGCGGAATCATTGGAATTCTTTCTCATTACAAAGCTTGACCCGCGGCAGCCGGCTAAGTATTCAAAGATATTTTTCTGTTGAAGTAAACAATATAAAAGTATTGTAAAAGAAAGATTAATTGCCTTCGGGCCACGGCACTTCCCTTCCCTTTCTTTCTTTCTTGGAAACTCTGATTCTCTCTCTTGGCTCTAGAATGTCTGCTTCAACTTTGGCTAACAATTCAACTAAATAAACAGGACATGAAGAATACTCAGTCTCAATAAAGAATCTTATTTGATTGAGCAGATTAAAAACCGTTTGCCGTGGTGGTATTTTTTCATAATTTTTTACTTTCTCTTTTATTGATTTTATATTTTTGCTTTTTATCTCCTTTTTACTTTTTTCTTTCTATCATTATAAAATTATAAAAAAATACCACAAATAACAAAATAACCATGAGTCTAAACAAGAAATATTATACTCCAGTTATTTAACTCAATTATCTCTAAATTTTACTGTTACAAAATTTGAAAAGATAATTTACGGTGAAGTGAGAAGTGAGTCTTATCATCAGATAAAGGAATTTTAAATCAAATAGTATATCATAAAATATACTCCTTCCATCCTAAATTAATTGTTTTTTTATTAAACATACATAAATTTTAAGTAAGATTTTGGTTTTATGTAATTTTTATTTAGTATTCCACAATATATCACTAATTGGATTTTGTTATTAAGCTTCCATTAAATGAAATAGGTTGCATAGAAATGAGCTTTTACATTGAAACTACTACGCAATGTGTTGAAAATAATTTGAAGTGTTTTAACAAAACCCTATATTAATAACGTATAAGTTTTTCCAATCGTAGAATGTTTAATAAGTATGTAACGGACGCAATAGTTCTAATGTTCAATGATTGGTCCACTTGAGAAATGGTAATGGGAAGATTCCTTTTCCTAATGTTTACTCATTCAACTCCAACCTCCATTAAATTTCTCCATTTTCAATGTTCTTATATTCAGTTCTTTTTTCTACATCAGATGAATCCACCCACAACTCCATTCTCCCAATATATATATATATATATATATATATATATATATATTCTTTTCTTATTTCCCAATCTCTCTTCTCAAATCAGCTTCCACTATTCTCACCAAGGCAGCTTCTTATCTTCAATACCAATCAAATTTTTCTCTGCCAATTTAATTCCATGTGTAAGATCACCAACTAGTCAATTGATCATCTTTATGAATTGGGTTCTTTTCAAAATCTGATTTTGATTAGTCCATCGATCTTTTTCGGCTACCCTCATTAAACCTTTTCTTGATAAAACACATACGTTGAAGTTTCATAAAAAAGCAGCAGTAGTTGAGGATTAATGGCCGAGGATCCAACTTATGAAGGTTCAAGTCATGGGCAAGGTGTACAAATTCTGCCATTCAAGACCTCCAAGTTGTCTCTGAAAGTTCTGTTATTACATGGAAATTTTGATATTTGGGTGAAAGAGGCCAAGAACCTCCCAAACATGGACTTGTTTCACAAGAAATTAGGAGATATGTTCGGGCGAATTCCAGGAAATATCAGCAGCAAGATTGAAGGGAACATGCCTCATAAGATTACAAGTGATCCCTATGTCACAATCTCAGTTTCCAATGCTGTGATTGGTAGAACTTTTGTAATTAGCAACTCTGAGAATCCTGTTTGGATGCAGCATTTTTATGTTCCGGTCGCACATTACGCTGCAGAGGTCCAATTTGTTGTTAAGGATAGTGATGTTGTAGGGTCTCAGATCATAGGTGCAGTTGGAATTCCAGTTGAAGAGTTGTTTTCCAGCATGAAAATTGAGGGTACCT
The DNA here is from genome assembly GCA_016624345.1 of Platycodon grandiflorus. Taxonomy (NCBI): domain Eukaryota; kingdom Viridiplantae; phylum Streptophyta; class Magnoliopsida; order Asterales; family Campanulaceae; genus Platycodon; species Platycodon grandiflorus. The sequence continues at coordinate 3,916,639 of CM028364.1, read as the reverse complement.
TTCCAATTTTGAATGCGAGTGGGAAACCTTGTAAAGCTGGAGCTGCATTGACCTTATCAATTCAGTACGAACCGATGAATCGAGTGAATTTATATCACGGTGGGCTAGGGTCCGGTCCTGAGTACAGCGGTGTTCCCTGGACTTATTTTCCACTTAGGAGAGGTGGGAAAGTTAAACTTTACCAAGATGCTCATGTTGATGATCATAATTGCCTACCGAATTTGAAACTTGATAGGGGTTTGAAGTATGTGCACGGAGATTGCTGGAGAGATATCTACGATGCTATTAAGCAGGCGCGACGATTTATTTACATTACGGGGTGGTCAGTCTACCATAGTGTTCAACTTGTTCGTGATGATGGGAATGTGAAAGATAGCAGTTTGGGGCAACTTCTCAAGAACAAGTCACAAGAAGGTGTGAGAGTGCTTCTGCTTGTGTGGGATGATCCTACTTCCAGGAGCATTTTGGGATACAAAACTGTAAGTACCAAACCTGCACTCTTTAATTTATACAGGCTTCAATATTGGTGTGACTAAGTAGTCTTAATTAAAGTAAAGTAAAAAAAAAAAAAAAGGGAAATATAACCGACAACTATTGTTGATTGATTGTATAGCTCGTATGTTAGTTCACAACTCAGTGGTAGACATACGATCTATAACTAATAACAGCTACGAGGAGGGATCGAATTTTGTGTCCAAAATTTTGTGACTAGCACTGCTCGGTGTGATTTTCTAAAAAAATGTGGTCCTTTCTTGCTAGTTTTAAGTTTTCTTTCTTTGATCCAAATTGATTGTTGGTTGCTATTTTCTTATGGAGTTTAGGTTATTGGCAAGACTTACTTTTGGAAAATTGACCAAAATTTTCTTCGACTTTAGTAATCTTAAAAAACAATGGGGGTGGTAAAGTGTATTTGGCCGTTTGTTTTGTCTTATAAGGTCAACAATAACTACTCCCTTCCCTTCCTTCCTAAATTGTCCATTTCTTTTTCCGTAAATAACTGTTCAGTTTCTAAATTTTTCTTTATAGAAAAATACTTTTTTTATTTTATCCTAATTTTCTTGTTATTTTAAGGCCAAAATATAAAAAATCCCCCAAAGTATCCACCAAATCTCACTTTGCACCCTAATTTGAAATTTGTGCGTACAAACACTCTACGTTCCAATTTGTCCCACTTAACACCCCAGCTGTGATCGACGTTAAAAATATTAACGGAACGTTAAAAATATTAACGGAAGCCATCACATGCCTTGCACGAGGGGGGCAATTGGGTCTTTTTCTCATTGTCTTCTTCCCCAAATTAAAACTAGGGTTTAGATCTTATCTTAATCCCTCCAATCCCATTCAGAAAAAAGAAAATTCATATTCAAACTTCATATCTTAATCCCTCCATTTAAGCATTTCTTCCCTCCTCCCTCTCTAATATTTCCACCATTCAATACCCACCAAAGCTCCCACCGCCACTGCTGCTTAGCCGCCAAAAATCCCAAAACCCACCATCAATTATAAAATTGCCGCCGCCGCCCTGTTTGTTTAAAGTACATGATATGGGCATATTGACGGCTAGAATTAGCTCCATTTTAATCCTCCCCTCTCTCGCCGACGTCGCCACCACTGGAACCCAGAAGCTGAAGACTTATGAACTCTTCTGTTCTATGAAAGAGTCAGAACATCCTATATCATCCTTTAGCCAGTCATGGAACCAGGAATACAGACATCACAGGGCAATGATCCCCTAGATCCGGTCTACGCACCTAACTAGGCATGCCGAATCACCCTTGATTGATGCTACTGGGCTCTGTTCGGAGTGGTTCGATCTTAACCCTTTATAGCTTAGCTGCTCTATCTATACATTTTCCAGTTTCAGCTCTTTCAATGTCTCACGGAAGTAAATTTGGTTTAGGATTTGTAATGCGCCCTTCTCAGACAACCAATTCCCCAAAACTTACACCTTAATCCAAACTTTGTGCAGGGTACAGTGCATTCTAATAAGTCTGGGAAGTCTTTCGGATCCCAACTGTAGGGTCTCTTCACCTTTTGAATTGAAGGGTACTCTGGCTATCCGAATTTCTTTTATGAAACTCAAGTGTTCGCGAGGGTTGATCTTATTAAACTGAGAGTTTACCGTGTATATATTGGGATCTTCAGAAGGTTGGTTTGTGTATGAAGATTGTTTGATCTAAACCCTAGTTTTAATTTGGGGAAGAAGACAATGAGAAAAAGACCCAATTGCCCCCCTCGTGCAAGGCATGTGATGGCTTCCGTTAATATTTTTAACGTCGATCACAGCCGAGGTGTTAAGTGGGACAAATTGGAACGTGGAGTGTTTGTACGCACAAATTTTAAATTAGGGTAGAAAGTGGGATTTAGTGGATACTTTGGATTTTTTTTTTTATATTTTAGCCTTATTTTAATGATGAGTCAGAGTTGTACATGAACTTTAAAGTAAAACATAACATATCAATATTTATGATAAAATCAATTAGTTTATTTTTCCTAATCATTAGGTAGGTCAAACATAACAATTATTTATTAATGGAATAGTATTTTAATAGTTGGCACTTATACTCGTTTTTAGTTTTAATCCCTTGACCCAAAAACTAATCACACTTTCTTTGACTAACACTTGTAATTGGATTTAGTCGTTCCATCCATATTTTCATTATGTTGTCCGTTAAATAAATGATCATGTTTGTGACACATATTTGATTTTTTAGTAATATTGTTTTTTATAGTAAACTAACATATTAATATTATTTTCTGCACATATCAATTTCTCAATGATTTTTTTTTCTATATACTAATATTTTATTTTATTTTATTTTCTCTCTATCTCATCGTTTCATTACTTGTAAAGAAAAACTAAAAAAACTACTCCATTGTTTACTCCTTGGTGTTACTTATTTTTTCTATGTAATTTTTTCTTATTAAGGCTTTCAGTTTTGATACCTTATAAATCTTTTTAAAGCTAAAATACTAAAATTTGTAATTTCATTTTTTTCTTTTTTAATGAGAAAGAAAGGAAGAAAACTTATATTTATGACATTTAAGATTGAAGGAAGATAAAATGGATCGCTTATATGTCATAATTTCTTTCTCAAACAAAAAAAATCAAAAATTAAAAATATTCTAAGTCAATTTATTTAAGATAAATTATGCCAGAAATGAATTTTTATGATACTTTTTAGGGGAGAATTATTTGTACTTGAGAATTTTTCTTCTAGTGAAGAAAATATTAAGAGGAAGAGAGAAGAAAATAGAAAAAAAAAATTATTTATTAAGTTTGTGAATTTTAACCATATTTGTTTACAAGAAAAATAACATAATATTCTTGAAATTTTGGACATATGCTAGTCACATGGCTATTAAACAAAAAATCTAATGGAAAGATGGATGAAAGGACTAATGTTGATTAAAATTACTGGTCAAAGGTCAGTCTGATCAATTTTTAGGTCAAGCTAGGGACAAAAAAAACATGTATATGTACATAAGCGAAAAGACCATTTTTGAAGTTTGCCCTGGTTGGTTATATACTCTTAACACAATAAGAAAACTATGAGAAATTTACTTGGATAGATATGTTGTAAAACTGGAAATCAAAGTGATAAACTCTCACTATATTGAAACAGAGCACACAATTTGAAAGCAAGATGGATGGATGGCTTATAAAAGCCTTATATGATTTAAGGAAAATAAAAACCAACCCATGATTTGCACTAAGAACGTGGTATCTAGTTACAGTCCTTAAGGGGTGGCCCAGTGGTAGAGCTGGGGCTTTACAGAGTGTGAGATCTCAGGTTCAATCCCTTCCCACGCCCCTTAGGACATAAAATAAAAAAAAATAAAAAAAAAGTGGTATCTAGTTACAGAATGAGTCAAATCCTACTTACTTGTTCCCGATAAATAGGAACTTAATAACTGATCTTTGACTGAATAAAACTCTAACAACTTTAATAAAAACTTAAACCCAACAAATCCTCCCCTAAACTGATTGCAGTATGCATTCAGTTTAAATTGGACATCCCACATACTCCAAGCAGACTTCGTAGCTTCAAGAACACCTCAAGCTTCAAAGGTTTGGTCGTGATATCACCTGCTTGATTACTCGTACCACAACGAACTAGCTCTACCCCTTCCTTGATGTGAACTCGACCAAGATCAAGATCGAAGAAGCTCCAACACGCTTGAAGAAACACGACCAAGGCAACAACAATGGAAAATACGGATATTTGAGTCTCCCTCGACCCGCTATTCGTGATGAATAGGAACCTCGGAACCTCGGGGTGCAAACGAAACCCAATAGACGCAACTGTCTATGAACCTCGCTTACGGAACGCCACAAACTCTCGACTCACGAGTTTGATAAGTTCAAGTTGAGTTCTCTCTCAAGAATCTCGGTTTCTCACAATTCTCTCAAGAATTAGTGAAAGGAAAAATACTTAATTTTGATTCAATCTTGTGTACCAATTACAAGGATGATCATGGCCTTTTATAGGCTCAAAAGACTCACCAAGGACTCACAAAACACACAAAAAAAAACGTGCTCTAGAAGACCCCAAAGGTTGTTAGTGAAAACTAGGTTGATTTGGTCAAAGAAAAACACAAATTCAGCATTCTCGTCCATTCTGATCAATATTTGGTATTTTGGGCTTAACTTTGTCTAGAGACATCGAAATTGAGATCCGTTTGATGGGTTAGAAACTAGACTTTTAGGGATTTCCAACCATATATTATACACCAAATTTTGAGCTCTAGAACGTCCTTTGTGGCCCGTTAAAGTTGACCCAAAAATTCTGACTTGTAGTAATTTGTTTATTTTTATCCTTGTTTCACGAATTATTCAGACTTTAATTATGCAAATGGGCTTCCAACATGCAAATGGGCCTTCTCTCTTGGTCTTGGACATCATTGATTGTAGTCTTGGACTCGATCTCTTCTACAAGTGATATTAGGGTCTCTTGAATCTTCTTAGTCCATGCTCTTGTCATAGGTCCTTCATTGATGCTCAATGGGTCACGATCATGAGCATCTTGACCTAAGCCTTGCCTTCCTTGATCCTCATCATTCTCTTCCTCTTGAGAGGGATTCGACCTCGAATCATTACCTATGTCAAAAAGAGAATTACATCAGCAACATTAAAAGTTGCATGAACATTATACTCAAATCTCAAGCATTTACAAGTTAATGTATACCTTTGCATTCTATCAACACAACATGAACAAACCCATCTTGTTTCAGCATGTTTAAGAAGAAACGCATTTAACAAAGGTATTTTAGCTCTACATGCATCATACAATCCGTAAATTTTATGAAAGAATAATGCAACATGAAAAATCAGTCTTGAAAACTTATTTGCATTCCTAATTACACATTCCTGAACCTTATATACTTCTATCGCAAACCATGACTCCAATAATCCCATGGAATCTCCACAAAACAGAGATGACAAAATTTCAATCATCTCATATTGGACAACATACATTCCAGCATTTTTATGAAATAACACTTCATCATTGTAAACATTACTCACTTTGCGAAATGCATCAACATAATTCATTAAAGAAGAATTGTGCACACTTGCAAACTTAGAATTCTTAAACACCCTCAATGTACAATTAAGATATTTCAATTCAACTTTCATTGCACAATTCAAAGTTACCAAATCAACTTTCAATACCCCATTCAAATCTACCAAGTCAACCCTTGAGGCACATTCCAGAAATGGATCAACATATGAATTAATTAGTTTATGAAATGATATGTATAATCTCGTTTCACGTAACTCACCGAACTTCAACCAATTCAATTCATGATGATCAATAAAAACTGGAAAGGACAACATCCCACACGAATCACGTGATCTAACAAGATTTCTCAAGAATAATTCACAAGTTTGACTAGAGAACTTAACCAAAACATCTTCAAAAATTTTAAGTCTCTTGTCTAAGCCAAGGTGATCAACATGATACAACCTACTTTGATTCTCAAGCCTCAAAAACTCATTATCACAAGAAGGAATGGAATCATACCTTTGAGAAAGTGTAGGAACTATAACAATCTCCTTACCTTGCCGACAGTCGCATTTAGATTGCATAGCTTTCTTGATTAGTTCCAAGCACTCATCAAAATCCTGAAAAGAAGAAATAATACATGGAAGAGACAAATTGGGCAACACGTTAGCATAAAAAGAATTCTCTTTAGGAAAAAGAACTACCTCACTTTGACCTTTCTTTTCCAACTCCCTCATGTCCTCACAAGGTTCGGAATAAAAGATTGGTTTTACTTTCTCTGGGCCCTTGGCCTCTTCAACTAGATTCTTTTATTCCTCCTTCACTCGTGTTTCCGCCCTCTTGTTTATATCATTTTCTCTCTTTATTTCATCTTCACTCGAGTTGTCACTCGACAAGTAAGTGCAGCTCAGGTGGTAAGACGCTTCACCTACAACCGATAGGTCGTGGGTTCGAGTCATCAAAGGGGTAAGTGGGGAACCACTATTGATCCCAATAAAAAAAAAAAAAAAACTCGAGTTGTCACTCTCTTCCATCAACCCACTTTTTTCATCTTTCCACTCATTTTCACTAGACTCACTTTTCTTGACCTATTCTAATTGAAGTTCACACACTTGTTTACTATTTCTAGATATCCTCTCCTTTTGTTCGGCTATGTTTTGACTAACACTTTCTTCTTTAGCCGACCTCTCAATCTCTTTTGTACTCTCACTCTCCTTTTTCTCGGCTATCCCACAAACTACCTTTATCTCTCGAGCCGAACACTCATTATTTTTCCTCAAACTCTCTTTACATTGAGATAAACCTACACAATTCCTAGGTACAACACTAATGTTCCTAGTTTCAACCCCTTTGAGTCGATTAGGTGTTTGAGAAAATGACGAATAAGAAGAAGTAGTAGTCCTCGACAAATTCTGATGGTAGTATTTTGGGACAAACCTCCTATCATAATCACAATCGCTATTTACCCAAACATCATCGAAATCCTCATCACCACTATCTAACCACTCCTCATAATCATCAAAGTATGCTTCCCTTCTTGTTTTTGCATTCTCTTCTAATCTAGCTAAATGTCGACTAACATCCTCCGCCATCCTTAGCATACGTTCAATAGGATCTTCACTAACTAATCCCTTATGAATTCTACCTTTTTGTGACATATTTCAAAATAACAAATCACACAACTCACAAAGTATATATCACTCGTGTATCACGCTCAACTCACACACACTCAAATTCTTGGAAAGAATTCTTTCACTTGAAAATACCAACAAGATAGTGTAAGTTTCAAACGCTCCGGGATGCTCAAGGTCAATTGCAATTCGGAACTTTCAGATTCTTGAATTAATGGTTCAAAGTAAGAAACAAATCCACAATGAAAGCAAGAATAGAATTGAATCCAATGGAATGAATTTATATCTATACGATGAACAACCACGACGATTCAAGACGAACAATATGATGATATGAATGACATAATTCTTGCAAATCAGAACTATGGAAATCAAATAATGATATGAAGCTTTTTTTTTATTTATTATTTTTTTTATAGTAATCAACAATCTTGATACTAAGCTTCTTTCCAAACCAATTTAGACTACACAAAATTTTCGCCAACTTTTCACTTTTTTTTTTTTACTCAATTCAGATTCAAACTTTTGATTTGGCTTGATTCATAACTTTTTTTTTCAGCACATTTTTTTTTACACTATGGGCAATCTCTTTTTTTTTTTTACTTTATGGATTAGAATGAAGAAAGAAAAACACACAAAGAAGATATGCTTACGAAGAAGATAGATGAAGAACAATGACACGAGGACAGATTTGAAGAAAATGAAAATTGAAAAGAATATGGATGATAAAGAAATGATAGATGAAGAACAACAGAATTGGAAAGAAAACGATAGAACGACTTTGTTGGGTACTAACCTCTTCGATTGCTCTGATACTAATTGATGTGAACTCGACCAAGATCGAGATTGAAGAAGCTCCAACATGCTTGAAGAAACACGACCAAGGCAGCAACAGTGGAAAAGACGGATATTTGAGTCTCCCTCGACCCGCTATTCGTGATGAATAGGAACCTCGGGGTGCAAACGAAAACCGATAGACGCAATTGTCTATGAACCTCGCTTACGGAATGCCACAAACTCTCGACTCACGAGTTTGATAAGTTCAAGTTGAGTTCTCTCTCAAGAATCTCGGTTTCTCACAGTTCTTTCAAGAATTAGTGAAATGAATAATACTTAATTTTGATTCAATCTTGTGTACCAATTACAAGGATGATCATAGCCTTTTATAAGCTCAAAAGATTTACCAAGGACTCACAAAACACACACACAAAAAAAAAAACGTGCTCTAAAAAAACCCCAATGGTTGTTGGTGAAAACTAGGTTGATTTGGTCAAAGAAAAACACAAATTCAGCATTCCCGTCCATTCTGACCAGTCTTTGGTATTTGGGGCTTAACTTTGTTTAGAGACATCGAAATTGTGATCCGTTTGATGGGTTGGAAACTAGACTTCCAGGGATTTCCAACCATATATTATACACCAAATTTTGAGTTTTAGAACGTCCTGTGTGGCCCGTTGAAGTTGACTTGATCCAAAAATTCTGACTTGTAGTAGTTTGTTTATTTTTATCATTGTTTCACGAATTATTCAGACTTTAATTATGCAAATGAGATTCCAACATGCAAATGGGCCTTCTCTCTTGGTCTTGGACATCCTTGATTGTAGTCTTGGACTTGATCTCTTCTACAAGTGATATTAGGGCCTCTTGAATCTTCTTAGCCCATGCTCTTGTCATAGGTCCTTCATTGATGCTCAATGGGTCACGGCCACGAGCATCTTGACCTAAGCCTAGCCTTCCTTGATCCTCATCATTCCTCCTTCGTAAGACCTCTCAAAAAATGAAACCTCACATCAATATGCTTACTTTTTCCATGCAAGACTGGGTTCTTGGATAATTTGATTATAGAACTGTTATCACACATTATGGTAGTGCACTTACTCTGCGAAAAGCCAATTTCTTCTAACACCCTTCGCATCCACACACATTGACAAGCGCATGAAGCTGCTGCCACAAACTCAGCTTCAGTGGTTGACAACGCCACCATAGGTTGTTTCTTTGACGACCACGATACTGCTCCACCACTCAAAATAAACACATAGCTCGACGTACTCTTCCTATCATTAGCGTCTCCGGTATAATCACTGTCGGTGTAAGCCAACAGTTCCTCAGCAGCCCCTTTCTTTTAGAACACGCCCAATTCCACAGTTCCCTTTAAGTAACGAAGAACCCTTTTTGTTGTTTGCATATGTAACTTAGTAGGGCTGGCCATGTACCGACTTAAGAGACTCACCACATATATCAAATCAGGCCTTGTTACTGTGATATACATGAGACTCCCAATTAATTGCTTGTAGACAGTAGCATCCACTTTTCCACCTTCTCCTTCCTTTGTCAGCTTAAAGCCAGACACAATAGGATTCTTTACCGAATTGCTATTTTATAGTCCAAACTTCTGAAGCAATTCACCAGCATATTTTTTTTTATCTATATCGATTCACAGAGGAAATATTTCATTTTTCCTAAATCTGTCATATCGAACTCAACCTTCATGGAACTCTTAAAACTTTCAAACATATGCACATCATTCCCGGTAAACATTAAATCATCAACATATAAGCTCACAATTAAAAACTTCTTACCTCATTGTTCTATCTTGACAAATAGAGTGTGTTCATAACTGCATCGTTTGAATCCTTCCTTATCAAAGTAGGTTTCGATTCTGCTATACCAGTGTGATATCCCATATCGGGTAGATGTGGGACTTGTGTGTGCCTTATAAGTGGCCACTCACTACCACTAAACACCAACCTATCTATGGAATTTGGTAGCTTGTGGTGTGCCAGTTGACCCAGGTGCTTAGTGGGCTAGTACGTGGGCTATGCGTGATGGACCGGGCTTTGGGCTCGGGTCATTACAAATAGTATTAGAGCGGGTCCCAGCTGGAAATGTGTTGGAATACATCGTCTGGGTGCCGATTCTTTGAGATCCTTTGAGCCTCCTTTTGTAGGATTCAAGTTGGGAGATTGTGATATCCCACATCGGGTCCTTTGAGTCTTGATGAGGACGTCAAAAATTCAAGTGGGGAGTTTGTGATATCCCACATTGAGTCCTTTGAGTCTTACGAGGATGTCAAGAATTCAAGTGGGGAGATTGTGATATTGTGGGACTTGTGTATGCCTTATAAGTGGCCACCCACTACCATTGGGCACCAATCTTTCCATAAACTTTTGGGTGGCTTGTGGTGAGCCAGTTGACCCAGGTGCTTAGTGGGCCAGTGCGTGGGCTATATATGCGTGGCGGACCAGGCTTCGGACTCGGGTCATTACACATCTACCCGATATGGGATATCACAATCTCTCCCACTTGAATCCTTGACCTCTTCGTCAAGACCCAAAAGAGGCTTAAAGGACCCGATGTGGCTTGTGTTCTTCACCCTTTTTTACGTATCCTTGTGGTTGCTCAACATATACATCCTCTGTTGTGCAACGCAGCGGAAGCAATTGACAAAACAACACACAAAAGCAGTTGGGAATCGAAAGAGAGAGAGATTGGGGTCAACAGACTGTCGAAATTTTTATTAGAGGCTTACTTCTTTAAACATTCTAGGTATACATCTATTTATACAATACAATAGAAAATCCTAAAACCGCCGCTATGCGGTCGCACTATGCCGCCGCATACGATTTACAAGATTACCATGCGAACGCACTATGCGGCCGCATGGTTTCCAGAATACTTACGCGGACGCCTTATACGGCCGCATAAATTCCAGTGTTCCATGCGGACGCCTTATGCGACCGCATGACACCCAAAACCCCGAATAGTCCGGCCTCTTGCCAGGACATCGAGCCATCATATCCAACATCCTCATTCAACTTACCATGTGGAAAAGCACTTTTGACGTCGAGTTGGAACACATTTTAACCCTATTGTGCGGCAAGAGCTATTACTATTCAAATAGTGTCCCACCTTGCTACAGGAGCAAAAACTTCTGTATAGTCTATCCCTTGCTGCTAAGCATAGCCTTTGGCCACTAACCGAGCTTTGTACTTTTCAACTTCCCTATTTTCATTTAGCTTGGTCTTGAAGACCCACTTTAAGCCAATCTTCTTAGCTCCTGTAGGTAATGTTGTAAGCTTCCAGGTCCCATTCCTCTCAATTGCTTTGATTTCTTCATCTATTGTCGTTCTCCATTTGGCATTCTTTGTAGCTTCTTCAAATGAGCTCATATCATCTGCAGTTATATACATCACCAGATTATGCACATCTTCTTCCTCGGACAATCCTTCACCGCTTACGTAGTCTTGCATCCAACCAGGTGGTCTTCGATTTCTTCCTTCATTTGGTTCTGATACTGACACATCAAGTGAGTCACTAGATGTTAAAGATGTCTCACTTGCTTTGCAACTACTGTATTCACATCGCTCTCAGCTTCTTCTTCACTTTCAGAGGACTCATCTTACTCCTCATAATCATTTTCTCCCCAATCTAACACATCAAGTTTTTCTTCCTCAGCAGTCCTCCCCCAATTCCATCCTTTATCTTCTTCAAACGTCACATCCCTGCTCACAACTATTCTTTTGGTAAATGGATCATACAATCGATACGCTTTGGACTCATTACTTACTCTAAGTAACACACATAAGAAGCTCTTATCATCAAGCTTAGTTCTTTTCTGATCTGGCACGTGTACATGAGCAAGGCACCCAAAAACTCGAAAGTCAGCCACCTCAGGTTTAAAGCCACTCCACATCTCCTCAAGAGTCTTATCCTTTACTGCAAGCGTTGGATATTAAGCACATAGGCAGTCCATTTTATAGTTTGGTTTTTGCGCTCTGCGACCCCGTTTTGCTGGGGGGTAAGCTGCTATAAGTTTCCTGCTTAAACCATTAACTCTACAAAAATCATTGAATTCATTGGAAGTAAATTCTCCTCCCCTGTTGATGCGTAAACAACATATAGATGCACCTACTTCCTTCTCAACCAAATTCTTAAAGTTTTTTAATGTTATAAAAGCTTCAGACTTCTCAACAAGAAAATATATCCAGAATTTTCTACTATAGTCATCGATATAACTTATTATGTACCTTTTACCACAATTGGAAGAACGTGTGATGGGCCTGCATAAATCGGCATGTATGAGCTGCAACCTTCGCGAAGCTCGGCAGTTACTTTTCTTTGGAATTGAGATCCTGTGTTGTTTCCCTACTAGGCATTCGGTGCAAACTTTAGTTTTGGTTTTGAGGAGAGTAAGACCTTTCACCATTTTTTTTGGACTGCAATGTCTCCAAACCCTTGTAACTCAAGTGCCTATATCTTCGGTGACATAAGAATCTGGAAGTAGAATGACAATAGCTACTATCCATGACATTTGGGATGAACTGTGAGCTCTCCTCTGTGACTGCTTGCAAACACATTGAACCATCAAGTACCACACTGGCCAATAACACAAACATATGATGTAGTCATCCTTGACTGCATGACCAGTCCTCTCTCAAGGTGATACAGCTTGCATTCTCCATGTTGTATAAGAAAGACTAAACCTTTCTCTTGTAGTTGTCCTACACTCAGCAAATTGTTTTTTTAATTCTGGTACATAGTAGACATTAGTAACAACTTGGGTTGTGCCATTAATTTTCAGCCGAATATTACCTCTGCCTATTACCTCCATTTTTGAATTATTTCCGAGCTTTCACTGAGTGTCATCAAGTTTAAAAAACCACAGCTTATTCCCACACATATGGTTACTACAACTGTAGTCGAGAAACCACATGTCTTCTATCTGCGAATTGTTGGATTCCACACAAGACATTAGAAGCTTCTCATCTTCTTCGTTGATCTCAGCATAATTAGCTCCTTTCTCCCAACTAGGGCATTCGTATTGGAAGTGCACTAGTTTATGACATTTAAAACACTCCACGGTGGCCTTGTTAAATGTTTACCTACCTCTACCTCTTCCCCTACCTCTAGCTGCAGCTCCGCCTCTGCCTCTATTACTTGTTTCATCATGACTAACCTTCAGTGCTTGTTCCTCTCCACCACTCTTTCTAAACTTCTGCTCATGAACCAAAAGCGAGCTTTGCAATGCATCAACCGACAGATTATCAATGTCCTTAGATTCCTCAATCGAGCACACAATATAATTGAACTTCTCGGTGAGTGTACGTAAAATCTTCTCAACGATCTTGACATCCGGCATGTCTTCACCACAATTTCTCATGTCTTTCGCCACCACCATCACTCTCCCGAAATAATCAGTGACCTTCTCTCCCAATCTCATCTACATAGTTCAGGGTTTTTTTTTTTTTTGAAGTTTACCCTTTATTCTTTTTAACATTCGTAAACATGTATGTCGATGAACACAAAGTAACGTTTTGAGAAGTTTGAGTAAGAGTTTCTCCAATGTAATCATCTATCTAGTAAAAAAATGCTAGATACCTAGAAAAGATAGATTTCCAAAAAAAAAAAGATATTTTTCCATCCACGTCATTTACCGTCAGTTTTCTTTTATCTTTTACTTTTAATCAGTTACAGTTTACTTTCAGTTTTCTTATAAAAAACTATCAGGTCTGAAAGAATGTTAGAGCATCTCCAATGCTATCATCTAGTTTTTCCTACGTGACATGCTTGAACAAGAAGTCCTCTTTCGTATGTGACAAAAAATTTAAAAGATAGAAAGCTCTCTTTCTAAACATGCTCTAATGTAAGACTCCTTTTTAGAACATTCTTTCAGATGTGGCAATTTTTTAAAATTAATTACAAAAAACAAAAATTAAAATTACTCTATACCGTTACTGATCGACATTAAAAAATAAAAGAAAATTAACGGTAACTAATTACTCCATATCGTAACAGATTGATAGTAAAAAATAAAAGAAAAATATTGACTGTAAACCATAATTGATTGACAACAAAAAATAAAATAAGACTGTACGTGCATGGAAAGACATTCTCTAGGTGATCCTCTAGAAGTAGACGATCACTTAGAAAATGTCTTCTCAACTAAATATCACATCATTAATCATACCACCTCAGCATTAGAGGTTTGCATTGGAAAATATTTTTTTGAGAAAATTTTATCTTTCCTACTTGTCTAGCATTATATTTATTGTTATTCTTATTGATTCAAAGAAGTTGTGAGAAAAAAATAATCAGATGCCGTGCAAATGAAATCCTCCCCTACAAGTTTCTTTAATTACAAATGGAGAGTAGTATTCATCGTTTCTTGACGAAGAAAAGGATAATGATTAAAAAATTTCCTTTCTTGTCAAACTTTCCTACCTTGGTTCCCTGGAAACTCTCTTTCTCTCTTTTCACTATAAAAATGTTGGCTACAATTCAACTAGATGTATAGGAAATGAAGAAAAAATATAAACAGAAAAGAACGCTCATTCTAGATGGAGCAAGTAATTTAAAATCTTCTTGTTTAAGTTAGGAATTCATCAATTTTGAATGTTCATTCATGGGTCCACTTTAAGTAATAAAAGAATTCTTTTTCTAATCATCATTCAACCCAGCTTTCATTAAACTTCTTCATCCTTCTCCATTTTCCATGTGACCACTCTTTTATTCAAATCTCTTGTTAAATATCAGAACCATCCACAAGCCCGTTCTCACAATCCCTCCTCTCAACTCAGCTTCCTTCGTTCTCACTTGAGTTGTTTTTTGCTTTCCCAAATCAATCAATCTTTCTTCGACAATTTCACGTTTATGATCACCAGCTAGTCAATTGATGCTCTTTATGAGATGGGTTCTTGTCAAAATTTGATTTTAATTCGCGTATGATCTTTTTCATTTAGTTTAGTTTAACTTTTCGACATATTTTCTTGATCAAGCATTTATCAAAGTTTCATTGAGCAGCAGCAGTTGAGGATTATTAAGTGTTCTTTTCCTATGCCTCGGGCAGCTTATTGTGATCCATGTAATACAGGCTTATTCCTTGAGCAATGTGTACAAATTGTGCCATTCAAGACCTCTAAGATATCATTGAAAGTTCTTCTGTTACATGGAAATTTTGATATTTGGGTAAAAGAGGCCAAGAACCTTCCAAACATGGATTTAATTGAGAGTACATTAGGAGATATATTTGGGAGATTCCCACGAAAAATCTGCAGCAAGATTGAAGAGAGCATGTCTAACAAGATAACAAGTGACCCCTATGTCACAATCTCAGTTTCCGATGCTGTAATAGGTAGAACTTTTGTGATTAGCAACTCCGAGAATCCTGTTTGGATGCAGCATTTTTATGTTCCTGTCGCACATTATGCTGCAGAAATCCATTTTGTTGTTAAAGATAGTGATGTTATAGGCTCCCAAATTATAGGGGCAGTTGGAATTCCAGTTGAACAATTGTTTTCAGGCGCAAAAGTTGAGGGCACTTTCCCAATCTTGAATGCATGTGGGAAACAGTGTAAAGCCGGAGCTGTATTGAACGTATCAATTCAATACACGCCTATGGATAGAGTGAGTCTTTACCACGGTGGAGTGGGGTCCGGTCCAGAGTATAGCGGCATTCCCGGAACTTATTTTCCACTTAGGAGAGGGGGGAAAGTTACACTTTATCAAGATGCTCATGTTGGTGATGGTTGCCTGCTAGATGTGAGGCTTGATCGAGATTTGCAGTATGTACATGGAGATTGTTGGCTTGATATTTATGAGGCTATTAAGCAGGCGCGACGATTGATTTATATTATAGGATGGTCCATCAACCACAACGTTCAACTTGTTCGGGATGACAACGGGAAAGTGAAAGATAGTAGTCTAGGGGAACTTCTCAAAAACAAGTCACGAGAAGGTGTGAGGGTGTTGCTACTTGTGTGGGATGATCCTACTTCTTGGAGCATTTCGGGATACATAACTGTAAGTAACAAAAATGCAGTCTTTACTCTGAATATAGATAGATATGTAGCAATCAAGATCAAGTAGGCTAATTTACCCGAAACTAATTTGAAGTTTTGACTATTAGCTACAACCTCCAAGTTGTAGCCAAATTCTTGGTAGGCGTGGTCCATGTGCCCCTTATTACAAAGAAAATTTCAGTGACACGCACACACACACACACACACAGACTCTCTTAGTTTGCTGGAGCTCGAGTTGGGGGACTTCGATGCCCAATAAAAATGGGAAATTCAAATCTAGCATTTTACTCAATCAACGTCAACGGCTTTCACTATTTTCATCCTGCTCTCTCGCATCTCCACATTCCTTTACCAATTCAATGCCTTCTCTCTCTTCCACTTCCACCCCCACCTTTCTACAATTCCCAAATTTTTTTCTTGAATTCAGTTTTCTCACCTGGGTAGGTCTTGCTTACCAATATTTGAGCTAGTCATTGATTATATTGTAATGGGTACCAAAATTTGATTTTGATTTTGGATTAAGCTAGAGTTCTTGTACTGAGAATTTGTTAGTTGAGCTCTAGGTGTTTGATAAAATGTCATACTAGGGCTTATACACATTACATCTGTGTATTTCACATTGAGTGTGTAGAATTTGAAGTTAGAGAACAGTGTTTTCCGAATGAAGAATGCTGAACCAATGGAGGGATGGCAGGATGATCTGAGCGTACAACTCTTGCCATTTCTGAACTCTAAAAAGCCCATGAAGGTTATGCTGTTGCATGGAAATTTAGATATTTTGGTAAAAGATGCCAAGAACCTTCCGAACATGGATTTTGACTTTTCAATCGGCATGTCAAGGCTAGGGGGTTCTAAAGGTAAAAAGACCAAAAAGGAGACAAGTGATCCCTATGTCACGATATCCGTGGCCAATGCAGTAATTGGAAGAACTTTTGTAATCGATAATAGTGAGCATCCGGTTTGGATGCAGCACTTTTATGTTCCTGTTGCACATTACGCTTCAGAAGTGCATTTTGTCGTTAAAGACGATGATCTCGTGGGATCTCAAATTATGGGGCTTGTAGGGATCCCCGTAGAACAAATATGCTATGGCAAGAAACTCGAGGGCACCTATCCCGTTCTTAGTGCGAGCGGAAAGCCTTGTAGGGCTGGAGCTGTATTGACTCTATCAATCCAATACATTCCAATACACAAAGTTCCCATTTATCAAGGAGGGTTAGGATCGGGATCTGAGTATCAAGGTGTCCCCGGGACGTATTTCCCCCTTCGAAGAGGTGGAAGAGTTAAACTCTATCAAGATGCTCATGTGTCCTACGGTTGCCTTCCACATTTAAGTTTTGATAATGGTGCAGAATATGCGCACGAGACTTGTTGGCGGGATATCTTTGAGGCTATAGGGCAGGCACGCACGTTGGTATACATTACAGGGTGGTCTGTTTACCACTCTGTTAGACTTATTCGTGATGATGTTAATATAACTGATAGCAGTTTGGGTGACCTTCTCAAGCGGAAGTCACAGGTTGGAGTGAGAGTGCTGCTCCTCATTTGGGATGATCCTACTTCCACAAAAATGTGGGGCTATAAAACAGTAAGAACTAAGTATATATATATATATATATATATATAGAGAGAGAGAGAGAGAGAGAGATGTGTGGTTGTGTGCGTGTGTGTGCGCAATGGTATGGATGCTCCATTGTGACCTGTTGGTCATAGGTTTGAACTATGGAAACAGTGTCTCTTTGCCAGCAGTAGTATTGCATACATGCATGATACCCTTCGCGAGCCCCGCAATTGTGGGAGCCTCGTGTAGTGGGGAGGTCATCAAGCTGTTTTGGACCTGTTTTGGAGTACTTCTAGTTTTATTGATTGTAAATTATCCTTAACGTAATTGATTCCTTTCGTTCAAGTTTCTTTTCTGTCTTAGCCTTTACTAGAACTCATTCAAAAGTTCTGGAAATAATACTATCTTCTAAAACATGTAGGATGGCATCATGCAAACTGGTGATGAGGAAACTCGGCGTTTTTTCAAGCATTCTTCAGTACAAGTGTTACTTTGTCCCCGATCTGCAGGAGAGGGGCATAGTTGGGCCAAAAAGAAGGTTAGATACTGTAATTAATCATTTTTATGGCAGTTTTTGTCATTCTTGGTAGAACAAAATATATCACTCAACTCAACTCAACCCAACCTTTTTCCCAAGATACTGGTGGTGTGTTACATGAGTTATTCATCGTCACTCTGTTTGGTTCAATGGAAGATCATTAGTCAAACCTCACGACCTCATATCCTTCTTGATTACTGTTGTCTATGCTAGTTTTGATCTTCCCCTACTTCGAGCACCATTGTCAATATTACTTTTACCACACTTTGTAATTGGTGCAATTGGTGGTCTACGACGTATGTATGTGTCCCAACCATCTCTGTATCACAAATGTGTTCTTGTACTATAGATAAATCTGCTTTCTGATTAGCATAAACTTCACCATAACTCATGGCATGTTTTGGCTTAGTGATGCTTATAGGTTAGCATGATGAAACATTTTTGGGACCATTACTATGTTTAATGTCTCCTCTTGCTAAAATTGGACCTGTAAATATGTGTTTAGCCTTATTTATGGTTACAATGATAATTGCAAGGTCCCTAAAATTTTAATAATAGAAGATCTATGGATTGTTTCCCAGCTTAAATGGTGTGAATTGACTATTGAGACACTTTCTTAACATTTACACTGAGACACTGAATTTGGTATTGGCTAACAGGAAGTCGGAACAATCTATACCCATCATCAGAAAACTGTAATTGTTGATGCTGATGCGGGTAATTACAAGAGAAAGATCATTGCATTTGTTGGAGGTCTTGATCTTTGTGTTGGGCGCTACGATACCCCAAGACATCCCATCTTTAGCACATTGCAAACAGTGCACAAAGATGATTACCATAACCCAAATTTTACGGTACTCTTTTAGCAATATGAATTGAATTTCCCACTCTTGTGCTTTTCCTCTCAATTTCCTTCTTAATTTCTGTTTCATCAATCTAGGGGCCTACCGTTGGTTGTCCTAGAGAACCATGGCACGACTTACATAGTCGAATTGAAGGTCCAGCAGCATATGATGTCCTCACCAACTTTGAGGAGAGGTGGTTAAAGGCTTCGAAACCCCGTGGCTTTCAGAAAATGAAAACGTCTTCTGATGACTCATTACTCAAAATTGAAAGAATTCCTGACATTTTACGAATCGATGATGCCCAATGCGTAACAGAGGATGATCCCGAAGGTTGGCATGTTCAGGTATGTTAGTCCTTCAAGTATATTTATTTTTTAATACTTATGTATCATTTTTTTCCTCAATGAACTTTCTGAAAATTCGCAGGTATTTCGTTCAATTGACACCAACTCAGTTAAGGGTTTTCCCAAAGACCCAAAAGATGCTCCAAGCAGGGTAAGACAGATTTCGGCTTCTAGGTTTCTCCTTATGTTCGTAAAAAGAATAGGAATTTATGATCATGGCTATAATGTAACAGAACCTGGTATGTGGGAAGAATGTGCTCATAGACATGAGTATACATACTGCCTATGTGAAAGCAATTCGTGCAGCCCAACATTTCATCTACATTGAAAATCAGTACTTTCTTGGTTCTTCCTATAATTGGACGAGTTACAAAACTTTAGGTAAGGACTCCAACCTTTTGTTTGTTCTGTGCAGTAGGGCTTTCTTAAAGTGATTGTTGATGATAAACAAGAATGAGAATTTGTGTTTATTTGCAGGTGCAAACAATTTAATACCGATGGAAATTGCTCTAAAAATTGCGAATAAGATTAAAGCCAAAGAGAGGTTTTGTGCATATATTGTCATCCCAATGTGGCCAGAGGGTATTCCTACAAGTACTGCAACTCAAAGGATTCTCTTTTGGCAGGTAGATTCCAAAATAGGTTGAATTTTTGAACATCTGAACATCAGAAAAATGAATAAGATTCAAATCACGATCCATTACATTATGATTGTTGCAGCATAATACAATGCAAATGATGTATGAGGTGATTTACAAGGCTCTAGAAGAGACGGGACTTGAGAAGGAATACGAGCCTCAAGACTACTTGAATTTTTTCTGCCTTGGTAACCGTGAGGTTCAAGGTGGTGAAGCCACTTCGAATGGTGGAAACACTAATTCCACGGCTACTCCTCAAGTAAATCTATTTTCCACAAGACTTTTTGGATTTTTTCTGCCTTGAATTTCTGCTATTGACACGTGTGTGTGTGTGTTTTTCTTTCCAAAAACCTAGGCACTCAGTCGGAAAAATCGGCGGTTTATGATTTACGTACACTCAAAAGGAATGATAGTGGATGACGAGTTCGTTATATTGGGATCTGCAAACATCAACCAACGTTCCTTGGAAGGCACCCGAGACACCGAAATTGCAATGGGAGCATATCAGCCTCATCATACGTGGGGACGAAAAGGCGCAAGTCCACATGGACAGGTAAAATTTGATAGATTACATTAAAGATTTGTAAATATGTACTACATGAATCGGTATTTATGTACAGAAGAAAGATTGAGTTTTTTGACTTAATGTGCATCCGATTGCAGATATACGGATACAGAATGTCACTTTGGGCAGAGCACATTGGTAGGCTGGAGGAGTGTTTTGAGAGACCAGAGAGTATGGAATGTGTGAGGAGGGTAAGAGCACTGGGTGAGTTGAACTGGAGTCAATTTGCAGCTGATGAGATAACCGATATGAAGGGTCATCTTCTTAAGTATCCGGTTGAAGTTGATCGAATGGGGAAGGTGAAGCCGCTTCCAGGTTGCCCGACTTTCCCGGACGTCGGTGGCACAATTGTGGGAACGTTTAAAGCCATTCAAGAAAATCTCACCATTTGAACAACAAAACCAAAATGTAGTAGAGAATTGTTTAAATCAGATGATACAATTGTTTGTTTAGATGGTCTTCTGTTCATCTCTTTGTTGTCCCATTTTTATGCCTTTAGGCACAGCAGGTCGGACTATAGTTGGTTAGGCATAGTATAGTCATTTGGTTTATTTATCAATTGAATTAGGTGGCTAATTTCTGTAGTTACATTAAATGTTGTGTTTTCTATCTCAATGTTATTGGCTAAATGACATTTGTCTCCTAGAAACATCCTAGCCTAATCAAGTGTTGGATTTAAGGTTTTCTTATCATTAGTGTGGGTTAGTGAGGCTGTATGAATAATCACGTGAAATTTCTCTAGAAGAATAAATGATGATTATAAAGTCAGTACAGATTTATATATCAACACTTAACGTCGGTGTTCCAATTAGGAACGTTGGTGTTGTACGCTATCGATTAAGCGTTGGTTTATAAATTCAAATTTAAAGAGAGATATACTATTACTAACAAGGGTACTTGGCCATTAGTAGTTGGGCACATGCCGTAGTTGGATATTTTATAATTTACCAAATCTGAATCTTGGATATTACTCTAATATTCTTTCCATCTCTAAATTAATGTCTAGTTTTTTTTTTTTATTCGTCCCAAAGTAATTGTCTTATTTGAAAGTTTTCTTTTTAAGACAACACTTTTATTATTTTAACCTTACTTTTTCTTTCTACTTTAATTATGGGTCATATGCACATGGGTATTAAAGAAAACTACACACTATATTGATATTAATAATCAAATCAATTATTTTTTCTTAATTCGTATCTTAGGTCAAACAAGACAATACTTTAGGAGACGGAGGGAGTATATGTTATGACCACTTGTGTCCATTATTAATTAATTTAGCACTCTCTTGATTTGTTTATTGTAATATAGATATTCTGGATACTAAACTAGGTAGATTTGAATGGGAATCAGAACAATAATTTGTAGCTGACTCCATTGAATAATATCCTAACCTAATAGTCAATGATTTTGTTATGAGGATTAAACAAACAATAATCTGCTTTCTAAAATTGAAAGTATGGGCATGCAATTTATAAACTAAAAGTACGGGCAAGTTATTCAAAAATACTCCCTCTGTTTTAAAATAAGTGTCGTTTTAGTTTTTTAAAATAAGTGTAGTTTTAGATTTGTAATGCATGTTTTGCTTAATTTACTCTTCTTTTCTCTCAAGTCCAAACAAATTAATCATCTCTTCATTAAATACTCTGTCTTCTCCCAATAGTTATCTCTTCCTAATTTATCTTTTCAACTACTCTTAGCACAAAAATTAAAGATATTTAATAGGGATAAATTTGTTAACCTACAAAATTTCTTAATATGTGTGCACAACTTTAAAACGACACTTATTTTAAAACGAAGGGAGTACTATTAGTTAGTAACTCATGCTTAAATCACTGACATGTTATTCATCATAAATTAAAAGCACAGGCTTGTTATTTGTAAATATTATGCCTCGTGCTTAAAGCACAGGCATGTTATTCATCATAAATTAAAAGCGCGAGTATATTATTTGTAAATGTAGTTAGTAACTCTGTGATTAAAGCATGAGCATGTTATTCATCATAAATTAAAAGTACGGGTATGTTATTTGTAAATACTACTCCATTAACTCGTAACTTAATAAATTAAAAGCACGGGCATGTTATTCGTAAATATTAGTTAGTAACTCGTGCTTAAAGCAGTGCATGTTAATTATAAAATTAAAAAAATTGAATTTATATTTTAAACAATATTTTTTATCATTTGGTTAGTAAAGCAATTTATTCAAGTCAGCTTATGAATATCTCAGTTACATGAACCTCAATTTATTCGAAATATATATATATATATATATATTTTAGGGAGAATATTTAATGGTTACTTTTTTATTTAATCATTAATGGTTACTCTCATTATCAATCATTGGATCAAAAATTAAAGGTTAAGATTTAACGGTTAGTTGGAAAATACAATTATATAATGCAAGTAGGTGAGTCATTTAATGCATTAAATTTCAACCTTTAATTTTTGATCCAATGGTTGATAATGAGAGTAACCATTGATGGTTAAATAAAAAAGTAACCATTAAATACTTCCCCATTTATATATATATATATATATATATATATATATCAAAAAGTAGTATCAAATTAATTTAAGCATAGTTATGATGTATACCAATAAAAATCATATAAAATTATACTACATCCGATCCAAGATATATGTAGTAGTATTATTTTAACAAAAAAAATTATTAAATTTTAAATGCATACTATATTATCTTTGTCCAAATTGAAGGAAACTCGTACATATTCTACCCTATTTTCACAAAAAGGCATTTAAAATATCAAATTGTCAAACAAAGAAAACTCGTACATCATATCATACGTCGTCGTCAACCGTAACTTATCTGTATTAACATCTTATTTTTCGTCTACTTTTTGAATAGTATAAGTAAATGTTCTAAATAGATATCATTACATTTATATTTTATGTATTTAATTAAGCACTAGTTATAGAACCCGTGCTCTGCACGGGTGCAATTTAACATTGAGATTAATCGATATATTTTAAGAGTATTTTTATAAAAATAAAAATAAAATTATAATTGATATAGGTATTTGTTGACTTAATGTTTTAAAAAAGTTAGGTTTTGTCAATATACGCAAATTGATGATCATTTTTAGTATAATACTTTTATTTTAGAATAAATATTTGTTATTTATTTGTATATGGGTATGAGTAAATCGTTACTTCTATATATTTTTTTTATTCCTAAAGTATCTTTCAATGATATCAAATTGTTGAATTATTTTTCATCTCGCTCTTAGTAAAGATATTTTAGACATATACTTGAGAATTTTTACAAAAATAGAAAATAAAATATTTACATTGTTATATATGCAGGATTTATAGTCTAGATTTCAATTAACATTTATGGAAATAGAAATTGGTTGGCTTATATTATAAACATAACAAAGAGAAAAAGTGATATACATCATTTAATCAAAAATCAAAACCAAATTTCCAAGGGAATATCAATAAAATGAAAAAAATCAAGAGTAGAAATAAAACAAAAAATTTAGTATAAATTATGTACCAAAATCAAAATAGAAATCGATACGTAAAATCATAAATCAAGAGCAATATCAACCCCAAAAATATTGCCTAACCAAAACCAAAATACCAAAAAGTGAAAAATTGAGAAAAAAAAAACAATAAAGATGTGCAAAATAAAAAGAAAAAATTTTAAAATCGAAATTGAACAATTCAACTACAACGAAACCCAAAAACATAAATCAGACACAAATTTAAAATAGAAGCTAAAATTAAATATCATGACCTATATAAACAAAACGAATCCAATACATCATGATCCGGAGGAGAGAGAGAAACCATCATTCATTCAGACAAATGATGTTTCACCTTGCTTATTGTCTACAAAAGGGAAAAGTTATCATGCAATCGAACGAATGGAGTGATGGGCACATGCTTTATAAGTTTTACAATACCAATAGAGATATCTCAAAAAATTGAAGGTCAAACCGTTTGGAATATAGAGTGGTAGAAACTATTGTAAAAAATAATTAATTTCATTATAAATATGTGGGAGTTACAAATAATGGAGCACTTAATAAAAAAGTAATTAGCAAGAAGGGAGTTACAAATCTCTCTCTCTCTCTCTCTCTCTATATATATATATATATATATATATATATATATATAAAGATATTAGAAACCCAACTTACTGATTTTAGAGAGAAAATGAAATTAAATATGGTGGTTACGAAGTAGAGATAACTATGGTTCATTTGAAATGAATTTTTTTAGAAAAATTAAATGTGTTATTAATCACTTAAAAAAAGGTTTTGAGCGAGTATTGTCATAGGGTAATAGTAATAGCTAATATTAATACTTATAAAATTAATATTATTAAATATATAATAGTAATACCTAATACTATTAATAGCTATTAATAATACTTATAAGATTAATATTATTGAATATCTAATAGTAATACCTAATACTATTATGTCGTAGTTATATACTACCTAATAATAATACCTATAAAATTAATATTATTAAATATCTAATAAGGTATAAATACTATATGTTAAACCTATTATTATTAGGTATAGTTATTAGATAAGAATATATTATTAGTAATAATAATAGGGATTACCCTCAGTAATAATTTTAATAAGGATTATTACTCTCATATCATAGCTATTATACTATTAGTAATTATAAAAGGGATTATAACTCTCGTATCATAGCTATTATACTATTAGTAATTATAATAGATATTATTACTTTGATATCATAGATATTATACTACTTCATTAGTAATTATAATAGAGATAATTATTTTTTTGATACCAAAATGAAGATGATTTATATATATATATATATACGAAGAGGCAAGTATTTGAATGAACCTGAATATCTTTTAAGTAGCCAATATCGGTTATAAAACATCTTCATGTGAGAATCTTCTTCCCCATGATATATGTAGCATTTTAAATAAATACATAAAATATAAATGGTTGAGTTGGTCTAAGGTGCATGTTTTAATTCAAAAGGGTGTGTGTTCAAATCTCACTAACAATATTGTTTTATTTTCTAGCTTTTCATTTCCTTGTCAATAGCTAAAGTTCCTTTACTAATGTATTTGAAGAATGATATATATCACAATATCATATCTATAGTACTTAGCTAAGACTATTAGCTAATGGTACCCTCCCTAGAATTCCAAAAGTCAAGCCATGAGAATGCATCTTTAACCAAAGGGGGTGAGGTATCACATCTTTAGGCATCCTCACCAATTTTAAATATATATATATATATATATAGAGATTTTCCTCCAGTCCACTTTTCCTAATTTAATATTATTTAATGTCTCAAAAAAACTAATGCTCCATATATACATTTTCAAATTCTGACCGTCCATATATATATAATGCAATCATTACCTATTTATATATTTTAGCTGTATTATAATTACTGTAATTATAGCCTTAATTAAAGTACTATTAGTTTCCATATTTCTTTTAACCTTTCCATAATAAACATGTCCAAGAAAAAAAATTATATATGTGTTTAAGAAAACCCTATATAATTTCCTTTTTTTTTTTTTCTGCACTTCCCTTCACCTCATGTGTCTTTATATATATCAAAAAAGACTACCAATCATCTCTTACTTTACATTTTACTGTATTAAAGTTGTTGCGTAATTGAATGCATGAATTACAGATTTCAAACTTAATTAAAATAAGTGGATCAATATACTTAGGGCTTGTTTGTTAACTATTTCTGTTTTACATTTTTTATTTCTGTTTTTAATTTTTAGTGAAAAATAAAAATAGAAATGCGTTTGACAATCATTTCTATTTCTGAGAAACTAAAAACGCTTCTCATTTTTTCCTAAATTCTAGAAATAAAAAAATTTTGTTTCTCGCAGAAGAGAAACATTTCTCACCCAAAATACAGAAGGGCCAAGATCAATTAGGTTGGATCTTTGAACTTTGACACGAGAAATTCTCAACCCTAACTTTTTTCCTCCATGTGTGTGTGTGTATATATATATATATATAGAATTGGGTTTTCAAAAGAAAAATAAATAAAAAGTTTAATCCTAAAATTAAATAATCAGAAATTAGAAACAGTAATTGAAAGATGATGGGTACTTGAACAATAATAAAATAGAGTTGGACAAATGTATGTATGTATATATGAATATTAATTTTTATTTTTTATTTTTTATTCACAATTTTTTTAATAATAGATAAAATGTGAATTATTATTCTACACCTTTTAAGTTGGATATAATATATGATGAAGTTGTAATGTATTAATAGTTTTGGGAAAAGAGTTTAACTTTGTGAAAGAAAATAGAAGTGTTTATCAAACACGACATGTTTCAAGAAACAGAAATAAATTGAAACAGAAACAAAGTAAAATTAGAAACATGTGAAATAGAATAAAGAAACAGAAATGTTACCAAACACTACCTTAGTTTCTAATTAACTGTTTCTTTTTTAGCAATAAACTTAAATTTTGAATTTACTTAAAATAAGTGGATCAATATAGTTAGTTTTACCAAAGTATCATCTATAGTTATTTCAAAAATCCAAAATTATGAATAAATCTCTTAATCAAATTCAATTCTAATCAACTAAAATTAAGGACTTCATATCTGAAAAGATCATAATTTACTTTTTTTTTTAATTTTCAATCATGTCTCTTTTCTCTCGGGATTGTGCTGGCGGATCCAATAATTCCCCCTTTCATGGGAGGGGCCTCCCTGTAGGGCAATAGGTTTATCAGCCAAAATAAATAAATAAATAATAGGTCAATTTTTTTTTTAAGAGTACTTTATATACTCCCTCCGTTTTAAATGCAAAAAGTCAACTTTTAATTTTTTTTTTTTTGTTAACTAAGTTAAGATTTGACCGATAATTAATATTAATTTTTATAAAGTTATGAAAGTTTTAATACATAATATTTTTAAGATAGTTTTTAATTAATAACCTTTTATTTCTTAAAATATAATCAAAGTATGTAAAATTTTAATTTGAGTTAGTCACATGTTGACTTCTAAAAAATGAAAATAGACTCTTTGCCTGGAACGGAGGGATTATTTTTTTATTAATGTATTTTTCAATGCACAAATGATTAATTTTCTTATTAGATTAATGATGGTGTAGATGGCTCCTTTGTGAAAACAGTAATTGGTAGCTATATCACCCGTAATGATAAATGGGTCTAACCGTCCAAACATTGAGCCATGCAAAACTACTGTCAGTGCATGTGCTGTATCTACTGCTCTGTAGATACTAAAATGAGGATCAAGACTTTAACTTAATAAACAAATTATGCAAAAGAATGCGATATCATATTATTCTAAATTACAAATATATATGGTTTGTGTAAGTACTTAGTATGTGGGATGTGCAAACTAATTCGAAAATAAAATTAAAAATAATTTTGCAAAGAATACGTTTAAGTGTCTAGAGGGTTGAATTATTAGGCATGGACGATCTATAATCGACTCAAGTTTGACCTAATTAAAAAATGCCGCTCACTCAGACCAACGTTGATCACTAGCCAGTTCAGTTCGGCAACCATAGTGAACTTAATTGTCAACCTATTAGAACAGAGTTGGATTTCCCAACAACTCGATACAGGTGCTAGGAAGCATCAGTTTCGTTTTCTACTCAAACTTATTTCACATGCAATGTGGGTACAAATAAAAAATAACCCACAGCTAGAAACATGTTTACATTAATGTTTTTATTTGATAGTGATAATGCATTGTTTTTAATTTGTATTATTACGTTGATTTTATATAAAAAAAATGTATCAATTATTAAATTAAATTTGTTTGAAATTACAGAGAATTTTTCATTCTTTTAGGAGAGAGAGAGAGAGAGAGAGAGAGAGAGAGAGAGAGAGAGAGAGAGCATTTTGGAAATAATTTTTTGATAGCAGATAAATGGTAATATAGCAATTTGATTATTAATATATTTTTTAAAAATACAATAAAGGGTAATATAAGTAATTTGTCTTTAATATGAAGTGCAATATTTAGTAAAAATGGGATGCATTATGTATGTAGTAAGGTTAATTGAGTGAGTGAATCTGGTTGAAATCATTTTAGACAAATAGAGACTGAGGGTGCATCGGTGTCCAAACATAAACAAATGGCGCATATCTGACCCACATACTGGGGGGGTAAATTCAGTCCCCACCCAAACCCAGATCCAAATCTCTCCCTCTCCTCTCTCTCCTCCCACAAATTCATTATATACAGAGACAAATTCGCTCTTTGTAAGAAACAAGTATCTCTCTCTCTCTCTCTCTCTCTCTCTCTCTAACTTCTCTATTCCAATTATGGGTTCCCAAGCCAACGGCTCCACCGACTTCAAGTTCCTCATCTATGGCCGCACCGGCTGGATTGGTGGCCTCCTCGGTAAGCTCTGCCAAGCCCAAGGCATCCACTACACCTACGGCTCCGGCCGTCTCGAGGACCGCCGTTCCCTCGAAGCCGATCTCGCCTCTGTTAACCCCACCCACGTCTTCAACGCCGCCGGTGTAACTGGCCGTCCCAACGTCGACTGGTGCGAATCCCATAAGGTCGAGACCATCCGTACCAATGTAGTCGGCACTCTGACCCTCGCCGACGTCTGCCGGGAAAAGGGTCTGGTTCTGATCAATTATGCCACCGGGTGTATCTTTGAGTATGATTCCGGTCACCAGCTCGGATCGGGTGTCGGGTTCAAGGAAGAGGATACTCCGAATTTTATTGGATCTTTCTATTCCAAGACCAAAGCAATGGTGAGTTGCTGTTTTATCATTTTCAATCGTATTTCCTAGAATTTGTAATATGAATGAAATTTTCATTTTGACATTCTTGATTTTGTGTTACTCTATCTGCTTCACGCATAAGCCAGCGTAGAACTTTGTGAGATCCGTTTGAACATGATTTTTTCGTGTTAGTGGTGATTGGGCTTATGTGTTTGTGATTGAAAATGTGGTAGATCTTGGATTTATTGGCTTTTATGATGAAAATATAGTCAATTTAACAAGGTATTTGAGTAATGTTTGCTCTGTTAAATAATGATATAGATCCAACCGGTGTGTTAACCCGGTGATTGAAAATGATAATGCTATAGATCCAATTCTTGATTCTCGAACTTCGTGTTAATCTGATGTGTCTTTCTTGTTATTGTGATTGGTCAGCTCCTTGGATGGAAAAATGGATCTTTTGTATAGGTGATTTGGATCATTGGATTAATCCACAAACTTGACTTGAGCATCTGATCAGTTCGATGTGATCATATTGTAATTGAACCCTTTTGACATGAAGGATAAGTGGCATGCATGCTGCTGACTAATTGTCTGACTTTCCATGTTTATGATGCTCGTTGCTTTGTATTATAGTGAACTATAGTTTGCGTATCACACGGATATTCTATTTTTGGAGGTCTCATTTTAAGGTGAGTGAATACATATTTAGTCAAAAGTAGGGGTTCAGAGCATTTCCTACTTAAACTGGACATTACCAATTTATTGTTTGACTTCTATTCTACAATGGTTTTTTTTTTTTTTGGATTTTACTTAATTCACTTGACAACTTGATTGAGGTCTTCTTTTGTTCAACTCCCCTGTTTTTCAAAGTGCTACTTACATTTTTATTCTTGTTTTATTCAAAAATGAACTCATATGTCGATCATATTTCCACGTCCGATGTTGGAGCTTTATGACATTTCTATTCTGATTCCTTGTGGGACTTCAATGTGATT
The DNA here is from genome assembly GCA_016624345.1 of Platycodon grandiflorus. Taxonomy (NCBI): domain Eukaryota; kingdom Viridiplantae; phylum Streptophyta; class Magnoliopsida; order Asterales; family Campanulaceae; genus Platycodon; species Platycodon grandiflorus. The sequence goes on along the minus strand of CM028364.1, from coordinate 3,886,490 downwards.
ACTCCACACCAGTATGATTGTATTTGCTCAACTTCATATGCTTACAAAATTACTAATTATACTTTTGACCCCTCATCTACCAAATGTATTACTATATACATATCCACCAATTTTCTCTTGTGTCCAAATGACAAATAATTTGTAAATATAAAATATTTGGGGAAGACTCTACTATATCAAATTTAATCACCACAACTAATGGTGAAATTATTATTGTTTCAGAAATCTATTCCCTATGGTATTAGTTGATAGCTCCATTTTATACTATTTTCTTTAAATTTGATTGTTGTTCATGCTTATTGTCTTTTATTGAAGGTGGAGGAGTTGCTAAAGAACTATGAGAATGTATGCACACTACGTGTCAGAATGCCCATTTCTTCTGATTTAACCAATCCCCGCAACTTCATCACAAAGATCACTCGATACGACAAGGTGGTCGACATCCCAAACTCGATGACAATCTTAGATGAACTCCTCCCCATTTCCATTGAAATGGCAAAGAGGAACCTTACTGGAATATGGAACTTCACAAACCCCGGTGTTGTCAGCCACAATGAGATTTTGGAGATGTATCGTGATTATGTTGACCCTAACTTCACGTGGAAGAATTTTAATCTGGAGGAGCAGGCAAAGGTGATTGTTGCTCCAAGGAGCAACAACGAGCTTGATGCAAACAAATTGAAGACAGAGTTCCCAGAACTCTTGTCCATCAAAGAATCCCTCATAAAGAACGTGTTTGAGCCAAATAGGAAGACCCCGGTAGCTTAAAAAGCTTGAAAGACAGAAGTTCGAAAGTTTTGTTTTTCTGTCATTATTTTATTTTAGTTCATATGGGATGCATGATCTCTCTGAAATATAGTTCCTCTTCCCACGTGACATGCACGATTGCTATATCTCTACTTTTGGGTCTTCTATTCGTCAAAAATTGATTATGAATAAAGTTAGCTTGAAATGATTTAGTAATTCATTGTGATTTCTTCAGTTTCCTGAGCAGCTTTAATTGTTTTGCATACCCTTTTTATCCTTGTACAGTATTAGTTTGCTCTCTCTCTCTCTCTCTCTCTCTCTCTCTCTCTCTCTCTCTCTCTCTCTCAATCGTTAATGGCGGTTGGAGTTCTTCTCCTGGCTTTGTTCTTCCTTGGTACGTATTACGTAACGTTCATTACCTCCAATTCACATCATCAAATAATAATTTAAAATTAACTTTTCTAGAAAAATACAATTAAATATTATAGAAGTTTTTATTTTTTGTTCTATTTTTACCTCCAATTCTGTCATTGAAAATGGAATAGTAATTTTTATTTTTGTAATTAAATAAAAACTTGACATGTTTAAAAGAATGTTTTAAAGAAAAAAAGTTTTGGGTTAGAGGATGTTTAGAAAGCGAATTCTCAATTAGTGTTTGAGCTCAGGTCTTATATTTTCAATCCAGTTTACTCTAGCCAAGAAACCTATGTTCGAGGTCAGCTTAATTACATTATGAATCAAGTTAAACGAGTCGAGCTCTAGGTTGACTCAAACGCAAGTAAAAAATAAATAATTAAATAAATAAGAATACAATATAAGATAAGTTCTCTGTAACATTATGAATCAAGCTAAACAAGTCGAGCTCTAGGTTGACTCAAACGCAAGTAAAAATAAATAAGAATACAATATAAGATGAGTTCTCTATATCGATCGATGGAGTTTGTGATTTTAGACTCTCTTTTCAGAATTTGTGTTTGTGAATCAAAAGGCACACTTGCACATGTGTGTATAAGTACTCTCTCTTACTTTATCTTCGATCACACCCACACACAAACAACCCTCATATATATAAATTGTATAAAAATTATTGGAGTATATAATTTATGGTTACCTATTTGAACCTAAGTGACCAAGCTGGTAGCCTAAATCATGTTTCTGCTCAACTCGAACCGAGTCAAGCCAGCTCAAGCTCTAAATAAGCTGAGCCTGAGCCCGCTGGGTTCATATAACCGCCCTAAAATAAAGCATGGTGAGAATAGTGAGCAAGAAAATAACGAGCCTGAGAGCATAAGAGACAAGAAAGAGAAGGGAGCGAGAATGTCTTTTCCAAACATTGTCAGCTTTACTACAAAGTTAACAGAAACTTACCATATATCTGTATCTTGTCTTTTTTTCCAGTTTAAGGCTCCCCGTATCCCTAAAGATCTCAAATTAGATTAGTTGTGTGACTTGTGTCCTAGAATCCCATTGTTGTAATGAATAGAAGAGCCTTTGATGAATTCTTCTTCTTAATTAGACATGGAGAAGCTCAGGTCATCTTCAAGATTATAAGGAGCACAAGAGTTGTAGACGACTAGTTAGGAGCACACCTTCTTGGTTCCATCAATCCACCAAATAGCACCGGATATGATCGGCTTCTGTGAAATGGCCGGTCCCAAAACCCTTACTATACCGAGAAATACCTTTTTTTGTCTTTCCAACAGCAGAGAAAGACGGGGTGGCTGGCTCCACAGTAACACTGATTCCGGGAGTATGTATGTGTCGACTGTGTAAGTCGATTTCGGTGCCCCATATTTTTTGGTCACAGTCCTTTCAAAAATTCCAAATATATCATAGCTAGCCATCTAAGACAAATAGTGAGAACGAGGGGTAGTTGAAAAACCATGCGCGTTCAGACAATGTGACAGTCATATCACACACACTAGCATCTCCAATCACAAGCCGAAGGTTAGTTGTGTTGTAGAGCTGTCTACACAGGAAATCAATGTAATCGGTAGATGCATCGAAGACTATCCCACGATCTACCGCAGCAACGGGCCAGCTAATGTGACTGGATTCCTAAGCTAATTCCCAGTCCTTGTGCTTCCTCGATCGAGTCCATAACATATGCTGATCAGAGAGAAGCATATTCGTGGTTAGAAACATTAGAGAACTAATATTGAAAATGCCACACTAACAAAAACTAGTTATTTCCATGTTAAGAACATTTTGGCGAGACAGATGGTCCTGTGACGTTTTATGGGAATTTCCGCCTTTCGAACTTGTGAGAAAGAAAGAACACGTATGCAGCCTCTCCGTTACAATGATTCTTGTAGGCATGTAAAATTGAAGCCATGTAAGTTTGAAGGGCGGCACCACATGTTAATCGCTCTCCTAGTGAAACACCCGTGGTCCATTGCACCATCAGGGTTAACATTACAAGGGAAAAATTGGTGGAAAAATAGAGGACAAGGTCATGGGTTGTTACCTACTCCAAATTATCAGCATTTTCGTCCAAATACCCAACATCTCCAGCACTATCATCATAAACCACCCAACTACTACATGCCTCCCAATCCATACATTGACCCAAATGCTCCTTGTCAAATATGTCATAAGCTAGGCCATCTTGTTCCCACATGTGCTGACAGAACCAATGTTGCCTTTACTGCTCAATACCCACAAAACTTATACCAATCTTCTGTTTCATGGCTCATCAATCCTATGTCCTGGATTCAGGTGCAACGAATCATATGACCTCCACCACTGAGGGCATGTACGACTACTCCCCTTACTCAAGTACTGATAAAGTAGTTATTGCTAATGGATCTCAATTACCTATTCGTTTTGTTGGTAATTCTCAATTTACTCATGGTGCTCATTCTTTCTCATTGAATAATGTCTTGTGTGTCCCCACACTGCACAAATCCTTGTTATCTATCCGTAAGTTTTCTTATGATAAAAACTGCTATTTTGAACTTGACGCTTTTGGATTTCGTATAAAGGACAATTGTACGAGGGCAACTATTCTTTCTAGCAGTAAGCTCGGATGGGCTTTATCAACTGTCTTTTTGAACTCTAAGAGGAAATATATTCCTTCCGAATGCAAGGGTAATTCTATGATTCCCTTGTAAAAAAAGTGATGATTTTGGAGGTCACTCATCATGTAATTAACCAGTTTATTGCTCTTGACTTTTCTTCACCATATTCTTTGAATGAGAAAAATGTTCGAGCCCGTAATCTATTCCACAACGCAGGTCCCAAGGAGAGGTACTCTGTGACACATTGCTTACATTTGAATGTGGGAAATCGTGACATTTATGCCATTGCCTCGCCTACTCAAGATGATGACTCCTATGGCAAGCTGAAGCCCAAGTTTTTTGCTCAGAAAGTTCTTTCTGTTGCTAATAAAGCTGGTCATCCCTCTGCTTTTGGTATGCTTTTGCAGGAAGGTTGTGTGAGTGGTCCTTGGATAGCAAAGAGAGCCAAGGTTCTTGCAACTTCAGATGGTATGAGTTGCCAAAATAAATTCCAGGGAAAAGATTATGAGTTTGGCTCTGTAACTACCATTAAGGATATGGAAGACTTCAATTCTCGGACCCGACGAGAGCTACTTTCGAGCTCTGCATTTTGCTCCTAAACTCCCTTTTACTGAGTTTGTTTTCATTTTTCTGTGATTTTCAGTGCTTGCATCATGGTTTCGGCTAAAGTATTACATTGATCTCGATGCTCTAGCCTCATCTGCTCCTATTCTTTACTTCGAAAAACCTCACCCCTCAAGACGGATACTATTGTGTTGTTACCAAAGATTTCAAAGTATAGTTTACATTAGATTGTTGTCATTAATCTTGTTTGTGTTTCTTTTCGAAAAAAATTAATATGATGATGGTTGCAAATACAGGAAATAAGTGAGAGCTGCTACAACACCATATGAAAATGATCATGGGCTGAAATTGCTAGTGTTGCTTCAAAGCCAAGCAGTCTTTCAATTATCGGTTAGAGATTCAAGACTTGCACGTGCGTGAGTGTGAGTGTAACCAAAATTTTCTAGTATAAATGAGCTTCAAGAAGGGTTTTGAGAAGGAGGGGTTTTGTGATGGAGGGAGAGTTTTGCAATGGAGGGACTCAAAGATTTAATCAGAATCTAAATCAAATCAATTTCTTATTTTTGTCCCTTTTCTGTTAGCTAACGGCATTAAAAGTCCAAGCAAAAAAAAAAAAAGTCACGTGTTCTAATTTGATTGGATGGTGGTACAGGAGATCTGGAGTCGGTTATGGCAGACCAAATGAGTGATGATGGAAGCATTTAGATCAAAACAGGTTTTAGATTGTTTGTGCATATACTAGGCCTAGCATGGGTCTATAACTAATGTTCTAAAAATCGCTAGGCGGGCGCTAGGTGCCAGAGCAGGGCCTAGCGCCTAGGGGCCTAGTCGGAGTCTAGGCGGGGCCTAGAAAGCGAGACATAATTACACATTAGGTCCATACTAAACCTGGTGCAACAATAGTAAATAGCTAAATATGATCAAATAAACTAAAAATAATGATTACATTACAAGATTAAAAATTAAAATCAAATTCTCTATCATTTCAAAGTGGAGGGAAGAAGGGAATACTTCAATAACTTGAGGGGGGGAGGGAAAATACTTTAATAACTTGAGGGGGGAGGTTGTCATTTTGGGGAGGTTGTCATTTTGAAAAGTGAATTAAAACCCTAAAACTAAAAGCTGACCGCCTGTCTCTCTCTTACAATTCACAAAGTTTTCACAGACGCCTCTCTCTCTCTCTCTCTCTCTCTCTCTCTCTCTCTCTCTCTCTCTCTCTCTCTCTCCCTCTCTATCACTATGAGATAGATGACTGGATTTCAACGCCGACAACAATCTCTCGCTCTCTCTTTCTCTCTCGCTCTCTCTTAATTTCTCTCACTCTCACTCCCTCTTTCCCCTCTTCATTGGCATATCACCTCCTTTTCCACCGTAATCAATCCAGTCATTTCGACTATTTCCAACCTGTGGATCTCAGTCACGTTGACTCCCCCTCCTCCGACGCCAAACTTATCTAAGCCTACCTCTCAGAAGATTGAGGACGTCATTCATCGCATCGTCGTGCGTCGCTCTGCCCCTGATTGAGTCCCCTTCCTCCGAGGTTCCTCATACTGGGTCCCTCCTCGACAAAACGCTTACGACATCGCTCAAATCGGCTGGACGTTAGGGGCGCCTAGGCTGAATAAGCGGCAATTTTTCATGGTGGCAATTTTTTGTCCGATTTGGCCCTAGTCGCAGCGTTTGGGGGGCGCCTAGAGCCTAGTCGTGGCGTTTGGGGGGGGCCTAGTGCCTAGGCGGGCGCCTAGAGCCTAGTCGTGGCGGTTGGGGCGGCCTAGCGCCTAGGCCGAGCCTAGGCGGGTGCCTAGAACGATTTTTCGAACACTGATATTTAGTTATATAAGGGGACAATGGTTCTGCAGAAATAAAGTGTGATGAACATAAATTCCAAGTCTTCTAGCAATACAGGACCACCACCATTTAAAAGCCACACTCCTCTTCGTGAATGGTTCCTGTTGAACTCTGTCTTGCTTTTGTGATTGATGGTTATTTCGTTTGAATGTGCTCTCTCACCCTCATTACTCTCTTTGAAATTGATTGGCGTTGCTGTAGTATTTTAGGTGTAGTTCATGGGTGGTTTATTTTTCTAGTCAGATACGTGTTATATGTGATGAGCAGTAAACTTTGCTTCGCACACATGCAGGTGCCTGATGAAAGCCGACTGTTCAAAGATATCTCTCGAAGGAAGCAAAATATGAGTACGCCTCGTGAGACAAGTCACTTCAGCTTAGGGAATATGGTAAATAAGATGTATGTCAAGAATATGTGGTCGACAAGTAAGTGCAGCTTAATTGGTAAGACGCTTCACCTACAACCGATAGGTCGTGGGTTCGAGTTATCAGGGGGTAAGTGGGGAACCACTATTGATCCTCTTGAAAAAAAAAAAGAATATGTGGTCATCTGTTTCTTCTTGTTGTTCTTATATGCCCTAGGTTCTGAATTTATGTATTTGCATTTTTAATTACAACAAAGCTCCCGGTTGTCAGAGAGAATATGAAAGTCATGCGGCTGTCAACACTGTTGCTTTTCAAACATAAATCAGGTGTGTGTTGGACTCTTCCCAATTCGGCATATCTTTGCGTGATTGTGTAACTGTTGTGTTGCTCTCAAATCAGATGCGGGCTGGATCCTTACCCGTGTTGTGCATTTTTTCTTGTCCATATAATGTTGTACAAGTAATGTAATCTTGGTATATTGAAATTTTCCCTATATTTATGAAGAATTTTTGACTACTGAAGAATTTTTGCATCTTATATACAAAAACTTCTTTTGCCCACTTCAATTTTGTTATGACAATCATGAAGATACTATCTTATGTTTGATATTTTATTCTCTTTAGGTTTATCTAGAAATCATCTCGTGCAATTCTTCATTCATGTCTTTATTTTTGCTGAGAAATAAAGATAGATAGTGTGCCAATAATTTCTTTCATCGAATCATTGTAGATGAGTCTCAAGTGTTCATTTTTTGGGTGTCAAATTCTTTCATCGAATCATTCGCAAATTAATTACAGTATTTAGGCTCTTTTCTCATGAGTGTGGATGTGGATGTGGAGGTGGAGGTGGAGGTGTAGGTGGAGGTGGAAGTGGCGGTGCGGGGATGAGACGGGAATGGGATTGGGAACGGGACCAATATCCCCAGGATTTAAAAAAAAAGAACCCAGGATTAAAAAAAATTTAATAATAATAAATTAAAAAAAGAGTATCTAAAACAACGCTTTTTATAAACGTTGTAGTATATATAACAACGTTTTTTTCAATTGAAGACAACGTTTTATCATAAACGTTGTTATATATCTTAGACAACGTTTTTTTAAAAATGTTGTGTTAGATATAAGACAACATTTTCTTAGATATAAGACAATGTTTTTTCCAAAACGTTGTGTTAGATATAAGACAATGTTTTTAAAGAAAATGTTGTCTTAGATATAAGACAACGTTTTTTCCAAAAAAACGTTGTCTTATATCTAAGACAACACGTTTTTTCAAAAAACGTTGTCTTAGATATATACGTTTTTGTGTTAGATATAAGATAACGTTTTTTAAAAAATGTTATCTTAGATCTAAGACAACATTTTAAAAAAAAAAAAAACAATGTCTTATATCTAAAATAACGTTTTTTCAATGTTGTCTAATGAAACTCAGAGAATGAAATTTCAACTTGGAAGGGGTTTTAGACAATGTTTTTTTACAACGTTTTTCAAAATGTTGTAAAAAAATGACCCTATTACAACGTTGAAAAACGTTGTTTTAGACCTATTACAACATTTTTTAAACGTTGTTGAAAGTCTTTTTTATTGTAGTGATATATCCTCGTACTATTTAGAGACTATTAACTTGATTTCTCGCACTATTAATTTAAGTTGTAAATGTGACCTAAATTGATAACGGTCATTTGGTATGTAAAGGACTCAGCTAATATGGTATATTGTAGAGGTAAGTTGAAAGTCTAGATAGAAAATAAATGATAAGATTATAATTTTAAATAAAGTGAATATTTTATGTTTTTTTACCCCTTTTTTTAAATAATGACTAAACAAAAAAAGTAAAATTAAAAGTAATAACCCTCCCTTACAAAAATAAATCATAAATATGTATATATATGTACATAATATCCTAGATATATCAACCAAGTGATGAATGAGATCGATAATGTTTTAGGAAGAGGATTATTGTTTTTAATTTCACTTTTTGCTTAATTAGTTTTATTTCAAAAAAAAAAGGTGAAAGTAGAAATAAAAAAAAAAGAGGAAATTGCATATTTTATTAAAAAAATATTATTTATTTTTTACCTAATGACCTCTACAAATATTTTGTCATATTAAACAAACTATTATCAATTTAAATTACATTTATAGTTAAATTAATAATATATACGTAATATTTATAATTTTAATAATACAAATATTAAATTAAGGATGTCAAATACTATAATACGAAGATCAAAAAAGTAGGCAACTCTACCATTTATGCAATGCAAATGTAATGCGTAGATTGTTGTTGATGTTGATGGTATCAATTAGTTCGAATAAAGTGCCCACACAAATCAACGTTCAGGCCAGGCCAAGAATGGGCTTTTCGTTGACTTTATGGGGGGTAAGGAAAGGCCAATAGTTTTGCAGTTAAAGGGCTGTAGGCTGTAGTGTAGCTCCTATCCTATCCTATCCTGTGAATGTGGATTGGTCCTCAAATTAAAAGAGACTCAGAAATTTGGGTCTTACTAGCTTCCCAATTACCAATTGGGCTTAGTTGTGGGTCACACTACTACTACAATCTATTGCCCAGTTGCCCAAAGGTCTTCAATATGTTTGTAATTAAAATTGAGTAATGCTATGGGTATCTAAAAAAGTACTAAATTTTTTGCACCAAATAATATGTCAGCTTATGTAATGCATTAATCATGATTTTTAATTTTATTTTTTTGTACCACATCAGCTAACACATTATTTACTAAAAAAATTTGGTACTCTTTAGATACTTATAGCATTACTCATTAAAATTTGACTAACATGTATCCCAAAGAAAGGAACTACAGTATTTTAAAAGTTTAAATTTAGTCAATTTTATTTGGACAAACTACCCAAATGGTCCCCTTAGAAGTTCACTTTTTTAGATTTGGTCCTTTTATACTGCAAATAGTCCTTGAACTCAAACATTGTTAGGATTTGGTCCTTCTGTCAAGTGCCGTTAATTTTTTCCTGTTAAGTCACGTCACGTGCCTCTCACGTGATTTTTCGTAGGGGTAAAATTGTCAGTTCCATTTAAAAAATACACTTTCCAAACTAGAAGGGTCTATATGTACACTTGGCAAACTTGTTGTCTTCAACCTCCAAACAAAGCAACAGCTCTGCAGAAATGTGAAAACAAAAGCAAAGGTGTTACTAGAAAGCTTAACCATGTAAAATATTGTAATATTAATGCTAAAGAATTTTAGTTTAAAACTAAGTATAATAAGGCAAGGTAAAAGCTCATAAAAAATCAACTTAATCCTCAAATTTCGATTCCATTTTTCTATTAGCAAACAATACTAACATTCTGCCCTTCAGAAAAAAGAATCACTCACATATTTTCCTTTCTTGAACCATTCATTTGAAGGATTTGGCCCATCCGAATACTTTCCTGTTCAAATCAAAGATTAAATTTTACCCTAAATTGCAGTCCCATAATTGTTCTGTTCTCTCTCTCTCTCACACACACAGTGACAGAGTAAAACCTCCGATGAAAGAAAACCATCTCCAGCAGAAACGGGGGCATCCAACAGATAACCCTGAAAATTCATTATCACTTTAGCAAAACCCATCATCGATTTCCGCCATTGATGAACGTGACATCTTTAGGCGGTTTCACTCTTCTTCAATCGAGAACAAGAAATTGATTTTGTACGAGCTTCGTGATTGAATATTATAGAAGTTTGGCAGAGGTACAAGACTCGCCATTGGAAAACACAGTAGAGAGAGAAAGTGATTTTAGAGAGAAAAATTGAATAATAGTATAAAAGTTTTGTTGAAGAATACATGTAAAAAAAAATTAAGGGGGAAAGAAAGAGAGATTGAGAAAAAGAAGTGAGATCTAGTGATTTAAAAGGAAGAAGCAAAGAATGAATGTAAGTGCTAGAGAGAGAAAGTGAGAAGACGAGGAGGAGGAGGGGGTTTACAGTAATGGATGGGGGAAAGAAAAGGAAAATTCAGAGAGAGGAGAAGAGAAGAAAATGAAATTGGATTATTTGTCATTATTACACTATTGTCCCTGTACTTTTAACTTGAAAATGACATTTATATCCTCATATGCAATGCACTTGAAGAGAGTTAACAGAAAAAATTAGACGGAATTAGATGGAAGGACCAATTGCGTAAAAGGATTTAGTATGAGGACGACTGGCATCAGATTTTTTTGCAAAAGAACCAAATTCAAAAAAGTAAATTTTTACAGGGACCATTTAGGTAGTTTGTCCATTTTATTTCATTTACAAATTTCAATGCTACTAGAATAGATTTCGTTGTCACTATAAGTCTTTATAATTTTGAAATTTTTTTATTTTTGATTCCACCAGCTTTATTTCTATTTTTTTTTTTTTAGTCATTATAAAGGAAATTCAGACTCTCAAAGTCATTACCTAGAATCATATGATGTCAGACCTATCTATTTCCTAAAATGAGTGAAATGGTTAGTTCTTAAACAAGGAGTTGATACTTGATAATATGAACACCTAACTATTTCCTAAAATCAGTAAAGAAATAGTTCTTAAACAAGGAATGTATAATATGAATAAATTTATTTACATTATAAAAAATATATATGTACATTTGGTGAACAAATGTTTGAACATTTTTCAACAAAAATGGGTGAAAAAATAAATTTTGAATTCGGTTATTTAATTATTTTCAAGGTGAAGTTTCATGATTTTGGGGTAAACTTGTGGATGAGCAATGGTAAATCTACTTCAAGCATCGAATGTGATGAATGTGCAAAATGTATATAATTTTAGGATGTTTTTAGGTTTGTTTTCTCTTTAATAATGTGTTTATTATAGCAAAATTAGTTGTTTTAGTTCAATTCACTACCTTTGAGCTTATTTGTGTAGACTTGGAGCATTTCGATGAAAAGCTTAAGCTTGGGTGGTGATTTAGAGTTGAAAGGAAGAGGTTCGAACCATTAACATTGTTCGTGGGCAGGTTGCGATTTATTTCGCGAGTGAAATTTGAAGGTAAATGTTCCAATTGAAGACAGAACGGTTCGCACCCGCGAATTAGCAGATTTCGGCAGATTTAATGTTTCACCCTTTATTAGTATCAAAGTCTAAAGACATGTCTAAATTAGGGAAAAAAACTTTTGAGTTCACCCCCCATCCCTTTCGGCCTTTCGGGTCTGTATCCCACTAGATGAAAAGAGGGAACGCGTGCTCCCTCTATACACTCTCATACTCTCTACAAACATTTCGTTTTCATATTTTCTCTTCATGTAGGGAGGATTTTTTATTGTGAATTCAAGATTTAAGACTTCGTGAAATTGGCTTCAAATCTTCTATTACACTTTCTATCACACTCTCTATCCCATTAAATCTCAGCCCTACACTTTTTCTTATAAAAATGGTAAAAAGAAGACAAGTTAAAATAATAAGGACACATGTAAGACTAAGATAAAGTGAGACACAGAGTATGATAAAGAGTGAGATAGAAGATTTGAAGCCCGTGAAATTATCATTTGGAATCATTTTGGAGACAAGTTTTTTCTCTTTCCCTCTCTTTAACATTTTTTCAATGTTATCCAAAGTTAGTTGCTTTCCTTTGTTATTTTAATTAAAAATCTCTTTAATTTATTTTAGTTTATTAATTTCAAATCCAAGAAAATTAATGTCTAAATAATTTAAATTGTAAATTTTTTGGAATTTGATTCAAAGTCTCTTTGAAATTCACATCCAAAATACTGTACGATAAGTTGTGCGGTTGCAATAACATTTAGCGATTATTTTGAAAATCACACAACAAAATGGATGCTTTGTATGCAAAAGGGGTCCTAACTACAGGACGGTGGTTAAAATATGGATTATTCCACCACAATTTTCAACTAAGGCATTGTGCTTTACTCGAAAATTAAAGTGGCAATAACGTAGCACGGGGATTATGACAATGTTATCGAAAAGAAAATAGAGAAATCATTTGTCACATTCCTCTCTCTAAGAAAGAAAACTCCTACTATTAGAACCCCACCTAGATCTTAAATTTGCATATCACTCCACAGCTTTTTGTTAACTCTCTCTCCTAATACTCATAAATTCCAGTTCCTCCTTATCACGAATCTCCAGCGAAAAATCCCTCAACACATGAGCCTTACCACCATCGCCGCCGCTGACACTCGCCGGCGCCATACTAGACCTCTTTGTCCCCGGCTTAGGCCCAACTGTAGCAGCCACCATATTTGACGTCATCATACTATTGTATAAAGCCGGCGACGCCGCCCGAACTTCCGGTCCCGCCGCCGCTTTTACCACCTTCGCCGCCGCAGTCGGTGGTGTCTGAACGGGAGACGCATAAGCTGATACGGGCCTCGGAGATGTGTTAAAAACCGGAGACCATATTTGCGGTGGCTGGTTAGACGGCACCGCCGCCGTACACGGCTGCGGAATGATCCATACGGCGTTAGACGGTATTACCATCCCCGAGTTGCTAACTGCCCAAATGGGTACCATACCTTGACTTGCTGTGGAACCCACCGGCGCTAAACCCGTTGACCGAGAAGCGGAGTCATGGAACTCATTAGGTGCTAGTTTCCTCCTCTTGGTGGTGGCGGGTTGACCTCGACCATTTTCTGTCTCGTGATCGATTCGGCACGCCGTCGTCGGGATTTGGAGGGTCCCACCAACGGAGACTGCAATCGCGGGAACTGTGCCAGTCCCGGTGGCTTCTACGATAGCTTGCTCGGCGTGCTCTAGTAGCCAACGGACGGTCTCACCATCCGACTTGTGACCCAGTTCCCGGGTCAACTGAAAAATCCGTGCCGCACAAGTTGCGGGTAATCGGATTCTCCTCCCACGACCCTCCACCTTAGTATGGCGGTCCTTGGTTGACGACCGACGACCAGTTGTAACGACCGGAACTGGCACCTGCATCTGCATATGCGTGAACGGTGCCATCCCGATTGACCCGGGAGCTTGAACTGGGTTCGGGTGGGAATCCATCGGTTCTTCTTTGAAAGATGGATGACCCATAATGTCTCCGGCCTCTCCACCGCTGGTACTTATATCAGAGGCGGCACCCTCGTCCTCCGCCTCGCATTCATGATTAGCTTGAAACGAAGACATAACTGAACCCCCAAGAGAAAGAAGGTAAAATTTCTTGATATAAAAGATATTTTCCGGAGAAAGTGACGGGAAATCAGATAGAAAATTGGTGAGACAAAAGTTTAGTTTAGGTGAAATTGGGTTTGTGGAGAATCATGGAATTACCATGGAGAGAGAGAGAGAGAGAGAGACTATAAATGGAAGGAACCAACCCTAGAACTTGGAGGTTTGGATAGTGAAAACAGAAAGAATGTGAAGGAGAACGAAGAGGGGGGACTGATCAAACGGTAGGGTAAGCTTGGTTTATATTATTTGGGGCAATGGGATGGTGACACGTGGAGGTTGTGAAATGGTTACCATATTGACTATTGTTTTGTTTATCACGTGTACCACAGTGGTTAGGGTAGTGAGATGTGGTCAATGGTTTTGATCTCATTGAGATATCTGTTGTGTTGGGGGGACTTGGAATTTTGGGGTGGAATGAGTGGATGAGATTGATTGATTGATTGAGAGAGGTATGCATGGTGGTTCATGGAGTTGCAGAAACCAATGTGGCTGCGTAGCATAGCCTAAAAAACTTTAAGAAGTAAATTGCTACTGTCTAATCTTTTTCATTTCGGTATTTTATTTTATTTTATTTTGTTTTGTTTTGTTTGTATTTAAATATTTATTATTGTAAAACCACACAATTAAAAATTAAACCGAACATAGAAGAGTATAATATTCTTTCATTTTTCAGAATGATCCCTTCCCTCAGCTCCTTTATAGCAAAGATAAAGTTAAGCAAAAACTAGTGTTAAATAGTATCTTGAAATTGTAATACAATAATACATTTTTTCTGTTTTAGTTTCTTCGCCAAAGCGTAAGCGAGAAAGCATAGCTCTCGAGCTAAATAAAGGGATGAATGAGAGCATAATAGCTCAACTGAGTGATTATGTTTATTGAGTGAGTAGTATGCTTTATGTCTCAAATATTTCCCACCCGAACTCATGACTATGTACAATATTCTCTCTTCATTATTTATTTAATAATGTACAGTAAGTAGTACATAGCATATGCATTGCTTGGTTTTAACTTCTTTAGGGAGGGGGGAGCGTTGGGACGGGTTGCTAGCTGAATCAGGAAAGATAAGCGAGCCCAAACTTACATGACAAATTTTATTCCGAATGAACTAATAATAATAATAATAATAATAATACATTGCTTAAACAAGCAAACTAACTGCTCTTAAAGTAACAAACATACCAAAACACTCTTCTTGTTCTACCAAGTCCTTACAACACGACACTAACAAAAACACAAACTTGAGCCAAACATAGTGGCATTACACTCTTCCAACTCCTAATCGTCAATGGCCATTGGCCACCGGTGCACTCTCAGTGCTTTCCCCAGTCTTTTTCGCATAGAATCTTCGGTATTTAGAATCGCATTCAGTGAGATAGTAGGTGCCTGGAGGTAGAAGAGTAGCATCTTTGCTCGTCACAAAGTCCTTGGCCCCGTACCTATGCTCCATCAGCTGCATGATTTCAACAAATTTTCCCGGAGGGAGCTGCGTGTGTAGAAGCACATTGGATCAGAATTTGTATCAGTACCAGGCCTCCAACAAGTTGGATTCAAGGACTGGTAGAATTGGCCCAACAATCTCAAATCAACGATAGTTCAACTTAAATTAGAACTGACAAAATGAAGCATACCTCGTGCCTCGACTTCAATTTCTCCCCAACATTCATCACCTTTGCAATGTTTGACAAGCTAAAAGGATGTTGACCCTCACGAAGATGGAATGAGAACATCGTAGCAGATAAACCACTCCCATATGAGAACATTATTACCCTTTGGTCAGCCTGAAAATACAAATAGACCAACATGGATTTACAAGTTTGAAAAAAAGGTAAACAGGCCAAACTGCCAAATCAATTAGAAATTCGAGGATTTACCAGAGAGCTATTTTTATTGTGAAGAAGGGAAGCAAACGCGGCATATAGAGATGCGGTGTACATGTTGCCGACTTGCTTTGGTATCAAAGTCGTTGGTTGCACTTTCTCATCATAAAGGGACTTGGCCACTTGCTGGGATGCCTACAGATGCATTGCCAGAAGCGATTAGCAAGTTATTTCATAGCATTACATGGTTTTGAAACAAAAATCCCTCCAGCTTTTGGCCAATTAAGGTTTGAATCTCTTATACTTGAGGAACAAATTGAATACATAAACTGGCCAAAATGCATCAAGACTTAAAAGGCACCTTTTCTAGATCACGGCTTTGATAGCTTTCATCACCAGTCAAAGATGTAAAAGGACCGAGCTTTTCTTTGGCAACCTCATCAACGGAGCTGAAAAAAACAAAGAAATTATGATTAAAAACCATGTCTGAGGTGCAAACATGGTATAAACTTAGTTATGAACATCAGAACTCAGAAGTAAAGTTGTTCAAGTAATGACGACAAAATAACCACCTGGCATTCCTCACAACATCATTGAACACTAAACGAGCAAAGCTCTTCTGTACAAGCTGCAGAAATTCACAGGAATGTTAAATAAGCTCTCTAAATCCAACAATTTGTAATGAAAACCTGAAAGGGAGGAGGAGGCCGCGGGGAGGGGAGAGGGGTAAAGATTGTGTTGTGAACTACCTTGTTATATGGAGAGTGAAATACAAAATAGTCAGCATCAGCAATTGAAAATTGTTTGCCTTCCAATTTCTCGTACTTATGACAGAAACGTTTATAGCAAGAATCCAGTGCCATAAGATAACAAGTTTGAGACAGCTTACCATCAACAACCTGTCATAAACAATCGGTGACAGATGAGAAAGGAAGACAGACACTATACAAAAAAAGAAAGAAAAAAATGTTTAAAACATGAGTTCAACATATAGCACTCGGGCGTTTAAAGTTGGAGTTGTATACATTATTTTCGTAACTCGGGCCAACGATATGAAGGCTTTTGCCAATTTCCTTTGGAATCAAAGTCTCAAAGCTTTGACCATTTAAGTTATAAGACTCAAGAGAAGGGATTGAGGAAATACCGGATATTCACTAGCAAGGTTGGGCTTGTAAAAGTCGTAGGCATGAGCCATGTGACTTGCCCTGAATTTGCTTTCAAATGCAATTGGAGCATCAGTCCCTATCAACATGGCAATAGCTGCTGCTCCACCGGTGGGCCGGGCTGGTCCCTCAGCATAGACCTGATAATGGAAGCTTTTAGTAAGAATACAACAATTCTTTCTCATGAACAGGTTGGTTTCAAATGCACATATAATACTCAAATCCACTCTTGCAGAGTTAAATCAGAAATGGATGCCCCTCTTAAATTTCTTTTTTAGCCCACACGCAACTTAATGGATGAATTCAATCCCTCACTCAAGTTTTCCCCATCAGACCCTCTCCCCACCACAACCCCCCAAAAACAAAAATATATAATAATAATAAAACATGAAAGGAACATAAACTCTTTCTCATAAAAAAAAAAGTACATAAACTCCTAACAAGAAAGCGGAAACATCATAGGCATGGACCTGTTCCTATGTATCAATACAAAGGCGATCAAGAGGCTTACCAACTGCACTAGCTAGCACCTTCAGCTCTGAGGTATCTTTTAAAGAAATGTAACAAATGCTCATAGAGGTATTGTAGGGGGGAGAGAGAGAGAGAGAGAAATTGAGGACTTGGGAACAAAAAGACCAAATATAAGTGAGCACAAACCAATGTATTATCCATCACTGTGGGTTTCCAGGAACAATTATAATGATGCATGCTTTCACGTTAAGTATATTAATGAAAGAGATGGTCATACCGCACTGTCTGTGCAAACAACAAGTCCATAGCGCCCATCCCATGAACTACTTTCCACCCAATTCACGCAATTGAACAATGCTGCAGTTCCACCATAGCAAGCATTGGTTGAGTCAACACCTTCAATGTCAGTATTTCCAGATTCCTGTGTGGTTCGCATGGCAAAGGGCAGAATAAATTAGTGATCAGAGTTGTATAATACAAAATAAATATTTCTGAAACTGAAAAAAAATAGTTAGCCTAAGAAAAAAGATTTATTATAGCATAGAGATGCAAGTGATCCAACAGTAAAGTAGTGGAAAAACTTGTGGAGAGGAATTTTGAAGGTATGAAAATTTATAGGGGCAACTTTTCAACTGGAAGTTGGTGTCAGTAGTGGTTGATGGTGGGTGTGTGTGTGTGTGAATATTTTGTTTTGATTTTTTTTTTTTCGGGTGGGGGAAACTTCTATGCATCATTATATGACAACCCCGTTTCTCAAGAATAAAGTACACTTTATAGTAGTTTCAGGGGAAAAATCCCCAAATGGCAAGTGCCTCAAGCCCTCCATATGAAAAATGTAACTCTGAATATAGTAGCACACATGTAATTGGCAACCTCAATTGGGAACCCCAAAATCATTCCTGGCTCAGCTCTGAGTTCTTCAGTAATACAATATGAGTCCAATTTTGAGCTAAACATATTGAGATAGGCTTTTTGCTGTTATAGTCATTCTATAGATAACTCATTGGACAACGTGTACCCCCAACAAGGTAATAACTCGTCAAGACTAAAAAAGAAGAGAGGTGAAAATGTCTAATGAAATTAGCAACAGTTTCAAAATGAATGGATTGATACCTCAAAAATTTGCATGAGGAATGTCTTAATGGATTTGCTCTTGTCTATAACAGTCTCACTGCCTACTTCGAGCCGACCAATTTGTGTTGGGTCAATTCCATACTTCTCAAGAAGTGAAGTAACAGCTGTCAAACTGAAGATCAAAAGGTTAATGTAAAGATGGTATCTAGGTCAAATGACCAAAATACTTTTATTTTTGAAATAAGATTCAAACTTTTAGATGCAAGTACAATTAACGTATTTAAAGAAGCATATGAATTGCACAAAAGAATACCACTTCCATGAGAACTCCGTTAATATAATAGGAAATACCATTATTTTCTTTTCTAAGATGAGCACGCAATAGAAGTACAAGAATTGTAATAGAAAGCTGTTTATCGTTATAAACTATCAATTATGTAATCTAACAATTTCTTACTCAAGGTCCAGAAAAATGGATCCAATATGTAAAACATGGGGAGAAATCTTTATTCAGGTTTCACTGTTTCACCTGCACCATTTTCAACTTTGAATGCAAAAGCTTCCATTGTTATAAAGATATTTGTTCCACAACAGTAGGCTCTCTAAAATAATGGAGTTTCTTTAGCTGGTTTAAGGCAAGTTCTTTATCACCCAAATTAGAGAACCCACTTCAAATAACAAAACAGATTATAGTTTTCATTAAGTGCAAAATCTTATGGATATGATCCTCGTTGTGTATCTTGATTAATTGAATTGTATCAATGTGGATTCAGAAGTGAAATCATGCCCAAATGGTCCCAAAATCTCTAAAGATTGAGCAAGTAGCATCACAACACTCTTTTAATCCAGAAATGGGTCAATCTACAGAAAGATGTTCCAGACATGCAAAAGTTGACTTTGCTTTACAGCCTAGCATGAAGGGCAACAGATGAGTTAACCAAGAGACCCACCAAACCATATATTACCAGGAACCCAGCTGTTTAGTAAACATAGTAACAAACAGGTGCAGAGTAACAACCTCATTGAGATAACATCTTCCACCTCAGAACAAAAGGCCATGCAATCTTGTCCAAGTCCAATTGTGTATTTTCCTTTACTTACTCCATCATGAGCCTCCAATGTTTCCTAAAAAAATATTCACCAAGAACACATAAAAAAGAAATTGAGTATGTTCGTTGAAAGACACATTCTTTCTTTTTTTTTCAAATATTAAAAGTGTATCCTAAACACCAAAAGATTAATGTAGAGACATAAAATGTATTACACTATAGAATATATTTAGAAAACATGAGCGAAACTGAATAATACAGGGCTATAACCAAGAAATGCACATGTATAACCAATAACAATCTGATAATAAACTCATCAAATTTATGCATGCAGAGGGTATTACAACAAATACAATTCTAGAGTCAAAAATTGTAATTCTACTAAAAATGTAAACTAAATTGAAATATGCATCTAGAATAAAAATAGAATTTAAAAAAGAATGATCAATAAAACCAAATTGCTAGCACAACCATTATAATTCCCCCGGCGGAAAGCACAAATCTGGTCAAACCTTTTCTACTTTAATGCGCTTACAAAGAGCATTTCAGCGAAATTGTGTTCATATGTCCGTTGCAAGTTAAACCCAACTATACTATAATTTTTAAACAACTTTGGAACTATCAACCACGCCATGCCTTCTATACCACACTTAGATCACAGAAACAAATTGGAAACCAGATTCGAGAAATACACTTTGCTGGAAGCATATTTGACGTCATATCTAACTAGAAATTGCTTTTCACAAACAGAAATAAATTTCTATGTTGACAAATTTGGGAAATATCAAACATGCAGCACAATTTAAGCAGCATACAGAAACACAACATAAGAAACAAGTCAGGGAAACAAAATGAAGCACAGATATGACAAATACATTTCAAAGAAAGCATATATGACTTTATTTGTCACCACAAATAGCATATTCCAAATATCACTGATCAAAATGTCTGTTGATCGTTCAAATCGAGTTAACAAAAAGGATGATTTGTTACATGCAAGTGTGTGTGTGTTGCAGTAGATTCGGAAATTGTACAAGATTCCGTACAGTTTGAGAAGCAGTAAACGAGAGAAACAATCCTAATATAAAAGTCAAGCAAAGAAATCCGAAAATTAACTTCGACAAAAGCATATATGACGTCATTATCAACTGGAAATTGCAATTTCCAAAACATTGAATTACATCTAATTAAACGGAAAAATTTAACTTCCACGAAAGCATACATGACGTCATTCTCATTTGTCACTAGAAATTAGCATTTTCGAAGCATCAATTAAATCTCCGTTGATCGATTGAACAGAGCAACGGCAACGACAATTCGAATACATGTAGAGTGTGTGAGTGTGTGTTTTACCTGCTGGATGCAAGTAGGTGGGAAGTAGATTTCCATGGCGAGAATTCCAACATTCTTCGGGTTAGAAGCCATTACTGTCTTTCTCTTTCTCTCCGTTAACGGCTAAGAAAAATTTCTCGAGAAACAAACAGATCGAAACGGAAAAAGAAAATAACAATTTCGATTTCTCTCTCTCTCTCTCTCTCTCTCTCTCTCTCTCTCTCTCTCTCTCTCTCTCTGTGTTCAGCAGCTTGTGTGAAGTTGGGAATCTAGAAATGGGAAGAGAGGGAATCCTTTTAAGTCGCTGTGTGAGAGAGAGAGAGAGGGGGGGAGAGGTGAGGAGACTCACATGTTTCCGCTTGCTATATATAGGACATGGAGAGAAAGAGGATGGCTCGTCTCCCCAAGAATTTTGCTTGTGTTTTAGTTGCCCATGGTTTTACCCTTTTTTACATTGTTTGCCATTTTGGTTAGAAGTTGACTGAGGGTATCTTGGGCCAGGTTAAATTTATTATACTGGGGAGCCAGCTAATTTTGTTTTAAACTTCAAGAAGGAAAACAATATACTCCCTCCATTTATTTTAAAAAAAAATGTTATTATTCAACATACAGATTAAAATAATGTACAGTATTTGTTTATTATTAGAAAATAATTATTAATTATTTTATAAATAATACTATGTTATGTGTTTTTTTTAACTCATGTTTAAGTAAAATTTACCATTAAAATAGGAAAAAACGGATAAAATAATAAACATAATTTTTTGGAAAAAAAATTAAAAAGTAAAAATATAATAATTTACTTTCTTTTTTAGAACGGAGAAAGTACTTGACGGCAAGAATTAGATTTTGGGAGGTACTCTCTCCTTCTTTAACAGAGATCGGAACTGGTGGCTGGTTCTAATTTTTTAAAGGGTTTGATTAACTTGTATTCTAAGGGTACATGTTAAGCAACATTTATTAGGGTAGTTGGAAGGGTGGTTAATGTAGTTGGTAGGGTTATTAATGTGAAATTAGGGTGAGTTGGTAGGGTAGTTAATGTCGAATTAGGGTGATTAATGTGAAAATAAGTACAAATTACCCGATTAAATGTTTCTTTTTATGTACTCTTAGGGGCTTCAAATCTTCTATTTCACCCCCTGTCATACTTCCTGTCTGATTGAATCCTAATCTTACATGCGTCCTTATTATTTTAACTGACTTTTTATTTATAATTTTTATAAGAATACATGTAGGGCTATGATTCAATGGGTCAGGGAATGTGACAGGAAATGAGATAGAAGATTTGAATCCCTCTTAGGATACTAGTTAACAAGACTCTTTTTCGAGAAACGAATGAATGCGTCAATTCTTTAGCTAAGAATTGATGGTTACTATTATTATTATTCATTGGATCAAAAATTAAGGGCTAAAATTTATTGATTAGTTGGAAAATGCAACTAATGCAAGTAGTTGAATCATTTAATGCAAGAGATAATTGCAAAATAAACTCTGTCCTAGTTTCGGGATTTTAATGCAAGAGATAATTCACCTATTTTTTTTATTAATCAAAATCTTCCGTCAAGTTGATGTTAGATCAACTAACGGAGCGATGACTTGATCACCTACGTGACATTTACGTGAAAAATGGTGGGGAAATAAAAACCAACAACCTATTTTCCGCCAAAATTATTTCAAAAAAAACCTTATACTATTTTTCAATTTCAAAAAAAAAAGGCTCTTTATAAAAGCGTTTTAGAAAGAACCTTGTACAATTAATATCTTTTCATTATTAACCCTAGAATATTGTAGCTCATGAGGAGGTGATTATTGCTTATTACTTACTATAAGTTATTTTTTAAACATTTGATTTGACTTATTGGGAGATAAGTAATATGTCATATACAATGTACAAGTTACTTAAGTTACTTAAAATACATGTGAGACCATAAGTTATAAGCACTATGCATGGTGTTTATTTTTACTTTTCAAAAACAAGTAAGTCATATTCTTTAGTAAAAATTTTTATATCCCAAGATTACCCCTAATAATAATAATAAAATTAATAATAATAATAATAATAATAATTAATAATAATAATAATTAATAATAATAATTTTAGTAAATAATAATAATAAATATAATATTAATAACAAATAATAATACAAATAAATAATAATCATAAGAATTATAATAAATTATAATAATATTAATAATAAATTTTGATAATAGTAATAAAAATAAAATAATACATACTAATAAATAATAATAATTTTAATTTTAAAAATATTTATAATAATAATATTATTATTATTACATAATAATTGTAATAAATATAATAATAAATAAATAATAGTGAATAATGGTAATAATAAAAATAAAAATAAATACTAATAATATATATTATAATAAATAATAATAATGCAAAGAATATTTAATGAGGGTATTTTAGTCTGATATTTTAATTTAGCATTTTTTCAGTTTATCAATCAAACAATCACACTAACTTAAGACAACTCATCAGCACTTTGAAAAGTTAAATCAAACAGCACCAGTTTATGAGTCTTCAGTCATAAGTCATCAATCATATGTTATCAGCTATAAGCTATCAGTCTTAAGTCATTTCTCATCAGCTAAATCAAACAGGTCATTAATACTCCAGGAGGAATAACTTTTTAATCTTTTTTTTCTTCCTCTCCTCTTTATAGAAATATCAAAGCCCAAATAATTCAAAATTATTTGGTGAGAAGTTGAATTTTTATAGATAAGATGATAATTGGATTGTGAGATGGTAATTACCTATAAGAATTATCATCCTACATAAGTTGGGTTAAGTATTCACCAAATTTCACGTTACTCTAACTTTCAAATAACCTATAATTATCATCCTACAAAAATAATTGGATTGTGAGAAGTTGAATTTTTTTGGTGTGGATGAAATAGGCAACAACATTCAAGGGTTTATTGTGAAAATACATTAATTGTACAAGACTCCTTTTAAAACGCTTTTTATAAGAATTTGTTAATGGTCAGTTTTTTTTTAAAATTAGAAATAGTATAATATTTTTTTTGGAATAATTTTGGAGGGAAATAAGTTGTTGGTTTTTATTTCCCCGCCATTTTCCACGTAAGAAACACGTAGGTGGCCAAGTCGTCTCTCCGTTAGTTGATCTAACATCAATTTGATGGAAGGTTTTGATTAAAAAAAAAAGGTGAATGTTCAATTGGTCAGAAAAAAAAAAACACATTGTTTAAATTGAAATCCCGAAACTAGGATATGGTTTATTTTGTAATTATTTCTTTAATGCAATTAATCTCAACCTTTAATTTTTGATTCAATTGATAATATAATAATAACCATCGATGGTTAGTGAGAGAAAAACCATTAAATTATATATATTCTAATTAACTAATCCTTTGTTCAAAGAGTCCTTTTTTTTTTCTCCCACGAGATGTTCTCATATTATATTGAATTTGAGATTAATCATCGCTTGCGTTACCTTTGACCTAAAAACATTCCCGGTGAAAGTCTTATTTGTAATTTGGGGACATTCCACGTAAAAACCAAGTATGTGAAGTTTATGATCTTCAATTTTATCCTTGTTGCATTACTTAAAATTCAAAAAACCTAGTTTAATCCTTGTAACTAAGAGTATTTATGTATAAAAATACGGAGAATTAACTTTTAAAATGTATAACTTTCAAAGATTTTTTTTTTTTGAGAGAATGAAGTAAATAATAAGAAAATCTTTACTGGTCGCTCTAGAACCAACCAATCAGGAGCATTGAAACTAACTTGCGGCATGACACACATTACTTGCAATTGTTGAACCTCAAAAATTTCGAATCTCTTATCAACAACTTCAAAACCCATCAACTAACTAATCACGTAGTACTCTAAAACAAATAAATATCGTTTACTTGTTGGACTCAAGATCGCTCTGCTAATATTTCTAATGAGATTATTATAGTCAAATAATGAAAAACACCATCAAATTAAATGATTGATCATAATTTAGCAAAATCAGAGACTATTTTAATTGGTAAAGTGCTCTATTTTCTTATTAAAATTATAGTCATCATATGGTTGCATGATAGAATGATAGCGAATTACATAATAATTCAGTTTTTTCAACAATATTAATTAAGATTCCTTTGCCAACAAAAAAATTAATCTTTCTTTAACTTTTTTTATATGTGAAGGATGGAGTTCATATTCAAGAATATTCTAAAATTCATTCCAATAAAAGGAAACACCATGGAAAAAATAGAGGTACCAAAAATTATTTCCTACTCCACACACTTTTTAAGAGAATTTTTTTTTTTACTAAAATATTGTATTTTAAAAAAAGAAATCTCAAATCATAGCACTTTTATAAATATTTCTATGCCCATAGACAATACACCAAATTACAAAATATTAAAATAAAATAGAATTGGATGAGATTATGACTAGTCGATCAAATTGTGTAGCCCAACTGATATAATTCACTTATGACATATTGACATGACAAGGTCTTCTCTGACTTGAAAATTTCTTTGTATACTTTGACGCAGATTTGCATCTTATTATAAGTTCACTATGTTAGTTGAATGTTTATTAGTACCACTTCATCAAATATGGATTTGTAGGTTATTTTCACCTCTAAAGACTTTCTTCTCGGTCCAATGGACTAGAGTTTTAAGAGGTACAATTGTCCAAAAAGGGTGCCTCAATAGTAGAGTTGGGGCTTTACAAAGTGTTAGCTGTTAGCTTTAAACTTTTTCCACGCTCTTTTAGAACAAAAATAAATAAATATAAAAAAAATTAAGAGCTACAATTGTAAAAGCGTACTTTGTACGAGTTTTAATAAATACCACAGTTTGAAAAATAGTTTTGAATTAATTTTGGTTTAGGAATATATTATTATAACTACATTTTCATGGTCCTTAAATTTTCCTTTAATTAATTGTTTAGCAATAAACATGAAAAGATTGTTCTACTTAATAGTAATATGCTAAATTTAGCTACATTTACATTTTGTTGATTTGGATTAACTTTATGACCAAATGTATCAACATCGTGAAAATGCAAATCAGCCAAACTATGTCGTTCAATACATATATGTTCATTTTTATTTTCTTGCTAAAATTAAGTATAGTATAT
Organism: Platycodon grandiflorus; assembly: GCA_016624345.1. Taxonomy (NCBI): domain Eukaryota; kingdom Viridiplantae; phylum Streptophyta; class Magnoliopsida; order Asterales; family Campanulaceae; genus Platycodon; species Platycodon grandiflorus. The sequence continues at coordinate 3,860,789 of CM028364.1, read as the reverse complement.
ATTTAGGAATGAGCTTAAGACACCAAATTTGGACAAAAATAATCATCATGGTCCATGGCCGTTAAGTAACAAATTTATCTAAAAGTTTAAGCTGTTAGAGATGGGCTCAACAATATATATCAACACTTTTCCCACACGTGTGACATGTCCATACATGAAGACAACAAGGGTCACACGTAGAGAAACTTAACAAGAGTAATGCTATGGATACTTAAAAAGTATCAAATTTTTTGCACCAAATGATGTTTCAGCTAATATGACAGCTGATGCAGTACAAAAAACAAAATTAAAAATCATAATTAATGCATCACATCAGCTGTATATCATTTAATGCAAAAAAATTAATACTCTTTAGGTACTCATATCATTACTCAATTAACAAACAAGCCTCACCAAAATCAACAAAAACACAAGCCGGAAAATTTGAGTCATAGACCTGGCCAAGAGCAGAGTTCTAATATCATGTTAAGTAATCAATTTATCTAAAAATTTAAACTGTTCGAGAGGGGTCAACAATATATATCAACAATAACTGTGACATGAAATCAATATTAAGTTCATGGAATAAAAAAGGGGAAAATAAAATGATTTGATCACCAACTTTATCGCATAATCAATTGCAACCGTTTATGTGGATCGTCTTAAACTCTTCAGCAAGTAGTACGTCCGGCCCACACGTGGAAAACGAGTCTAATTATGGAAAAAAACAAAAGTAGTGCTATTAACGTGGTACAAATCTTTATTAATACTGTTGGAGCATGCATAATGGTTGGAACTTCAAGAGTAACTTAACAATTTATTTATCAATTTATCCGTCCCTTAATTATTGTTTTCTTTGATTTGATATATTAAAAAATAATAATTAATTTAATTATTAATATTAATATAATGTGTAATTTTTTTAATATCTATGTGTATGTGGTTTATAATTAAAGTAGGAAAAAAAATAAGAGCAAAATAGTAAAAATGATGTCCTAAAAAGAAAAGTTTTTAAACAAGACAATTATTCTAGCATGGACAAAAAAAAAAAAAGACAATAATTTAGGGACAGAGAGTATTTTTTTTACAACCATTTATTTTGATTAAAAATAAAAGAAAATTATGTTTAAGTTACTCGTAAGCTTCTTATAAAAAAATTATCTTCCAATTCAATGGTGGCACTAAGGTCTCGATTGGTACACGGAAATGAAATCAAATTCGCGGAATTGATTCCACGTAATTGATTAATAACGTTTGGTGGTGCAAGAATTATATTTATAATATGAATAAATTACTAAAATCTTGGAATTAATTACTTAAATTTAAGGAATCACAATCTTGATGGAGATGGTGTGATTTGGATTCCTAATAGTTGGAATCCATGTAAAAGGACGATAATATCCTTCTATTAAGTCAAGTATTTGCTTTATATTTATAACTTCATTTAGTTTCAACTACTTTACGGTCGTTCATTTTTACTCTTTCTCGTCGTCGTTTTTCTTGTGCTCTTCATAAGGCTTTTCATACTCTTCACATATGATTTAATTTATTAATAATAGTTTATAATTTTATGATTGTAGTGTTAATTTTTACGTTTGAATTAGCATGCTTTAGAATTGATTAATCTTACAAGATTTAGATTAAACACACCATAAGATTTTTTTTTTAAAGAATTGGCATGCTTTGCATGACAATTACGCAAAAAAGAATGATAACGGTGATTGCTTGGAACTATATAGGAGAATAAAATAGTAATTATTTTAAATAAGTAATTACACATACTTTTCTCTAATTGTTTCAAATATTTAAACTATTTTTATTTGAAATAGTTTCATTATAACTATAGTTTTTTTTATTTAATAATTTTTCTTACTTTATTGACGTTGGATAATTTAAATTTTTTACCAAAATTAAAAAAGATCGAAGAGCTTGTTATTTTGTGAGCAGTAATAACATTAATGTCTAATTTTTATTATGAAAATCATTAACAAGTACTTGTATATATTGGGATAATGTTGTCAATTACCTTAATTTTATCTTTGCATTTCAAGTTATTTTGTTTCTTACCAAACAATATAATAGAAAATTGTACTACATTAATAATTAATCACATTCCTTATACTACCAAACACTTTTTAGGAATCATTTTTATATCTATTTCTGTAAAATCTCATTACTAGTAATCGATTCCGCGAAATTAATTCTATTTTCATGTACCAATCGTGGCACTAATAGTTTTACATACTCTACCATCTTATCTCTATTAATTTAAGGGTTAAAGACACCACTTAATTATGAACTTATCCACAATTAGTCCTTTAACAAAAATTTGCATCGTTTTTGTCCCTTACACTCAAATTATCACGCCAGTATTTTTTTTAATGGATACCGTTAGTGATTTGCCGTTTAAGTTGCCCATTCGCATTTCACTTTCTTTTGACTAAGGACAAAAATAAAATTTCATAAATAAATTAAAATCTAATAAAATCTCAGGCGAAGCTGTGTCTCACTTTCTCTCTTTCTCTGTCTTCAATTTTAACTAATCATGACCAAGATTAATATTAAATACCCTCGATCATGTTCTCCACCCTCTGTTTCTTCCAACCACCACCAACCCCGCAATCGTCTTCTTCATCACGGCAATCCACCGTTAGGATGCCTTTCGATTCTGGCAACCAACAACCACCAATACACAAACAACGAGGAACTCATCTCTCTCAAAAACATCAAAAGCTAGCAGGCGTTTGTTCGCAAACTCCAACAGCAGAGTGTCATCAAAGTAGACAACTCTTTTCTCCGAAATCAAGAACAGAAAGAGTGTGTGCGCGTATGTGTGAAATGGGAAAATTTGATAAAGTAGTGGTGTTAATCTTTTCAACTGGGTCACTTTTCAATTTCTCGTTTTTTTGCTATTTCACTGGGTCAGCAATGTCTATGCCAGTGTTTGTGCGTGTAATAGAATTCTGGGTTAATGTTCAATGTCTATTGGGTTTATTTCTATTTATAAGGTATCAAATTATCATCTCTAACAATAGTTATCAAATTCATGATATTGAGTTTATTTTTGATTAACTTTATTAATACTTTATACATTATTAATTATTTAAAGTATGATGGTTGTTTTAATTAATTAGTTTTTTTGTTAAAATAAATTTTTTGAAAAAATTATAGTCGTAATTTGTCATGATATAAAAACCAAAATAAATTATAAAATTAATGATAATTCACACGAGCCATATATATTAATTAATTAATTTTATTACTATTCAATCTACCACGTGGCATACCTAATTTGCCAGATAGATTACGAATATTGGCCACCTTTATTTTGGTGTCTTCAATAAGCTATTGCCTTCAGGTCCTCCACTTGGCGCGTGTTCAACCATGTAAAGTTCTAAAAGACGTAGCAAATTTGCTATATCTCTTAAGACTAAGGTAAAATTTGATACCTTTTATTTTGACTAATAGAGAGACTAGGACCTTCAACTAGGTATCAAAATTTGTATTTGATATTCATTGTTGGACTTGCCCTTAAGTGATTCCTTATTTGATTCGTGTGTACCTTGCCAAAATGAAATTAAAGTACTTCACAAAGATCAAATTGCCAGAAAAATGATCAATTTGGCCATTGTATTTTTTTTCGAGCAAAATTGCCATTGTATTACCAAAAACTGTTGCAATTTTGTCATTATCCCTAACTGTCATCCAATTCTTAACGAAAATAATTACAATTTTTCAATCACCTCTCCAATAATTTTATAAATAAGTTGGAATATCGTTAACGATAGATGAGTTCGAAATTAGGTGGAGTGAGTTAAGGTTATTAATGACGGATGTCAATTTTTAAACGAAAAAATCTGAGCGGCTTTTAAAGTAATACTGATATAAATTATTAAAATCAAAAATTAAAAATAAAACATTGTGAAAAAATAATTCTTATAAAAAGATAAATATTCATAAAAAAGAATATTAACATGGCATAATTTTCATTTTGATTATTAAATATTTAATTAAAAATTTTATTTTTCTTGTAATCTTATATAATTCTAACTAAAAAGGACTTTAAGAAATATTAATACAAAAATAAGTTTACAATTTTCTAGTGAATTCTCTTTATAAAAATTAATTATATTCAATAAATGAGTGTTGCCGACTAGATTCCGTGGATTAACTATATTTAAGACAAAATATATTGAGTAATTGATTTAAATATTTTTCTATTTAGACAATATATCTTTCCCTTCTTGTTTTTATTATATGTTTATATTTCATTCTTTCTTTATCTGTTTCTTTTCTTGTCAATAAAATATCTTCTTTTTTTACCCTTGGAAGAAACAAAATAATTTAAGAACATAGTTAGTAGATAATGCAAAAGTAAAAAATATCACTGCTTTAATTTTGAACTACTGAGTTTTTTTTTTTTTTTTTTAAAACTACGTACTGAATTAGTGAATTTCACTTTGGATTCAATGTTCTCGCACAAACTAAAATTCTTTTAAGCGAGGATTTAGATATCATTGATGAGATACTAAATTAGTAATACACAAAAAATAAAAATAAAAACAAAAACGTATCTTTCACTTGTTCACACAAAAAATTAAACTCTTTTCTTTGTTTTTACTTTTCTTTCTTTAATTTCTGAGTGATTAGAAAAGCAACCGCAAATTCATAATAAATAAAAGAAAAGGTGGAAACAAATAAAATGTTTAGAAGAAAAAGTTAAAAGTCTAAAAATGACAACATGCAAAAAACAAAAACAAAAATTTTTTTTTTTTGAGAACCATCTCTTTTTCTTTTTGGGATATTATTGTTTAATGCTTTAATCTCCATTCTTTATTTATTCTTATTATTTGTGTAAAGTTAAAAGTTTACATAAATCTATCTCATTTAGTTTTTAGATTAGATGTTAATTTTTATATATAATCTTTAATAATTATTTCTGAATAAAAAGTCTTCAATTAACATTATTTAAATAAAGATATTTTAGTTTTTTATTTACTTTTTTAGTCGCTAACTAAGTTAACTCAATTTAATATTTTTCATTCAAAATCTATAAAAGAAGTGGATGTAGTAAGGAATGTGACTACAAAGTGGAAGTGGATGGAGTAACGAATCTATAAAATTATTTTTTACTAAAAACAATTTTCTGTATTTTTAATATTTGAAAAATATGTAAAAAAGGAATTAACGAAAAATGACGTGCTTTGTCCGAAAAATAACGTTCGGACCTCCTCCTCCTCCACCTCGTTTTAAGTCATTTTCGCTTTCACCAATTTGAAATGATAACTGTAGCTAACCCCATCCATCCATCCATAGTTATTCCCACGTGATCCCTCTGTTCACACCAACCCACTCCCTCTCGGCTCTCCTCTCCTCTTCTCTTCTCATCCCTTCCAGACGTCTTAAAATATTATACTCCACAAAATAAACACGTACAGTTAATAAATCCACAACAATTCATAACTCTTCTCTATCAATTTCTGAAATACACTATATAAATTGTACTCAAACTGTTACAAATTCTGTAATGTAGGTTTGTATTATCCCCCCACCCACAAAAAAAATTAATAATATTAACTTTTTATAAATTCATAATTGTTTTCCGTTACATTTTCAGTAATTTAACAAATACCTAAAAACATTTTCAGATACATTTTCAAAAGATTCACCAAACACCGAATTTTTTAAAAAATATTTTTGAAAGAATTATTTTTAAAAAATTATTTTCTTTAAAACAAATGGAGAATATTAATCATCTTATTATTTGAAAGAAGACCTGATTTACAGAGATTATGAAATTTATTGTTAAATTACATGTGATACGATGATAACTCATAACTCTTTAAAATCAGATTTTGACTTTGTATTAGTACATCTTTTACAAGGGCAAGTGTGTGTGTGTGTGTGTTTGTGAGAGAGAGAGAGAGAGAGAGAGAGAGGGAGAGAGAGAGCTAGTCGAGGACAAACGCATACATACAATTAGGGGAATGTAGAAAGAAAAATCGTCTGTTTTATATTTTAAATTTCCGAAATAACTGGCCAGGATCATAAATAAATCCATTTAATAGAATTATGAATATTCTCCAAATTATTCTTATTGCTGATACTCTTTTCCAGCCACGACTGACTGGATTATCCAATACCTATAATTCAACGACAACTCAATTTGAGGTTTAATTACATCAAGAAAACAACTGGTTTTGCCAGGTTCGTGGAGGCAATATATAGCATATGGAATATAATCACTTGAAGATTTTTTTCAAACAGTATATCTAATTAATTTATACAGTATTTATTCTATTAAGAAATAGGCGTGAAACATGTTCTTGTGAATTAATGTTATTGTTGTAAGGGAAATAATTGAGGGATACTGCTTTCAATGTAGTTTGACTTTTAAGTGAAGAGGCTGGCAGGCAGGCAGGCATATTTGTTTGTGTAAAGTATTTCCAATTCATTTGCTTGGATGAAAATGAAATGAAAAAAAAAAAATGTGAGACAGCTATATGCTCTCTTCGTCTAAAATGGTGTACATTTATTCAAGTGTAATTTTTATTTTTTAAGTTCAAAGGAAGATTACAATCGCATGGATATAGTATATATCAAACTCGTTTCATATACGCCTTGATCAACGACAGAAGGAGTGTTGAATTTTGTCTTAAAACGCAACCTACTGTCTAGTATTATACGATCTCATGAAACCTCAAAAACCTTAGTTAACTAGATGTTGTGATTCTAATGGGTCGGTCGACACACTCATTTATGAACGAACAAACGAACGAAGAAGGAGTAATACTTTTTTGGTTAATTTTTTCTGCGATTTAATGATTAGGCTTTGCAGTTTTGAATTTTCTTTCTTTTTGATTCTACAAGCTTTCTCTCTATAACCCTTTTCTTCAATTATTACAAATCAAAACCTAAATCCTAAAATCAATTACTTTTTATTCTTTGAATTTGAATTCTTAAAATAAGTTTTAACACACTTTAACTGGCATACAATAATCCTCTTATATTATACTGGGAAGTAAAATTATAGGGGTATAGTGGGTATTAACGAAAAAAATACCACCGCAGAAGCTGGGCCTCGATCCTTGTCTATTTTTGCTTATTTTGTTTTCTTGCTTTGCTTGTCAGATCAGATCTCACCTACCCCTCTCAACCTCATGGTTATTTCTTTTTTTTAAGTCAGTCAAGCTTCGTCCAATGAAGCCAAAGCAAAAAAATATACTACCAGAAATTTAATTAATTAGTTGCAAAGATTTAGCTGTTTTAAAAAAAGAAGAAGAAAAGACTTAGATGTTAGTCAGTAGTATCTCCTCCTAAGTTTATCCAATTAGTTAAAACAGAAAAAAGAATACACAGGGATTATGAGTTTCAAGAATACAAAGACGCGTTAATGTTTGGAATATAAAGATGAGTTTAAGAGCTCGTTTGATGTAGCGTTTATAAAATACAGTGTTTTAAAAATGCATGTCTTTTCTTATAAATATATTTGTGATATTACTTCAATACGCAGCTTTTTTTTTTACCAGCGTTTTAAAATCTGCGTTTTGAGAAAAAATTAGAAATTTCAGCGTTTTAAAAACGCAGCTACTTTTTCTGTCGCAATATTGAAATATAATTTTTACAAATAAACAATATTTTATCCCTATATTTTGGCCAAAACGTTCGACCAAACGGCTCTAAGTTGTTGGCCGCTAGTGAGATTGTTTTGATAACCACGTTGCCAAACTCCTCTGACGCACTGCCTCGTTGCTTGTGCAAGGAGCGATGCCTTACTCATGTTTCCTCTCATCCGTATTGAGCTTCATCATAGGCTTGTGAGAAGGAGAGTAATTAAAAGCTAAGCTAATGAAACTTTTCTATATAGGGGAAGGGTATACACAAAACTGTCTTCCTTTTAAAGGGTTAAATAAATTGAAAATAAAAAATTGGATTAAGGGTAAAATTGAAAAGTAAATACCCGACACCGTTCATTTATTTATTTTGACGAGAGTACATTCATTTATAGGAAAATGACTTTCATACACTTCATCCATATATAGATACATTCACGTTATTTATTATAGACTTTATAGTGTTGTATATATGTTGTTAGAACGTACAATATCTTAATAGATTCATCTGACTTTTCTTTATCTATATATAATTAAGTTCTTAAGTAATATGCATATCATACATGTACAGGGGCGGAGACACATGTATCTAATTGGGTGCACAAAAAAAAAATTAATCGTAAAACAAAGTCACACGCTACAGTCACACATCCGCCGCTCCTTCTCTCAGTCTCTCTCTCTATCTCGTCTCATAGTCACAGTCAACTCAAATTGTCTCCGTCGTCCGTCCCATGACGTTGTGACCTCGTCCCCTGACCCCGCCATCACCCGTCCCGTACTCCCGCTATCCGTCGTCCATCTCTCATAGTTGTGGCGGCCGTCTGAGCCTCTGAGGTACTCTTTCCTCTCCAAGATCAAATCTATCACTCTCTCGCCCCATTTAACATTGTTGATGACAATCCTCATCACCAATGCTATTTAGTGTTATACTGTTTTAGACCTTTAGTGTCTATAGTTGTTAGTATCGTACAATACGCGATACATATCGTACGATACGATACGAAAATCACCTATTTTGATACGTATTGCATCACCGTATCGTAATGGGCTCTGTATCGTATGATACGCTAAGCGTATCATACGATACGCGATACGTATCGTACAATACGATACGAAAATCACCAATTCTTATTACCTCCCTTTTTAAACCAAAATCTAATTTATCCATTATCCAATTCCCTAATCCTTCATTATAAGAAAACCCTTGTTGATAGTAATAATAAAGTCCATATATGCTAAAGAGTGAAGACGAAATTAAAGGAAAAAAATACTACATCTTGGAATTTATTTATTTTTTTCAAAAAAGTATGAATTTGATAGTTTTTTAAGCTTAAAAGTTTACTTAATTGTGAATATTTTATGTTCTGATCTATTTTCTTTTTCTCTTAATTTCATTTGGGTTAATATCAAGCTTTTAAAATACGAAAACACATATATGAAGTTTAACCTTAATCATTGCATAATATATTTTTATTAATTATTACTTAATAGTCATTATATATATATATATGTATATATGCATATATATATATATATTGATGCGTATCGTAAGATACGTATCATGGAAATAGAATTTCGATACACGATACGTATCCCATTTTGACAACTGTGTTAGTATCACACTGTTTTGGGGTAAAAAATTAGCCAATTAGTTAGGGGAATTGAAATCTCAAATCAATGTATAGGGAATTCATTAATTTTATATTTTTTTCTTCAATTTGTTTCATGAAATGCTATTTAGCCTATTTAGTGTCATACTGTCATGGATTACTCTCCACTTCCACTCTCATCAATTTGTTGCAATTGTCAAATTTAAGTACTAGGTATAGTTTGATTATTTTGTTGAATTTTTTTTAGGATTTTCTATCATTTTAGGATTTTGTGGCAAATATGAAAGAATATTTTTTTTAGGATTTAATGGTGATTTTATTGAATATTTTGTTGCAATTGTCAAAAAGCTGCGTTTTAAAACCACAGCGTTTTGAAAACGCTGCACCAAACGGACTCTAAGAAGACTAGGAAATATTTTTTTTACTAGTACTAAAAAATATATATTTATATATATGCTTAATTATGTTTTGATTTGACTCAACTCAACTTAGCTTTTTTTTCAATCACTTGAGGTCGGCTACATGAATCATTTTGGACCGTGCTTTGATTTGATTTATTTTGTGAAAAAAACAAGTAATAATAGTTATAAGAGAGTATATATTTGAAAACATTAAGGTAATTAATCCTAAGAATTATGAAAATAATCTATATAGAATATGGGTTAGGATAGTGGCACTTTAATTTAGTACCATGACATTGCAAGTACAACTTATTTTATTTATACATAATGCTTCTTATGCTACACCGTAAAATGCTTTGGTTCAAAATTGAGATGCTAATAGCCTATTCCATAATATCATGATAGCGATATTACACTCAATATTTTTTTCGGTGGTCCAAAGGCTCCAAGCTCAACATATATCACTTTCATTATAAGTTGAGTTGAATTTGAACTAATTAATAAGTCATGTGACAAGATGAATTACATATTTTTGCATATACTTGTTACCGATACAGATATGGAGGAGAAAGAGCAGTCCCCAACTTTAATATCGGGCCTAGTATCTTGTTGAACTTGGCTCGTTCACAATAACTTTTAAGTGTATTGGTCAACCATGAGAGTGACTTACTTAATGAGGTGAATTAAATTAAGGTGCGAGCAAATTATTTGAATGAACCATTTCATCAATTAAAAAGAATTGGATTGGACAGAAAGATATTTTATGACTTTGAAGCACTGTATAACATGTTTATGTGGGGTACTATAAGTCTACAGCTTCACATAAATATATCAGATAAAGGTTTGAAACTACTTCATTAAATATTGAGTAATTTTATGGGTACCTAAAAAATATTAATATTTTTATACCAAATAATGTGTTATTTGATGTAATTAAAAAATAAAATTAAAAATTAAAATTAATATATCACATTAAATAACACATTATTTGATTAAAAAAATTTAAAATTCTTTAAATACCCGTGACAATACTCTTAAATATTTTTTGAGATCGGACGGGTGGGTTATGGATGGACGGATGAGAAGCCCATAAATGCAGCAGCTGACTTCTTTTCTCAAGTGTGATGAAAAGGCCAACACCAAACGCTTGCTGTGTATTAATTGCCATTAACAAACAGACGTGGCCCACTTGGAGCCCAAGCCCCAATTTCTCGATGAGACATTTACGTGCACATGCACTTAACTACTTTCATAGGGTATTAGGGTTCGCTAATCCATTGCTAAAGCCTAAAACGTATTTTTCTTTTTAAAATACTCCCTTCGTCTTATACAAAGAGTTAATTATAATATTTTATTTAAATAGTTTATTTTTAAAATTTTAAGTCTATATTATTTAACTTTTTAAACATAAATTTTTTGAGTAAAACGAAGGAAATAAGTATTTTTTATTTATTTGAATTGAAATAAATATTTTAAACTAAATATTCCTCAATCTAAAAGGGTATTATGATAATCCGTTGCTAAAAACTAAAAAGTATTCTCTTAGAAAGTTTTTTTTTTTTTCTCATTGTTGTAAACAAGAAAAACAAAAGGTGAATGTTAACTTTTGCACTAAAGCACATGTTAAACATTTTTATTTTTAGAATATTTTTATTTACTTCATATTATTTATATTTTTTAAAGCCACTAATTAACGTAAATGTCAATGTCGAAACTTTTTTAAAATAAAAATTCATAATTTATCCTTAGAACACATAATTGCCAAATCAAACTTAAAATTAACGATGAAGGGGTCAAGAAGAAGGCGCATCCCAATTTTAAAGAAATCATAGAAAAACACCATTTTTTCATTCTGCCCTCGGTAGTCGGAAGGGTCAACCTCGGGATTCATCACGGACACACGGTAGTCGGTGGAGCTAATTCCCAGGGAGGTAAACCATCTTTGGACCTTCTCATCAGAATTAAAAGATTTCCAATGACCAGGGGAAGTTGCTCGATGAGGATCTTGATAGCTGCCACGAGCAGGGCGTGCAATGGTCGATCTGGATTGGGAGAGATTGGATGAGCTTGTTCCCACTCCCTCATCTGGGGTAGGAGCCGCGACACGGGGTACCACCTTGGTGATGATGAGCTCATCACTAGAAGAGCTCGCACTGTAGAAGAGGAGGTAATTACCGGGCTGGAGCCACTACTGGCTGCCTGACCACGGTCATACTCGTAAGCCTTCATGGAGTTGGTGGCTTCGGAGTCGGTAGCCTCATCGCGCAACCTACGAGGAAAGCAAGAACCTACAAGGATTGAGGATGCAAACAAGGGTTACTATCTAGCGAGTATCACAAAAATGAAAGAAAATTCCTGATGTGATTCGAGCGAGCTCAAACACATTGATGAAGTACGTGTCAAGAGATCGTGCATGGAAGTTCAAATGTACTTTGTTCGTGATTGTTCAAGTAATCAAAGCTCAAAGGAAGATTGTGATTCAATTGGATGAAGATGGGAGAACTCAAGGAAACGAAGATGGGAGAACTCAAGGAAACTTTCTAACCTTGATTCGAGCCTATTTGGATGTTACTAGAGACTTTGAGGGCCTATTTGTCAATTTTGGAAAGTTTTAACACGTCAAAAAGGCTTTTGGACAGAAACTATGGCGCTACGGCGGCGGCCTTAGCGCTAAATGATGTGATTCGAGCGAGCTCAAACACATTGATGAAGTACGTGTCAAGAGATCGTGCATGGAAGTTCAAATGTACTTTGTTCGTGATTGTTCAAGTAATCAAAGCTCAAAGGAAGATTGTGATTCAATTGGATGAAGATGGGAGAACTCAAGGAAACGAAGATGGGAGAACTCAAGGAAACTTTCTAACCTTGATTCGAGCCTATTTGGATGTTACTAGAGACTTTGAGGGCCTATTTGTCAATTCTGGAAAGTTTTAACACGTCAAAAAGGCTTTTGGACAGAAACTATGGCGCTACGGCGGCGGCCTTAGCGCTAGGCGCTAAAGCGCTAAGGCGTTGCGGCAGTTTTTATGTTTTTGACCAGCACGCGTTTTATTCCGTATTTTTGGTAATTTAGGGTATTTTTGAGTATTTTTCAACCCTAAAACAAACTTTGAGTAGGGTTAAGTGTTTCCTAGTTTTGGTAGGACTATTTTTAGGTATTGAGTAGTATAAATACTTCTTTTCTTTCTTTGTAAAAGTGAACTTTGAGATTAAATTAAATTGAGAGGATTTTTCAATTCTTCTTGTTCTTTGCGAACTATTCGAACTTATCAGGATTGTCCTGTGGCGTTCAACCTTTTCAACTTATCAATTGGGATTCCATACCAATTGTGGCGTTAATCCTTATACCAAAGTTCGTGGTCGTCTCAATTATCGGGTTGCGGCTGTATATGCCAAGGTTCGTAGTTGGATTGATTCATCGGGTTGAGATGTCACATTCTATCAACTTCCTTAATCTTAGCTTCCGTTCCGCGTAAATTCGTGATTCGTCAAGAATCCTTGGCGAAGATCGTATCAATTCCTAAATCTGCAATCAGACTGCAGGGGGAGGGTTTATCCGGCCAAAAATAAAACCCTAAGTTCCTCGATCCAGACTAGAAAAGGGAAGATGTTTCTACCGCCAAAGCACAAAAAGGAAAATGGAAAACACACAGCAATGGACAGAATCGAGATTGTGTGAAAAGAGAAAACAACTTATTACGAGACATGGCGATGCGTAGATTGAAGAGCTTGAAGTCGCAAAGAGGGATTTCGAGTGAAGACGATGGAGTCGCTGGATGCTGCAACGGCCAAGATTCTGGGAGCTGTGAAGCGTTGGGAGGAAGGATTTTGTGTTTGTAAAAGCTGTTTGAATGTCAAAGTTGTGTAAGTGAGAAGGGGGGATCAACCAATCGCCCAGTACTTATAGTCTCAAGGGGTGATGTCAGCCGAAGCGTCACGGATATGAGCTGCAACCCTACTGCAGTAGTCCACATGTCTACGCTAGTAGCCATAATGGCTCCTCGAGAAGGCGCGATGTTCCAACCGGCGAAAATTGAAGCGACACGGACACCTGTACTCAACGACCATACGTTCGAATGATTCTTTGAAGGGTTAGCACAAGACAGTGGTCACGGGCAAACTGACCGCCCAGACTCAGCATGACAGGGACCGCGAGCAATGCTTCCTACCGCGAGCACGAATACTCTGCGAGCAGAAAGCAGGGGGCCACTGAGGGGCCAAGCCCAAAATATTGTCCCAGGGTCCAGGCCCAAGGAGCGGTACGGGTCAGTACCCACCACAATGCGAGTAAACTCATGATTGTCAGACAGCCGTGATGGCCTCCCAGGATGCTTGCGAGCAGGACTCATCTACAGATATCAGGATGCAGCGAGCAGGATATCTCTCCTCGCAAGCCTTAGGGTGGCTCATGGATGTGGGTACGTGGCAGAACGTCGAAGGACGGACGTGTACGACGGTTACGCCCACTACCCTCAGCATTTATACCCACTATGCCATCATTTATACCGACTACTCGGCAGTTACATACGTGGTGGTTTCAATGAATGCCAGACCTATAAAAACCTCGGATCAAACCCAAAGCAAAGGTACGCAAACATACATTTAGCAATTACACTCTGCCAAACTGTGATTAGATCTGGTTACTTACTCTCACACCGGAGTGTTCTAGCAGGGCCAGCCCCTGCATTCACCCAGTGTTTTACTCATTGTCTTGACAGATTTGGCTTAGCCCAGATGTCCAGACACTTCGACAGTCCGGCCCATCAGACGACACTTCTGTACGGCATCAGATTTCTGATGAACATATTTTGGACCTGCTAGATTGTATGGGCCTCCCCAGGCAGATGGGCCCAAAATGAATAGAGGCCCGGTCCACGCGGGTATATATATATACTCCCTCCTATGCCAAGCAAAGGTATGCAATTTTTTTTACAGGGAATATACTCTCTAGTCAATATTCTCTAATGTCCTATATACTAATTATCACGCCGGAGGGCTTTTGCGGGGACCCTCCACGCCCCTCTCACGGTGTCTTTTTTGCAGTCAAATACATGCCAGATATCTTACATCACCGACGGCTCGGCACCCCCGGTGTCCCTGATTTTTTCGGCATCATCAGTTCCCTTTCTAATAATTTCTTTTTGAGATGTCGCATTTACCATTATTTTTTAATTTTCCTGCTACTTTATTTGATGAGTTTTATGTTACGTAATAGAATTAAGGAGAGAATTGAGTACAATTGAAGAAGAGAGTTGGAGCAATTTTCTATATATCCTTTATTCTTTGAGAAAATAACTATTTAAATAAGAGCAAGGCCTACAAATGAGAAACACTAAAAAGACATGATCTCCACTACTTGGCTAACATAAACTAACATGCATTATGACTACTAATATGCAGTATATTAACCCACTAACATGCAGAATTCTAGCTCTATGCATAACACTAACCCACTAACATGCAGAATACTAGCTCTATGCATAACACTAACCCACTAACATGCACTACACTAATTCCTCCTTGACATGCATGGTTGTACTAGTATCATTCCTCCCCCCTTTTTGCATCCTTGTCCACAAGGATAAAGTGCATTTCCAAATTATGCAGCGGTCCAAGACCCGTTACAGTTTGGTATATTGGAGGTGATGGGTCATCAATAGTCATAAATAGCTATGACTGGTGACACCTATGGCCTAGGACAAATTTTTCATCGCAATAATAACAAAGGCCCTTTTTACATCACTCACGAGCCTCCTGGTTAGTGATCCGTTGGAAGGAGGGGGTGACCGATGCTGAAGCGTTTCTTGGTGGCAGGGCTGGACCCAGAATGCCTGGCGTGGAATTGGTTGTGGCTGCCTTGGAATACGATGGAGTGCAGGCGAAGCTGGGGGTTTTCTTCTGCAGCAAGTTGTGTTCTTCCACCAATCGCACAACCCCAATTGCATTAACCAATGTCCGAGGTTGCTTGATTTTGACATCCAAACGAATGTCATCCCTGAGCCCAGCGATAAAACAATCAACGAGGTGAGATTCCAGAAGGCCATCAACTAGGTGAGAAAGTCTCTCAAAGGCCTCTTAATAGGCTGCCACAGAGGAAGTTTGGCGAAGGCGAGTCAAGGCTTCAAAAGGGTCCTCATAATCTATTAGTCCAAAATGGAGAAAGATTGCCTTAGTGAATTCATTCCAAGTTTGTGGTCCGCGAAATTTTGTGAACCACCGATGCCATTGTAGGGCGATTCCCTCTAAGTGGAAGGAAGCCAATTGGACCCACCGATCAGTAGGGATATGGTGAAATTCGAAGTACTGTTCTGCCTTAAAGATCCATCCGATGAGGTCTTCTCCATTGAATTTTGGGAAGTGGAGCTTAAGGCGGTGAGGGGAATTGCTGGATTTTGTAAGATTGGTGGTTTGGGAAGTCTCCCCTTGGAAAAAGAGGTTAATTTTGGGTTAGGGGTGGGGTTGGTGCATAAAGCATGTAGCTCGGTCAACACCATTTGTAGGGTGACATGAATTTGGTTGAAATTGGATTCATGCCAGGCTAACGCTTCATTTACATTAGTGCAAAATTCAGTGTTGGACTTCCCATAGGTATCCATCGAAATCAGCTCTGATACCAATGTTACGTAGTATAATTAAGAAGAAGAGAATTGAGTAGAATTGAAAAAGAGAGAAAATAACTATTTAAATAAGAGCAAGACCTACAAACGAGGAACACTAAAAAGACATGATTTCCACTACTTGGCTAACATAAACTAACATACATCATGGCTACTAATATGCAGTATATTAACCTATTGACATGCATAATACTAGCTCCATGCATAACACTAACCCACTAACATGCACTACGCTAAGGCTTCGATTGGTACATGGAGTTGGAATCAATTCCGCGAAATTGATTTCATGGAATTGATTAATAACGTTTGGTGATGCAAGAATTATATTTAGAATATGAATGAATTACTAAAAGCTTGGAACTTATTACTAAAATTTAAGGAATCACAATCCTGATGGAGGAGGTGGTATTTGGATTCCTAATAGTTGGAATCCATGTAAAATGACAATAATATTCTTCTATTATGTCAAGTATTTTCTTTATATTTATAATTTATTTAATTTAAACTATTTTACGGCCGTTTCTTTTTACTTCTAGTCATCGTCGTTGTTCTTCAACTCTTCGTAAGGTTTTCTAACTCTTCTCATTTGATTAGTTTATTAATAATAATCTATAATTTATGATTGTTGTGTTAATTTTCACAGTCGGAGATGATGAAAAAGAAGAGTGGGTGATTGATCTGCTTGAAACTATATAAGAAAATAAAATACTGTAGTAATTATTTTAAATAAGTAATTACACATATTTTTCTCGAATTGTTGCAAATGTTTAAACTATTTTAATTTGAACTAATTTCATTCTAACATTAGTTTTTTTTTAATTTAATAATTTTTTCTTGCTTTATTGATGTTGGATATTTTAAAATTTTCACCAAAATTGAAAGAGAATGAAGAACTTGTTATTTTGTGGAGCAGTAATAACGTTAATGTCAAATTTTTATCATGGAAGACATTAACAAGTAATTGTCTACATTGGGGTAGTTGCCTCAATTTTATCTTTGCATTCCAAGTTTTTTGTTTTTTTACCAATATAATAAAAATTTGTACTACATTTGTAAGTACATTATAATAAGAATTTGTACTACATTTGTAATCACACATTCCTTATACTACCAAACACTTTTTAGGAATCATCTTCCCACCTATATCTGTGAAATCTCATTATTAGTAATCGATTCCGCGAAATTGATTCCATTTTCGCGTACCAATCGAGGCCTAACTTCTCCTTGACATGCATGATTGTATCCGTATCATTTTATTATCACATGAACATCATTGAAAAATAAAAAATATTTTAGTATTTATAATAGAGTCTATTAACTTTTTTTATTTTGTGTGTCGAGACAAACATAACACTTTTTTAAGAATGTAAGGAGAACAACGAAGGAATCATATTTTCAAAAATTAAATAAAATATTATATACAATGATGTTCTCCCTCCATCCCCGAAATAAGTGTCTTCTACTAATTTTACGCAAGTTTTCAAAAAATAATTGACCAGATAATTTTCTTTTAATACCCTCATTATTCCTTAGTCGTGTCAAAGTAATGACTTTATTTATTTTTGTTGTTGTTGTTGTTATCTCACAATTAATAGGAATATAAGTATAAATTAGAGTAATTTAAAAACAATACTAAAGTAAGAAAAAAAATTATTTGAAAATAAAATAATAAGCACTTATATTGAGACAAAGAAGTAGTTGAAATATAAAGTATAAGTAGCTATTACCCAAGCCATTGTACTTTAGATCAGGAGGTCTCATTTACATGACTATGACCTTTCCTTTCGTTGTAATGGGGGTGGGTGGTGACTGTGACAGTTTGAAGTTGACAAAAGTGAATTAGTAAATTAATTACTAATAAAATGGACAGTTATTTTGATACAACTATTTAAAAAAAAAAAAAACACTCTACTCATTCTGAAAGGAGTATGTATATAATTATGAAGTGTTTTTCTTTCTTTTTCCATTGAGTTTGTAATGAACATGTTTTGCATTCCTAAGCCCACATTTGAAGGATGATGTGGTAGACTTATTGGATACACTACACAGCATGGGCCATGAATTGTTTGTTAAGGGCCTAACATATTAGGCCGGCTCTCTGCTCTGGTTCTTGCTTGGCTTTCCTCAACAACTAACATGAACACTGAGGTATTGGGCTTAATAATTTTGCCAGGCCGAGACCGAGACCCACCCACCAATTGTTTGAAACAGCAGGATCTTGCTTCCTTGCCATTTTGCCAAAAGAGAAGATGGGATTTCAGGTGATCGCTTCTCTTTGTTGTGTTTATAGATTTTATGTACTGTCTATGTCTATGTCTATGATTTATACTGCAAATACATATATGTTTGTGTATTTTCAAATTTTGACAGAACATTTTAAAATTTGCTGCATTTTGATTAATTGATTGGTAGATTACTCTTCAGAGTTGTCCTTACTTTTGCCCTAAATTCAGTGCAAAAGTGCCACTTGGATCTTAGTTCACTTTTCAAATTAACTATTCAAAGTTTACATTGGACAACTTTATTAAAGCTTTGAATTTTCCAATTGGATTCTTCCAATTTCGTATCTAATGCGAGTTGTGGATTTTAGACTCGTGGAAAAATATTTGATTTATTTTTCTGTTGGAAAAACTTGTAGTACTGTATCCTGCAATATATGGGTTGACTTGTAGAGATCACTTGGTTTGGTTTGAAGGACATTATGAATGCAAAGAAAAAGCTGATTCGCAAATCAAACACGTTAAGTTGTGCGTTAGTCAAGGACAGTAACAACTAATTAAGTTTCACGGACTAAATTTCCTTGAAACGGTTTGTTCATGTGCAATATAATGACAATATTTGAACAATTAAGGAACAAAAACATTTTTGTTTGATTGCAAGTAATGAATTAAAAAACAATGAGCTATCTTTCATGATCTTACTAACGCCAAAGTGCAAGCATTTCAAACTCTTTTCAACTGTTGATTATTTCAAGTTCGAGTTGGTTATATTTGGTAGGCAAAACATGCATTTTGGATATGAATTATACTAGAACATGCCCCCCGTGAATTTGAGAGTTGAGGATTGAACTGGTCCTCTAACTAATCATTCCATATCTTCGATTTTCAAGATGAAGACTTGCTTGGATTGCTAAACAAACGAAATACAAAGAAGGGGTACAAACTTTTACTTATGGCGGGAGGGGGGAACCTTGATTGCTCTGAATATTAGAGAGTCGGAATCTGGAATGTAGCGTGTTTTATGTTTTGCATGCAAGACAGTCGTGTTTTATGTTTTGAATGCAAGACAGTCGTGTTTTATGTTTTGAATGCAAGGCAGTCGTGTTTTATGTTTTGAATGCAAGACAGTCGTTTATCAGTTCTTCCCTCATCCATGACACAAGTTTTACTACATTTTATTTCATTGAGACAATTTATTTGATCCTATACTGTCCATCATTGCATGAAAAGTTTAAAAGCTGACAGATGAAGTTAGCTTTGCTTGCATACACTAAATTTTACGGTCTCAAGTGAGAGGAACATTCTAGTGAATGAGACTTCTGCACGTCGGGCTTGATATACAGGTTTTCTAGATAAAAATTTCATCATGTTAGTAATTATAATTCTCAACATGCCAATCCAATTAGTGTTATGATTATAATCCCTCAAAATAAATGTATAAATAAATAAATTGTAGCTCCTAATACTGAATGAAAGTATATAATTGATCTTAATCTACACCTCAACTGTTGTTCTGTTAAGAGCCATGTATCTCCATCGCTCTTTCTCCACAAAATCTGCATCCAAGAACCTGGAAACAAATGCCCAAAGCCTATAAGTGTCCTCAAAGTTGGTTAAGAACCCCAACGAAGCCGTGATAACAGGTATACTTATTCCCAATTTCTCTCTCTTTAGTTTAGCCAAATTCCCTTCTTCCTCTGTATATTTTGTCTCCGTTAACCTCTCCTTCTCTTCATGATTCTTGTCTGAGAACATGATGTGTTTCAAAGTCGCATAGCTAAGAGAAATGTTGTTTCTATCAGCTAACTTCTGTACAAGTGTGGGATCAACTTTTTCTCCTTTCCAATCAAAGATGTTGAATGCCACGGCTGGTCCTCGGTCGAGCCGCACTTTTGGTCCATAGATTTTAACCAAGGGAAGTCCATTTTCTGAATGCGGATGTTGAAGACTAGTCAATGCATTGACCAGCCAGTTGATCAGGTACCTTGCCCTACTACTGATTAGTATCAATCCCAATGAATCTGCTTGATCCAAGCTCCTAAATTCAGTCTCCGAGCTCCTACTACCACTTGCTTCAGATTTTCTTGTTTGGCTATTTTCAAAGGACCTATCTAATTCCATGATCTCCGAAAATGATAATTGCCTTTGCCTTTGTTTTCCTGTAATTTCTTCAATTTCTTGAATTTCTTCATTTTGGTGCTCATCAGATATTGAGCTGAAGGATGATGGACTTGCCATAGCTCTGTCTTCTTTCTTTAATTCCAACATTGGTGTTTCTTGTTCTGAGTCAGCACTGGCTGAATTTTCAAGAACCAACGGTTGTTTGGTTGCTGGAACAAGACTAACCACCCCTAAGCTTGTACCTGAATTGCTTAACACCGATGCTCTCGATTTTTTAACAAACAGGCACCCAAATCCAGACGGATTCTCCCCAAAAACCTTGTAAAATGAGCAAATAAGGAAATCTGGCTGGAATAGGGAGAGTCCCAATGTCTCCATATCCTTAGCTCCTAATGCACTTGCATCCAAACAAACATGCCACCCATTTTCCTGTGCCACGCTCATCCACAGATAAGAATATCGCGCCCCGGTCACCTTAGACTGAAGCGGGAAAACAAACAGCCCGTTCTTCTTTTTCTTCTTTTTAGTAAGTACCATCTTCCTTAATTTTCTTGAATGGATTCTCATATTAGGCCATGAGAATTCAGCAGATATTGCTTTTGCCCCTCGTTTTTTAGAGCTACCGATCATTGCTTCCACCGCTTCGTTTTCATGGTCATAGACAGTAAGAAGTTTTCGGTTGGTTTGAAAAGAATAAGAGTCTCCTAATAATTTAAAAGCCGATAACTGATTGGCAGTGAAAACAAGGGTGTAATCATCAGACGAGATATTCATAAAGCTCATAATTCTTTTCTTGACTATGGATTCGAATTCAGATTCTGGTCCACCATGCAATAATTGGGCATGCAAGTTCACTGGCTTGTAGGCAACATTAAAAAATGGTGCATCACAATGCAATTGTTGCGAGTAAGAAAAGAGGCAATGGCCAGTATAATCGAGGCATACATGGTTCGAGAGGGAGAGATGATAGTACTCCTGGGTTCGAACTTGATCAGCCTTATCTGTATCAGCGTATTTTGGGTACACTTTGTTCAAGTTAGAAAAAGATTGAGCCAGTGAAGGGAGAGATTCATGGTTAGTGAAATGAGTGTTTGGGTCAAGAGAAAACGCCGTGGCGACAATAAAGTCATACCTGGGATTGGGTGCGCTGTCTTTGGGAGTTGAATCATGAGGCTCAGGCAAGCCAAGAAAAGGATTTAGGCAGCAGCCATGAAAACAGGCTCGTGAGGCTTCTCTAATGCAAGGTGAGTGCATTTTTCTCCCCCTTGCAGTTGTGAATTTTCTTGTTTTTGCATTTCTTGGTGGCTTCACCAAGATGTGTTATTGATTTCCATTGGAAATATATTTGACGGTTGCAGGAATGTGGATCTCTCATTCATTTTTGGGTTGGTTTGGACAGACTGTCTGATGGGGCAGGGCATTCCATGAACAGGTCAGTAGACTTAGTTGACCTTGTTTTACAGTTTTTTTTTGTGTGGAATTTATTGACCTTTTCTTTCATAATTAACAAAGTTTACTTTTTTATGCTGTTTTAGTGGTTTATAAATAGTTATCCGTTAGTTCATTTTTTTTAATGGCCTCTTTTTTGGTCATATATTCCTTTCTGATTCTTATTACAGTTATTTAGCATATGATGAAATTCCCAACATCCAATAAATTATTTAATGTAATTGCAAGAAAGTCCCAAGCTGGCCTGTGTCTTGTGCTTGTTTCACTAATCTAATCCCAAGTTTCCCTAGTAATCAATCACAAAAGGCTCTTCCCACCCGCGTAAGGGCCTTGTTGTGGATATGTCAGCATCTTGCTTGAAGATCTAGTAGATCGAATACACTCGGCCGATGCTAATTGAGGTCATGTTTGCAGAGGCTAGCTAGGTTTGTTCGAGTTGGCACTGGCCACTAGTGAGCGAGTACGTACTGAGTCCTAGGACCTTTGAGCTAAAGTAATGTACTGTACTAGAAATAAAATTATGTCCTGACTAAGTTAGTCCTGAAAATGCATAATTGGCATCAATCTATGCGGTCTAAATCATTACTCGTGAACTTGAGTGATTGGTAGTTAGGAAAAGTGACATGTATGGTCCAATATATATATAGCCTTGAAAAAGATAATGCTCCTCCACTAACATATGAAAACTGTGGCTGACATTTGTTTTACAGGAGAACAAAGGTGATTTGGTCATCGAGAAATAAAAAAACAAGGAGAAAAGGGCAAAAAAAAAAAAAAGTTGAGCTTTTTGATAGTGGCCGGCCGCGCTGCCCATGCAGGCCATGTGAGGCTTCGTTGGTTGTATGTAAAATTTGTCGTTCAAAACTAAGACAAATTTTACTTCTTTAGACTTTCTGTAATTTCATTTACTTGTTACTCCCTCCGTTTCAGGCAAAGAGTCCACTATACTATTTTGGGATATTCCACTTAAAGAGTCCACTTACAAAAATTATGCCTAGAATCTCCATAAAACTTTTAACTTTACTCTCCACATTGGGGTACAAACATATTAACTACGCTAAAATATTCTTGTAATTATAACCAATTCTAATACTATTTATATATCGCTTAATTATTAGACTTTTCAAGCGTGGACTCTTTGGGTGGAACGGAGGAAGTATCTATTACAGTTTGCACCAACAATCTAATCAAATTCTCCCAACTTCATCAAATGACTGAATATTTATTTATTTAGAAATATTTTCTCTCAAACTTTTGAAAGACATGTCCTTGTCAGAAGCTTTAGCCCCCCACCCCTTGGAAGAAAATTGGAGTTCCACATTTTGTCATTTGTTGAATAGACTCAATTTTCTGAGTTTAGTCTTCCTTCTTAGAGATTAAGGGACCCAGTTTCTTTGTATTGAAACGTAACGTTACCACTTTTGTTAGTGTGACATTGCTCCAAAATACTATGTTCATTTTCTTAATAAAAACAAATTCTAGGGGCTACCCCCACTTTGCACGTTGTTAAGAAAGGAAATTGTTATATTCACAAATTTTATCAACACAATACATTTACAACATGTTTTAAAGTGTCGTATGGTAGGTAAAATGTACAACAGTTAAAACATCATGGCATCACTCGTTAAAAAATAACGACTCAGACATTCTATCGTTCAGAGGATCTCATTGTCTATAGTGGTCGATTCACGAAACGGATGCAAGTCAAAATATTGAACTTATAACTTTCAAGCGGCATTGATGAAGTATGAAAGACATCATTTCCGTTTGAGTTCAATTTACAAATCAGGTGCTAGTCAAAATACTATACTTGTAACTTTTCTATGGTAGTATAAGAGATATGTCCGTGTAAGAATTTGCTCTACCTTTCGATTTTATTTTATTTATTTCTGTTTTTTTCTTTTTCGAATCTATTTATACTATTTATTACTCCGTCCATTCCTAAATGAAGTGTCCCTTATATCATTTTGGGACGTTTCAAAGTTAGTGTCCCATTTTTATTTTTGGAAAGATTTTGTAAGATAAATGTCTATAATACCCTTAATAAGTGTGAGATGAAAAAAAAGAAGAAGGTTCCATTGATTTGACATCAATAAAAGAATTTTGAGGGTATTAAGGTACATGAAGCCAACTACATTTTTAAAATCTGTGTATAATCAATAGGGGATACTTATTTTAGAATGGAGGGAGTAAGTAATTCTTTTAAAGAAAATACTACATCCATAGATTTTATTAGCAAAATACATTTACAACATGCTTTTAAATTGTATAGTACACTGGTTGGAATGTACAACACTTAAAACATGCTATAAATAATAGCTATTGATAAAATATGTATATGTAACATTACTCTTCTTTTAATTGGTACTAAACTGTTTTAGTACTCGATACATGTATGTCTCTAAGAGTGTGCCGCGTGGCGAAATGAAAAGGAAAGAATTAGATTCAGATATATAAACAGAGGGGGAGTGAAAAACTAGGAAATGATTTGGGTAACTAAATCTTATAAACAGCAACTATGCAAGAAGTATGAGAGAAAATAGGGTTAGCGAGAAAAACAAAGGGGTAATCAAGATAATAAAATTTAAAATTATAAAAATTAGTACATGCACACAGAGATTGCGTAATATGTCGAGAGACGTACAAAGATAATATATATATATATATATATATATAATAAACACAAATGGTTAGAAATTAATTAAAAATAAAAAATAAGATAAGTAAAATAAAAGTAGATATAAATATAACTGCACATACACTCATACAGTGCATGTGTAACGAAGGATTGTGTGAACCAGCCGTCCTTCCATGTTGAAAATCTTCTTGATGGGTCACAAACTCATAAATAATTAACAAATCGTTGTTGAATTGTTTAATTTCTAGAACTTGATAAAGTACGTACGATCATCTTTTGTCAAACCAATTACTAATGTTAGAGTAATGCTATGGATAACTAAAGAGTATTAATTTTTTTGTACTAAATGATATGTCAGTTGATGTGATTTATTAATTATGATTTTTAATTTTGTTTTTTGTACCACATCAGCTGACACATCATTTGGTGTAAAAAATTTGGTACTTTTTAGATTTCCATAACATTACTCTTAATATTATTAAAGATTTTTTTAGTACTTTCTACTGGTTGGTGATTTATTGTCCCAACCACATTGTCATATTTTCGTCCAAAATTAAATTACTAGCTTTGACACTACCGTCACTTAAATGCGCCGGCAGTTGCGAAAAATGAATAATTTTTTTAAGGGATTGTTGTTTTGAAAAAATGAATAAAAAATTTTAATTCATTTTTTAACCAGCTAGAGCGGGCACTAGACACAAGCAAATAGGGGAATTCCATAGAGTAAAAGAGTACTAATAGCGATTTCCTACTACAGTTACGAAATAAATTAAATTGGTCTCATATTTATGATGTTGTTGAGTACAAGAAAAAGGATATGCATGTGCGTACGCACGTAATGCTATTGGAAAATTCATTAAGATGACAGCATATATGAAGAAATTACTGACATTCCAAGATATGATAAGAAAAAAGAGCTTGCATGCCAATTTGCTAAGAAAATTAATGAACCATTATAACATGCATGTGACTTGATCCAAGTTTAAGTTGAACTTTGTTAATAATGTTGGACATGGTCTATGAAAAATGCCCATGGGTTTGCCTCATCACATCTTAATTTCTCCTTTAAAATGCATATAAATTAAACTACTTCAACTTAATTGCTCCATGCATATTCGATCAAGAACAAACTTGCTCTATTCAACTTTCTTTTAGGAATTTTAGATTAAGGCTGCATAACAAATCAAATAACTTGAACTTGACACGTGTTTGACCAATTAAAGGTCGTCAAAGATAATTTGATTTAGGAAATGACATAAAATGAAACATCCTACCAATTCACGAGCTGAGATTACATAATATGTTAGATCCACCAAAAGTATTTTCGACCGTACGTCTATAAAAAGGTGGGCCGAGTATATATAACATTTAGACCCAAAAAGAACAACGGTTATTAACATTTGATAATAAAAAATTAAAAAGTACACGTTTAATTAATTAGAAACTATAAGTATTACTCTCACCCAGTACACAACTAGCTAGGCACATTATTGAGTAGAATTTGGTAGATTTCTTTTTCATAAGCATAATATTAATTGTCTAAAAAAATAAAAGTAAGATATCAGATCAAAAGAAGATAATTTTAAGTGAAAAGTAGCGATGATGACTACTGATGAGGAAGCAGATAATTGCCTAATCTCCAAGGCAATATGTTGCTGACCTTTCAATGCCTGAATTAATAATGAGGGAAGAAAATGACTGAATATTTGAATGAACCATTTTGAATTATTAGCAATTTATGTTGTCTCTCCTCATTTTCCATATTTTCGTTTCATTTCAAATGTTAAAATACATGGCAAATTACACTATATCCCATCATCATATAAATATTTCCGCCAATATCCTAATGTTTCTCTAACTATCTCAACCAGAAACTGTAGGGGATGACGAGACGACTCAATGATGGGTCGGGGTTTGGAACGAGGTTCACCAAACTAGACTAACAACTAACGCCCTTAAGGTTGTTTAAGTAGAAATTTCAAGCTACAAACTCGTTTTTAAGAGCGGCCAACTCGAATCACAACTAATTCCGACAACCTTCTAAGGTATACTAAAGCAGAAAGGAAAAAAAAAAAAAAAAAAAGAAAAAGACCTGCAAGCTCAAAACAATCAGCAAAGTCTTTGATTGGCACTAGGGGGAGGAAATAGTATAGATTATCTCCTTGACTGCAACTCTCGCTCTTTGAATACAATTGCTTTGCTTAGCACATTAATAAAAGAATATATGTTGACAGTGGGATTTGAACCCACGCCCTTTCGGACAGGAACCTTAATCCTGCGCCTTAGACCAACTCGGCCATGTCAACTTTGTGCTTACAGTTTTGCCGAATTAATATATCATTTATCCAAAGTACACTAACTCAGTCAACTAAACAAGCTGAGTTGAACATTATTTATATTAAGATCCAGTTGAGCTTGCTATCCTGGACGAGATTTTCATAAAGTTTGACTTGGCTCGTTTATCTATTGGGTCATTTTCGAGCGATCTATCATCTATTAAGTTTTAAGCCAAGCTTTTTTTTTAATTGAGACGAGCTATAGTACTTAAATAATTTTTTACAATATTTGCTTTTGTTAAACCAATCGAAACGCTTAAATAGAGCTTCATTAAACTATCTGTTAAGACTAGGTTAAAGTTTTGCCCATTCAGTAACGTAACACATTTGAGTCAAGCTCCGTCCAAGTGAGCTTGAGTAGTTTGAATCGCTTTATAATACCCACAAATTGGGGTAGAACCATATATATCCCTAGGCCAACCATATATTAGCCTATGAGAATAAATCAACACTATAAGTTAAACAAGAAACTAAACAAAATAATCAATCCTAGTCCTCGGACTCCTTTGGGGCCTAGACGCTGCCAAATTGGATTATATCTTCATCTCGATGGCTCAATCTATATACTAGGCGTTGCACTAAATCTGGCTGAATCTGATGTTATAGACATGTATATCATGTCCAAGGAAGTTATTTTCACTACTACGGAATTATAATCCTATTCTTTCTCCATTAATTAGAGCTGTTAAAACGGTTAGCGGGGCGGGGGCGGGGGCGGGCTGACCCGTAACCCGATACAACCCGTTACTAGACAGGTTGGGTTGAGCTGACCCGTCAAATGAGTGGGCTGAAATATCTCAATCTAACCCAATCCAACTCACCTTACCTTGGGTTACAGGTAAAATAATTTGTTAAAAAAACTCGATGTTTAACAAATTAAAGTAAAAAAAAAAACATATCACAACTATTTTTAATTTCTGATTAATGAAATAAAATATCAAACAAAAGGCCAAGAAAAAATCTAACAAATTAAAGCCAAAAAAATTAAGAGAATATAACTACACTTCTTAAAAATCAAAGAGTCAAACTAAATTTATATATTCAAACAATTTAGCGGGTTAGCCCAATCTAACCCAACTCAATATGCTTCAACCCGCAATCCGGACGGGTTCAACCCGTTTGACCAGCCTCCTAGGCGGGATTAAAATTTATTAACCCAACCTACCTTTTTTAGGTGGCGGGACCGACTGTCCTAACAAGTTCAACCCATTTTAATAGCTCTACCATTAATGATACGATTACCTATTTCATCATTAAGTAACCACCTCTGAAAAAAAATAAAAATAAAAATAAAAAATAGTCCCTTCGTCCAAAATGACCGGTCATCATTTTTGACTTTTCAAAGAAGCTAAAGAACCTAACTTTTAGGTTATTATAGTAGCATATATCTATACATAAATACCCTTAATTGTCCACTTTATGATATTATAAATGCATATCGGGACATACTAGTTGAGAAATGTAAATTTAGTAATTTTATTACAAAATTGATACTTATTTTGATACAGAGCTTTTTAAAACATCGACACTCATTTTCGGACTGAGAGAGTAATAAAATAACTAAAACACACGCGCACACGCTAGACTCTAATATGGACTATCTCAATCACTAATTAATAAAATATACTCCAAGTCTTTTGTTTACCTAATGGCCTTTTCATCCAAACTATCTTTCCAACTCTATAAAACAAAATTTGTAGGTAAAAAATTAAAAAATATCGTCTTACGGGTATTTTTTATCTTCGATCGACCCTAAGTGCGTTGATGGGCTGAATTGTGAGGGAGTGAATCACCATCTTACTAATTATAATTCGTAAGACGGTTCACACAGTAGGACGGACGTACTCAATTTCTTAATATAGATGCCAATTACTGTATATAAATCCATGATAAACCAACCTAATATATATATATATACACCTTCTAAGTTCAGTTCAAGCCTTGAAGGAGGGAGCTACTATTGGAAGCATCAAACCTAGATATGTTCATTTGAGATTAAGGGATGATGCATTATATATATTTCAATCAATGTTGATCGACATTTAAGGCACACTAAAACGGTAAACTGAATCACCCTAGCTAATTACCTAGCTAGCTAGAAGCCTAGATTGTGTGTCGTATAAATAAGTACAGATGATCTCGTTTTTAGTCTCTTTTCTGCCCTGCCCTGCCCTGCCCTATATATGTCAGCATGAGAATTAAGGTCTATAAGCCAATTAAGGACATCGATCTCATCTCGGTATAATCCTGAAAAGTCAGTCCAGTAACAAATTTATGAACGTCCTCACAACCACCAACATAATAATATAATAATAATACTAACAATTGGTATATATCTCATGAAACAATTAAGTTTTGCATCCCAAATTACAATTAATTATCAGATAGATTAATTCCCACGTACTCAGATACTTATAATTTAATTAGCACATTTCATCGTCGATCAACCAGTATGAGCAAATATATATATATATATATATATATATATATATATATATAGGGAGCTAGGGTCTGTTATGAAACCAACATATATCCTTAATTTGGTGCCTTCATGCCTTAAGATAGGGACCACGCACAGAGGAAATGAATTAAGCAGTCACTTTAAAGTGAAATTAATATTGAGAAAAGCTATATATATGATCGATCAGTTGCACGTAGTACCGAAAGAAAAGAACGCCCCCCCCCCCCATGAACAATGAATTGAATGAATATATATGAGCGTGACTTTTTTAATTAAGGAATACAATCATTTCAGATAATTTTGATTACAAGCTAGTGAGTGATATTGGACTAATTAAATTACTGATAATAAGCGGTTAGAGTACTCTACATATATATATATATATATGCATGCTGCTGCTCAATCATATTAGTATATTCAACTCATGAAATCAGTACCGCCCGCATAACAGGGTCCCCGCCGGCCAAACTGAAATTAAACCATTTGAGGTAAGTAAAATTAAAATTGAAGCCAACAGTACGTACGTACATGAATATTAGAGGATATTGCTGAACAAGTCTTCTCTATATATATATAGGTTGCTTATAACAAACACCCTCCCTCCCTCCAAAAAAAAAAATAGTCCCATTTCCTTGTTATACATACAGTCAACCTAAGCCCATATCAAAACACTATTTAACATGCATGCATTTATTATGTCGATCTTGGGCAATGAAATTTCAATCATGCATGGTTACATTACATTATTAAGAATACATACTATCATGATTAACAATTTTAAGAAGGCCGGCTTACATAGCAAATTGGTCACCCTAGCTAGTCAGTTTAAGCTTTAATTCATGGGATTTTCAACACATTTGCGTGTTCCATGCAAATGCATGTCAAATCTTAGTTTCTCGCCAAAAAAATAAGTCACATCATAATTATATATGTGAAAATTATTTTACAAATCTTTTGATTGAAGTTCAACTAATTTTATACAACAACTTCATTTAAAGTTAACATGCAACTATAGTTTCGTAAGTACCATACCTGCTTCTGCATGCTTTTTGATTCTTTGTTCATTTGAGATTAAGCCAAAGCAGTCAAAGGGCAACTCTCCTTTGGCAGTTATCCCCAAAACAAGTACACACACACACACACACACACATATATATACATATATATATATATATATATGTCTTAACACATGCATGAGATTATCTGCCAAGAGGAGAGCAGCCCTACAACTGGCTTTGCTTACAGCTGAAAACCCTAGACATGTAGATCACGGAAACCCTAGCAATTATTATGCCTATACAGGGATGCTCATGATCAAGAGCTTAATATATATGGATATATCTTCTATTTTAGGGTTCTTGGTGATCAGGGAATAAGCTATTGAAGAAAGAGGATATGCCATAAAAGAGGGTTATCCCATGGATATCCCTTTGATTTTGATGCCCAAGAGGTTGCCTTTGCTTTTTAGACATTCCCTGCAAAGTTTCTTTTCCTTGAAAAGCTCCTTACAATAATAACATGATATAGAATCTTGCTACCATGCATGATTTGGACCTCCTCAATATTTGTGTGAAGGAATTAAAAGAAAATCTAGATAAGTAGTTGCATGGAGATGCCCACATTTGCTGAATGGTGCTGGCTGCAAATCTCGGGGGTTGAATTTGAGGTTTATTCCAGGTCATATCCCTTTAAGAAGGTTGCCTGCCTAGCCAGGTCATTTATTCGATAAATTGTACATGTTGTTTTAGTTGTTTGACACGTGTTCTCATCGAATTAGACTTTTACGACATACACAGCTTATGAATTAAATGACACTTTAGAAGGTTGCCTGCCAAGCCAGATCAATAATTCGACAAATTGTGTTGTTTGACACGTCGACATACACAATTTGTAAATTAAATGACACTTTAAATGGTTAATTGCCAAACTCATGATATTGCTGATCTCATTCTTTTGGTGATCGTTTGGCTCTTGTGTGTTTGCACAAACACAAGTTGATAAGGGCAATTTTGAGTCTCAGACGACTACGTATAATATTTACAAGAATTTTCATTAGCCCAGCTAGCTATTTTTGTTGAATGTATTTTATTTTTAATTCTACATTGTATAGTAGTTAGCTCCAATAGCAATTTGTGAATGTGGAGCTCACATGCATACATGCACCGTATGTATTGTCTGCGCAAGAAAAACATATACTACTACATAAATTGGAACCTCATGCATTCTAACTAATTAAAGACTCAAGCATTAATTAATTAAATAGAGTACATCTCTTGGTTCCAACCAAACCAAAGAATACACTTTTAATTTTTTTGGTCACAACTTAATTAAATTAAGCTTGACTTACGATTTTACATAAATTTATTTGTTTTTATAAATTAAGTCATATATAAGTTGTAATCCGCAGTATTATTAATATAGTTTTAAGTGAATGAAATTTTTTATGTTCGACACTATAATTAAAGTATGAATATTTAATTTAGTCCTAAGTTGATTTCTAAAAATGAAAAATAAATTTTTTAGTCGGAACGAAATGAGTTTATTATTTCTTCGCTTTGCGAGATATATTTGATCTATTCTTCAGTCTGTCTATGACTTTTACACGGTTCATGTATTAAACATTTTAAAATTATTTTTGAGTGAGAACCCATCAGGTAGCATTAAGATTCGCCCTTTCGGACTTCCAGTGCATCAGAGCAAATGGCCCATTTCAAATTATTCGGCCATTTCAACTTATTCTTAACAAATTCAGCAAAACATTTAATAAAATAAAATTTTGGGTTAATTACACAATTAGTCCCTCAACTATGAATTTTTCACCAATAGTTCCTTAATAAATTTTTTTCAAATTTCAGTCCCTTGAGTATGAAAATTAGACATGACTAGTCCTTTTGATGGATGCCGTTAGTACAATTCTATTAAGTCACCCATGTGCCTCCCACGTGCATTTAAGTAAGGGCAAAATTGAAATTTTACTTATCATCTTCTTCCCAAATTCTTCAAACCCTAATCCCTAACACACACACACACACACACAAACACACCAAAACTCAAACCCAGAAATTAGTGCTTTGGGTTTGAGTTTAGTAAGCCCAACAACCCATGGCTTAAAGACCTCCAAATTGAGTTGTGAAGCAAGATGTCTCGTTACAATCCTAATTTCAATTGTGATGGAAAGTCAATGCAGATGGTAATGCTTGTTGGAAGAAGCCAACCTAACAAGTGAGTGAATATAATGTCTCTGTCCACCCCTCCTCTTTGAATGAAATACGATGCCTGTAACCAAAACTTCTCAGAAGTTATCCTCTGAAGCCCATCCCTTCTTCTCCAATGCTAGCCGTAATGCATGATACTGAATGGCAAAACTAGTTATTTGTCAACAACTAATTTTGCATTTTCTGAATAGCAAAACATGGTAAGGAGTGGACTTTACCTTGATTCTCTTTCTATTCGCGTCAAAATCAAAGTTGCCTAAGTGAGATGTTGATCGGTACTCTACAAGGGATTTCTTACCCGGTAGGAACCAAAACTCAACATCATCTACTAACCGACAAAGAGCACATGATTACAGGTAATTCAGCACCATCGTTAATGTCACCAAACCAAAATAAAAGCTAGAGTACAATGTTTATTGAATTTACCCCCAAAATAGGGCTTTCATATTCCACGTATAAATAATCATCTTTCTTCTCCACTATTCGTGGGGTAATTAAACTTGTTTGGATTTGTAGATTTTATCTACAATACGAAAGAATTGAACTTACTAATTTCTGGGTTTGAGTTTTGGTATGTGTGTGCGCGTTGGGGATTAGGGTTTGAAGAATTGGGGAAGGAGATGATAAGTAAAATTCTAATTTTGCTCTTACTTAAATGCACGTGGGAGGCACATGGGTAACTTAACGGAATTGTACTAACGATATCCATTAAAAGGATTAGCCGTGTCTAATTTTAATACTCAAGGGACTGAAATTTGAAAAACATTTGTTAAAAGACTAGTGGTGAAAAAGTTCATAGTCGAGGGACTAATGGTGTAATTAATCATAAAATTTTCTTTCACCTACCTTATTTTGCAAATGGGCCATTTCAACTTATTCTTAACAAATTCAGCAAAAGATTTAATAAAATTTTCAATTTGTTGACAGTGGGATTTGAACCCACGCCCTTTCGGACAGGAACCTTAATCCTACGCCTTAGACCAACTCGGCCATGTCAACTTTATGTTTAAATTTGCTCAAACTCTAAATATGATAAGTTATCTATTGTGCCAGTTTTCAATGCAATCTGAAATAAAGCTTAAGTAATTGCATTTCTTATCTAGCCGATCTATAGTATTGCAAGAATTAAAATAGAGTAAGTTTGGTTCTCTTATAGAGTCCGTTTGGAAATTGGGAAAGTGAATGAAAAATAAATGATGAAGATATGAAAATGGTATTTGATCACCAACATAACAATGTTCAGAATATCGTAGACCGTATACACCTTGATTTTTTTTTTTAGATGGTGCATAGTATATCTATCAAAGGATATATGTCCTTGAAATAAATTTATTCAGTTTAATATACAACATCAAAATATGTGTCTGACAATCAATTTGCCAATTCACTCAACAACAAGTAGTATCTTAATTTTTGCATGTCATAAATCAAGAAATATATACTTCGATCAATCCTTGGCAAGTCTTTCATTCAATATCTTGACTCCCATATACCTGCACCACAATAAAACAAATTACTAAAAACCCTTTATATTCATCTTGAGAAAAATAATTGAATTATCTTAGAATATTTGAAATGACTAATTAATAGGGCCGGAGTTGTATAACATGATTAATTAATGTACCTTCCAAGCATCATAACAGTTGCTTGAGGGTTGATTCCAGGTGTGTTATGGAAAGTCGATCCATCAATAACTCGAAGAGCATCGACGCCTATAACCTTGTAATCGTGATCAACAACTTTCCCTACTACACAACCTCCATGGTAATGCCAGATAGTACGTAGATTCTCCCTACAATATTGTTCCAAGGAATTGATTGTCTTGTTCGCGGCTATGTTGAGGAGGTCCGAGAAGGAGAGAAAATCGTATCGAAATTCCGAGAATGCTTTTGACTCGATTACTTTTTTGACGACTTTCATTCCACCAATACATCTTTGCAAGTCCTTAGGCTCTTTGAAGTAGTTGAACGTCACTTTCGGATTGTCATTAGGATCCAGGTTTCTGAGCTCCAGATGGCCCTTGGAGAGTGGGCCCTTGATCTTCGCTACTAAGAACCCAACCATGAGTTCTGATTGGTCAAGAGGATTCTTGGGCTTTATTGTTGGTGGTGGTGTAGGGGGTAAACCAATCTGCAAAAATTTAACCAGTTTTAGATTCTCTTTAAAGAAGAAACTTTACTGCATTGTCCAAAAGAGCCTCTCAAAATACAGACGGGTTGAGTAGATATAAATTGGGTTGCACAAATGGACTCAATGGTCCAATTTCTGATCAGCCCGTTTTACACTTCAGCAGTCTAGCCTAATAAAGCAATTCATACCACCAAGACTTCACCTTGGATAACTGGCTTAGAAATGCTTTAATGGGCCTTTGTAGATTTGTCTGTAAATTCAATGGGTTGAAAAATAAGTGAAAGGAAAAAGGCAAAAAACTTTAAAAAGACCGTTTTACGGTTATTTTCTATAAAATAATCCTACTTACTGTGTGTTTGGTGGGCTAAGTTGTGAGAGAGTGAAACTCCATCTTACAAATTAGGATCCGTAAAACAGTCTCACAAGAGAAAACATTAAACTACAAAATTGAGAAAATACCCGAGAATTAAAATCAGGTGGAAATGGAGGACCAGTGTTAATGCCACAAGTAGCCTCGATGTAACTTCCGAATGGAGTGATTCCAATGACTTGTATGATTGAGACCTCAACGGGGATTGGGGAGGGGACCACGACAAGATTCATTGGGTTATCTGCAACATCTTGTCCGACCAATGGCAGGTCCAAAACAGCGTTAATCTTATGGGCCTTAAGATGCTCTTTTGGGCCTAACCCACTCAACATCATTAGTTGTGGGCTGCCTAATGCTCCCGCAGATAGTATGATTTCATTCTTTGATCCTTTCTTCAGATATGCTATGTGCTTCATTCCTGATTCATCTTTGAAAATCACTCCATAAGCCTTTGGTCTTGATTTGCCTGTTTTGCCATCGAGCAACCAAAAACATTCACTCAAGTAATTTTAGTTATTTCGGAGCTTTATACAAAAATTAGTCAGAATAACCAAAACAGTTAAATTATAAAAACATTACAATTTGTTTTTATTTTTTTATTACGAATCGGAGCGAATTAAGACTAAATTTAACCACTATATATTAGATATACCTTTATTTCTTCTAAACAAGATTTTCTCTACGCATGCATGGAGAAGAACATCAAGCCCACATGGATTGGCATATTCGAGCAAGTCCGCAGCTGAATGTCTAATACCATCTTCATCAAAAATGGAGGCCGCAACCTTAGTCCCAATCAAATGATCAACTGTAAACCCATTGTACGGTCCCACCCCAGCTTCCAGCAGCCCAGCCCTTGCAGCAGATTCCCACTGCTTTACTGATCGAAAAAAACCAACTCGTTTCTCCACCCACTTGTACGACTCATTTACCATTTTGCCATCCAATCCAACTTCCCTCACAAACTCTGCGTCGGCCCGGGAGTATAATCCCACGTTTATGGCACTGCTACCACCTAACACGCGCCCACGCAAGTTAACTACTCCCTCCTCGGAGAAAAACCGTTGGGCAGGCGATTCAGGAGAGAGATCTTGGAGGGCGGCGCCTATGATGGCCATGTTCGTGACATTGGGGTTGCCATAGGGAGAGCCACCGCGTTCGAGGAGGAGGACAGAGGAGTTTTGTGAGAGGGTAGCGGCTAATGGGCAGCCTGCAGTGCCACCACCAATGATAATGTAGTCATGGAATGATATCTTTGGAGCTGTAGTTGCATGCTGTACAAAGCTATAGTTTGGAGCTGTCAATTACACATACACACACGCAGAGGATTTCATTAGTATAGGGAAAATCATTGATGTTCTTAATTTATTGAAATAAATTTTATAAAAAATGTACTCAATCAGTTTCTAAGTAAGTGTTATGTTTTAATTTTATTTTTCAATCAATGAAAATTTGACGTGTGTAGAAATGTACCATAATTCGTAGTACTTTATTGCTCAAAACTTTAGATACCTTTTTCTGCTAAGGAGAAGCCATGGAAGATGAGAATTCCAATAAGTACATAGCCAATAAATCTCTCCATTTCCGAATCCATTTTATTGCTCTCTCCTAAATGAACTTCAAATCAGTAGAAGCATTAAAACATGAGATTGGGAAGATGTGATTGTTGAAAGACTAGACATAATTTACTTATATAGATTTTATGTTCATGTCAGGTACGTACTCCTTCCTGTAAAGAATTAAAAATTCATTACTTGTTCTGATCTGGTATAAGATTCTACAAATTTATTTAATAAAAAACTCTGATACATCGTGTTAGAATTGAATAATTTCTCATACCACAATCACGCATCAAAATAGGAATAACCAATAATATTAAAAACACATAGCTGCAGTATAGTCAATTAAACATACTCTATCCTTCTAAAAAAGTAGTCATATTTAACATAAACTTTTTAAAATTATAATTTTACTTCATTGTTCACTATAAAATAAGACTATTTTTTTAAAAATAAATCAAAGAGAAATAAGATTTTTTTTTTTTGAGTCGGAGGAAGAACAACTAAATGGAGGAGAAAAAATTAATTTGAAATCAATTAGTAAACACATGAAAGGAAGCAGTGGAACATGAACTGACGGCCGCCATAACTCGACGGCTTTGTCCGAGCCACACTCTCAGCCGGCATGCCAGAAAGGTTAACATTGTTTTTTTTTTTTTTGGGTTGTTAACGTTTTTGCTCATGCTGTTGTTATGTTCCAATGTGTTGTAAATTTAGTTGGTGTTTTTAGTTTGTTTTTAAAGACCGGCTAGACATGTCTAGACATGTTTCTTAGTAGAAGGATCAAGTAGGTTAAGTTTCTAAAGGTGGGTCGTGATCATCAACCTTTTTGATTTTTGAAGGCTGGTCTTTGACATCAGTTTCTTTGTTATTTAACTTTGGTCCTAAGTTTATTGTTATTGGTAAACCTTAAGATGAGTTAGTCTTAAATGACTAATTGTTGGATAAAGCTCGTAGCTTGTTTGATAAGTTACGTTATCTTATAAATTTTCTGATGTACCGTTGTTGGTATTGAAAAAAAAAAAAATATATTTATCCCTCAATATACACTATGAGGTTTTCCTAATATCTATTCATCTTACTTAAGAGCATCCACAGTGATACCACCCAATACTACACTCTAAACACCTCGTTTTCTGTTCCAGTTTCACTTTTTCAACACCCTAAAAAATTATCAACTCCAATAAACACCCTCTATACAACCCTTTAAAAATTAAATCTCTTTCATTTTAACCGAAAAATCTAATATATTATTTTATTTTTCCTTCATGAATTGAGGAGAGAGAGGGAAGATCATGTGCTGGCGGAGAGCTGGAGGCAAAAAATAAGCCACTGTTCCCACTAAAAGACTTTCTATATTTTGAGGGTAGTTTAGATAATTTTAGGGGAAGAGGGTGTAGTAGAGTGTGCATTGTGGGATGAAGTGTGGATAAAAAACTCTAAAAGTAGTTTTAGAGGGTTTGTAACTTGCTCCACTGTGGATGCTCTAAGCCTAGTACCTCGACTTTGTAAACTTATTATGAAAATAATTAGGAAATATAATATTGACAAATCACTAAATAATAAATGATAAAAATTTATACTCCCTCTGTTCCACCCAAAAATTTTACGTTTGAAAAGTCCAATTATTAAGGGATATATTAGTGTCATTGGATTTAGTCATAATTACAAAAATATTTAAGCACAACCAAGATGATTACAACTCAAGTGGAGGGTAAAGATGAAAAATTATTAAAATTGTAAGCATAATTTTTTGAAAGTGCCTCTTTAAATAAAATATCCCAAAATAGTATAGAAATAGTGGACTCTTTGCCTGAAATGGAGGGAGTAATAAATAGTCTTAATATAAACGAGCTTAATTTAATAGTATTCAATAATATGTATCACCGTTTGTATCAACAATCACCAATGCATGCTATATATCTCAGTAGTTGTACCCACCTAATACACTTGAATATAAAACTTTGATCTTCATGATCTTAACTGTGGTAGAGATGGAACTTTATCCTTGTTAAAGAATCTTTGAGTTTGTATAGTGTTCCATGTCAACCCAATCACGATCAAATTTAACAACATACTAATTTTCTAATCTATCATATCCAATTTACCAAGTCCCAAAAACTCATAAATGTTCATAATAAAATCACCATTGCTTTCAACTTGGATAAAATACGTACGATTTTTCTTCATTCATCGCGTCTTGAGACCATTAAACGAATACTCCAAACAATTCAACTTGGGATAGCACTTAAACAATTTGAATACAAAATTTTTCAATATCAATCAAATTAGGATTCTCAAACAACTAAGATTGAGACATTTTGTAGTCAAACAAACAAACAAACAAACAAACATGTAACAGATCAAGGAGGAGAAAGTAATATAAAATCAAATACTCATGGAGGAAGAGTAGTACTCCATCGCCTAAAAATGAAGTGTTTTCTTTATTTATTTATTTATTACAGCAATAGAGGAAATTGATGTTTGGCCATTAATTTTACATATAAATTTCATTGGAGAGAGAATTTGTTATGTTCTCTCTTTTCGTACAATTCGGTGTATAATGTATGAGTAGTACTGTTGACCGGATAAATGATTTAGAAAGTCAATCTTAAACGCTCATAATATGTGTTTTATCAGTTTAAAATTTATTTCTTTCTTGTCAGAATTCTTCTTTTAAGCAGCCTGGGTGTTTGATTGTCGTTTACCATAAGAACAGGCATCAAAGTCAAATGATTAAAGCCACACACACACACAATGGAGAGACAAATTTTTGAGGAACCTGAGATTGACCGATCAATTGGTTATATGCATTTCTTACTTTTCAAAGTTAGAGAAAACCATAAAATTAGCGTTAACATATATTATGCATATTTCATACTTTATAAAGTTACAGAAAACCATAAAATTAGGGTAACAATTTACTTTTATTGGTTTAAATATTATCTCTGACTTCTATCAGTCAGAACCTTATACTCCCTCCGTCCCTAAATTATTGTCTTCCTTTTTTTTTTTCGTCCGTTCCAAAATAATTGTCTTTTTAAAACTTTCCTTTTTAGAACATCACTTTTACTATTTTACCCTTACTTTTTCTTCCTACTTTAATTATGAGCCACATACACATGAGCATTAAAGGAAACAACACACTTTTTCAATACTATTCCAATATTAATAATCAAGTCAATTGAGTTTTCTTAATCCGTGTACCGGATCAACCCAGACAATAATTTAAGGACGGAGGGAGTACTAATTCAGGTATTGGTTAGCTGGTGTTCAGGCCTCAAGCAATTACTGAATTTTTGAATGCCGAACTCTTTATTTTGTTTGATAATTGAACTGATTGAATGTCTGAAATAATACACATATAATTTCCTTTCTTAACCTTGACTTCTGATTTTCTTTCTTTGTTTTTTTTTTTCTCTTAATTAACTCTATACACTTATTTATATATATATATATATATATATATATATATATATAAATATTCTTCAGAGTTGTGGGTGTCAAAACAACCTTGGCGAATTTCCTAATCCTTCGGGAACTTCGACTCCCTGGATTTTGGTTGACTCGGCCGAAGCTTCGACCAAGTTGAGATTGGAAGAGTTTACATCATTGTATATACTCCTCTTCCGTCCCTTAATTATTGTCTTGTTTAACTCGGCATACAGATTAAAAAAAATAATTGACTTGATTATTAATATTGCTATAATGTATAATTTTCTTTAATGCTCATGTATGTGGCCCATAATTAAAAAGAGGGAAAAAATAAGGGTAAAATGGTAAAAGTGATGTCATAAAAAGGAAAATTTTCAAACAAGACAATTATTCTAGAACGGAAAAAAATAAAAAAAGACAATAATTTAGGTACGGAGAGAGTATTATATATCGATATATCTCTCAAAATAGACATTAGACTTAAACAAATTATTTAATGAATACTTTTTCATTTCAAAGTCCTCACATCAGTCACCGATCTGTCAAGAATCTTGGTTGGACTGAAAATCAACCCAAATTGCTTCAATTGAATATTCTCAAAATCAAGTATCTACAACTTCGGATTTTAACAAACATTGAAAATTGAAGATACAGAAATTTCCATTCTCCACGTGGCATCAGAAGAGCACGTGGTCAAGCTGATCTGGAGCCCGGAGAGGATGAGTCATCATCCCGAGCTCGTAACTACAACCCGGAGCCCGGGCTCTCCGCCCGCTTCCGACGTACCCGAGGAAACAGTATGGTTCTCTCCCCGCTCGTGATCCTAAAGAGCTCGCATGGTCTCAGACCCGAGCTGTCCTATTAAAGTTCCCGAGGTAATCACCTCGGGAGACAAAGAAAGTCAACGAAAGCTGCCGCATTCAATGTCCGCCAGCTGCTGCGTCATCCCGGGACCACCATCTGACATCCTATTGGACAGAAAGAATACTTGCCTATTAAGGAAAGCTGCATCTAGAAGGTCAAGGGGACAAACAGGGAAGCTCTATCCTCTGCACTGAAACAGGTCACTTCCACATCAATGCATACTGTGGCTGTCAGAGATAGGGACATGGCAGTTCACCCCAAGTCGACACCTGGCAGATCCACTTGCTACAGACCGACTTTACTTCAGTATAAATACAAGGTGATAGCCTTCTTTTATGGTCTAAGTTCAAATTAACACACAACTACAAACTCCCAAAGAATTCAGAGCAAGTACTCTCTCTGAGCAGCCTGAATCCTCATTGGAGACCTTTATCCTTACCATAAACTGACTCTCTCACCGGAGGGCTTTAGCTGGACCAACGTCCAGCTCCCTAACGGTGTTCTTTCTTCATCTCAGGTATCTACCGTAGGACAAGTCCCACCTAAGCTTGTGCCTATTGAGAGCCGGGGCATCCTAATCACAGACTAACTGCTTACGTGGACACGACAGATCACCAAAACCGATTTTGG
The DNA here is from genome assembly GCA_016624345.1 of Platycodon grandiflorus. Lineage (NCBI taxonomy): Eukaryota > Viridiplantae > Streptophyta > Magnoliopsida > Asterales > Campanulaceae > Platycodon > Platycodon grandiflorus. Next base: position 3,819,142 of record CM028364.1, on the reverse strand, counting down.
CGTGATCAGTTTGGTTCCGTTGCCGGGACTCTTACTATTCAGATACCTTCAGATTGACATATTCTCAACCTAGCAAATCTACGGTTGGAAATGACAAACTCAAAGCAACAGGCTGCATCAGCCGCCCAACTGGGTGACCCAGCATCATCACATTCTGCTGACCGCGTTGACCAGTCAGCGCAGAAGCATGCTCCCAAGACTCCCGGAAAAACCCCTGCCAATAATTCGAGAGGCAGGAGTACAGCCCGGGACGTAGCGCGGGTAATAGCGAAGAAGGCGGCAGAGAGGTCGCGAAACAGCAAAGGAAAGGCCGCGAGGAAAACCCGTCAGGATGGAGATACCGCTAGTGATACTTCTTGCGGAGAAGACACTTGCGGTAATGACGAGGTTAGAATTACTGGTGTGAAGAGGCCGGCCACTCAGCTAGAGAGAGATCAAGCTGAGTTAGAAGATCTACGTCGCGAGCGGGCGCATGTAGAGAGAATTAGGGAGCTCGAGAGAAGAGAATTCGAGCTCCTCAAAAGGGTTGAAGCGGCCGAACAGATCAAAAGAAAACCTCTCGAGCTGGAGAGGGAACAAGCCGTTAAAGCACGCAGCCGTGATCGTGCACACCGGGCTGTGGAAGTTCCTCGGGGCAGCGCGCACAGCAGGTTGCGCGAGAGCGCCACGAACAGATTAGGAGCTCGGGTCAGTCCGGCCCCTAAAGCAAGTGTGCACAGTCGACTTCACTTCCCCGAAGAGCGGGAAAGACCCCGGGGAAGCGCCCAAGACAGGCTTGGATCCCGAGCACGCTCACGCAGTCCGACGAGCTCGGACAGTACCTACAGAGCAGAGGCCCAATCTCGGAGGAAGGGTTCCCGAGGGGGCAAGTCAAGACGCTCGCCGTCCCCGCCAAGCAGCTCACCAAGCTCGATCGCTTCATCACATAAGCGGTCAAAAAATGACGGCCGCGATCGGAGAAGCCCACACAAGTCCCGAGCGGATACCTCGCCGGACAGAGGCCTAAAGGCCCTCCAAGAGCGGTTGGAGGCCCTCGAAGCAGAAAGCTAGGCCGCCCGCACAAATCTTGGAAAGTCCGTTCTCGGAGGATCAGAGGACACCACCCAACTATCGTCCGAGGCTTCCGAATTAAAACTATACGGGAAAGACGCATGCCGAGACTCACATCTCCGGTTTCGAAGCCAAGATGGGTGTGTGCACCGCACGAAAGATATGTGGTGCAAGGTCTTCATTAGCACGTTTGACGCGGTCTTGAAATGGTTCAGGAGCTCCCAAAGAGTCGGTGGCGATTGGAGCGACTTGAAGAAAAATTCCTTAGGAAGTACGCCTCGGCGGAGAGCTTCCCAAGGATAAATCCGACCTTGCGAACACAAAGCGGGGCCCAAACGAATCGCCGGCGATTACATCCAACGGTTCAAGAACGTTGCGACGAGCTCTCCAATGTACCCGACGAAACAATAGTAGTCGCTTTGAAAGTGGGCATCGTCGAAAGGTTATTGGCGGAGCGAATAATCGGAATCCGGCCACCGCGCGGAAATGTTCATGCGGCCAAGGCGTGGCCAAAACGAGAAGACCTTGGCGAGATAGGGCAAAAGCCAAAGGAGGCTGCGGCACTGCGCGAACGAGGAGACTAAAAACCCGGACAAAGGGCCGGGCGTCAAATACCGGAAAAGGCACATGACAAAGGGAGAAAGAGGACAAAACAGTCTACACTCCTCGAACGCTTCTCGCGAACACATCATGACCGTTCGGCGGAAAACAAGCTAGGAAAGCCCTACCATGAGAGAGGTCAAGTTTCCTCGGAACCCAAACCCGAGGTGCGAATATCATAAGGAGAACGGACACTCCACCGAAGAATGCCGTCGGTGAAAAAGGCCATTCGGCGATTGATAGATCGGGAGAACTCGGGAGGTTTGAGCAAAAGAGGAAACGGAAGGAGGCCGGCACCGCATGGTCGGGAGCACATTGAGAGGAAGAATACGGGATATCGACCATCTGGAAAACAACTTGAGCATCACCGGCTCGGCGATACCATGTACAATCGAATAACGTGGTATCCCAACCTCGGGTGAAGGATGAGGTCGGTATATGCTTTTACCCCAGCGAGATGGCAAGCACCGATCTGGCTAAAGTGCAGCCGCTTACAATGCATCTCGGGATAGAGCAGTACATGGTTAGGCGGGTACTCATCGACACGGGGGCTAATCGGAACATCATGTATTATGACTGTTTCAAAAAGATGAAGCTCACAGACTCGCAGCTCATCCCGAGCAACATCCAGTTGGAAGGCTTTACCGGGCATCGAGTGGTAACCAAAGGCACCATCTCGATGAAAGTGACGATCGGAGAGGAGACATCTTGAACGGAGAAAATAGAGTTTCTCGTTCTCGACATCCCATCTCCCTACAATGCAATTTTGGGCCTTCCAGCTCAAACCAAGTTCGGCATGGTCGTCTCTGCCCCTCATCAAAGAATCAAATTCGCCGCCAACGGGAAGGTCGGCATGATGAGGAATGACCCGAAAAGTACTCTATCTCGATTGATAGAGACACAGAAAGAAAAGGAGGCAACCTCCCGAGGAAAGGCTCAAGCCGTGGAAGTCTGCCACAACCCGGCCAAACGAGCCCGACCATCACCAGTTGAAGAAAGCCCGGTAATAGTTGAACAGCTCGTCGTTCCCGAGAACGCGACTTCTACTTCCGGCGTGGCAAAAGATTAGCAGCTAGCGCGGGCTAGCAACCCTAGCTCGCATGAAGCGGGCCCGAGCCCGAAAAGAGCCAGAGTGATCACGATCGAAACCCTCGACAATCGCGACGTCTCAGACATTCAGCCACACGAGGACTTCGACGAGGTGATCATCAATTTCGATTTTCCCGACCAAAAAATTAAAATTGGTCTGGATATCGACGAAGGAGAGCGTCAAGCTATCATTCAATTCCTCGAGGAAACACGATGTATTCGCTTGGAGGGTCGAGGACATGAAGGGTATTAGTGAAGACGTCTCCGTTCACAAGCTCAGCGTGGACCCCGCAATCACCCCCATACAACAGCGACCACGGGTTTTTTCCCCGGAGAAGCAAGCAGCTATCAAAGAAGAGGTCGACAAGCTGCTCCGGGCTAAGATTATAAAAGAGATTTTTTACCCGACTTGGATCGCAAATGTCGTCATGGTAAAGAAGACCAGCGGCAAATGGAGGATGTGTGTGGATTACACCGACTTGAATAAAGCTTGCCCAAAGGCGGTATCCGCGCGGAATAGACCAGCTCGTAGACGCCATAGCCGGCCACAAAATTCTGAGTTTCATTGATGCCTACTCAGGGTATCACCAGATCAGAATGTGGCTAGAGGATCAGAAGCTTACAGCCTTCCGAGCTGCGGGGGCTCTGCTATGTTATGATGCCTTTTGGGCTGAAGAACGCGGGGGCTACATACCAGAGAATGGTAAACAGAGTGTTCGGCGACCAGCTCGGACGCAACGTGGAGGCTTACATCGACGACATGGTCATTAAGACCAAGAAAGCAAATCACGTCGAAGACCTCCAAGAAACCTTCACCGGCTGAGAAAAATAACATGAAGTTGAATCCCGCAAAATGCGCCTTTGCGGTCACTGCGGGCAAATTCTTGGGATACATGGTGAATGAGCGGGGCATAGAGGCCAATCGGGAAGATCCAGGCATTGCTAGATATGAAGGCCCCAACAAATATCAAAGCCGTGCGCGGCTAAATGGCGGGATAACCGCCTTGAGCGATTTATAGCCAAAGGCTGAGAGGAGCCTCCTTTTTCAAAGTTTTGAAAGGGAGTCGAAATTTGCATGGGGACAAGAATGCGACAAGGCCTTTCTTGAGTGAAGCAATACCTTGGAAGCCCGCCTTCTTTGTCCGGCCGGTCCCGGAGAAAAGTTATATATTTATATCTCGGCCTCGAATGCGGCGGTCGCTGCGGTTTTGATCGAGAAGGGCTCTATTCAAAAGCCGGTGTATTACGTCTCTCACGCGCTTTCCGACGTAGAGACGCGGTACTTGAATGTTGAGAAGGTAGTACTAGCGTTGATCGTAATGGCAAGGAAACTATCACATTATTTCCAAGCCCATGCTTTGATCGTCTACTCGAGACTTACCTCTCGGAAAATGCTACACAAACCCGATGTCGCCGCGAGAATGATGAAGTGGGCGATCGAGCTCTCCGCTTTCGATATCACATACGAGCGGAGAAAGGCGGTCAAGGGCAAGCACTCGCCGACTTCATAGCCGAGACATCATTCACTCACGAGTCTCCGGATATACCCTCCGCCGAGTTAGAGAAGGTCTCGCCACAGTCACACCCCGACCAAGATTATCCGCTCTAGCTCTCATAAAACACGGCCTATCCACCACCGGCGGTTGTTTGTAGATGGATCCGTCGGCGGCTCGGGCGGCGGTGTGGGTTTATCCTGGTTTCCCCGAAGGAATTGAATTTCGGAAAGTTTTCGATTCAAGTTCCCCGCATCAACAACCAGGCAGTATGAGGCGGTGGTGGCGGTCTACAATTAGCACGTGAACTCACAGTTACTCAAATTGTTGTCTTCGGCGACTCCGGCTCGTTGTGAAGCAAATTTCGGGGAATATGGGGCTAACCACCCCACACGATAAAATACGTGAGCTCGCAAGACGGCTACTATCCAAGTTCGACTCTTGGGAGGTTCAGCAGATCGATAGAGAAAGCAACACTCGGGCTGACTATTTATCCAAAGTGGCTTCCATGGAACTAAAAGATCTGCCCCGAGATGTTCAAGTGGAATTCATGGATTCCCCCTCAGTAGACAGAGAAGCCGTCTTGCCAATTATCGCGACCACGAGGTGTTGGATAGATGAGGTCGAAGATTATATCGAGCATGGGACCTTGCCAGATGACAAAAGCCTAGCCGGCAAATCGAAAGAGAGCCGCCGATATACAAGGGTCGCCAGTCTTTGTCCGGCGATCTTTCTCAAAACCTTTGCTAAGATGCGTACGACACGAGGTCACCGAAAATTTATTAGCAGAGGTGCACGAGGAGTATGCGGAGGACACCCGAGCCCGCACTCTCTCGACGAGTCATATTCCACGGATACTCGCCTACACTTAGGAAGGATGCTGAGGCCTACGTCAGGAGGTGTGACAAATGCCAAAGATTTGCTGATGTGCCCAGACTACCTTCTGTGCCACAGACACCAGTGGTCGCAGCCTGGCCCTTCGACATGTGGGGAATTGACCTCATTGGTCCTTTTCCCAAAGCTCGCGGAGGTTGCGAGTTCTTGATTGTAGCTGTGGATTACTTTACAAAGTGGATTGAAGCCAAGCCGCTTGCGGGGATTGCTGAAGAAAAAGCCATCAGTTTTGTACACGACTTCATCTGGTGCAGATTTGGGCTACCTCGGGTAATAGTCTCCGATCACGGGACACAATTCGCTACCAAGTTTACAGCAAACTGCGAGAGGATGAATGTTAAACACTGGATGTCTTCAGTTGCTCATCCGCAAGGCAACGGCCAAGCAGAGGCCGGGAATAAGAAAATTCTATACTCCCTTAAAAGGAGCTTAGAAGAGAAAAAAGGAAGATGGCTGGAAGAGCTCCCCGATCTGTGGAGCATCGGGACATACGTGAGTCCGACGGGAGAAACGCCATTTGCTTTAACCTACGGCTCGAGGCGATGGCACCCGTTGAAATGGCCCTACCAACGGCTCGGGTGTTGTACTTTGATGAAAAGACAAATCGAAGCTCGGGGCTTGACCTCGATCTGTAGAAGAGCGCAGGAAGCTCGGTTAAGAATGGTGAATTACAAGCAACTCGCGAAGGGTCATCATGATCGGAAAATAAAGGCTAGAACCTTCTCGGTCGGAGATTGGGTCCTCAGGAAGATCGAAGTCACAGGCAGAAATGCTCAGCGGAACAAGTTATCCCCGAATTGGGAAGGCCCATTCCGAGTTACCTCGATCATCCGAGAAGGAACATACCGACTTGCCGAGCAAGATGGAACGTTATTGAGGAACCCTTGGCATGCGGATCATCTCAAGAAATATTATTTATGATTGTAAATTTTACTTTTGTAAATTGAAGCAAGTGTATGACAACAAAAACCTTGTAAAGAAATTGCAGTTTGTTTACTCGGGTTTTTCGTATTATATTATTCAAATACCTAGAGTTAGCAGCGGGTTACTTTAAGGTATATTAAAAATACTTATAGCGGGCAGCGGGCCTTAAGTAAAAATAATTACTACGAGCGTGGTAGCGAGACTACCCGAGTAGTTTGAAGACCTCCTTTGCAAAGTCAATATTGAATCACTCGGTGTAGGTGGAATAAGTCATCCTTTGGAAAGTCAATAGTGAATCACGCCGCGATAGACTTTGAAAGATTACGAAAGGTCGACCAGAGTCACCCCGTAATAAACATCATTGCCGACGAAAGGCCAAAGCCACGTTGCAATAATTGAAATGATTGAAATTTGCAATAATTGAAGAGATTGATATTTGCATTCAAAAGAACATATTAAATACAAGCTAGAAATACTTGTTTAAATTTACATCTACGAGTTAATATTACTTGTTTAAATTTACATGTCACAAAAATTTACGAGCTCGCGGGCTCAAAACCAAGGTACAAAATATCTTACAGGGCTCCGGCTCGGCGCATTTCGCGGCCATCACATCCTTCGGTTCTCGGCTCGGTGAGTCGTCACACCTTCGGTATCCTTCGATAGTCGATCGGCGGCTGGCCGAGCTCGGCATTCTCTTGCTCGTCGCCTTCCCGGAAGCCTCCGGGGCCATCTGTTCAAGCCGAGCATCGACCAATTTTCAACATCTTTGTTGAAGGATAGTGGGTGTTCCCAGCCGGTTTACCGGCTTTGGCATCTTCTTCATCGATAGCTTGGATGTCTTCGGCATCAAACGGCACGAGCACGGCACCTTTCTATTCAAATCATCAAAGGGTTGGAGGCTCCCCACTCAACTAGCGTCTCAGCGGAATCCGGCACCATGCGGCTCGGAGAATCGATATCGCCCTTTCATCATGTATGGGGCAATATCCTCGACGAACGACTCGATCTCCTTGTGCGAGCGATGAGGATTCGGCGGGATACCGTGCTCGGGCGTCATCAACCTCCGGGGTGAGTTTCTCCATCCTCCTATCGAGATCTTGGATGGCCGCTTCGTGCTCGAGCTCTTTGCGATAAGAATTCTTCAAAACTCTTCATCTCTCGCCGGTGATCTTGGGCCTCCTCGGCCTTCGATGAGCCTCCTCGGCTTTCGGTTGGGCTTCCTCGGCCTTAGATTGCGCGTCACCGCGGCGAAGAGTGAAGCCTTGGTCTTCTCGAGCTCAGCATCCTTAGCCTTTAGCTCCTTATCTTTTGCTCGGAGCTGATGGCGAAGGCGGGACAGCTCGGATGTATCTTCCTTGACCTGCTGGACTAGGTCAGACTTCAGCTTCTCAGCCTCAGCCAGCCGAAGATCAAAATACTTCGCATAGTGGGCCATCTGCGAACAAAGCAAGTTAGCAAGAGTAAATGAAAAAAAGGTTTAGACAGAGCCATGTGGGTACAAACCTCCACCAGCGAGCAGGTCATTGTCTTCAGAGCGCGATCGGGAGACTGCTGAAGTAGTCTGGTCATCCGGGGAGAGTCGGCGTAGCCCTGGACCTGGTTGAAGAGCAGAGTCTCGGGTACGCCCATTCCGGCTATTACTTCGACCTCCACCCCGGGAGTGACCTTCTCTTTACCCTTGGCAGATTTCCGGGTAAGGGGCTCCTCGGTCATATCAATAATGGTGGCCTCAGCGACGGATCCGCAGCAAGCCCGGCTTCGCGGTCTCGCCGATCGGCCCGACTTCTTCGCCTCGGCGGGAGGCCCGGTCTTGTTTTACGAGCTCGGCCTCATCACTAGCCGAAGCCCGCTTGGTCTCCGGAAGAGCCACGGAGATTGGAACGGCATGCACAATCCCCTCAGCCCCTATCGGCTTCATCGGGGGGAGAATTGCTGCGTCACCTCCAGCGGCTGTCTGAGCTCGCCTCAGCTCGTCCTTGCGAGCTCCGGAGGCGTTGGTCCTTTTAACCTTGAAGGCGCTGGCAACGTTCACCATATCTGCAAAAAGTACACAAGTCAATATTCATCAGGAAGAAATACTTGGAAGAAAATTGCAAAAGAAATACAAAAGACATGAATAGCATTACAACCCTCGGGACGACCCTCGGGAACCGGCGGGCGGTTGCTCTCCTGCCGACACGAGCGTTCACATTGGATGCGAGAACTTGTCATCCATGTGTCCTAGCCACCCGGGCGACTCCACCGCGAGCATTGTACACCTCGGGTGAACCCGTGAAGGTCCTCCTCGATAGCCCGGTCATCGAGAGGAATGGTTCATCCGCAAGGATCGCTTCCCGGTCATCGAGGCAGTGCACTCCACGTTCGTGAAGAGGGGTCTCGAGCACCCGGCGGCGATCTTGTCGTAGTCTCCCGGCCTCTTCGGGCGCTTGAGCCGTGCACTCTCCCTGCGGGCACATTGAAGTTCCGGCCCTTGCGGCTCCACTAGGGCGATCTTGTCGGCCCGTAGTCCCTTCCCGGGAAAGGGTGAAGAGCTTCACCCGGTTGTTATGGGCTTTGCTGGAGACGATGGGAAGAGACCCATGTGGAAATAGTATACGAAGAGGAGAGAGATGGCTCGCGGCCCAGCTCGGACACGAGCGATGAAGCACACAGCGTCTCGCGGCCCGAGAGAGGTCGAGGGCATTGCGGATGTCTCCTCGAGAAACTCGCAAATCAGGGGATCGAGTGGGAGCGCGATCCGCCAAGAGTGAAGAAGCGAGGTAGAAGCCCACTTTCCCGCGGGGCCTTGGCTCTACCCGGCTTTTGTCGCGCTCGGGATCGAAGCCCGGAATCCGGTTGTGTGATGAAGGGCCTCCCACGAAGAGATGTCGGAAGAGGAGATCCTATTCCTCCAGTTCCTCGGCAGCGCGGCCATAGCCGCCTGATCGGCCCTCTCAGCCGAGGTGGACTCTCGAGCTGCAGAGGTATCAGCCCTGCCTGATGTCGACACCCCAGTCATCTTGTGTAGGTTCTTTGATCGCGATTCGGCAGCAATTGATGTCTCGCGAAGTTGGCGAGTTCGTTCAGCCCGGAGATTCTGCAAGAGCCGGGTCATGGTGAAATATTTGCAGATCAGGGCAGTTATTATTTGGTTTTTGTCCTCTAGCACTTCCATTTGAGCGGCAAATGGGAGTGGAGGGACCAGTGTGGCTCATCGGCCACTACCCTATCCGAGAATCGGAACCCCAACATCTTAGGATATCCGGGCTTCACTTGGAAGTACGACCTCCCGTGATCCTCGGCTAACCGGTATATGTTCTTATGTGTGGGAGATCGGGCAAACACGGACAAAGACGGAGAATCACCTAAATCTACGGGACCTCGGGCTACTAATGGGCATTACCATCTAAGCTCGGGAGTATCCCGAGGACGAGGAAGACTCGACGGGGTAAATGCGGGACCCTAAAGCTAACACCTCGCCTACCCGAAAACATGTTGAAGAGAAATAAAGAATTCAAGTATGAGCAGATCGGAATACTGATTCAAGGAGAAAGCTCGGGAAGCGAGGATGTACGGAAAGCACTTGAGAAACACGTGAGACACGAGAAACACGTGGCACGGAAGTTAGTACGGAATAAATGGCGATTGACAACGAAGCGATGATCGATATATATTGCAACCAAGGGCAAAACGGCGAAAAAGTGGATATAAAGATAAAGGAGGTTCGAGATGAAACTAACCTACGGAGTACAATCGACGAAAGGCGAAATCGGTGAGAAAAGCAGAATGACGGTTGAGGAAATGTCGCCGGAAATCGCAGTCGCCGGAGGTAGAATAGGGTTTTTAGCAAAAGTGATGATCAACGGTTCTAAAACCCTACTTATACCCTTGCGATACGGCGTCGTTTGTACGGACGACCGAATTACGACCGGGGTTAAATGGATAGTCCGCGTGTTTTCCCTCCAACGCCATCAATGCGACACCGTTTTGCACAAAACGACGGTTCCAATTCAAAAGTTGAAAAGACGGGCATTTAATGAAAGCCGTCGAATTTCGCGCCAATGATTTGGCACAAATTCCAATATGAGGTGTGTTGGTGAAGCTTCTACCCTCGCCTAAAACGCGAGTGGACTTCCCGACTTAGAGAGTGAAACCCTCACCTCGGGAACTCGGGGGCTGCGAAGATACGAAATTTCCATTCTCCACGTGGCATCGAAGAGCACGTGGTCAAGGCGATCTGGGCCGGAGAGGATGAGTCATCATCCCGAGCTCGTAACTACCGAGCCGGGCTCTCCGCCCTTCCGACGTGCAGGAAACAGTATGGTTCTCTCCCCGCTCGTGATCCTAAAGAGCTCGCATGGTCTCGGACCCGAGTGTCCTATTAAAGTTCCCGAGGTAATCACCTCGGGAGACAAAAGTCAACGAAAGCCGCCGCATTCAATGTCCGCCACCGCTGCGTCATCCGGGACCACCATCGACATCCTATTGGACGAAAGAATACTTGCCTATTAAGGAAAGCTGCATCTAGAAGGTCAAGGGACAAACAGGAAGCTCTATCCTCTGCACTGAAACAGGTCACTTCCACATCAATGCATACGTGGTCGAGATAGGGACATGGCGGTTCACCCCAAGTCGACACACTGCGAGATCCACTTGCTACAGACCGACTTTACTTCAGTATAAATACAAGGTGATAGCCTTCTTTTATGGTCTAAGTTCAAATTAACACACAACTACAAACTCCCAAAGAATTCAGAGCAAGTACTCTCTCTGAGCAGCCTGAATCCTCATTGGAGACCTTTATCCTTACCATAAACTGACTCTCTCACCGGAGGGCTTTAGCTGGACCAACGTCCAGCTCCCTAACGGTGTTCTTTCTTCATCTCAGGTATCTACCGTAGGACAAGTCCCACCTAAGCTTGTGCCTATTGAGAGCCGGAGCATCCTAATCACAGACTAACTGCTTACGTGGACACGACAGATCACCAAAACCGATTTTGGCGTGATCAAAAATGTTGGTCGGAATTCATGACAGTTTGGATCTAATATATATCTGGATTATTGAGGTAACTGTAATGCTGGATGCTGGCTAGGGAGAGGCTGCCGCCGTGTGTGGGTATGTGTTTGAGTTTGAGAGAGAGAGAGAGAGAGACAAAGTTCGTTAGTTTGAAAAGATTTATTTTTTCATAAGCGGTTTAGTTTCAAATCGGATCCTCTATTTTAAAATAGTGTTCCATTTCATATTTTAACCGTTAGATGTGCGCCACATGTGCATAAAAAATCACAGGGTAATTAATGTTGTTTATTTACATGCACATGTGGCACACATCCAACAGTTGGAATAGGAGATAAAACATCATTTTGAAATAGCGGATCCGATCTGGTTTAGTTTAGGGCATATGCGAGTTAATGCGACAGTACCTTCTTGGTTTGCCGATCATGAGAGTCAATAGTTTTCAATCCGGAGTCTACGCAACATGTGTTTGCTTATTTTTCATAAATTCAAATTCGCAGTACATAAAAAAAATATTACGAATTATGTGTTTTATAATTTTAAATATAAAAAAATATATATGAAAATTTCATTAAAAAAACAAATAATTTAATTTTAAAAAATCAAAACAAAACATTTATTTAGGAACAAAGAGAGTATATCTAAATCAAACTATATTAAGGTAAATACTTTTTAAATTATTTTATCTCAGCTACAACAGTACTTGTGATCCATTTACTGTTATTTCTCACACCCCAGCCCTCACCATTTGGGAAGTTTTATACGGGTGCTAGCTGAAAGGCTATTGGAGATCAAGTCAAAATGGTTCAATTGGGTTGAGCACTTTTGTGGAACAGTCTAGAGCTTTTCAGAATCTTTCGAGGTCTTATAGTTTGTCCTAGAGTTATTTCAAAAGCTTAATTCTCTATTTTATTACTCTACTATCGCAAAAGGTCAGTTAAACTCACACTATAATTTTTTTTTACACTTTAATAACTGTACTTTACGAAAAGTGTCAGTTAATCACTCCGTCTGATTTGCAGGATGAAAAACTTAATTTTTTTTGAAAACCCGAAACTACCTTACTATTACCATACGCTAGTCACGTCTCTAATATTTTGAGTTTTCAAAATCAAAATATTAATTTGACAAAAAATCTTTCACCCACAAAGCTGGTTCCAGAAATTGGTAAGATAGACGAGTGCATCGAATATAGGTGTAGACACCCCAAATTCGTACACATATATTGCATTGTTCGATAAATATTAATTTATTTAAAAAATGGACTAACACACTTTCACAAACAATTACAGGTATCCAAAATACCTACACAAACGACAACGAACGAAGACATGACGGAAGTACCTCCAAGGACTAACGGATCAAGTCAAAGTCATAGAAAAAGACAACAGTGTCAAAGCTTAAAATTTAGGGGCTAAAGTGCAAATAACTGAAAGCTGATACGCACCATAGGTGAAAGTCTTCATTTTCACGTTTGCCCAGCAATTGGCCAGGCAATTTCCCAACAAGAGGAATTACTTGGGCTGAAGAGTAATCCATCCTATAAATACTCCTATCAACCTAGAAGAAAAAGAGTTAGAAATTTGATCTCTCACGTATACACTTACAGTATACTCTCTCCCTTATTCTTGCAATACGGCAGCAACATAGCAACCAAAAACACACACACAGAAACAAGCACAATAAACCTTCTTTTCCTGGGAAGCAAGCGGAGCACAAAATCATGAATCAACAGCCTATAATTGGCCCAAATTTCTGTAAAATGACAGAAGGTAATAACCTTCGGTTTGTTAGCTTTTAGCCGATTCAGACATGTAAATGGCTTGAATTGGACTGCAAACATGTAAATAAACACACTTAGATGTATTTAGAATGTAAATATGTATGATTCCGGTGTCAAAAACTAGGATTGAACTCTATTTGATCATTTCAAATTTCATGTGTTTATACCATTTTTTCTTTGTTTTTGGACTATTTTCTCGATTTTAACTCATGATTTAAGCCTCAAAGCCATGCAAACTTGATTACATGTTGTTAGTATAGATTTTCAGCACATAATAAATCAACTTCCATATTCAAAACAACATTTTCGAACTTAAATTCGAGCCTTCCAGCCGCTGTTCGAAAAATAGAGGAAGGGAAAGACTCCTTTGGTGCGTTGCGCACCATAGGAGGTCCTCTTTGGGCTTCTGCTCTTTGGGTTTGTCCATAGTTGATGTTAGGTCCAAGGTTGCTCTATATAGGCTAGAAGGGGGGGTTGAATAGCCTATGTCCAATTTTTGAAATTGATTCAAAAATCTTACTTCACTAGGGTTTTATAAATTTTGCAGGCGGAAGACTTGTGAAGCACAGGACAAGTTGAGAATGGCTGATCTTGGCAGAACAAGATCAGCAGTTCTTAACAGATTGGAAATCTGGAAATTTTAAAGCAACACAATCAAATCACAATCACACAAAAAGAGACAGAATATTTAATATGGTTCACACTTATAAATAAGTGCTACGTCCACAACCAAAGTGGTCAACTTTGGATTTGAAAATCGTGTACTAGGTTTTTCCACTAGATATTTTACAAACTAAATCTCTAATGGATTGTATACAAAAATTTTGTTGACCAAGTGTTTGTGTGGGAGAATTGATATCAATAAGATACAATTCTCGTGAGCTATGAAAAGCTAGGTGTTGCAATCAATGAAGAGCTTTAATTGACTGATCGTCTTAGAGTGAGGCTCTTCAATGAAGGATGTACAGATAGGACGTTTAAGCTTTAATGCACTTGAAGAAGATGAAGAAGATTCAGGGTTGTGGTTGTTGAAGTATGTTGAATGCAGCAATGGATTTTCCTTTTATATGCAGGAGGAAGCTTGGAGCCGTTGGAGATCTTCTAATTTGAATTTTAGAGCAATTAATGCTCTAATCTGGTTGTTGACTCCTGATAGGCTGACCTGTAGCTTGCAGTCTGTCTCCTGACACTTTGCTAAAAATAGGCGATCTGTGTTTGCAGGAGGAATGTCCTTTTCTGAGTGTATGCCAAGAATGGAAACCTTCATTGAATGCGCTTTGCAGGTTAACGTTGCATCGAAGTCAATGAAAGCCTCAAATCAGGACATGTCTTCGGCAGTTCTCTTAACAGACGTTCTTGAGGTTCTTCAACATTGCTGATGAAGCTTGGCCGATATGAGCTTGTCCGATATCCGAAAGGAAGACTGCTGATGTATAAATTGCCTATTGTGCAGAGGACGTCCGATGTCCTATAGGCTATCTTCTTCAAGGCTACTTACAATAAGCAATCCTAGGCTATTCAAGCTATGCCTAAGTTCAAGTTGCCACTCTAACAGACACGCAGGCCCATTAGTCACCTTGTCTTAGACTTAGGTTATGGATTCAAGCAAATCTAGGCTAATTATGCAACAATCTCCTCCTATTTGCTTGAGTCCATGACCCTACGAATACAATATCAGCTGACCATGTTCAAGTCTAGTAATAACATGCTTGTAAGATTGATATAATATTAAATAAGCATGCCCTAGATGAACTTACATAAAGGTCATTGTATTCAAGAATTACAAAGTGTTTACAAAAAGGAAATTAAGCAACAGACACTTGTAATTAGACTGAATTTAAAGACATGCAGATAGGCAGAATAGGCAATATAGGACATGTCTTTAAACCAGTGGTTTAAATTTCATGCAATCACATAATAAGCAGTTCATAATAAACATGAAAGTTTTAAAACATAGTCATTGTTAATTAAACAAGTTGTTTAATTACAAAGTTTAGCAAAAAGATTATACAACATATTATCGGCTGGTTCTAGAAGATGACCGAGATGATGCACGACCTTTGCCTTTGCCTGATGAAGATTGCCCATATGCCCTTGATGCCCATTTAGAGTCAACAGCGGCCTTAAGTCTTGCAATTTCTTCGTTTCTTGCTAGCTCTTCTTTAGTATCGGCCAATTCGAGGAGAGCTCTTTGTTCTTACGCTGAGCGAGCATTATGCTCAATGAGCTTGGTCTGCGATCATTGTTGAGTCGGCCATCTCCTCCTTCATGGACGCAAGCGAGGTATCAATAAAGCCGAGGCGGTGCTCGTGGTTCTGCGCTCCTTGCGGTAGTAAGCCAAGTGCTTGGCCGTGAGATTCGCGTTGCCGCACGAGGAGTGAACGAGCGATTGGCTGGCGTTGAGTGAAGCACAAGCTTGTAGCCGGCTTCAACCATGTCGGCGACTGCATCGGCTTAGTTGCTATGTTGTCCCAGTTGGTTTCGAAGTGGCGCGACGTCCTGGATGAAGTGGGCGAGATCCGGCGGCAAGGCGGCTTGGGGGCCGAGATGGATCGTGGCGAGCATCAAAGCGGCCTTTGCACCTTTGGAAATCTCCATCACTTGGGTCATGCGCTCGCACATGGGTGATGTGAGGCGATCTGCAGAGAGTTGGTGCGGGGCCTTGGTCGTCAACAGAGATGACCTCAAAATCTTGCAAAAATTTGTGTATAGCCTCGGCGGGATAGTAATCGACGAGTCGGGATGACGGGCGATGGTCTGCGAGGAAGGATGGCTGGTGGCTTGGGTAGGTGAGGGTGGAGGATGGCTGGTGGGAGACAGGGATTGGCTAGAGGATGAGGGAGAATGGATGGTGGAGGAGATTTCAATAGAGGGAGAAGGAAGGCTAGAAAAGATGCGAGGAACAGGAAGAGCCTTTCTATGTAGATGACATAGGAAGGGGGTGAAGGAAGAAAGGGGAGGAGAAAAGAAAGGGGAAAGGCTAGGAGAAAGGAAGAGAAGAGGGATGAGAGGGTTGAAGCCAAGGAAAGTTGTGACTACATCAATGAAGGTAGACCACGGGGTGAAAAAGGATGGAAGGATGGCTGATAATGGTGAAGACTGGGGGTTTAGGCAGAGAGAGAAAGGGGGAGATGTCCGATTTGGTTGGAAGGGGAAGGCCTAGGTCTTTATGGATGGCAACCCATTGGTTGAAGATCATAAGATCTTGAACCGCTGAGTTGTGGGAGAAGAAGAGTTGGGACCAGGCAGGAGGAAGAGGGTCATAGTAGGCACCCCATTGAAAGATGATTTCACCTGCAGACATAGGCTGACAGGGAAATCTCTTGGGGTAGTCAAGGGTGGCCAAGAAGGGGTCAGAGTCGGCAGGGTTGGGTTTAGGCCTGCTGTCTCAAGGACAGAGCTGAACCTCAGGGTGTAGGTGGTTATAGGGAGTAGGTTTGAGGCGTTTGGGAGTAGGCAGGTCAGAGGAGGGAGAGATAGGTCGTTTGGAGGATAGTGGTTGAGAAGAGGTGGCAGGTGAGATAGATGGCTGTTGTGTGGTGGTTATTTGGATGGGAGCAGATGGAGGAGGTGAGGAAGTAGGTGAGGTGGTAGGGGAAGTAGGCAGAGGTGGTGAAGGTGGTGAAGGTGGAGGAGAAGAGGCTTCATCGGCAGTTCCCACAAATTGTACCCTCTTCTTTGCACTCTTCTTAAAACGTTTGCCATGTTTGGACTTAGTAGGAGTAGAAGAGGCAGAAGTTGGTGATTGAGATGTTGTGGTGGGAACTGCTGGTGGAGGAACAGCCGATGGAGGAACGGCTGGTGTGGATGAGACCTTAGGAAGGCCAAAGGATTCGTCTGTGGGTAGGAGGGTTTGTTTGGTTTTGGAGGATTGGGAGGTAGGTTGAGAGGGTTTGGAGAGGTCAGCCGGTTGGAAGGATGATGTGTCCTTCTCAACAGCTGCCTTCGAGCGGGCAGGCTTCCTGGATTGTTTGAGTTTAGGAGTGAGAGAGGGAGAGTGTTTGGGCTTTTTGGTAGGGGGCTCAGCAGGCTCATATGGGTCATGATCTAGCCTGCTGAGGTCAAAATGTTCAGGCAGCTCAGCCCCGATGGGTGTAGGCTCCTCCTCCTCAGCAGGTAACCCAGCGGCAGTATAGGTGACTTTCCTCTTACCCTTGCTGGCTTGGGTAGAGGG
This sequence comes from Platycodon grandiflorus, assembly GCA_016624345.1. NCBI lineage: Eukaryota > Viridiplantae > Streptophyta > Magnoliopsida > Asterales > Campanulaceae > Platycodon > Platycodon grandiflorus. The sequence goes on along the minus strand of CM028364.1, from coordinate 3,802,139 downwards.
CCACCAAGATAGCAGCAGCAGAAGTGCGGCAGCAGCAGCACACGCAGCGAGCGCAGCAGCAGCAAAGCATCACCGCGTTGGTTGTCCTTTGGCCATATCATCCCTATAGCGGGTGATGTTGTTGGCCGTGAAGACGTAGGTGTTGGACACCTTGATGAGGTCGTCGAAGCGACCAGCTCATCAATCTCCTCATAACGGCGGAGGATGACATTGATAACCACGACAAAGGGCCTCTTCATGGACGGGTGAGCTTGGACTTCGGCAACACTCGGGACGGCATTGAAAAGATGATCTTTGCCCAGTTGAGTTGCTTGCGAAGGACCACAGCCTTGGTCCACATCAGCTGTTGGGAGGTGAAGATGTCCCTCGAGCCATTTTTGAATAGGATGCTCTTGTCGAGCAGATGGCTGATATGGTAGGGGTTTTCTGGGAAGAGGTTCCTAGACATCTCGGAAAACCTCTCGGTGGCGACCCCTCATCATCTCCCGGCAAGTGCCGATTCGGCATCGGTCAAGTCCAATTTGCCTTCATAGCGGTCAAGGATTTCTCCAACATCCTTGTAGGTCAACTTGATATAGTGACCCCGATGTAGCCCTTGATGTAGCTCAAATTGACAGGCTCAGAGGCATTAGCTGGAGGAGGAGGCAGAATCATCCTCGTATAGAATTCCTCGAGATAGTTGCTGTAGTGGGTGTCGTTGAGTTGGAACAGGGGGAGGAGTCCACACTCAGTTAAATCTTTTAGCAAGGCATCACTGCCAGATGTGCAAATGATTGAGTCTATGTCGATAGTCATCCCTGGGTGATAGCTTGACTGGGAAGGGTCCTTATAGGGAGCTCGGCAGCCCAATGCACTGGTTGGCTTTGCAGAGGCGTAAGATGAAGTGTAGAGCCTTTGAGGATTTAGACTTTCCCTACATAATCGGCAGATGTGAGAACAGCACATATAGAAATCGGCAGATATGCAAGAAACAGCAGATAATCATGCAATCGGCAGATAATAACATAAACAGGTACTGTTCAGATCAAAACCCAAAATATAGACAAATTGAACCAAAATATAAGAACAGTTCATCATCTGGGTTTCAAGATATCTTCTGAGTTTGTCATTTTTGAACCAACAAAGTGGTATAAAACGAAAACAAAGTATCACATAAAGCTCAAAAACACATTCACACCCAAACAAACAAGATTCAAGCAACAATCGCAAGAGTCCGATATTCATCAATGGCGGACAGTTTAAAGACGCACATTAGGTCAAGACAAGACCACAAAACCGGATTTAAACGAATTGAAAAGGTGGAAACCTTACCATTGATGATTTTAAGCTGAAAACTTAGAGATTTTGAAGATTTGAAGGCTTTTGGAGGGATTTCGATTGGAAGACGGAAGGTTTTGAAAGTTAGAAAATGGCGGTTGTTGAAATTGTGAAGAGTCACCGTACATTTTACCCTTTTATACCTCTCGAATCAATAAATGGAATTTGATAAAATTTGAAGTCCGCATTTATGACTTACAAAGTGACTATTCACATTACGCGCTTAAGTCTGCCTATATTTTTGAAGTCCGCCGATATGAAAAAGTAGAAGTACTTACTCAAGGTTGTTTATTTACTCGGCAGAGTTGAGATCGGCTGATCACATAGGCAGTTTAATAACAGCAGTTGATGAAATAACTTAAAGAATTAGCTAGAAAGGATTAAGGATTGAGGTCAAGCATACCAAGCTCTCCTCTTAAATATGCAAACCTGGTTGAATCAAGTGGTTTTGTGAAGATGTCCGCTACGATTCTCTGTAGGCACATATTGCATGCCGATGTTACCTTTTTCAACATGATCTTTAAGAAAGTGATATCTCACATCAATGTGCTTTGTTTTGGAGTGCATGACAGGATTTTGAGAGACTGAAATTGCAGATGTGTTATCACACATTATAGGACAATCATCAGTTTTGATCTCATAGTCCACTAGTTGTTGTTTGATCCACAGCCAGGAGCAGCGGCTACCGCAGCCTATGTATTCTTCGCTTGTTGAAGTTGAAACAGAGGTTTGCTTCTTGCGGCCCATGAGACAAGTCTATTTCCTAAGAATTGACATGTCCCACTTGTGCTTTTCCGTCAACTTTACATGCAGCAAAATCAGCATCGAATAGCCTATAAGATTAAAAGATGAATCTCTAGGATACCGATTCCCAAATTGGGAGTATCTATCGATATCGATGATTCTTTGACCGCTTGTAGGTGAGACTCCTTTGGATCACTTGAAACCTAGCACAAACACAAACAAAGAAACATGATATCGCCTACTAGCGCTAAGTATAAAAGTGAACCAATCATGCCTCTAGAGAGTCATGTCCACTTTCTTGCCCTTCTCATCTTTGTCAAGATGGCGCTAGTAGCCATAGGAGTCAAGTCGTTTGCATTCTCAAGACCAAATTTCTTGATGACATCCTTTGCATATTTGGCTTGATTGATGAAGATACCATTTGAACTTTGTTGAATTTGAAGACCAAGGAAAAAGTTGAGCTCTCCCATCATGCTCATCTCAAATTTACTCGCATAAGCTTTTCAAACCTTTTGCAAAGATTTTCATTAGTAGAACCAAAGATAATATCATCAACATATATTTGAACAAGTAAGGAATGACCTTTATGTTTCATAATGAAAAGAGTAGTGTCAATTTGACCTCTTACAAAGCCTTGAGATATCAAGAACTTTGAAAGGGTCTCATACCGTGCTCTTGGAGCTTGTTTGAGTCCATAAAGGGCTTTCCTCACTTGTAGACATCTTCTCTCCTTGAAGCCTATGAACCCGGTGGTTGCTCAACATAGACTTCTTCTTGAAGTTCTCCATTCGAAATGCACTCTTTACATCCATTTGATAGACTTTGAAGTCTTTGTAAGAGGCATAGGCTAAGAATAATCTGATAGCCTCTAATCTTGCAACAGGAGCAAATGTCTCATCATAGTCAATACCCTCCTCCCGTCGTATCCTTGGGCTACCGCCTTGCCTTGTTTCTTGTAATGTTGCCGTTTTCATCCATTTTGTTTCGAAAACCCACTTTGTGCCAATAATCGCTTGTCCTTTAGGCCTAGGGACTAGTGACCGACTTGGCATCTGTCAAATTGGTTTAGCTCTTCTTGCATAGCTTCCACCCACTTGGATCTTCCAGAGCTTCATCAATCTTTTGGGTTCAATGTTAGATACAAATGCGTAGAATACATGCATTTCTTGAAGCTTGTCTAGTTTGAACACCAAAGATTAAGATCTCCAATGATTTGAGTGATAGGATGATCTTTTACTTCCCTAACTTCGCAGTTGAACTTGTCCTATTGCATCGGCAGAGTTGGATTCTTGAGAAGTAGAAGTAATCAAGCTTGGTTTTCTAAAGGGTAGGTTAATTCCAAGGTTGGTTGTATGACTTCTGGTGTGGAAGGCAAAGGGGATTCAGGATTTTCAGAGTGTTCATTTGATGGTTCGTTTGAGGATTCTAACAGTTGACTCTTGGAAGATCTTGTGAAGAAGGAGGATCGCAGATCGGGACTTGGCGTTCGCACTGCCTCATATTCATCGAATCATTAGTAACCTTAGGAGCCAAATGTGGCCCAATGAAATCAAATTCATCAAAAGAAACATGTACGATTCAACAACTCTAAGTGAAGTTTTATTATAAACTCGTATGCTTTTGAAAACTTGGCATATCCCGAAAAATTCCTTCATCACTTTTGGATTCAAACTTACCTCTATGTTCTCTACCATTGTAAAGAACATAGCATTTACAACCAAATATTTTAAAGAATCCAATGTTGGGAGCCGCCTCTCCATATTTCATATGGAGTTTTGTTATGAAATTTATTTATGATGGACCTGTTTTGTGTGAAGCGTGCGGTGTTCACGCCTCGCCCGAAATACATAGGCTTGGCTTCAAGAATCATTGTCTTTCCCGCTTCAATGAGAGTTCGTTCTTCCTTTCAAAGAACTCCATTTTGTTGAGGTGTGCCAACCGCAGAGAAATTGTGACCAATTCCATGGTCATCACAATATTTGGCAATACCATTGTTCTTGAACTCTGCTCCATTGTCCGATCTCGACATCGAGATATCATCCAGCCTTCGAGTTTGTAGTCTTCGAAGAGTTCGAATGATGTCATATGCTTCATCTTTGGAGGACATCATTTCTACCCAAGTAAATCTTGAGTAATCATCAACTACTACCGAGTATACTTGCGCCACCAAGACTTGTAGTAGTTACAGTCCAAACAGATCCATGTGCAAGAGCCGAGGTCGGTTGTTGATAGGCAAGGCTTGCTTTTGAAGGAAGATTTATGTAGTTTGCCCAGTTGACATGCTCTGCAGACCGTGTGATTCACTGATATTTTAGGCAAACCGACAACTAGATTGTCTTTTGATAGCTTCTCCGGTATTTGAAATTGAGATGACTAAGCCTTTTGTGCCACAACCACTGTTGTCGGTTGATGACCTAGCAACCAAGCAAAGATTTGATTTTCTTCCAACAAAGATTTAGGTCAACAAAGATAGACATTTCCTTTTCGAACCCCGTCAGATAGTTGAACATGTCTCATTGTCCTTTATGAGACATTGACTTGAGGAAAACTGACATGTTAGCCCTTTATCACGAATTGTGATATGCTTAGCGATTGTGCTTTAAACCTTCAACTAGAGAGACTTTGTTGATGGAGAGATTGCCTCGATTATACTTCCATAACCAATGGTCTTCCCTTTTGAGTTATCTCCAAATATGACGAGGGACCTTTTGCTTCAACAATGCTTGAAAGAAGATTTGGATCACCTCATATGCTTTGAGCATCCACCGCCTAGATACCATAGATCTTTCTCTTCTTCATTGACACCATGAAGCATTCCTGAAATATAGACATTTAAGAATATGGTCCCCTTTATTTTTGGGTCCTCAAGGTTAGCAACCTTTTGGGATCCACACTTGTTTAACCTTTGGAGGAGTAAATCCTCTAGATTTAGGTGTGAATCTCGAAGGCATTCATGAATCTCATGACCATGGCATTTGCGAAAGAGCATTTGTGAAATCCTTCAACATGAGTAATGATTTCTTTTGAGGCTTCTTAATATCGAATCTTTGGAATGATCTTTCGCGATAATTGGCCTATAGGACTTAGGCCGATAATGCCTTTTCTTGTTGATGTTAGGTTTACCATAGATAGACCTCTTATCAAAAGATTTTGTATTTACAGCACATGTCCTTTAAGCTTTTATCCGCAGAATTCACTTCTTTTACCCTTTTATAGGCAAGTGTTGGAATCGCAGCCTTGCCTTTGACAAATTTAATAGGTTTGAGCCGAGAATTCCTAGACTTGCTATTAGTCATCCCTGTTTTCTTAGGGTGACTAATGGCAGTGTTTTAGTTGCTCGCACTATTAGCAGAGTCAAATGGCGGTGCTTTCTTTGGACTTGTCTTTTGTGTCCTTGGGATAAACAAAAGGAACTTTGTTAAAGCCAAGTCCTTGCCTTTGGGAGACTGCTGGTCATAAGGAACTTCTACAACCAATTCTTCAAAGAATCACTTCGGTGTCTCATCCTTTTGAGAACTAGAAGAACTACCTACTTTGAACTCACTTTGGAAACCAATGCCGCTTTGTCATCTAAAGTTTTCGGTTTGAAAGAATGGCATCAAAGTTTCCTTTAGAGTTATTCCAAGTATTGACAACCTTTTGAAGGTCATCTTTCTCGAATTTATCTTCTTGATGTGTTCAAGTAGGAAATCCACTTTTTCATCAAAGCTTTGTTCTCTTTTTGCAATTTGATACTTTCGACTTGCGTCTATCAAGATCTTTGATCTTAGACATCAAGGTTGATTTCTCGAGACGCTAGTTCATGCTTCTTGGCTAATTTCACATAGGCGCTTTGAATTTTGAAAATTCTTCCAAAGATGTCTTTGTTAGCTTTGATGAGCTCTCCCTTTGATGGTTCATTGAGCTCATCATCATCATCACTGTCATCTTGTTGAAATGGTAGTGACCTCACCGAATCATGTGGTGACTCCCGGCCATAAGGCATATGTTGGCTTCTTCAAGAAAGTCACAAGAGTCATCCTCATCGTTGTCGGTGTCACACCATGTAGGCAGATTGCTTTCATCAATGTCTTCACCACCATCCCTTTTTGTTTTTGAAATTTAGTTTCGGACGTTTCTTATAAAATTCATACTTTGGCTTTGGACATTTAGAGGCAAAATGGCCTGTTTTCTACAATTAAAACAAACTAGCTCATTATCCTTTTGATGGTCTCCGATTTATAAGGAGCGAATGTTTTGGTTGAAATTGTTTTATAAGGAACGGCAGCTTTGTGAGAAGACCGCCTATGTGATGATGGTTTATTAAACCTTTTGAAACGTTGATATTTCTTTACAAACATAGCAAAGGCTTCGTCGAAAGAATATCATCATCTTCACCGGAAGTAGAAGGTGTTTCATCGGGTTTTGAACAGAAGGTTCGCAGACATGGTGGTAAGGACAAGTTTTTAAAACTCTTTTCCATTTCTTGAGCTTGTTGGATTTCAAGCTCATAAACCGAAAGACTAGCATAAAGGTTTCTAAGAGTCAATTTGTTTAAATCTTTTGACTCTTTCATGGCGATGATCTTAACATGCCATAGACGCCTAGTGCATTTAGAAATCTCATGTTTATTTCTTTCTTTTCATACTTCTTTCCTAATGAATAGCAAGAGTTGACTACCTCATAGAATCTGTCATAGGCACTTCGCAGACTCTTTGGGATCCTTTTGAAGGAGTCAAACTTCGGATGCAGTATATAATTTGTTGTTCTTTGTCTCGCCATCACCTTCAAGATATTCAAGGATGGCTTCCCACATCTCCTTTGCCGTGTCCAAGTTGATAATCCGATAAGTACTTATATCAACACACTGGTAATGATGTTGATGGCTTTTCCATCCGAGCATCATTCTTTCGTCTTCATCATCCCACTCTTCTTCCGGCTTTGGTACTTCAGTGCAGCTTGGATCTACCGCGGCCTGTATTAGGCTTCATTGGAATTCGGGTCCATCGTGACACATTTCCACAAACGTTTGTCAATTGAGTTCATATGTCTTTTAACTTTATCTTTCCAGATGTCAAAGTGAACTTCATCCAAGACAGACAATGGTTCACGTTTGAGGTTTCCAACATTTGGTGAGCAGCCATGATCTTTAATCTCTCAAGAGGTTAATCTTGGAAAAACTAGTTTTCAAAGAGTTAAGCTCGATACCAATTGTTAGGTCCAAGGTTGCTCTATATAGGCTAGAAGGGGGTTGAATAGCCTATGTCCAATTTTTGAAATTGATTCAAAAATCTTACTTCACTAGGGTTTTATAAATTTTGCAGCGGAAGACTTGTGAAGCACAGAAAGTTGAGAATGGCGATCTTGGCGTAACAAGATCGCAGTTCTTAATGATTGGAAATCGGAAATTTAAAGCAACACAATCAAATCACAATCACACAAAAGAGACAGAATATTTAATATGGTTCACACTTATAAATAAGTGCTACGTCCACAACCAAAGTGGTCAACTTTGGATTTGAAAATCGTGTACTAAGTTTTTCCACTAGATATTTTACAAACTAAATCTCTAATGGATTGTGTACAAAAATTTTGTTGACCAAGTGTTTGTGTGGGAGAATTGATATCAATAAGATACAATTCTCGTGAGCTATGAAAAGCTAGGTGTTGCAATCAATGAAGAGCTTTAATGGACTGATCGTCTTAGAGTGAGCTCTTCAATGAAGGATGTACAGATAGGACGTTTAAGCTTTAATGCACTTGAAGAAGATGAAGAAGATTCGTGGTTGTGGTTGTTGAAGTATGTTGAATGCAGCAATGGATTTTCCTTTTATATGCGGGAGGAAGCTTGGAGCCGTTGGAGATCTTCTAATTTGAATTTAAGAGCAATTAATGCTCTAATCGGTTGTTGACTCGATAGGCCGACACGTAGCTTATCTGTCTCCGACACTTTGCTAAAAATAGGCGATCTGTTTGCGGGAGGAATGTCCTTTTCGAGTGTATGCCAAGAATGGAAACCTTCATTGAATGCGCTTTGCGGGTTAACGTTGCATCGAAGTCAATGAAAGCCTCAAATCAGGACATGTCTTCGGCTTCTCTTATCGACGTTCTTGAGGTTCTTCAACATTGCCGATGAAGCTTGGCCGATATGAGCTTGTCCGATATCCGAAAGGAAGCCTGCTGATGTATAAATTGCCTATTGTGCAGAGGACGTCCGATGTCCTATAGGCTATCTTCTTCAAGGCTACTTACAATAAGCAATCCTAGGCTATTCAAGCTATGCCTAAGTTCAAGTTGCCACTCTAACAGACACGCAGGCCCATTAGTCACCTTGTCTTAGACTTAGGTTATGGATTCAAGCAAATCTAGGCTAATTATGCAACAGTTGACGGTCCATTTTTATTTTATTTTGTTTATTTCCTTTTATTGAATGTCAATATATATATATATATATATATATATATATATATATATAAACACAAAAAAATAAATAATTCTGTTTAATTTTATTTTTGATGTTGTTTCTGTTAATAAATATGTAAATAAAAACAAATTGATTTATTTATTTTTTTCTTCTTTTCACCAAAATAATAATATGTATGTATTATTCCTTTTTTTTTTATCACATGAACAGGGACTCAAGTCCCGAAATTTTATCACGTAACGACCCATAGCATTTATTTAACGAGCATGCAACCTTTGATACCGAAAGGGCGAGTTGGGTGCCTAACCCCTTTCCAACTCGTAAATTAGCCTCCGAATTCACAATCTCAGTTTTTTCTTTCATTTTCTTTATAAACGCGGGTGTCGACTCTGTATTTTATATAAATGTGTTTTACACATTTATAACATTTTTTTGGAGTCCATAATGAGGCCCAAGTGTATTCGACGCACTTAAGTTATACACGTCATTTTGGATGTAACAACGGGCGGTGTCAAAACGGGGTTCTCACAGTAGCGACTCTGCTAGGTAAAACATTTATTATTTTAGAGGGCTAGACTCATTTTTATTCGTACGGTTGCATATCAGTTTTTTTACATGTTAAGTGTTACGTGTTTTATATTTTGTTACGTAATTATTTTATTACGTGTATACCTCGCTCGTACTAACCCCTGCAGGTACAAAATTCATTCAATTTTGATATGTACATTTTATTTGGGCTTTGTTATTAATCATTTGTACATTCATTTATTCATTTATGTCTTTTTTTCATTTTGAGAAATAGGACAAAAGTGTAATATTTAGAAATAGGATAGAATTCTCATTATTTTCTTATTTTCTTCGGCATTCTTTTTTCTCGAGGCCTCAAATCCTCGAGTTGTGGTTGTGTTTCCTTTCTTGAAATTTTCAACTGCTAACAAACATCAATTCACATCACCAAGAAACAAAAAAATTGGACAATCATATTTTCCTTTTATTCTGCACGTATCCGTCTCACTTCATTTTACATATAAATCGCAAAAAAGATATTCTTAGCTACGGTGTACACACGCGCACTCATTTAGTATATCGAATTGTTACCAAGCTTCAAACCCTGGTATAGACACGTTAGAGTGGAACTGGGTAAGTCCTGAGCCCAACATTCTTCCAGCTGAAACTATATCCCTTTTCCCGCGTTTATGAAACGCCTCCGGGAAGTAAGTCATCCTAACCTTGCATAGCCATGTGTTAAAAGCATATAGTTTTCTAGGACACTTCTGGACTGGTTGGTTTTTATTGTCACCAACATGCTTTGTTAATCCTGTGCATAAAGACAAAAGAAAAACAAAAAAGAGTTGTCGACTGACAAAAGAGTTTTTTTTTATCACAACAAAAAGAGAAGAGATGCTGAGAAATAAACACCAAAGAAATATATGTATAAAAAAAAGAGTCATACTCTAACAAAGGGAATCATAGTGATCAAAAGGTCGACAAACAAAAATCCTTATGCACTGGGATTGACAAAAATATTTTGTGACATATACCTAGAGCATTCGAATGATGGATCCTAAAGAGAATTAATATAGACCCTTCGCCTGAGATTTGTCCAATCTTGGGAAGTCGAAATACAGGTGGAATACGAAGGTCCTATACTTTGGAGAGAGAATCCACTATTCCAGGAATAGATCACAAGTTAAAACAAAGCATTATTGCTTGTCCAACCATATTAGGGTAAGTCGTGTCTTAAAAAGAAAATTGTGTTTTATCCAGAAACACGTCCTGAACCTAACCTCTACCTATACCCCAACTTTTCAGAAATCTGACTTTGAATTGTAGGAGGACTAATACGGGAGATTGACAAGAGTACCGAGTTTGAGTTCAGAGACAAGTACAGAAAGTTTGTATTTGAATCGATGGCTGATCAGGAAGAGAATTCTTCTATAGGGCATGACACAGGGGCTTCAAGATACACTCCAACCCCAGCGATGCAACAATGGATGGACCAAAGCATGGAAACTATGATAACTAGGTTTTCAGCCTTTATACAAAATTAAGGGGCTGATAATAGGAGAATAGGAGTGCAACTATCTCTATAGGGACTATTGACCCATCACCCTCAAATGTGAGTGCAAATTTTCCCAATCCACTTAGCCTAAACACATACCTACATACCTATTCTCCATACTCACGTACATACATATTTCCCATGCCCAAACAATTACCCATCTTACCCAAACACATTCAAACCCAAACACATTCAAACCCAAACATATATCATCAATCTCAAACTACAATAATCCTAATCCCTTAACCAATATTACCCCTTCAGCTACCAACATTCCTTTCCCAAATCCAAATGCATTCCATTCTATATGACCAATCCAGTGGTTGACTTAATTTTGACTTAACTTTGATTGGGGCTGCCAAACAGTAGTTGATGTCAGTTGACAGTACTACAATTTTCACTTAGGACAAACTTGCCGATGAGTTTCGGAAGAGGTACAAAGACAACAGTAACTGAGAGAAGCATAGAAGAGATCTTGACTCTTGCACCAAGAAAGAGAAAGAAACATTCTCTGAATACGTCGAAAGGTGGAGGAAGAAGATAGCCCAAACCCTTGACAGGCCTGACCAGCTGAACAAGTCAGGATCTTTTTGAGAAATCTCCAGCCTGTTTATTTGGATCGTATGCGATACCTTCCTTATGCTGATTTTTCTTCAATCTTAGATGTTGGGTTTTGTATTGATATGGAAATCTGTACAGGGCAAATCAAGGTTGATCTCCCTTCAAGCTCATTCCGATATTCCAAAGGAAAGACAACAACAATGTCTACACCAGTAGTAAATGTGCTGGGGAATGTTCCAATAATGGTTCCACCAGTTGTTCCATCCGCTCAGAATTATGGAAGTATGCCTTTCAATTATTCACCTGATGGGTCTGTTAATGCAGTAGGAAATGAATATATTGTCTTCAATTTATTCATTAGTCTTCTCTATGCATATTGTCCATATATCTGCCAACTCCCCCTACTGAGTAGATAAAGCTTACACTCCATCTAAATACGTTTTGCTCTCCAAAACTGCTTAAATGCCTTAGTGGCTGCTCACCTGAATGCTTGATAATACTGTATGTTTACGACCATTAATGAGGAGAAACAGTGTGACACATACATAAAGCTCATAAAGTAGGAGAAAAGTAGTGTGACACTTAGTGTGTGACTCTTACATAAAGCAGGATAAACACTTAAGGAGGAGAAATGGTGTGACACACACTAAGCATATGACGAAGGAGGAGAAGCTTCACTTAAGGAGGAGAAATTTTACTTAAGAGCTATGACACATGCATTGTTAGCAAGACAAGGAAAAATAATAGAAATGTTAGTTCACCCTCATTTCACCCTTTTCCCCAGATAAACCTTTGTGGACTATCTGATGGAAATGAATATGCCTATGTGGCACACTTAATGAAGATTGCAAAATCATTTCAAAATTCTGCTGACCCTCTTTCTGCTTCAGCAAAATATCAATATCTTCATTAAGAAAACTCTACTTAAATGAAGGATGATAATTTTTCCAAAGTTCTGCTGATCTTCTTTCTACTTCAGTAGAATATCACTACCTTCATTAAGAAACATTTTTTCTGAAAATATTTTGCTTTGATACTTAAATAATTGATTTGAGTATTAGGTAAAATTCAAAACAGCACAGACAAAAAGCTTTTCAAAACATTTTTTGATTTATTACGAAGGCTGTTGTTAAACCACTTTCTTGAAAAACATGAAACAAGAAAGATACAATGCATTTCAAAATTGATATCTTGTAGCAATTCTTAATATGCTTATACTCTACTCCATTCTTTAAATGAATTACTCTAAAAATCTTCTTGTCTAAATTCTTCAACTTGTTTAAATCATAGTGCAAGAAAGATCTTTTCAAAAATATTTTTTTGGACTGCTCATCAATTATACCTCATAATTGCCTAAAGATGTTTTTACTATTGCTATGTATTTGTACTTTCATTTATTGAGTTTGTAAATATTTAGCAATAGGTGACTATACAAAAGCTATCGCTTGTTAGTTCAGCCTAGGGCATGCCTTGAGATAAATAATCATTCATTAGTAAGCATGTTATTACTAAGAACTGAACGTTTGCTTTAAAAGCTTTATGTATATGTCAAATGTCGTAATAGTCTCAAGCAAATAGGAGGAGATTGTTAGGAATATGCCTGCACAACATTTGTTATGTATGTTTGTATATTCCAAACCATGATTTACTTGTTACCATTACAACGCATATTCAATGAGTGACTAAAAGAGCTACGTACTGGTTAGTGTGGTAATTCGTTGAATATTGCATAAGTCATTAGACTAGGAAGTCTTTATACATATCCAAGTCTTTGTCCTACCTACTTATGATGATATCACAAATGGATTAGCTCTACAAGTGCCAGCACCAGCATATATCTCACCAAGCAGTTACACTTATCGGCAGATTAGCAACCTTCAATCAGCAAACCTTATGGTCTAAAAGCTCCAGCGTATCAAGAAGGTTGATAACGTGAAGATTTGGAAGTCCAGCTTAGCTCCTTTTAAATCTACTCCAAGAGTACTACTGAGGTCAAAGAGGAAAAACAGTCAAAACTCTAAACAGTAATTGTGTACGAAGATTCGCAAAAGTATCTTTGCGAATCTATTTGTCAACTTGGAGATATGCACAGATATTCGAGTCTTCACTCCTATCCTTTGGATATTTCCTCTCCTGTACTTGATTTCAGCTTTCAAGATAAATCAACAAAAGTCAAGCTATAGTGCACTTCATACAGATAGGCCTGCGACGTCAAGTCATATCAATTGAAAGCCTGTTTCACCGGACAGATTTCAAGACAATATCTTCAGGAAGATTTCTTTAACCAACAGTCCTCAAGATGTACTCTGATGCATTAGAAAACAAACACTCCAACGGTTAGAAATCTATTCAAGTCTCAACGGATCCTTCACCTCTTCGCCAATAAAAGAAATCTCTCATCCCTCTTCCAAAGTGTGGCGTACACCGAAGCGGCTGTGAGGTGGGAAAAATGCAAGTGTAAGAACAAACACTCCGTGTGAGAGAGATAGATCAGAAATTTATAAGGTAAAAGCTTCGCTTAGTCAAAAACTCACTTCTTGATTTGAGTTCTTTCTTCCTTCGAAAGACCCAGTCTCTACTGCTCCTAGACTCCAGATCTACTGCAAGAGATTAAGTATCCAACCTGACGTTGAAGACAGAACTGGTTGATTCTGATGAAGATCACAAGCTAACAATCCACATTGCATTCATACCGAGACTTGTATTCCATTACAAGTGTTGTCGGTTGTGCAATAATGAGTCATCATAGTTGGTCGAGTACTAGTCACTCAGTTGTTCAATTACTTGCTAATTGAACAACCCATAATATTGTTTTCTCACATTGGCACTGTCATTTCCCTCTTCCTAAGGGACTTGGGATTGCTAAGGTGAGAGTTCCCATGTATGTCTTCCTTTTTCCCTTCGTATTCCTTTCCATGAAACCCTGGAAGGTTGCTAGGATAGAGAGTCTAGGTGATGTATTATGCATGTTTACCTTTGAGTAAACCTCTGCTGAATTTTAATATAAAATATATTTCTCTACATTCAGCCTTTACTCATCTTTTCTTTACTATGTGTTTAACATATTAAGCAATCTGTTCATGGAATAGATAAATGCATCTAATGAAGATTTAAGTATCTGTTGTGTTGTATTTGTTCTAATCTAGTTACAGCTACTTTGATCTTCCATGTTATATATTTGCTGTAAGACTTTCCGCTGCTCAACTCATTTGTAACAGCAAATATTATAATATCAATTTCCAAGCAGTTGCTTAAGTTCACTGTGACTGAGTAGCTAAAGGCTACTGAAGCAAACCTGTCGTTCTTAGATCAGCGAGTTGCTTTACAAGGAAATTGACCAGGTCCGATAGATATTAATTTCATTTGTGTTCTTAAAAGATATTTCAAAATAAGATGAAATTTTAAATGAAGGTCATATAGGCTATTCACCCCTCCCCTCTAGCCTACATTCTAAGCATACCTACGGGAACTAACAATAATCTGTGTTTATCTTTAGCACATAGGTGGGTCAAACCATCTAAAGTATCTACAACCCCTGTTTTGCAAGAAAAAAAGTTCAAACAAAATTTTAAAATTGTGGCAAAGAAAAACACAGCAATGAAATTGATATGAGCAAAAAAACAGCAAAGAAGGTTTTTTATTCAACAGAGAAAAAAATATGAACGAATTGAAATACTGAACTAAAATGAACAATAAAAAAAAGGAGTTGAAATAAAAAGAAAGAACAAGAAAAACCCACCTCCAGTGCACAAGTAAAGAACCGTCTTCCTGGATTGGAATTAGTCCAAGAAGTTTTGATTGCAGCCCTAGATCCACATACGCTGTTATATAAATCTGTCATTCTCTCCACTGGTTGTATTATTATTATTATTATTTTGCTTTAATGGAGGTCAAGGGTTTATATATGTAGTAAGAGGAGAGAGAGACACGACGGGAAGGGGATGATGAGTTCGCGGCAAAAAGACATGGTGAGTGGAATGACGTTCCTGCCCTCAAGAAAAGCCAAGAGACAGATCACGTGCATCCGTACTTAACGGCCACAGCTATAACGGCGTCGATGACAGGGACCAACTGTGATAAAAAAAAAATGCATAATTTGGTCAGTGGTGATACTTTTTGAACATCGAGGATTGATCATATGTATACAAGTCTAAAGTTCAGGGACTAATGGTGCATTTAACCCTTTGAAGAAAGATTAATTCTGGCACTCTCTTGAAATTTATACAAATTGCTGTGCCCTCGACTCGAGAACAAATGATAGCTAGCTAGCATCAAATACTATTATGTCATTTTGGTTCTCCAATTTTCCAAAAGTTGCCAAAACCCTCTTTCTCTCCCTTTCTATGTGTGTGTAAGATTGAATTATATATGAACCCAAAAGGAGGAGCAGAGAAAGAAAACGAATTCTACATCTTAAATAAATCATGTAAATACCTCAAATATGAATCTTCACAATTATGAAGTAATATAGAAGATCTCACGAAACACACAAATTAAGAAACAATCGAGTCTTTAAATTTGTAATTCTTTCCGTACTGAATGTGATAGCACACGAGATTATAGATATATACTTGTAATTATATTGTAATTATTAAATGTTTCATAGGTTCATCTCTCCTAAGTGAGGATGGTCAATATTCCTCTTTCATGTATTATCCTTTTGTATATATTGGCTCTTCATGGAATGGAAAAGGGAGGGGGATTGAATTCTATTATGGTATCAGAGCTAGCCTAAAGCTGCCCATCTCCCTCACGTCTCTATCTCTCATTTCTGTCCTATTCTCTCTTTTTCTTTCACAGCTTTCACAGTTTCTTCTTTACTTCTTTTTCTGTCACAGCTTTCAAAACTTTTTCATTACTTACTTTTGTCAAGTATCAATGGCCCCCCACCAGACACTTCATCCTGCGTTTACAGTGGGAAACATTAGGAACTTTATTCCTATTATTCTTGAACCAGAGACAGGGAAATATGTATCATGGGCGGAGCTTTTTCGGATCCATTGCAATGTTTTTGAAGTCATCGACCATATTATTCCACCTCCGCAGGATGACAAAGGGAAAACAGTGGAGGAATCATCGGGGATAAGAACTTATGGTCGCGCCTCGATTCGTTGGTCCTTCGGTGGATTTACGGGACGATTTCTCCATTTATTGCAGACAATACTAGAGCCGGGTTCAACCGCACAACAAACTTGGGAGCGTCTCGCAGTATTTTCTTGATAATAAACACTCACGTGCATCCACCTTGAAAACCAATTTTCTCAAATCATGTTGGATGATTTCCCTAGTATTTCGCATATTGTAAGGAGTTAAAAACACTTGCGATCGGTTGGCTAATGTGGGTGCACCGGTTTCTAATAATCGGATGGTTCTTCAAGTCATCGCCGGCCTGAATGAAAGCTACGACAGTGTAGCAACACTAATCCAACAAACCAACCCCCTACCCACCTTCTATGAGGTTCGTTCTAGGCTGATTATGGAAGAATCTCGCAAAGCTAAACAAGCAAGTATGGCTGCAACAGCAGCAAATTCGGCACTGTTGGCCAGTACTGGTGTCTTTTCTGAGCAACAAGAGCAGACTGTGGGTGGAAATCGAAATAATGATCGCGTGAATAATTCTGGAGGTGGCCGAGGTAGACGCTCCAGTGGTCTACCGAGTTCTAATCATGGAAGGCAGCAGGATGGTGGACGTGGCCGGACTGGTAGGGGACGTGGTCGTGGCTCCAATAATCATCATCAGCCTGGTTCTTTCCGCCAGTGGCAGCCGCCACAACAGTCCCCATGGTGGCCATTTTCAGGCTGGTCTCCACAACAGCAATGGGCTTTCCCTCCGTGCCCATATCCTACTACAGGTTGGACAAATTCCAGTGGCAATCCTGGTGTTTTAGGACCACGACCAGCCCAGTCATACACAGCTCAAGGGCCGAATTCAACCTCTTACATACCCACTGATGTCGAAGCCGCAATGCACACTATGACAATGAATGTTCCGGATGACAATGTCTATATGGACACCGGTGCAACCTCACATATGACGGGGTCTTCAGGTAACCTATTGTCTTACTTTAATGTGAGCAATCAAAATAAATATATAACTGTTGGTAATGGCAATGCTATTCCAATTGTTGGGTACGGACAACAGACTCTATCTCCTCCATATCCACCTCTTAAACTAAATAATGTTCTTCATGCACCAAAATTGGTTAAGAACTTGATTTCTGTTCGTCGTTTCACGACAGATAATAATGTTTCTATCGAATTTGATCCGTGTGGTTTTTCTGTGAAGGATATTCGAACGGGGGTACCCATCATGCGATGTGATAGCACCGGAGATCTCTACCCAATCACCAAATCATCCATTTGTTCACAAATCTCTCCGTCAACTTTCACAGCTTTTAATAATTTATGGCATAATCGTTTAGGTCATCCTGGCGAACCTGTGTTTCGCTCTTTTTGCAGACAAAATTTAATTCCTTGTAAGACATCAATTTCCGATGGTATTTGTCAGTCTTGTGTTTATGGTAAACACATTAAATTACCGTTTAATCCGTCTCAAACTTGGACTGTTTTACCTTTTGATATTGTTCACAGTGACGTGTGGACGTCACCAGTTTTGAGTTCCTCAGGACATAAATACTATCTTCTTCTTCTGGATGATTTCACAAATTTTTTGTGGACTTTTCCAATTGGAAAAAAATCACGAGTCCCAGACATTTTCCTTTCCTTTAGTAAATTTGTCTCCACACAATTTGAACGAACGGTGAAGTGTTTTCAATGTGATAATGGTAGGGAGTTTGACAATGACCAATTTAAGTCATTTTTCCGCCTCCATGGTATGACTTTTAGATTTTCCTGTCCCTATACTTCTTCACAAAATGGTAAGGCTGAACGGAAAATTCGTACTATTAATAACCTTATACGGACCCTCCTTGCACATGCCTCCATGCCACCTACTTTTTGGCATCATGCATTAGACATGGCAACATATCTCCTGAATATAACCCCTCAGAAAGGTCTTGATTTTCGGTCTCCAACCCAACTTCTTTACCGGCGTACTCCGTCGTACACTCACTTGCGGGTTTTTGGATGTTTGTGTTTTCCTCTCCTCCCCTCTACCCATCAACACAAACTTCAAAATCGGTCTACTCCATGTGTGTTTTTAGGTTACCCATCCAATCATAGAGGTTATAAATGTTATGATTTAGAAAAACAAAAAGTCATAATTTCTCGTCATGTGGTGTTCGAGGAGCGACAATTTTCGTTTGCTACCAAACCATTACCCCCACAGCATGTCACACCCTCGGACTATTCTTTCTTGGACCAACATCTTCATCCTTACTTCCATCAGTGGTCCAATCCTCCACCCCAAACACATACCGATGAGTCCCAAGCACTTCCCGTTTCTCCGCCTGGCTCCCCACTGGACCAGGAACAAACTTCACCTACTTCTCCTCCTATCTCGTCACTTTCCCCCTCCAATGGTATTTCTCCGGGTTCTAGTTCAATTTCTTTGGGTACAGAAAATCCAGCCGCTAGTCCTTCTCCAGCCCATACTACACATCAACCCCGAACCATCACTACCCGTAGCATGCATGGAATTGTTAAACCCAAACAATTTTTCAATCTTTTCTCTACTACTTCTCCATCGCCTATACCTTCTAATCCCAAAATGGCATTGTCTGACCCCAACTGGAAAGCGGCCATGCAAGCAGAATTTGATGCTCTAATTAAAAATGAGACATGGGAACTTGTCCCCCGTCCCAATAATGTCAATATAATTCGTTGCATGTGGATTTTCTCACATAAGAAAAATTCTGATGGTTCTTTTGAAAGGTACAAGGCCCGTCTTGTATGTGATGGCAGGTCTCAGCAGGTGGGAATTGACTGTACAGAGACATTTAGTCCAGTTGTGAAACCGGCTACAATCCGTACCGTTCTCAGCCTGGCCTTGGCAAAATCTTGGTCCATTCACCAGTTAGATGTGAAAAATGCTTTCCTACATGGTTCTATACAGGAAACCGTTTACATGCATCAACCTATGGGGTTTCATGATACCACCCATCCGAGCTATGTCTGTTTACTTAAAAAATCTCTTTACGGATTAAAACAGGCTCCTCGAGCGTGGTACCAATGGTTTACTGATTTTGTGTCCACTATGGGATTTCAACATAGTCGTTCGGATCATTCTCTTTTTGTGTACCACCGTGGTGATGAGACAGCCTATCTTCTTTTATATGTTGATGATATTATTCTTACAGCTTCTTCTGACAGTCTCCGTCAGCGATTTATGACTATTCTTGCTTCAGAGTTTGCAATGAAAGACCTCGGGCATTTAAACTATTTTTTGGGTATTGCTGTTACTCGTACTACTGATGGTCTATTCTTGTGTCAGCGTAAATATGCCGAGGATATTTTACAACGTGCAGGAATGTCCACCTGTCGGCCATCTCTTACTCCCGTGGACACCAAAGCAAAGCTTGGAACCTCTGGCACTCCATACGATGATCCGACCCAATATCGAAGTTTGGCTGGTGCTTTGCAGTATCTCACATTCACACGCCCGGATATCAGCTATGCAGTTCAACAAGTCTGTTTACATATGCATGATCCTAAACAGGAACATATGGCAGCTCTTAAGCGTATTTTACGTTATGTCAAGGGCACTCTTGAGCTAGGTCTACACCTCTCTCATTCTACGGTTTCTACACTCACCGCATATACAGATGCCGATTGGGCGGGCTGTCCCAACACACGCCGCTCAACGTCCGGGTATTGTGTTTTCTTGGGTAATAATTTAATATCTTGGTCTTCAAAGAGACAACCTACTCTGTCTCGTTCTAGTGCCGAGGCAGAATATCGCGGAGTGGCTAATGTTGTAGCCGAGACCTGTTGGCTTCGCAATTTACTCCTTGAGCTCCATGTTCCTATTTCTAAAGCTACTATGGTTTATTGTGATAATATTAGTGCAATCTATTTATCTGGTAATCCGGTTCAGCATCAACGTACCAAACATATTGAGCTCGACATCTTGTTTGTACGTGAAAAGGTAGAAAAAGGCCAAGTGCGTGTACTACATGTTCCGTCTCGATATCAGTTAGCCGATATCTTCACTAAAGGGCTTCCGCGCATACTTTTTGATGATTTTCGGAACAGTCTCAGCGTCCGGCCTCCTTCCGCTTCGACTGCGGGGGTATGATAGCACACGAGATTATAGATATATACTTGTAATTATATTGTAATTATTAAATGTTTCATAGGTTCATCTCTCCTAAGTGAGGATGGTCAATATTCCTCTTTCATGTATTATCCTTTTGTATATATTGGCTCTTCATGGAATGGAAAAGGGAGGGGGATTGAATTCTATTAGAATGTACAAACTACAGTATTATTTAAGCATTTCTTCCCGATCATTCCAGTTTTGACGACGACGTTCTTGATCGAGGTATGATCTATTTCTACTTTTCTGGTCTTTTATTTTTGTTATCATTCCAGATTTTTTGGTCTGATTTTGATATTTATGTGACTTTAATCTCTTGATTTTTCCATGAAATCTTTTACATTTTCAACTACAGTTTATTTAATGAAGATTGTCATGCATGCATCCATCTAGCTAGCCATCTGTCGGGAGTCATGCATCCCATACAACATTTTTGCTACGACTATAACGGCTCAAACCAAATCACAGCCCCGTCGTCAGTTTCCAGAAGCAACGATACGGTAGGTGTCCATCAATATCATGATCAGAGTGATTCAATTAGCAATTGGTACGTTGTACTAGGTTAGTTGTTAATGTTATCGATCTGCATTCGTACGTTTAGTTTTTGAATCCTTTTCTTTGTTCCAATTACTTTAAAAATACTTTATTTCGGCTAGCGGCTTCTTCTATGAAAATAGCTTGCCTAAAACAGTAAACAAGGTTATGGTGCAGCTAGCTGATTCAATTGCTTACGCAACAAATCAAGCACAACCCACAGCACATCAGGGATTTCAGTCTGGTCATCCCTCTCTTCATGTTCAACATCCAATAAAATTTTCTTCCTACTTCTATATATTTAGGTTTATTTCAAATAAGCTGTAATATATATAGTTTTTCCGTAATTTGTCAAAAATAGCATAGATTGTGCTTTCCTTTTAGTCAAGGTCATATATAGTTCATATGCATATATGGTTCTTATATATACAAGTACTCTTGCTATAGATGATTGCATTAATAACTTCTTCTCGACTCTTAAGAAATCAAGCGCAGTTTGGGTTTTGTTAATGTATGTCCTGCTTCAACTTTCTAAGTAGGTTGATCAATAACCATACCAAAACCTCAATTAAACTTCTTACAAGTAATAATGGCTTATATATACAGAATTAATTGGCTTATATGTAGAGAATTCTTCGGCCATAGGTGGTCTTACCCATTTTTCCGACATTAATTATGTATATTTATTTTAAATTATACGATACACTTAAAATATATATTTGAGAAACCGAAAAAAAAAAAAAATCTCTAACCTGAATCAATCAACAAAATGTGGAGTCAATTGGATTGGAATGGATTTTTCAATTTGCCTCAAAAAACAAGGAAAAAATATACAGAAAAATAATAATGTTGACAGTGGGATTTGAACCCACGCCCTTTCGGACAGGAACCTTAATCCTGCGCCTTAGACCAACTCGGCCATGTCAACTTGTTATTTTTTATTCAACCAAAATTGTACTGATAATCAGTTTAAGCGTCAAATATCATTATTTTTATTTCTTGTAAAAAATATACTAATATTTATCTCACGCACTCCCTCCGTTCCAACCAAACAGTTCGCTTTTTATTTTTCAGGTCAACTTTACATAAATTTATTTATTTTTATAAAGTTATAATCCATAATATTTTTAATGTAGTTTTTAGTGGGTGAGATTTTATTTTCGCAAAACATAATTAATGTATGTTAAATTTTAATTTGATTTAGTCGCATGTTAACTTTTAAAAATAAAAAGTTGATTCTTTAATCGGAATAGAGGAATTATCATTTGAATAAATAAATCTTTATATGTACTATATTGTGTAACAGACTGCTAGCAGTCTCTTACATGGTGGAGAACAATTTGGGTAATCAATTTCCCATTTGTCTAATTGTCTTAGATGACTTGAATCAGTTAATTACATGAATTCCTCATGCACCACATAAGAAAGATATAAGTTAAATGACACCCAAAAGTTCTTCTCATCAATATATAATATTTAATATTAGAGAAAGTTTCTTGTGAGATCGTTTTACGGATCCTAATTCTGAATTAGACGGAGCCTCACTCTCTCACAGCTCAGTCCACCAGTCAGGTCAGGGAGATCCGTCTTACAAAAAATATCCGTAAGACGGTACTTTCCAAGTTTTTACCTTAATATTATCGCGATCTTCCTTACTATACATTTACTCGTCTAAAATAGTATACTAAATTGTATATTTGCTATTTTCTCATTTCATTTTCTTATTAGTACTAATTAATCATCACTGTATATGACCCACTTCATCAAAATTAGCTAAATAAAGAACACAGAGAAAGAAAAGGGATATGATTCAAATGAGCTAATCTATTAGCTTAAGAAAAAACATACCTTAATTGAGCATTAAATGCAAGATCGACCGTGTTAAGTTGCCTTCTAATTATATGTACATAATTAGTAGTATAATGTTAAGCCTAAGCAGTGGAAGGGCAACTCTCCTTTGGCAGATAACTTAAAGTTAGTATATATGTAAGCCTTAACAAAACATTATCTGCCAAAAGGAGAGAAGCCCTGCAACTGGCTTTGCTTATGGAAACCCTAGCCATGCCGATCATATCATAGCTAGCACCATGGTGATGAGATATGCTTCATATAAAAAGTGTACGTGAGGTCTTAGGTTTGATCCCTTAATTTTCATGTTAATTTCTCGGGACAACAAAAACCCAATGAATTGGAAGTGTGTATATAGAGTTGGAGTAGGGTGGTGATGGAATAAGCTAGCTCTTGAAGAAATAGGGATATTCTGTGGATATCCTTGACTTGGTAGTTTACCTTTTACACATTCCACGCCCCAAAGCTTCTTTTCCTTTGAAAAGAACCTTACAACATATATATATATATATATATATATATATATATATCCTTTAATTTTTGATCCAATGGTTGATAATGAGAGTAATCATTGATGGTTAAATAAAAAAGTAACCATTAAATACTCCCCATATTATATATATATATATATATATATATATATATATACATATGTTAGAACGTACGTGAGATTCTACTCCCTCCGTCCTGAAATTATTGTCCTGTTTGACTTTTTTTGGTCAAACAGGACATTTTTCAAACGCAAATTTGACGTATATTTTTTTTACTTTTTCCAAAATCATAAAACATGTAATTCATAGTACTAAAATAGTACTCCCTCTGTTTCAAAATATTTGTCGTTTTAGCTTCAAAAATTTGTTTCAAAAAGATTGTCGTTTTAGGTTTTCAATGCATGTTTTGCCTAATTTACCCTTGTCTTCACAAGTTCCAATAATTGATTATCTATTCATTAAATATTTTATCTTCTCCCAATAACTATCTCCTTCTAATTTATCTTTTCAACTACTCCTAACACAAAAATTAAAGATATTTAATAAGGGTATATTTGTCATCCTACAAAATTTCTTAATATGTGTGCACAACTCTAAAACGACAAATATTTTGAAACAGAGGGAGTACTATGAATTATATGTTTTATGATTTTGGAAAAAGTAAAAAAATATACGTCAAATTTGCGTTTGAAAAATGTCCTATTTGACCAAAAAAAATCAAACAGGACAATAATTTCAGGACGGAAGGAGTATTATATATAGCATGATTTGGATCTGTACGTTTGTGTGAAAGTGTTTTGGAGGGATGGGAAGGAGGAAGATAAAGCAGTGGAAGGAGATGCCTATTTTGGTTGGAGGAGCGGACTGCGCGCGGAGGTGGCTAATCAAGGAAGGGGCTTTCAAGTACTCTCTCCGTCCTGAAATTATTGTCATGTTTGACTTTTTTTGTTTAAACATGACAAAAAAAAAAGTCAAACAAGACAATAATTTCAGGACGGAGGGAGTATTTCTTTCTTATATACTCCATGTAATGTAATTTTCATCAATTACCCCTTAGCTTAGCTAGTCGTACACAAAGGTATATACTATGTTATATTCTTCTGATCACAACTTTTGCCTAAATTTTTTTGCCCAATAGGATGATCAAGTCTTGCATGGGACTCTAATATTTATCTAAAATTTCCTTAATTTCTCTCTTTCACACGCACATAAGTAATTTATATATCTAACAAATCTGAATCGCTGAATCAGTGAGTCAAATCAAATTGAGCGAGTTTTTTAAAAGTATACTACTATATATATATATGCTATAGTTTAATTTCAATTCTTAAAAAGGAGTATGCTTAGATTCTATTTGTGGTTTCACTTTCACATTTTAAATCGAATTAAGTCAAACTAAACTATTAAGCTGAATCGCCATGCACGCAAAACCCAAACCCTTTAGTACTTAATGATTTTCTATTTTAATTTGTTTGTAAGCTTTTGTTTAAAAATTGCTCAAATGGAATAAATAAAAAATTATGCACTTTAAATTTGGTCTTATATACTGTAATATTAATTAATGTCACTACTTAACTAGGATTTTATCAATGAGCACGTACGTACGTACGTAATTTGTCTTTCTTAATTTCTTTTGGTTTATAACTAACTAAAATGCATGCATGCATGCCTAAGTTGGTCTAAATTTCGAACCCCCAGGCCACTGAGCCAGCCGAACCACCAAATTGAAGAGTCAAACTGAACCAATGTGGTTTTGTTTTGGTGCGATATGATCGATCTCAAACTCAAACTTAAAATGTTTCGTTCGATACACTAATTAATTCATATATCGATCTTTTACAAATCGATGACATATATGCATGCATGCCATCTGACTTATGACAAGAATTAATTAATACACCCACCCTAGCTGTAGCTAGTACGTACGTACATGATTCAAAAAACTGTAAATTAAATGTATTTAACTGCATGCATGCATCCCTCTCCTAGCTTATAATAAGATTTTTGATTTTGATAATGAGAGTAACCATTGATGGTTAAATAAAAAAGTAACCATTAAATACTCCCCCATATATATATATATATATATATATATATATATATATATAGTTTAGTTTGGGCTTACTCCAAATTCTCATGAACGTCTTTCAAGTTTCACTGACCTTTTAAAAGATTATTAAACACACACAGATCCTGTTTTGTTTTAATATGTACATGAACATTACTTTTTTGTATATAAAATTCATTTCAGGCACCTCAATTGGTCAACAGCTGGGAAATATTTATGAGCAAATTAAAGATAAAATGATGTACATTTAATTAGCGGTTATATATATGTTATCTATGTAAAGAATCAAAATACATCTCCTACAACACTGATACACTGATACACTGATGCACTGATGCACTTCATGCAACTCATGCACTTCCGTGTTGATTCTTCATGTATTTATTTAATTCAGTTCATGCACATCATAGCCACCGTCCCATGTATATATATACATCAGTTTGTATAATGGTTGTTTTCCGTACCGTGGTCCTTGTACTTTCCTGTCAGGAAGTGGGAAAGTGGTGCAGACTTCCGTATTAGCAGAACTGTGCCTTCCCTATGTCCAGTAAGGGCGAGCCACGTGTGCAAGCTGGACCAGGCGGGGTTGAGTTGAGGTCGGCTCCAAGTGCGGTCAGGTCGTCTGTGCAGCAGGATGTCGACCTGGTCTTGCACAGGTCGCAAGAGGGATAAGCCAGGTCGGCTAGGAAGTGGAGTATGCAGGGATCTGGCGGCCCGATCTGGTGTAGTTACCAGGTCGCTGTGTCTACGTGGCGCGAGCTACCTCGGTGTGGGCTCCAGTCGGTGACCTGGCTGTCGAGGTGTTGGCCACGTGTCAAGAGGAATGGGTGAGGCCGTTCAATAATGAAATTATCTTTGCCATTATTCTCACATGGTATCAAAGCTAAGTGATCAATAAAACAACTTTTTTTTTTCTCCCAGACTGCCGTCTTCTACTTCCTCCATGGCAGGACAATCCTCCTCCACCATCCCAAACAGTGAAGACCCCAACCACCCAATCCTCTTAGTCAACCTCTCACAATGCAAAACATTAACACCCCTCACCTATCTAGTTTGGTCTTCCCAAGTCACATCCCTTCTCTTTGGTCTAGATCTTCTTCAATACATAGATGGCACCCACCCCATTCCCAATGAAAGCATCACAGTTGCTGGAAAAGAAACACCAAACCCAGCCTTCAAAACATGGAAGAGACAGGACCGACTTATTCTTAGTGCCCTCCTCGGCACTTTGGACACCTCCGTTGCTCACCTAGTTTACCAAGCCAAAACCTCAAACGAGGCTTGGACAATTCTTAAGACTACCTACGCCAATCCCTCTCGAGGTCACATTCTTCAACTCAAAGACAACCTCTCGAAAATTACCAAATCTTCCCTCTCTATCTCGGACTACATGCAAGCTATCAAAGCTTGCACCGACAAACTCGCTGTTTTGGGTAAGCCCCTAGACCCCGAAGATATTATTGCCACCGTTCTTAAGGGACTCGACTATGACACCTACAAACCCATAGTCGATTCCGTTCGTGCCCGTGATGACTCCATTACTTTTGAAGCCCTTCACGAGAAGCTCATTCATCATGAGCTTACTCTTAAACAACAAACACCCTCACCTTTCATACCTATTTCAGCTCATGTGGCCCAAACCAATCCCCATGCAACCACCCGCCCTTACCCAAGTCACCCTATACTGCCAACACCCCCACAAAACCGAGCCACTACTCCTTCCAATCCATTCAAAGGGAAATGCCAATATTGCAGATATGTTGGCCATGTCATATCCCAATGTCGCCACTTCAAACGCGATTACCCTTCCGTCAACTTTCCCCCTCCGCCTCCCTCAAACCGCACCACTCGCTCAACCTCATCCCATTCACAGCCCCAAGCCCACAGTGACGTTCCTCCCTCGACCCATTCTGTACCTTGGCTTGTGGATAGTGGTGCAACTCATCATTTAACCAATGATCTCTCTACTCTTGCTCTTCATCATCCATACGATGGAAGTGATGACGTTATCATCGGTGACGGCTCCTCACTCCCCATCGCAAACATAGGTTCCTTTATTATTCCCACCTCTCACTCTACACTTCAATTTAATAATGTCTTACATGTTCCTCTAATCTCTAAAAACATTATTTTCGTCTCTCAATTTTGCAAAGATAACCATGCCTCCATAGAATTCTCACACTCTTCTTTTATTTTTAAGGAACTCTCGACCCAACGAATTCTTCTTCAAGGAACAATTGATCATGGCGTTTACGTTTGGCACAACAACGCTCGCGCTCTCATTGGCACCGTCTCAACATCACTTCAAACTTGGCATCATAGACTAGGGCACCCTCCCCCCATTGTTTCCCTTTTAAATAAGGCTTTCTCTTTACGCATTCCTTTTAATAAAACTTATTCCCATTGTGACCCTTGTCTGATCAACAAGAGTCACAAACTCCCCTTTGCTACTTCGCCTTTAAACTAGTGCTCCTCTTGAACTTATATTTTCCGATGTTTGGACCTCTCCGCTATACTCTTATGACAATTATAAATATTATGTGATCTTTGTTGATCATTTTACCAAATATACGTGGCTCTATCCCCTCAAACAAAAATCCGACACCTTCCTCACATTCGCTCGCTTCAAAGCCCTTGTAGAAAAATTCTTCTCTCGCCCCATAGTTCAATTTTTCTCCGACAATGGTGGTGAGTATCTCAAACTCACTCCAACCCTTCTCCAAAATGGTATCTCTCACTTAACCTCTCCACCACATACTCCCGAACACAACGGCTTTGCCGAACGTCGTCACCGACACTTAGTCGAAACCGCCCTCTCACTTCTATCCCACGCTAAGCTTCCGCTCATTTTTGGTCCCATGCACTCACAACCGCGGCCTACCTAATCAATAGACTCCACCCCCACTCTACAAAATGACTCTCCTTATCTAAGGCTATTTCGAAAATCACCCAACTACTCTAAACTTCGTAGCTTTGGGTGTTTGTGCTACCCATGGCTCAAACCATACACACCTCACAAACTTGCACCAAAATCTACCCCTTGCATTTTTGTTGGGTACTCTTCCTCTCAAAGTGCGTACCCTGTCTCGACCCAACCACTAATAGAGTCTATACCTCTCGTCATGTTAGATTTGTTGAGACAATATTTCCTACTCAACTCTCACCTCAAACTCCACTATATCTTCTACTATCTCCCCGGATGAATGGTGTGCCATCTCAATCCCAATCCTCCAATCCATACCCACTGTACCAACCGCCCAAACAATACCCATCACATCTCCTACCTCACCGTAGAGCCATAATCCCCACACACCCGCCGCACCCTACGCCTCTACTTCACCGAACCCACTCTTCCACTCGGCTGAACTGTCTCACAACATCCTAACCTAAACACCGATCCCACACCCACCCAAACAGCCCACCATCGTCCTCCCAACCCCAACCCACTCGCACTATGGAAACAAGATTATCCCATGGCATTCAAAACCCAATCCCAAATATGCCTATCTTGCTACCCTTCCTTCCCTTCCTCGCTTCCCACTTCAACCAAACAAGCCCTTTCCATACCCCATTGGCGTGCCGCCATGCAAGAGGAATACGACGCGCTCATGCGTAATACTACGTGGTCACTTGTTCCATCCCATGAAGCCCCAAACATAGTCGGGTGTAAATGGGTGTTCCGTATAAAATACAACCCCGACAACACTATACACAAATACAAAGCTCGTCTTGTCGCCAAGGGCTTTCATCAACGCCCTGGCCTTGACTACTCCGACACATTCAGTCCTGTAGTCAAACCCGTCACCATTCGTCTTGTTCTTTCTCTTGCCATCACCCGTGGTTGGTCCCTTCGCCAACTCGACGTCAATAATGCCTTCCTTCAAGGCAATCTCTCCGAGACAGTTTTCATGTCCCAACCTCCCGGTTTTCAAAATACTCTTCTTCCCTCACATGTGTGTCGTCTCTCGAAAGCCATCTACGGCTTAAAGCAAGCACCTCGTGCTTGGTACATCGCTCTAAAACAATTTTTTCTCTCCTATGGCTTTCGTTCATCAATGTCTGATCCCTCACTTTTCATTTATTCTCATCAATCCAACTATCTTCTTCTTCTTGTCTATGTCGACGACATAGTAATCACGGGTCCATCAAACTCCTTTCTCTCTACGTTCATAACAAGTCTCTCGACTCGCTTCTCTCTAAAAGATCTAGGCCCACTCTCATATTTTTTAGGAATAGAAGTCACCCCAAATTCGGATGGTCTATTACTCTCACAGTCCAAATATATAAATGATATCCTCTCCAAGCACAACATGGACCAATCCAAACCCTCTTCCACCCCCATGGCTACCTATCCTTCCCTCTCAGCTCTTCCCCGCACACCCATCTGCAACCCATCCGAATTTTGAGCCATTATTGGCAGCCTTCAATATCTCTCTCTCACTCGACCCGATATTTCCTTCCCCGTCAATAAATTAGCCCAATTTCTTCACCACCCTCAAGAAGCTCACTGGGTATCCCTCAAACGTTTGCTCCGCTATTTACATGGTACATTACACTTGGGACTACAACTCTTTAAACAAACTCCTCCCATTCTTCATGCATTCTGTGACGCAGATTGGGCGGGAGACAAGGACGACTTCATGTCCACCACCGGCTTCATTGTCTACCTAGGCCGCAACCCCGTCACGTGGTCCTCGAAGAAGCAACGAGCCTTAGCTCGTTCTTCTACTGAGGCCGAGTTCCGAGCTGTTGCTGCCACTACCGCTGAGCTCATTTGGATTAAAAACCTACTGTCCGAACTTGGTGTAAACCTCACTACAACTCCAGTCATTTACTGCGACAACTTAGGTGCAGCAACCTACTCTGCCAACCCGGTCTTTCACTCACGGATGAAGCATCTCGCCCTAGCGTTTCACTTTGTGCGAGAACAAGTTAATCTTGGTATCTTGCGTGTCCAGCATATTTCAGGCCGAGACCAGCTCGCCGATGCTCTAACCAAACCCCTCTCCCGGGCTCAGTTTCAATCGCTCACTTCCAAGATTGGACTCACACAAGGACCGTCCATCTTGCGGGGGCGTGTAAAGAATCAAAATACATCTCCTACAACACTGATACACTGATACACTGATGCACTTCATGCAACTCATGCACTTCCGTGTTGATTCTTCATGTATTTATTTAATTCAGTTCATGCACATCATAGCCACCGTCCCATGTATATATATACATCAGTTTGTATAATGAAATTATCTTTGCCATTATTCTCACAATCTATTCTGTCAGAATTCTCAAGATGTTGAGAGAGATTTCTTATTCATTATCTGTATTGAATCTCACAGTACAAAAGAAAAAAAGAGGGAACAAAGCTATATACACTGTGCTCTAACTAACTAACTGTCAAGAAATGAGAAGTGACACTCAACACCCCTGTACAATAGATAACATCATAGCACACCCTGAACTAACTAATTAATACAGAACAGAAGTTTTAAGTTTTAGCTTCATGAAGTGTATCCACTGTATTATCATCCCCCCTCAAGCTGCAAGTTGTAAAAAGATTGAAGACTTGAAGCTTGGATAGTAAATGAAACAACTGAGCATGAGAAAGAGCCTTGGTGAAGATATCAACAGGCTGATCTGCAGAGGCAATATGAGTAGTTTGAATCACACCGGCCAACAACTTTTCACGAACCAAATGACAATCGATGTCTATATGTTTTGTTCTTTCATGGAAAACAGGGTTCGAGGCAATGTGCAGAGCAGCTTTGTTATCACAATAAAGCATCACAGGAGCAGCACTGGAGATGTTAAAATCCTTGAGTAAGGAAATTAACCAGGTAACCTCACAGCATACTGTTGCCATAGCTCTATACTCAGCTTCAACACTGGATTTAGAGACTGTTGTTTGCTTCTTTGCTTTCCAAGAGATAAGAGACTGACCAAGAAGAACACAATAACCAGTAATAGACCTTCTAGTGTCAATTTACCAATCCCCTTCAATTGCCTTTGAGCAAGGTTCTGAAAAATACAATAAGAAGGAAAAACAATAGACAATAGTTACTATCATAAGCTAGCTTACTACCAAAGATGAGATTGAATTGAAATTGAGGGACATAAAGTACATTGTGTAAGACAATGTCTGGAGTAAGTATGACAATTCCCTTATGTGTTATAGTGGAGCACTGACCAATAGGCAATGTGATTGTAGAATGAATAGGAACAGGATCAACAAGAGAATTAAATTGAGAGGTAACATGATCAGTAGCTCCTGAGTCAATGATCCAATCCTGTGTGTTTAATGCATTGTGAACTAAGCATAAAGGACTAGCAAAACAAGAAAGACTAAAATGTTTACCTGCAGCTTGATTTGCAGTCATATTGGCTGTGATAAGATTCAAAAGATGTTGATACTGAGACTGAATTTACTTGTGCCTCAATGTTTGTACCACTGATTCCTATTGCAGGATTTGGCATAACTGTGTTATCAGAAGAACCCTGGACATGAGCAGCACTTTTTGTGTTTTAGGTTCTTTGGCATTCTTGAGGGATCTAGTTTGGTTCCATAAAATCTATGCCAATCTGGATAGCCATTGATGTAAAAACATGTCTCTTTGATATGACTATTACCTCCACAATGGTCACAATACAGATTACCCTTGCCCTTTTTGAAGTTGAGATTTCTTGTCTGATTGGTTGAATTGTTATAGCCTTTGGCCAACGGTGCAGTAGTAGAATCATGCATTGAAATATTGTATGTAGAAATATTGGCTGCAGAAACATTTCTTGTTTTCTCATCTTGAATTAGTAGAGACAAAGCCTGACTTATGTTTGGAAGAGGAGTCATAGTCAGAATATTTCCTCTAGTGTTGGCAAAATGATCATTTAACCCCATAAAAAACTGAGTTAGGGTTTCAACCTGTTCATAATCTTTGAGCTGTTTAGATGCTCCACACACACAATTACACACACACTTAGGAGGATTACTGAGATTGGCTAATTCATCCCAAAGTGCTCTAAACTTGGTGTGGTATGCAGTAACAGACATTGAGCCTTGAACACAAGACATTACTTCCTTTTTAATTGAAAATATCTTTAGAGCATTGCTTTAGCTGTGGTTAGATACACAACACTGGGTACTATGTCTTTTGAAACTACATTCAATAACCAAGATATGGTCATATCATTGCATTTCTCCCACTAAGTTAGATATTTAGAATTAATGATGGGCTTCTTGTTTATTCCATTAACTAAACCAAGTTTCGATTTAGTAGACAAAGCAATTGTCATAGCCCTCTTCCACTGTAGATAATTCGAATCATCCAGTACAATTGAAATCAAGATCATACCTGGATTATCGTTGGGATGTAAAAACAGAAGATGTGAGGAATGAAGCTTGAGATCAGCTTCATCAAGATCACACTTATCTATGATTGATTCTGAATCTTGTGTACTTCCTCTTTGATTCTCGTTCTGTGCAAAATCAGGAACTTGATTGCGAATACCAACACTGCTCAGATCAACTTTAAAGAACTGAATAGTTCAATTGAGATTTGTGATAAAATCGAAGAACTATGGAGTACGAACGGGATGCTCTAATACCATGTCAGAATTCTCAAGATGTTGAGAGAGATTTCTTATTCATTATCTGTATTGAATCTCACAGTACAAAAGAAAAAAAGAGGGAACAAAGCTATATACACTGTGCTCTAATTAACTAACTGTCAAGAAATGAGAAGTGACACTCGACACCCCTGTACAATAGATAACATCATAGTACACCCTGAACTAACTAATTAATACAGAACATAAGTTTTAAGTTTTAGCTTCATGAAGTGTATCCACTGTATTATCATATTCTTTATTTTTCAAGACACTTTATTCTATCTATCTATCTATAATATTTAAAAAGTATCATCTATATGTGAAATAAAACAATACTTAGAATGTTTTAATGCCTGAAATACCTTGAGAAACCAAAAAATAGGTGTTCCAATGTAATAACTACTCTTAATTTATTGTATGTAATTAATATAAGTGGCAGGAATAATCACATATGCCATATCTATATATGCAAAGTGTAAACCTTCAACAAAATTCAATATACATAATGCATTAACAAATTAATTAAAAAGGAAAGATCAATAACTATTGCATGCCATATATCTCTTCTTCTTCTCTTTCTCTTGAGCATGAAATATTTTGTGTCAAATCACTTTGATCCATCACTAGTAAGTCTCTCACTCATTATCCTAACTCCCATGTATCTGCATCATAGCAAACAAAAGTTAGCACTCTTTTATCATCAACATGACATTGTTAATGATGAAGATCAACAATTAGAAGAAAAAAATCTTATATATGTATAAGAATATCCTAAATTACTTACCTTCCCAGCATCATAACTGTGGCTTGAGGATTAGTACCAGGGGAGTAATTAAAAGTTGATCCATCGATAACCCTAAGAGCATCCACACCGAGAACCTTGTAATCGTGGTCAACCACTTTACCTACTTGGCACCCTCCATGATAATGCCATATAGTCATCACAGTGTCCTTGCAAAATTGTTCCAAGGACATTGAGGCATTAGCATGTTTTGGTACCAAGTTAACCGGGGAACTCACGGTCATGTTAAGAAGGTTTGTCACTGAGATAGTATCAAACCTAAATTTCGAGAATGCCTTTGATTCTATTATGCTTTCGATGACTTTAATCCCATCGACACATCTTTGCAAGTCCTCAGGCTCTTTGAAGTAGTTAAATGTGACCGATGGATTGTCATTTGGGCTGAGGGATCGGAGCTCGAGATGGCCCGTGGATAGTGGGCCCATGATTTTCTCTAGGAGAAATCCACCTACAAAAGCACTTGGGGCAAGAGCATCCATGGCTTCTATAGCTTTCTGTAAGGCTTCTGGTGTTCTTTGTTTTGGTGGCAGTGTTGACAGTTGTCCAATCTGCACATGGGATCAAATTTAGCAATAACATTATGGGGCGAATTGTAAAGTATTTGCAAAGCTCATTATGAGAATTTTTTTGTATGACCCACTTAATTAGCCTAACCGGCCTCCAAACAAGAAAAGTGGTTGGCTCAAAGCTCAATCTATACCTGAAAAATAGAGGATGCATAGGAGAATAGGCTATTATGGGCCTTATAAAGCCCAACTGCATGCCCTGGTCTTTTTATTTGACTAGAAAATGGCAAACATTACACTGCAATTAAGTAATACCTTAGGAGAAAACATTCCGAAGTCTCTTTGACTTCCAGCATTAAAGTTTTTGCCACTAGCCGCCTCGATGTAGCTTCCGAACCTAGTGATCCCTACGACTTGGATGAGCGATACCTCGACGGGGTTTGGAGAGGGAATGAACACGGCATTCATCGGATTATCCAACATTTCTTGGCCAACCAAGGGCTGGTCCAAAACAACTGGGATATTATGGGCCTGAAGATGCTCTTTTGGGCCCACCCCACTCAACATTAGAATCTGGGGGCTTCCCAGTGCTCCAGCAGATACTATGATTTCATTCTTGGATCCTTTCTTTAAATATGCCATGTGCCTGACCCCTGAGGCATCTCTGAATACCACTCCATGGGCTGTTGGCTTTGATCTGCCTGCATTACAACGTAACTAAACAAGTCATATTGTCCTCTTTGATGATGTTACAACTCTCTCTCACACACACACACACACACACAAAATAATAGATGTACTATATGTACTCTTAGTGTGCGCTACCTCTAGCTGTAAGTGGATATTTTATACGTACCTTTGGTTCGAAATAAGATTCTATGAACAGGTGCATGCAAAAACAGTGAGCCCACTAGGGTTTGCATAACGAAGCAAATCAGCTGCAGTATGCCTATGCCCGTCTTTGTCAAATATTGTGCCACCAACCTTAGTCCCGTACATATGATCATACGTAAAACCATTGTACGGAAGCACCCCGACCTCCACCAATCCATCCCTCACCGCGGACTGCCACTGCTTCATTGGTGGCTCGAACGCAACCACCTTCTCGACCCATTGGTAAGACTCGTTTACCAATTTGCCGTCCCACCCGACTTCTCTCACGTACATTGGGGCAGCGCGTGAATAAAACCCTGCGTTCAAGCAACTCCCACCACCTAGCACACGTGCACGTGCATTTATGACTCCATCCTCGGATATAAAGCGTTGGGAAGGAGATTTGGGAGAGAGGTCCGACAGAGCGGCTCCAAAGGCGGTTAAGTTGGTGATGTTAGGGTTGCCGTACGGGGAGCCACCTCGCTCGAGGAGGAGGACGGTCGAGTTTTGAGAGAGAGTGGCGGCTAATGGGCAGCCAGCGGTGCCGCCGCCAATGATGATGTAGTCATAGTATGAAATATTTGGAGCTGTTGTTGCTTGGTGCATGAAAATGTAATTTGGATCTGTCGAACATATATTAGAGACATAGTTCCATTAGTACAATAATATTTGCTAAGCAATTAAAACAAATTAAGTTGTTATTTTTGAATTTATATAATGAATATTAACTATATGTACCAATAATGATACTACTACCAAACTGTGTACCAACTGTGTTTATGTCTAGCTTATTCTCTCATGAAATAAAAAAAGAAAAAGTAACAAGAAAATCTAAATAAACCACAAAAACTATAATCTTCGTAAACTACACTAAAATTACTATAAATTCAATTACCTATTTTTTGTAGATATGGACTTGGCATATTTTTACTTAGTTCTACAGAATAAAACTATAATCTTCATAAACTACACTAAAAGTACTATATAAATTGCATTCTCTTATTATTTTTAAAAAAAAAGAGTAAATCAACGTCATATTTCAATTGGAAAAAAAAGGTGATATCGATTTTGAAAATTCTAAATAAACCACAAAAATGGAAAACAAGAATTATCAATTAATAGAAAGAAAACAAGAGAAGACTGAAGTATAAGTATTTGATACCTATTTGGGAGAAACAGAAGCCATGAAAGAAAAAAATTCCAAGGAGAGCAACTCGGATCAATGTCCTCCACCACCACTCACAACCCATCATGCATCCAAGAAAACCTCAACTGTGTGTTTATGTGTGTATGTGTATACTTGCCAAAGAAATCTTGAACCGAACTGGTAAATATCTGCTTATATATAGAGAGAGTTGAAAGCCAACGATCTAAACGGCAATAAGTTTGCTAAGTACAAAGATTTTGCCCTCTTCTAGCTAGGCTTGTTTGGCCAACTGTAATTGTAACAAAGCTCAATAATGTATGTTATTAATTAGTTATCCCCGAAAAAGTTCAAGAAAAAAAATTTTCAAGAAAATGCAGGAAATGTGATGTACCCACAAAAGCTATTGTCCCGTCCCTCTTTAATTTGATGGCAAACTCTCTTAGTGTGTGTGTGTGTGTGTGTGGGGCTGGGGCTGGGGTGGTAGTTATAAGGGCAGTTAATATGACATGAGCACATGGAGTGAGACTTTGGCCATGGAAAAATATACATTAAATCATAGAGTCTGTTTGGTTTAGAGCTCATTTGGTGTAGCATTTTTAAAATGCTTCGTTTTTAAAATGTGAATGCAAATTTTTTAAAATGCAGCTTTTTGCGTTGAAAAATTCAACTTTTTGTGTTTAGGATATCGCTTCAAAATGCAATTTTTTTTTTCTATCAGTGTTTTGGAAAAAAGTTAAGAATTCCAATGTTTGCGTTTGGGATATCACTTCAAAATGCAGCTTTTTTTTCCTATTAGCATTTTGGAAAAAATTTGAGAATTCCAGTGTTTTAAAATGCATCTGCGTTATTATAGTTTTTTCTGCCGCAGCATTGAAATATATTTTTTGTAAATAAGCTGCATTTTATCTATACATTTTAGTCAAAATGCACTACCAAACCGGCTTTTAGTGTAAATGAGATATCTAACGCCATTGTCACCGTCTTTGAATTTAATGAACGTAGGTGATGTTCATGGCTTGATTTGAGCCATATTTTTCTAGGGTTGGATTGGAGTTTGAATAAAACAGGAGGCCAGATACAAAATCTACTTGACAAGTGTTAATCAACTGCAAAGTTTGTAGGTTCCGCGTAATTGATTAATTAAAATATATATTGATGAGACATAATCGTTCCGGGCTTGGCCGCGGAAGTCGGTCACGCTAGCTCACAGGGGTCTCCTCGCACCATGGCTGCGGGTTTTGTACGCTCATATCTGGGACGCTCCCGGACCTCATATAGTGACATGCATGGGACATGAGTACCACTTGGGCTAGTAGTGGTACTCATGTCACATGCCTTATGACTATAACCTAGAGGTCAGGGGTTCGAAACCAGGGGAGCGTCCCAGTTTCAAGATATGAGGAAGTGTACAAAACCCGTAGCCATGGTGCGGGGAGACCCCTGTGAGCGTGACCGACTTCCGCGACCAAGCCCGGAATGATTATATCTCATCAGAAAAGGCGCCTTTTTTGTTGAGGGGATGTCGGATTCGTTTACTCACGAGAGAGCCCTCCGAGCATCCGTTTAAACTCATGATCTTCTCACCCCTGGCAGTGGGTTTTTGCCTTCCCCATGGTTTGAACTGGTGACCTCTAGGAGTAGTACACTGTCCCTGCACCAAGTGGTACTCATGTCTAATGCCCTACCCTATGACTATAACCTGGATGTCAGGGGTTCGAAAGCAGGGAAGCGTCCCAATTTCAGGATATGAGGAAGCGTACAAAACCCGCAGCCATGGTGCAGGGAGACCCCTGTGAGCGTGACCGACTTCTGCGGCCAAGCCTGGACCGATTATGTCTCATCAGAAACTAGATCAAGTGGTACTGATCATATCCCATGCCTTATGACTATAACCTGGAGGTCAGGGATTCGAAACCAGGGGAGCGTCCCAGTTTCAGGATATGAGGAAGCATACAAAACCCGCATCATGGTGCGGGGAGACCCCTGTGAGCGTGACCGACTTCCGCGGCCAAGCCCGAAACGATTATGTCTCATATACATATAGACAAATGTCGATCCTTGGTATCCACACTATAGTATCTCGAGTGTATATTGGGAAATGATAGATTGCAAAAATAAATTTAATAACTCATTTTTAAGACAAAATATTATATAAAAAAAGAGACGCTTATTTAGGGATGAAGGGAGTAATTCAAACAATTCCATCTCTCTTTAATTACAACTCCTTCCGTTCCGACTAAAAAGTCTATTTTTATTTTTAAAAATCACCACGTAGCTAAATCAAATCGAAATTTAACATACTTCAATTATGTTTTTAAAATAAAATCTCATTCACTAAAACTACATTCAGAATACTATAGATTACAAATTTTATAACTTTGTAAAAATAAATAAATTTATTTGAATCGTCAATCAAACTTTAATTAATTTAACTCAAAAAAGTAAAAAATAAACTATTTAATTGGAACAAAGACTATAATTATTAGCAAATTGATAGATGGTATTACGTACATAGTGTAACTTTTTACCGTGTTGAATTACAAGATTTCATTTACCCTTTATGCCATTAAAGTTTTTACCACGCAACCTAACTGCAACTACTGCATTACGCGCGCTATGTTCTTGGTGTCAAGTTATTTTTAAAGATCCTTAGTTAATTTGAAACAGTTTAATTTAAATTAACTCTGTTAATCATATATATATATAGCTGCATGGCATGGTGATCTAAAAATATCATTTTCCCCACGTTTTTGCACTTGTTTTTTAACCACCAAATGTAATTTGATTTGGACTCATCGAGATTTTAGATAGGTTTATCACGATCGTTGTATACGTCACACGTGATAAATAAGGTAGGGCAAGTTATTATAATTATAATGACTAATGAGAATATATCAACTACTTTATCAGCTCGGCTTAATGAGATTTTGAAAGGATTTTTTTTTTTTTTTTTTGAACCCTATTTAAAAGTGGGGACCGGGGACCACTTTTGAGATTATTATTATTATTATTTTTTTAATACTAAGAGCAAGAACAATGGTAGTTCTTTAAAGGGAACAAAAAGATATTTTTGAAAATAATTGAGATTTAATGGGTAGCAAGAAAGGAGCTTATTTGGGACATATTTCTAAACAAAATTAAAATATCGACTTTAGGACATATTGAAGAAAGATAACATTTTTCTAAACAAGGAGAATTGTATAAGAATTGAATATAATTATTTTTTTGAAAATCATTCAATGATTAGAAAATGTTTAGTTGGATACTATATTTACATATTTTTGATACACTATCAGTGTGTGAAAAAAAAAATTACACAAATATAAATAAAATAAAAATCAATTTTGATGAAATGATTTAGATTTTTTTTATATGTATCACAAATTATAGACATTATTTTAGTAATTCTTAAATAAAAATATTGAGACCAATAATTTGATATGGAGATAGTAACATTTATAAAAATAAAAATTGGTTGATTTATATTATAAAATAATTTATAGAATATGAGACCAATAATTTGATATAGAAATAGTAACATTTATAAAAATAAAAATTAGTTGATTTATAGTATAAAATAATTTATAGAATAATTTAATATTTTTTAAAAATTCTTACGTATAATATAATTGATTGAGTTGGTTAGATGTATATTCATATTTAAAAGGGTGTGAGTTCAAATTTCATTTAGAACATTATTTTGTTCAAAGTTCTTTTCATATTATAATTAGAAGAAGAGTAATACCAATCGTAAACCTCACCAACTTTAAATATATAAATATAAGAGCAAACTACACAAATAGTCCCTGTGCTCTACTCCTTTTTTAGGATTGGTCCTTACTCAACACCAGTGATCCCTGTAATGGGGTGACTTATACCATTAGTCCTTTCGTTAAATTTTTACCGTTAAGTATAGACATGTGTATCTCACGTGATTTCAGTTGAGGGTAAGATAGTCAGATCACAATAAAAAGTACAGGACCAGTTACCAATTTTTTTCTTTCTCTCTCCTCCTTCAAACTTTCTAGGCATTTAATTACGCCTTTTCTTCTTCCCTCTCCTTTTTCTTCTCAGTTCACACACACACACTTCTCAGTTCACACACAAACACATACACACACACTTCTCAGTTCATCACACACACACTTCTCAGTTCACACGCATACACACACACACACTTCTCAGTTCACACACACATACACACACACTTATCAAACCAGTACTAACCCGAGACTCGGAAATTTAATAAACAATTACTATAACTTCTTTCCAGAACCTAACAACCAAAAGATTGAAATTAACTTGTGCCTTAATATATAAATCACATTGAAATTACATGCTGGGTCTTCTCAAAATCACTGAAAAGAAATTCAAATCAGCAAAGGGTTCTCTCAACAACAACCAAAAAGAAAATTAAAAATTATCAAAATTCAGACTGCTGGATCCTCGTTAGCTCCGCAGGTGACATACGACTCATCTGTTCCTGAGCGAGTCTGGTCATCTCAGGATCCATCTTTCCTGGAAACATTTTTTCGACAAATCGAAACCGAAGTTAGACAATTTAACGTTGAAGAATTAACAAGTTTTTGCTGTCGTTCTTCAAATTGGAGGAGAAATTAAGGAATTGGAAGAATCAAAGGAGTGACGGGTTGATACAATTTGCAGAATATTCGATTTGTTAGATCTTTTGCAAGGGGTTGTGGGATTTGATTTGATTTGATTGTTTATTTAAATAATTTTTCGAGTAGTTATTTTGAAAGACTAATAGAGCAATAGCAAGTAAGAAAGGGGTTTAAAAATTATGGGTTTGGATTTTGTGTTCGCCGGCAACGGTAGTGGTGGTGGCGGCCATGGTTGAACCGACAGCCATGGTGGAACCGAAATGGAAGGGGCCGGAATGAGGAAGAAAGGGGTTTAAAATTAGATTTAACTAATTACAAAAATACCCTCATTTAAGCTTTAAAAAACAAAAATATTATGGATGTTTTTGTCCATTCAAAATAAAAGAACGTATGAACAATTTTACCCTTGGGCAAAGGCATGAGAGTTGCACGTGAGCGGACTTAACGGAAAAAAACTAACAGAGTTGGACGAAAGGACCAATTGCTTAAAAAGTTTCAGCATAAGGATTTAATTTTTTCAAATTTTAGTTCAAGGACCAATCCCAAAAAAGGGGTAGAGTACAGGGACTATTTGTGTAGTTTGCTCTAAATATAAATATATATATATATATATATATTTATTTATTTATTTACACAACCTAAAAAATAAAAGGGCAATTCGACATTAATGTTGTACACAATGTTATAAATGAAAAACCAACACTCAAATGATGGATGTTTCCCAACTGTCTCCTTTGCATCAGTCTTCGGCCAATAATTTTTGGACTTCCCACTCCTCCAAGTCTTTAGAAAATGATACAAACAAGAATCAACCAGTTTCATACGGTCCGGAGCACTACATTTTTGTACCTATATCGTCGGCTATTTAGTTGTAAATAATTACAGAAAATTGTTAGCCGGTCCTCTTTTCAAAAAGTTTAATTCCTAAAATTCATCCTTTTTTTTTTAACCGAAAAAAGGCATTTTAATAATTTTTTTTCTAAAATATTCCTATGCAACATGAACACTATTTTATTTTAGAGATTCGTTAAAAAAAACACACACATACACAAACATAAAAAACATTTAGTTACATCAAAAAAATTGAAAACTTGTAAACAATTTCATGTTGTTAATATAGTCTTCCCTCATGTTTAGGGATCAATTTTCATACCTAGAACACGAATTTGATCACAATTTGATTAAATTCGAATTTTTTGAATTCATCCCATTTTTCCTTGTTCTTGAGCTGTTTTGACCACTTTAATCTATGTTTTAACCTTCGAATTTGTTTAAAACCAATCTCATATTATTATCCTAACTTAGTACTATATTTGTGTACAATTTTTCTACCAAAAAATACTATTTTTGAGATCCAAATCGAGTTTGGTAGTGTGCTGTCCAAAAACAGAGTGAAATGTTCTTGGACTGATTTTAGGACTTTAATCAATGATTTGAGTTTTAATTCATCAATCGCAGTATGCTGGGCAACGCAATCGCGATGCCTTGGTTTGCTCATCGCGATGCCTTGATTACTCATCGCGATGCCTGTGTTACTCATCGCTGCCTTGAAAAATCAAATCCCCTCCAGCAGTTAAAATTCAAACAGTGCCTTGGTTGTTCATCGCAACGCCTTGATTATTCATCGCAATGCCTGTGTTGCTCATCGCAATGCCTTGGTTGCTCATCGCGATGCCTTGGTTGCTCCTCGCAATGCCTTTGTTGCTCATCGCGATGCCTGTGTTGCTCATTACAATGATTAACCCACGCAATGCCTTGGATTACTCATTGCGATGTCTTGTGTTACTGATGCACACGTATTTTTCTTTCATTAATGGCATAATCGTCTTTTTGCCCCAAAAATGCCTTTTTCGATTTAAAAAAAATGATTGCACTGAAGCGATTACAAATGTTTAAAAAGAAACCAACCCGTAATTCACCCAAATAATTACTCAGTCAAACTGGTTGACCCGAACTATTTTTAGAAATTCATAACATATTTGTTTAGAATCCAAAAGTTAGAAATGTTTTTGCATTGGAAAGATGCATCAATACACTGATAATTGTTTTCGAGGCAAAACTATTCCAAAATTAAACAAAAGTACTCACCAGCTCCTTCAAAGCATGAGACAAAAATTAACTAGAAAATTGGTTTCTATGAAATTTTTACAAGAAATATATCAATGAATTATGTTCCTTAAAGATGACAAAGAAAACAAAATCCAAAACCAAAATAGAGAACCAACAAATAAATGGAATGGGAGGACCCTTTATGACCCCGAGAACCAATATAATAACTTGAAAATACACAATACAAACTAGTAAAGAGAGTTATAGGTATAGCAGGTGGCGACTATGGATGATATACATATTACTAGGGAAGGGAGTAAGGTGACATTCAGGAGCCTACTCTCACCCAAGTACCCGGCCACTGTTATCGTGGCATCTGCAATGACTCGAGCAATGGTCCCTGCTTCGGTTGATAGCAATCCACCGTTGAAGGTACCACGGGAAAGCCTTGATGACATGACCCGCGAGAGGAGTGACAAGTTGACACCTGGTCAAAAACCAAATTGAGGCAGGTAAACAGAAAACAGGTAAGCATTTGCAAGGGAACACATAAGTAATATGCTAATTGAACAAAAGTAAATAAGACGATCGAAAAGGTAAATTACCTTCTAAGACTTCAGCAGATACAAACATTATGAGCCCCGAGATGACATACTGTGGTACAGAATACGGAATTACTATGTGAAAGCTCATGAGTATGCCCAAACAAACCATAATTTCAG
This sequence comes from Platycodon grandiflorus, assembly GCA_016624345.1. Taxonomy (NCBI): domain Eukaryota; kingdom Viridiplantae; phylum Streptophyta; class Magnoliopsida; order Asterales; family Campanulaceae; genus Platycodon; species Platycodon grandiflorus. Next base: position 3,758,571 of record CM028364.1, on the reverse strand, counting down.
ATGCCAGTAAAATTTGCCTGCGATTAAATTGACAGGGAAAAAGAAGTCATTAGGTCCCGAATCCTGATCAATGAACAACAAAGGAGATTTTGCAATAATCTACAGCTACACTACATCAAAATGTACAACCAGATGTATGTGTTGGAAACTTCCCCTTCTGACTATTCATAAATATTTACCCTGTTTCATAATTCTCTGGAGACAAGACAAAAGTAATCTAAGTGTACTTAACAAACTGAAACATAAAAACACTTAAACTCTGAAAATGGAAATCTGTCTAATAATTTGTTTTATATAGGTATTCATACTAAATCAAGGTAGAGTCTTTATATGCAAGTATAAGAGACACAATGGCTGCCTGTGAACCAGAGAAATCTATGCCCCCCCCCCCAAGTTCCTTGTGTCGGTCCCGGACTCACTTTGGGACTTGTCAAACAACGGTCCATTAATTTTATTTTTTTTTCAAAGCCTGGTATGTTCGGACTTGGTGCAAACATGAAATGCAATTTTTTAATGAAACAGAGGAAAAGTTTCAACTTCCCAAACTTGTGGGATTGGGAAAGTCTCAATTATTCCAACCCGAGCAGATGATACCTTCAAGAATGTAGGACATGTGTATGTACATATGGATTATCCAGTAACATGTCCCCAATGTAATGTGTCGTAATTTTCTTTTTTTTTTTATTATGCGCCAGCTTGAAATTGTCTAGTCTGATTGTGTCAGCATGCGGTGCTAGTGCATCTTAGATGGCTGCCAGTAAGCTGAATTTCCAGAATTTTCTAAGAGGCTTTGCGGTCACAAGAATAATTTTGCTGAGAGACTTTTCAACAACTATTGGGCCTTTACCTTATAAAACTGTTTCACCTAATATAATCGTGCAACTCATTTTTGTTCCTCTAATTAACAGATCAAGTAAAGTCAATAATCATATTTCTATGAATGGAAGATCCAGAAAAGAGAAACCCTTGCGGAGGGAGACGGATGGATTTAAAGCCTTCTTTTGGCCAGCAGAAACAATTACCTGTCTTGAAACATGTTACTTATGTAGCTCCCAACAACCACATTTACTGGAAGAACTGTTAGGCCAAGGCAAGCAAGGAAAATTGCCACTTTGCTGGTAGACCACTGAAAGTAGTGTGTTGTAATGACACTAGATTCCGAGAGTAAGATCTCCATTGCATACTTCAGCATGAAGTATATCAACAACTGAACCTGAAGAGTTCAATTTTGAAAAGTGATAGCTTATTAGTAGAAAATATTTTATACAAAAGGGCAATGACCATTAATAGTTGTGCACAAAATACACCTGTCTTCCACTATTGACCTTAAATGTTTCAGTTACCACATTAATCATGCCATCAGTGAAAGTTATTGACTACCCAGGACTAGAAACTGAAAAACAGAAATTATAACATCACATACCTTTACCGACGGTGTAAGTAATCTATATGCAGCTCCTATAGAGTTGGCTGGTTGGCGAGACTCCTCTAGAGCTTCTTCACTTCCATCACATTCTTGGTCACCATCTTCGTCTTGTTGGTGAGCTTCTGAAGTTAAGAGCAGTGGTTGAGTAACACCTTTTTCAAGAGCATCAGTCTCAACTGAACCTGTATTGAAGATCCACCTCGATTTTCAACACTGGTTTTCATACAAAAACCTTCCACAGTATAACATAAAGCTGGTGAGTAGAAATTTGGCCTTGAAAAAGTAGTTGAATTACTATTCCTTATGTATGTTTCAAGTGTTAAAGTGTTGACTAATGGATTAGCTCAAAATGTGTAAACAAATTACCACAAGCTATTGTCTTTGTTTTGTGTACTATTAACTTTAACTCAGTCCTCTTAGTTTACTGCATATATCAGTCAAGGCACTATCACAATTCCTTATTGGCTAACCAAGTAAAACTGGATAATATTAAGTAGGATGTTCTGAATACTAACCTACAAGTGCCAATAGTTTATAGATATGACAACTTATATTTAAATGACAACCACAAAAGTTAAATCACCCTAAAAATTGATAAGAATAAATATTTTTAAAACTTAACCACAAAACTCAGATTACTAGATATCGGATCTGCGCAAGAGGAAATGTCTTGTCTTGTCTATTATTAGTTAGTGTAAATGAAAAAGAAACTGTGGTCGCCTACGTGCAACATGTTTCGTCACTTAACTCTCAGAACTATATCTTCTGTTCAACCAGTACTCCTGAGAGGCTGAGTGGTCGCCTACATGCAACAAGTTTCGTCACTTAACTCTCAGAACTATATCTTCTACTCCCTCCGTCCCGGATAAATGTTCCTACTTTTTATTTTGGGATGTCCCAACTAATGTTCCTAAAGACTTTTGATCTACTTATTTTCTACCATTCTTCCTAATATACCCTTAAAGTTTCATTTAATATAACACATCCCAAAGAAACCCAACTATTTAGAATAATTGAACTCAATTAATGTTCATGGGTATTATCGTCAGAACACATTTTACAGCACATCATTAATTATGTTTCTTAATCCCTGTGCTTTATCAACAAGAAACATTTATTCGGGACTGAGGGAGTATTTAACTAGTACACCTGAGTTGTGTTCAGGGCTGATTCTCCTTGTTTTTGTTTGTACACCTTACAAAAAATACATGGTTCACCCACTTTTCGCTTCTATACAATTACAAGGCAAAAATACTAATACTAATAATAATAATAATAAATAAATAAAAATAATAACCACCATCATAGTTGTCAAAACGGGATACGTATCGTGTATCGAAATTCTATCTCTATGATACGTATCGGGATACGCATCGCGTATCGTAAGATACGCTATATATATGCATATATATATATATATATATATATATAATGACTATTAAGCAATAATTAATAAAAATATATTATCCAATGATTAAGGTTAAACTTCATATATGTGTTTTCATATTTTGAAAGCTTGATATTAACCCAAAAAAAATTAGGAGAAAAAGAAAATAAATCAAAACATAAAATATTCACAATTAAGTTAACTTTTAAGCTTAAAAAACTATCAAATTCATACTTTTTTGAAAAAAAAATGATAAATTCCAAGATGTAATATTTTCTTCAATTCCTTCAATTTTGTCTTCACTCTTTAGCATATATGGACTCTATTATTACTATCAACAAGGGTTTTCTTATAATGGAGGATTAGGGAATTGGATAATGGACAATTTAGATTTGGGTTTAAAAAGGGAGGTAATAAGAATTGGTGATTTTCGTATCGTATTGTACGATACGTATCGCGTATCGTACGATACGCTAAGCGTATCGTACGATATAGAGCCCATTACGATACGGTGATGCGATACGTATCGAAATAGGTAATTTTCGTATCGTATCGTACGATACGTATCGCGTATCGTACGATACTAACAACTATGACCACCATCATCTTCTTCTTCTTCTTCTCCGGAACTACACGACATAATATCATGTCTTTCTTTACTATCCTATTAATGTTATTATGTTAATTTCAGTAATACGCTTTCCCCTATATTACTGCTACTATGCATAATTGAACAAAGGTATTCGAGTAGGAATATTTATACAATAAAATAGTGAACATAGATTGAAAATAAAAACCACAAACCTGAATCATCCCTATTGATAATAACCAACAACTATATATGAGAAATGGTGTTTTTCTTACCTAGTAAGTAAAATGTAGCTATACATCTCGCAGACTCCAGAAAGGGTTCAAATGTTGCAAATTCACACGTATGACTATACTCATGCAGTGATAATACAGAAGCATTCTTTGTAAGCACTCCAAAGTTGCGAGAACAACCCATGCTTACATCATCAAGAAGTTCATAACCTGTCTGTAGCCAAGTCTAATTCTATTATTTATTAAAGGAAAAAAAGAAGTTTATTAGCTGTTTAAAGTTGAATGAGCAGGAAGCAACCGATCTTTTATCCGAATTCCATACCTCTATGCCTAAACTTATTTGTCCTAAGACACTGAAACACTTCCATGAAAATTGCAGTTACTAAGCTACAGATTTTAAATCCGTCAATGGCAAGAAAAAAGAGCCACATCTAATGCTAGAGAAACAAGAGCTTAGGATTTCCAAATTCTCCAATACCATGGCCTCGAGGATTGAAATCTTCCAACACAAACAAAGTTCCCACAATCATGCAAGAACGACAACTTGTACAAACAAAAGAGCCAAAATGGAGTGAAATACTAGTTCTTTAAACTGTCTCCGGCTCTAGGATCAAGGAGATCTATAAACCAGTTATTTCATTATTTTCTTTTGGTGCAAATTATACATCGATTTTTAATGCTTTAACTTTTCCTCAAACGAGATTATAGTAGTCAGAAGTCAATAGCTTGAACTAAAACAAAGCGCAAGAAGGGAGTTAGCATACCAGTATTAGCTTCTGTTTTAGGGATCTCATCGGTCGGAAGAGCCGGTTCTCTAAATGAAATCCACAGCCAGACCAAATAAAACAACCATGCAACAGCCATGACCCAACCAGGCAGTGTGTCTTGGTTAAAGGTTATCTTGTAAATCTTAAAATTTGTTTGAAGTAAACCAGCAAGTGCAGGGCCACATGCCATTCCAAGAGCACTAGCACTTACAAAACCTGCTGAAGCCTGCATGCGTATCTTAAGTGGTACGCAGTCACTGATATACCGTCGGTTAACTGCTCTAGCAGATCCCAGACTGCAAATTTGTTAAAGAGTAAATATCAAAATCTATTAAACAAAAAAATAAGATTGGTTATAATTGTAATACCACATTCTGAATATACCTTAAAGCAGCGAGTATATAACCCTGTATGCATGCATGTACGTTTTCTTGGATAGATAAGCAGTACAGAGTTGAAGGAAAAAATTATATCAAAGGTGAATTCTCTTAATGATATGATATCATATCATAGCTCACTTGGTCATTAGTCAAATTTCATCTTCTAATTACCACCTATTTCTTGAGTTAGAAATTATACAACTTGGGAATTGTCGGATAATTTTGCAAATAAACAAACAAATGATTAACTTATTGTGTACTATTCAGTACTAGGCCTACAAATGAGGACACGTGGGATAAGATTATGCACCTCCCAGGGGGAATTCTCCTTGACCCACGCTTCAGAAAGTACCCCCTCCCCCAAAGATCCCAGAGAAGCGTCCTGGATTTACTTGCTGAGTTTTCAATGTGAAAACAAGAATTTTCTGTCGGGAAACCAGAATTCAGCCCCATCCACACAGGTGGTGGAACTTCCCTTTGTTAAAGCTGCAATCTCTCTTCGTGTTTCTTTTGATCTACACCTCCTTGCTCCAAATGGAGGTTGTCTCTTCATGTTCGAAGCTTGTTGTAGGTCTCTCTTGCTCCCAAAAAAAAAAAGGCAAAGACACCATGAAATAAGGTTGAAAATCAACAGAACAAGCATTTCTTTCCTATCAGAATGAACTGGCTTTCACAAAGATGGAACAAGTATTGAATTTGGTCTAAACTAATTCTGAGTTTTAAGGAATAACACTACTCTTCAGACTTTGCATTCCCTAGTCTTGCATTTTGGAGAAAATGCTTTTGCTCAAAAATTAAACCTTCCAATTAGGTCAAATTCATCTTGAGCCAATCAGTGTTATAAAATCTCACCAAGAAGTGGGGATAATAAAAAGCAAGATATACTCCATTTCTCGCTGTTACTTCACCAACAGCTCAACAAGCTTAATAAGGATGTAAGATGATAGAGAAATGGCTCAATGGTTATATGTGCTCTGATAGGATGTCAAAGTCACCATTAGCAACTGCTCAAAGGCTTAAGAAATTTAAGAGATGATCCGATAATGTATATTGGACGCAAATATACATTGTCGATATATAATCTTATCATCAGTATCTAGATATTATTTTTAGTTTAACATAATATTGAAAAATATTAACACTCCCTGGGATGTCACATTTTCAATGTGTGTGATGTGTCCAAACTAGACCCAAGGCCCTCCGGATAGTGTTTCCTAGATTCCAGGACTAACAGCTATAAAGAACACAATGCAATTAAGCTGATGAGAGAGTGAAGGCAGAGATTACTACACACACACACACACATGTATAGAGAGTGAGAGAGAGAGAGAGAGATAGAAAGAGATAGATAGATAGATAGAGTGTGTGTGAGAGAGAGAGAGAGAGATTACCCACAAAATAGCCGACCAAGTAAAAGGAGTGCTATTGAGTTGGCATCATAAGCCAACGCATACATGGCATTTCCCACAAAAAGAACTATACTGCTAAATACGAGGGGTCTGAAGTACGACTTGTTAGACCAAGCACTAAAATACACTGAAGAAAAGATCTGGGCAACTGCCATTGCACCAATAACAATCCCACAAACTGTTGCTGCAGCACCAAGGCTCATAGAGTAGTCATCCGCAGTAGGGACAATGATATATGTATTGACCATATAAAGAAATGTGTTCGCCAAATTCAAGAGAAGAGACATAAAATGATATCTTTGATCATCAGCGTGCTCCTCAGTAGGTGTAGGTAACTCGTCCTGCATAATGAGAGCATGTTGTCCCAAAAAGTTGAGGAAGTTTGTAGAGTAGGTTAATCTGTCAGCCGCTGCTTTTATTGAATCAATAATAGGATCCTGCAAAGGGTTGCTTAACCAGATAAGCAAAACTAAAATACAAGTAACTAACAACAACATAGTTTATAGGAAACTATTGAAATAAGCAGATTCATAAATAGATATGATAACCTGGAGTGAAAGAACAGGCTGATCATAGATTGATAAGTAGCTTCCCTGGCGGTCCTGAAGATCTGCAAGATTCCGAGATACAGCTCCTACAACTGCCCCTAACCCCTGTATATACCATTGCCAGTCAGTGATAGCTTCATTCACGTTAAGTTTGCAAACCAAGCCTAAGTCTAGATTGCTCATCTTTACCCCAAAACAAAAAACAACATGAAGGGCAGCCCATTCTAGAAATGAAGACTTGAAAGGTGTATGGAGAACAAAACAGCAAAAAGAAAAGAAATTGAAAACATGTAATTGACTCAAGAATATTACCACATGCTTGAAGACTTGCTGAAGCTGGGAATAAGGATGATTAGCACGAGTTTTGACATAGTAATCAGTGAATCTATAGCCGAAGCGTTTGTCAAACTTCTTGAGGATCTTACGCAAACCAATGGCATTTATCTCAACGAAGTACAAAAGCTGTAATAGATCTCTCCCCACTGCTCTATAAGCTTCTCGTAGATCAGATATTTTGGATATATCAGGCTCCTCATGGAGAGACTCCTGCTCTTCTCCAAGCTTGGACAGTCTGCTTGCAAGTAGCCCTTGTTGCTCCAACAGGAACAGGACAATTTTTTCAATCTGCATTCATCATTAGTCAATAACATTAAAAAGGAATGAGTTTTATCAAGTATCCAAACATAAGCAATGGGAATGAAAAACAGGGATGTCCCATCATGAAGCATAAACATAGTGTTATGGCAAAACTGAGAAGCTTGTGTCTCCACAGATATCAACATTACCCACTCGTGAACATCACCGGATTAAATGATGATATAAAGCCAACAGGACTTCAAATATATGTGCATTAGATCTTGCATGCAGTACAATTCAGAAAGATGCCTCAATTCCATTTACATTAAACATAATCGTCAACTAGACCAAGCAGCTACTAATCTGAATGCTAGTTAGAGGAATTCGCCTATTCAGCATTTCAAGAGGCATTCAATCTCACAATCTGCACAAACCTTCTGAAACTCAGGTTTTCTACAAAATTTGGCTCCAAAAAGTCAAGCTCCTTGTTACATTTGAAGTAATAACCATATAGAGACACATAATCATCAACCAGAATCATTATATAATTGAAGTTCTTGTCGAAACAACCAATAAGTAAATTTTTTAATCAACTTTAACAAACTATCTACCAAGGAACCCATCCAAAGGAATCAGAATTTCTAAGAGTATAAGATAGGTACGACTTAGTTTAGCAAATCTCACTCCGCACCAAAACAATTGGCCAGTAACTAATGAATAGTTCCTAGGATTTAGTGTACCGTGTAAATAACATACCTAGCATGCAATTGCTCGTATACTTGCATAGGTCACACAGCATACCTGGTTATCCAACATTCTTGAGAAATCCTTGAGAACATATCGACGCTCAAGTCCTCCAGCTTCAATCTGGCGAGCATATTGTTTGACTTTTTTCTTCATCAACTTGTAATTGATATAATATCTGAAAAGTATCAGAGATAGTGTATCATAAACATCGTTAACGTTCATCCTTTTGGGCCAATACAGCATTTAGGCATTAACATTGGAATCTCCAAACTTGCACATGTAATATTTTTTTGTTTCCTTGGATCACTAGTTCTAATCCCATTTATGATTCTGATTTAACTGTCCTCCCTTTCACTTGGAAACTCATCAATTGTTTGCATCAATGCTCTTACATATTGAAGGATCTCTTCCTTCCTTATATAGGCAGCTCAGTGCTCTTAGGCCATTTTAGTTACATTTCCTTTTTATTTTTGATAACCAGAAGGGAACTCCTTCCATAGCTGGGCCACATTGGACCCACCTATGGAGATAAAACCCCGTGGGGTTCTGCCAACTATCCTACGACAACTGAACTGGGCGAAGCCAGAAGAACGTAGCTAGCGAGAATCAAGCCCAAGCCCAGTGGGTTGTATTTTACTACGCTCAAACTCGAGCACCAGGCTACGGCCCAGTAAGCATTTTAGTAACATTTCCTAAAGATCAGAAAAAGAAGAACCATTTCATCTGTTATATGCGCAAGACCTGTAGGACACTAAGACCTTCCATGTTTCCATCATTAAACAAACATTATGTGATTCTATAGCTTTCTTATAGCTATCCTTCTCCCAGTGCATCTCGGATGCAACTATTATGGTCATAGAAAAGGTACCACAGGGTTGTAGCTGGGATGACACCACCCATCTTTTAAGGGAGAAGAGAGACGCAGGTGTTCAACTCTTGCTAGAGGCAAATTAATTAAAAATAAATGGCTTATAAGTCAGTCGTGCAGGATGTACTAATCTCGTATCTGCAAGGTTTTTTCATGCAAAATATCATTCATTCAAAATTCTCCGGCCAATGCCAGGTAATACTGAAGTTATTTTACGGAGAGAAAGGAACTGTTGGGGGGGTGGGGAGCAAGCATTGTTCTATTCCAAGCAAAGAGCACACTGAATTAGGACAAAATATACCCTTGCCATTCTTGAATTTGTCTTTCCTTCAGCTTTTTCCCAAAAGCAACCATCTCTCACTGCATAAAATTTACTAAGAAGATTAAATTTAACAACAAATAAAGATGCCACGACCATGCTACTGTCAAAAAATATGCATTCATTATATTATATATATATATAACCACATTCCATTGACGATGGATATAATACCCACGAACTACATAGCTTACAAAAACACCTCATATGCCACTTACCAAGCAATAAAGCCCACTTGATTTTATGTAAGCTAAAACAGCCAAAATTGGTTTCTTGGTAACGCCAAATTCATTAACACTTATAAGAACCAGAATGGTCTCAATACAAGTATGGTTTGGAAGAGCTTCTGATTTTTCGAGGCTGACATATTCTGTCAGAACTCCTCATTACCATTTACCAGCTTTAACGTGGATCAAGAGGGGGGGAGATGAAGAAATATTTGCTGTACCATTAATGACATAAAAAACAAAATGTGCATGCCAATCACAGGTGGGACTCTGCTAATAAGATACGCAAATGTCATGCACCTTCCTATTCATTTTCATGATCGGCACATTAACATTTCCAATTTTCAAGTTCCAGTAAAGGAAAAATACAAATCTCAATCCTTGGCCAAGAATAACCAATTCTCCAAATAAGATGCAACGATATTGTATAACCAGTAAGAAAAGCAGATTTAGGGGAGTATGGATCCCAAGTAGCCATTGATATCAAACAAAATTGTTCAAGTACATGAAGACAACGAGCAACATTTCTGCGACAAAGTATTTAAGATGATTCATAACTGAAGCCGGCAAATTCATGTTAATATGGATATGCATAATCTCTCTCTCTCTCTCTCTCTGCATAATCACTCTCTCTCTCTGCATAACCTCTCTCTCTGCGCACAAACTCTCTCTCTCTCTCTCTCTCTCTGCATAATCTCTCTCCCTCTCTCTCTAACATATACAAAGATGTCTATGACTAATTCATAAAGCACAAATTAAAACACTCCAAATCAAAAACCAACGACTCAGGCAGCTCCCGATTCACAGATTCCAACAACCAAACTCAAAGAAAACAAAAAACAAAAAACAAAAAATTCAAGCTAAACAGCAACACACATATACATATACACATAGACATACACATATCAGCATCTGCATGAAATTTAAAATTGAAATAAACGTACCTTATTACAATTCCAACTTCCAAGCCCTTGTAACTTAGATGACCATCAACAAACACTCAGATTCAAATTTCTTATCCTGTAACAAACAAAATTGAGCTTACACAAGTTCAAAAAGCAAAGAGCAGAACAGAAAACCTTAAAATGTCAAATTGCGGATTGAAATTATTAAATAACCAAATTAAGCAGCCATAAACAAGCTGAAAATTATCTTAGAAAATTACCGGAAATTAGGATCTTCGAACACAATATTTGAATTAACGGGAAACAGTTTTCCAAATCAACGGTGATTTGGAACGTTTAACGCTCCTTGATTCCGCTGTTTCCTGTGTTTGAATTCGAACATTCGAGTTCATATACCTATATATCTGTAGATGTGAGAGAGAGAGAGAGAGAGAGGGAGGGACAGAGGGAGGGAGGGAGAGAGCCGTGAGGGAAGGGGGGGGGGGATGAAAGCCTGATACGGTTTGTTTGTATGTCCAGGACCGTTTAAAACTCTGTTTTTTTTTTTTTTTTTATAAAAAAATAATAATTAATGACTTTTCGTTTTTTAGGATAGACTACCCAAGTTTTAATGTCATTCACCAGATAAAATTAGTACTCCTACTTTTAGCATCAAGGTAATTAGTAGTATTCCTTAACTACTAAAATTAATTTCACTAATAGCTTGTGCTCTTTTGTGTTTTACTAGAGCTCGATCGATTCTTGTCGCGGTTTGCTCCTTTGTGTTTTATTTGAGTTTGATTTTTGTGACTTAAAATATTTCCTAAATGCATACAAAGAGCATGACATTGCGTGTACGGGCAAGGTGGCCAAAGATACTACCAAATAAAGAAAAATGGTTAATTACATCATTAGTCCTTCGATTATAATTTTTTTCACCACTAGCTCCTTAATAATTTTTTTTTTCAAATTTCAATCCCTTGAGTACCAAAAAGTCATGCGGCTAGTCCTTTTGATGGATACCGTTAGTAAAATTCTGTTAAGTGACCTACGTGCCTCTCACGTGCATTTGAGTAAGGGCAAAATTAAAATTTTACTTATCATCTTCTTCCCCAATTCTTCAAACCCTAATCCACAATTCTTCAAACCTTAATCCACAATTCTTCAAACCCTAATCCCCAATTTTTTCGGTGACTTCTCACCACCAACATCAGTCATCATCACGTTACTCAACAAATAATCAAATCAAAATACCATAAACAGAAACTGAAGTTCTAAGTAATAATTGAAGAGATCGAAAGAAAGAGTCATAGAACGAACCAGAATTCTCGCCGACGCACCGGAGCTCTACCCTGACCTAGTCATAGAACGAACCAGAAACCTCAGGATTTGATAGGAGATATGCAAAGGTTAGGATCATTAGATTCGATTTATCAGATTCTGCTTGTGAGTGGTTTACCTCAGATCTGTGACCCCAACGCGCCGAACAAATTCACCGCATCGGAGCTCTACCCTGACCTAGTCAACCTCAACACCATCCCTTTACTTCTCGATCCTAACTCACGATAACACCGATATTGCCATTGCGAAGTGCATAATTTGCTCGGATATATCAGATTTGATCCAGATGAAATGGCGGCGCTGCACTTGACATTGTCCACAATTGAGAATTTGGTTGAGGTGAAGCCATCTGTGCCGTGGCTGAATGAGAAAGTGGGGGTAGTGGCGAGGGAGGGCATCTCTATGCGATTTTAGAAGAAGAAGAAACTGAGGAAGAAACCCAGTTATGTGGTTATGTGGGTGTGTGTGTATCTGTGGGTGTGTGTGTGTCTGTGAGAGAGAGAAGGTATTCTCTCCGGTGGATTGAAAGAAGGCCTGGTTGATTACTGATTAGGGTTTTTATTTTTCCTTTTTTTTTTAATTTAAAAGTCTTGTAATAGGAAATTTTATAAATGCCCTTAACCAAAGTCACGTATTTGGCACATGACAGACTTAACAAAAAAATACTAACGACATCCAACAAAAGGACTAAGCGTATCTAATTTTGGTACTCAAAGAATTGAAATTTAAAAAAAAATTATTAAGGGACTAATCGTGAAAAAATTAATAATTAAGGGACTAATGGTGTAATTAACCAACCCCTAAAGAGAAATGTTGGTATTCCTTGGACTTTTATTTTGGTGTGTCGTGTGTTTGTCACCGGGCTTATCTTCAAATAGGCCATTAGTGTTAATTGCAAACATGATTACTAGTTTCTCAATTTCATTTGAAGAGAAACACTTTGGTTTGTTTGGTTAATTTTGATTATTATTGGATAGATATTTAAAAATTTATTTGTTTTTTCAAAACGTGAATTATAGTGTCATTCTTAAAGGTTATAGTTTTATTTTTTAAAATATGTTATTTCTTCAAAAATTAGTTAAATTGGTCCCAAAAAAAGTCAAAAGTGTATCACTTCTATTTAACTTTTTTAGTTTTTCAATGTATCCCAAAATTGAATGCCTACTGGTCAGGCGCTAGAAGCAGAAAACTCTCTCAAAAAAAAGTTTTTTGCTCATTAATTTTCCTTTTTTGGTTGCGTAGAATTACTGTACATAATGATTGAATATCTAGTACTTAAGTATTCTGAAAATAATTTTAACTTTTAAAACAACGAATAACATGAGTTATTCAAACTTATCTAATCGGTATTTAATGAAATTTAGATCTGTGGAAAAATTCAATCAAGTTATTGGAGTGTTTTTTCTAAAACATAATGATTGAATATCTAGTACTTATTCAAAGGGTATCTTAATCATTTGGGACAATCATCATTCAGAAAAGGATAGAACTTTCCTAGTATTGGGGGATAAAAGAGATGGACAAGCCGGTGTTTCTTAAACTAGATTTGCTATTGAGATTCAGTAATTGTTCCAGTGGTTAGAGTCTTACTTTCTCTGCTGTTGGTTCCAGGATCAAATTTTGAAGGTCTTTGGGAGTTGAGGGTAGATTTAGGATAAATTTAGGATATGAAAAAAATATATATATAGATTTGCTATTAGATAATTTAGATGTACCTAGATGGACATATAGTATCGAACATATTTTGACAAAAAAAACTACGGTGGTACAATAAATCCCATTAGCAGAGATGATGACACAAACTCTTCTCAAAAACTTATTCCCATAGTCTCAAAACAATATTTTCTCATTTAAAAAAATCAAAAAAAAATTATATTGTACTTTTACTCTTCAATATTTTTTAAAATTATACTAAAATTATAAACTTTTTTGTATGACAAGGAAGATAAACATAATGTTTTGTACCCAAAAAAAAAAAAATCATGTTTTTGAAAAAAAGAAAAAAAAAAGAAAAATATATCGTCCACGTTTGAAAAATCTAATAATTAAGGAATATGTAAGTAGTATTAGAGTTGGTTATAATTATAAAAATATTTTAGCATAATTAATATATTTATACTACATGTAAAAGGTAAAGTTGAAAATATTTTGGAAGAGTATTTTTTTTTTTTTCCCAATTCGCAACATTGCCCTCTTCAAATATGTTTCTCTCTTCTAGATATTTGTCATTTAATGGAGTTGGACCTGATCTGCTAGGCCAACTCACAATATCCAATGTTAAACACTAGTGGAGGATTGAGTAGGAAAATATGGACATTTTACGAGAGGGTTAACTACTAACCTCAAGAATACAAATAGCTATATGAGTTTAAATTTATAAACTAGATTGAAGAACCCCCTCTTGAGGCAATCATATTTATCTTTGACAATATGTTAATGTATGGTAAGTGTGGGCAAATAGTAATTTATCCCTAAAGTAACGAGCCAATTTTTCTAGGAATTGTTATTAGCACTCAAATTTGTAACTGCAATATATTACAGTATAATACGTACAATATTTGATACAAGTATAATAAAATATCAATAAGTAGGTCTCATTTGAGACAGTTTTATGGATCTTAATTTGTGAGACGGAGTCACACTCTCTCATATCTCAACCCACCAACACACGGTGGGTTGGGTCTGAAAGATATGTCTTACTAAAAATACCTGTAAAATAATTTTTTTTAAGTTTTTAGTTTTTTACCAACATGGATAATGTATAACTGTTAAAAGTCAAGATACTATTACTGATTACCATTTTCTATCCTAATAAGTTGAGCTCATTTTTTAAGATTTGAAAAAGGTTTTGTACTTTAAGTCTAAATTCTAATTATAGAAATGAAGTATTTAAAAGTTGAGGGGCACTATTACCCCACCAATCCATGTGCCTATACCTCTTATGAAGTTGTCATTGTCTCGTTTATGCCTTTTCACGTATCAAGAAGATATCCCACAAAAAAGGATGATACCACATTTTTTAATTTTAATCATTTGTTTTAGAATCCGTTTTAAAATACAGTTTTTTTCATATAAATACGTTTGAGATATCACTTCAAAACGCTTGTTATTTTTGCGTTTTAAAATGCAGTTTTTCCTGTTGCAGCATTGAAACGCATTTTTTACAAATAAACTACATTTTATCCCTGCGTTTTGGCTAAAATGCTCGACTATACGGGCTCAGTTCTTCTTTTCCAAGTCATTGCTACAATTATTGGTAGAAAAGCAAGTAATTAATTTAAATTCAATCTTAACTGCAACACTCTAATAGGATTGTACGAAGCTCCCGTCCTTGCAGATAGTGGCAACGCCAAGATTATGTTAAAAGGGGGTCAATTTTACTTTAAGAGTAGAAAATTGTGTAGTATTATCTGAATTTGGTTCAAATGAGAGTCAAGATTATAATAAAATGTATTTTTTTTCCTACAACAAATGTTTCAAAGTTGATAAAACTAATATTTTTAACCGGAAAAAAAACTATATTTTTCCAAATTTGAAGGTGTTAATGTGTCATTATTTCAAAGACAAATGAGATCAACTTACCCATTTTACTTGGCACCACTGCTCGTAGATGTTAACAGTATCTGTCTATTTTATTATTAAGCAAGAAGATTAATCGGTACTTAAAAGTTACAGTACTCACTTCCCCTAACAAAGAAATGTCACATGGCAAGGTAAAATTGAAAAATGAGTGTGGTAGTGGAAGATATGGAGAAGGGAAAGAGAGAGAGAGAGAAAAATTAGGGTTAGAGAGAAAGCTAAGATGTGAATTATTATGATAAAATCAGAAAAAAAAAAAAATTCAACTACCTAAATAAAGGTAAAAAGGTAAAAGTACTACGAATTACATGTTTTATGATTTTGAAAAAAGTAAAAAAATATACGTCAAATTTGCGTTTGAAAAATGTCATGTTTGACCAAAAAAAGTCAAACAGGACAATAATTTCAGGACGGAGGGAGTATTAAAAAAAAGGGAGAAGGTACATCCGGGCCACCGAATTTTTCGTAAAATTACAGTCCGGCCACCGAAATTTTAAAATTACACTTTGGGCCAATATACTTAAGTTCTGATGCATTCGTGCCCATTTTTTGGACGAACGTTAGTTTAGTCGTTAAATTAACGTAAAATACCAATTTTACCCTTGTCTTCATCTTCTTCAGAAAATCAAAACCCAGCTTACCAGAAAAACAAAGAAACCCACTGCCAACAGTGTAACTCAAGTACAAAAATGTAAAATTCACCATTTAAATCTTCAGTTCACGACAAGAAAACCAAGCTTCCCAAAAAATACCATGAATTTTACCATCATTATCAAAATCTCATATTTACATCCAGGTTGGAAAAAGTTCAAGAACCCACTCAAACTAATAGCAATATAATAAATTCAGCATCAATTAATCTCATATTTACATCCAGGTTGGGAAAAGTTCAATAACCCATGTTGCACCTCTTCCTGTTGCTCTTTTCTTTCACTCTCCTATTTCTATCTCTCCTCATCTTCTCTCTCCACAAGAAACTACAAAGAACAGAGCTCTCCAATTATGTACCAAAAACCCAAAAGATCAATGAATCGAACCTCACCCATTTGATCCATTCCCTTCTTTTAGAGATCTTGCTTTCCAATTCCTCAACTGGGGCTGCTCACGATGACTTTGGTGCAACCGGGATCAGGTACGGATGTGGATAGGATCGATTCGGGTGGAGGGGAATGCAGAGTGAAGAAGAAGAAGAAGAGGGCCAAGAAAAAGAAACCCGACTCGAAGCCCGACAAGGATGAATTTCATTCAAATCTGGTAGCCATGGAAGCGGACCGGGGTTGATGAGGTTCATGAGGCCGGCGCGACCGTAAAATTGGCAAGGGAGACGGTGGCGTTGGCCTGTGATTAAGATGATTTGATCCACTGGAGCAAGGTCTGATGCTTGATTTTTGGGTAATAGTTATTTTAGAAAGAGAAAGTAAGTTAAGGTGGGTGGAGTTAAATATAAGTAGAGATAGATAGATAGATAGATAGAGAGAGAGAGAGAGAGAGAGAGAGAGAGAGAGAGAGAGAGAGAGAGAGAGAGAGAGAGAGAGAGAGAAGCGACTGGGTTTTTTGGTGGTACAGAGTCTTCAAGGGGTTAAGGTTAGGGTTTGTTTTCTTGACTAGAGAGATGAAAATGAAGACAGAGGTAAAATTAGTATTTTATTTTAATTTAATGGCTAAACTAACATCTATAAAAAAAAAAAAAAAGGGCTCGATTGCATTATAACTTAAGTACGGTGGTCCAAAGTATAGTTTTAAAGTTTTAGTAGGCAAAATATAATTTTGCGAAAAGTTCGATGGCCCGAATGTACCTTCTCACTAAACAAAATAAACTATAAAGTAGACATGTGCATGGAGAGCGAGTAACAGGGCTAGTTTTACTTACGTTTGGAGCACTACAAAACTTCAATTATTGAAAGAACAAATAAGGACACTAATATATATTATCTTCAAAGTAGAAGCTGTTATCTTCTCTTTTAAAAACATCTCTCCTAACCTCACATCTAGATAGGAAGGAGGTACCAAAGCCGAGTACAAAAAGATGTCATCCATTACATATGTTTGGAAATCATTCATTAAAACTATCACCATCAATTCATTGCAATTCACAAGCTATAAGATGATTATGTAATTACTTGTCCCAAATACTGAATAAAACATTACTAATTACACGTCGTCACCACGTGGATCTTTTAGTTAATACTCCATATGACAGACATTGTCTATTTTGACAGCTTATCTCTGAATTACTATGAGTATTTTCGTAATAAAAAGAATTGCTACTTGGACACAAATTTAGGAGTAATGTCTTACTTATGATGTTGATGTATTTGTAAGATTTCTTGCCCACTTGCCATAATTAGTTACTATCTTCAAATAAATTTCATATTTAAAATTAAAATAAAAAATTGAGAAATATTACGACACGCCAAAACATATACTACTACGTTTCTATACTATAGTATACTTTTTCTGTTCCAGATGAAGAGTCCATTTTTATTTTTAAAAGTCAACATGTGACTAATATCAAATCAAAATTTTGCATACTTTATTTATGTTTTAGGAAATAAAATTTTGTAAATTTATGTGGATTATCAGTCAAACTTTAACTAAGTTAATCCAAAAAGTCAAAAATGAACTATTTACCTGAAATGAGGGGAGTACTGTTTTTCTTAACTGTTTTGTATTTCAATTCGCATATCAATATGGAAGTTGCTCTCTCTTTTCTTTTTTTTTTTTATAAATGTTGGAGGGGACATAGACCTTATCCCAACCCTTATTATTATTATTATTTAATTGTTCCATGTGATCTAAATATCTTGTTGTGTATGTTTTTACATTCTCATAAACATAACCAACTCTAACTATTGTAATGTATATCTAAATTATTAGACTTTTTTAAACGTTGACTATTTGATCAAAGGTATAGCATAATACTCCCTCTATCACCAAAAAATAAAATAAAAATAGTCCCTCCTTAATTACTTTTTTGTTTGTCCTAAAAATAATCATATATTTAAAGATATTAATAATTTTAGTACAAATTGAACTGACATGTAACATATAACCTTAAAAAATTTAACTCGTGAAGTGACACTATTTTATTTTATTTTTTGGGAGTATAACTTTATTTTAAAAGTCACATATATGAGTGTACCATGTTGTGGCTGCAAGTGGTTCTCTATACGATTAGGTTGAAGAATTTGACTTACATTCTACTTTTTGAAAAGCCAAAACTGAACAATTATAATACATTACTATAAATTTAGTCTCCTGCAATGACTTTAACAAATTAGCTCTTTATTTTAGAATCAATACTCATTTCCTGTAACTATAATATTATACGTCATCAACTAATAGATGATGTTGTATAATATTAGTTATAATCTCGAATTTCACTTGGAAAAATGATGATGTCGTAGTTATAATCTCGAATCTATGGAATTTCCTGAACAATTTGTTGGTAATAAGATTATTATTTTGCTTGATCGGTTACTATTACCAACAATTTTTGTGCCTCTACGAAGAAAGTTGTTGTAAAATCAATTTTGTCTAGCCACGTAGATACGAATAAAACCATTTGTAATTCAATTTTGTCATATAAAACAGCATTTTCAAAATTTAATTTTAATAGAGCTAATACTTGAAAAATATACTCCTTTCATTACCGCTTGCATTTACCCAATGTAAATGTAACTTTTCATATCAATAATATAACTCTCTCTCTTCCAGCACTCTCTCTCTCTCCCCTTGCCGTCTTTCTCTCTACTTTTGCAACAACTTCGTATATCACGCCTCCGGCCACCACCGTTAATGGTGGTGGTCCGGCACCCTTCAATCCAATACACAAATTAACATGGTATCAGAGTTCCAGGTTTGGCAAAGACAAGGGTTCAAATCATCCCGCTTGCATTTATCATAAATATATATATATATATATATATATATATATATATACACACACACACACACACACAAAGGGTATGTATTGGCCCTATATAAATTGCACCTCTCCACGTATGCACGTGAGGGCGAGTGTTAAAGTAAAGCATGATATACATTGTTGTGCCTCTCTCTAACAGCTTAAGCTTTTAGAGTAGTTGGTTACTTAACATGGTATCAGAGCCATACTTCCGATCATTGGGATTTATTCAAAATTTGCTTCTGCAACCCAAAATTTGTTGAATGGATTTTTGAAACCCTAACCTTCTCAGTAACTGTCTTTCGTTCAGGTCCGACAGCGCTTCAATTGGGACTCTGGTGTTCTCAGCCATCATAGAGCCAAATCGATCAAGGCTTCTTCTCGTTTCCATAATTTCGCAATATGTCTTCATTCTTTGATAACTCATCTTCTCAATTGGGTAGAACTCAAAATTTTCTTGCTTTTAGAATCTAATTCTTATTCGATGAATTTGTGATCGCTATTATAAAAGCCAATCAGATTCTTTTTTCGTTCTTCCACTATTCTGGATTACGCCCTTCACCACCATATTGTTGGTGCTGGAATCATGGCTTTGCCTATAACCATGAAAGTGTTGGGCCTTGTTCCTGGAATTACTATGATTATCTTTATGGCTTTTCTGACTGAGTCTTCAATTGAGATGTTACTTAGGTTTAGTCGGGCTGGGAAATTGGATTCTTACAGTGGTGTTATTCGGGATGCCTACCATGTTCTATGCTAGGTTCTTGCTCATGTCTTGTGTAACAGGGGCTCAATTATCTAGCTATGCTAGCATCTTAAGTAAAGGGGTTGCCTCGGTTCTTATTACTCCTCTTTTAACCGCCTTTCTCATTGGGTCTGTTGTTCTAGTCGATGTCATTGCCCTGTCAAAGTCAATTTTGCAGGTTGTTCTTGTTTGGTGATGTTATTGTGTTTATGGTCTTTTGCCCTCATTCAGATAATTTTCTCTCTGGGCAAGATTTCAGTGATAAATCACTCAAATACAGAGGTCAAAGATTAGTGTCGAACTCCTTCTTTTATTACCAAAGTCAAATAATGACTTGGTTGAAATATTTTAATTCCTTGTGGACGGTGTTCGATCCACGACTTTGAATACTTGGATTAAGGAGTGCTTTTGCGGATAAAATGTTCGGTTTGGGCTACTCGTTCGTCTTCAAATTTGCCAATTATTGAATGAGCTTTTTTTGGGGATTGGCTCCTGTTTGGGCTTCTCAACACTTACCACTTCTACAACAGTTCGAGATCTATTTTGGGCTCCGCACAACCTGCTTGCATCTCTCCAACTCGAACACTTCACAAGAGTTCCGTGTGCGAGTTAAGAGGGAGTGTTGAGAATGTAGTTTGTTGTGTTCATTTTACATATTTTCCCTTGTAGGGCTTAGTATAAATAGGAAGTCTTACCCTATGTAAATGTAACTTTTCATATCAATAATATAGCTCTCTCTTTTCTAGCAACTCTCTCTCTCTCTCTCCCCTTGCCGTCTTTCTCTCTACTTCTACAACAACTTCGTATATAACGCCTCCAACCACCACCGTTATTGGTGGTGGTCCGGCACCCTTCAATCCAATACACAAATTAACACAAAGGGATTTGGTTTTGTTGATGGGGGATAACAGCTGACTAGCTGTTAATGTTATTATAATACTAAAAAGAAGAAAGATACTGGGAATATTTATTGGATCTAAGAAATAGATAGCGATAATAGGAGAGCTAGAAATAGAAAAGGATGAAATTGAAGCATTCCCTAAATGACTACATGTACTTGCCAAGTGACAAGATGATCATTGATTATTGGGATAATGACTTTACAAGTCCCTCGACTATGTTCGATTTCACCATTAGTCCCTCAACAAAATTTCATGCAGTTTTTGCCCCTACCACTTCAAATTTGCGCGCTGAAAGTCCTTTTGATGGATGCCGTTAGTGATTTGCCGTTAAGTTGTCCATGTGCCTCCTACATGCGTTTGACCAAGGGTGAAAATGAAATTTCTGTCTATTCCCAACAAAATTCCCCTAATCTTTCTTTAACCTTTCTTCAACCCCAATCTTTAAAACCCTAACTTTATCCCAATCAATTCCATCCACTAACCTCTCCTTTTTCAAATCAATCACAATTCAATCCATACCCACAAAACCCTCTCTAATTCATTCCACTCCCCACTCTGTTTCTCTCCAACCCATTGAAGAACTCCCTCCCAAACTCCAAGAAATCGTCAAACTCTTTCAATCCGTACAAGAACCTAAAGCCAAATACCAATAATTGTTATTCTACGCCCAGAAGTTGCTGTCACTCGATCCCCAGTTCAAGACAAGTGAAATTAAGGTTCAGGGTTGTGTCTCTCAAGTCTGGGTTCGGGCTTACCTCGATTCTGACAAAAAAATGTCATTTTTGAAGCCGACGACTACTAGTCAAAATTCGTCACGTCAGCTTGATCTCGCGTGTTTGGGTTTAGTTTCAGTACGCTAGGGAGGGCTATGTCGAGGGTGTTGATGCGGTCTATGTAGTAGTCAACGAGTTGATGGGAGGTGAGTTTGTTTCTGGCAAAAGCGAGTTGGATGTCGGCGATCGGAGATGGTTTTGTTTGGAGGGCGACCGGAAGCAAGAGAACGGTGAACGGATTAATGCTCTTCGGCTGTTGAGGAGAGTTAGTCGTTGATGCCGGTCACCCTTACCCACTCTCAATATTCATAGATCTCATCTTATAGAAATGGAAGACGATTTAATACTCGTACTCGATTAAGCCTATCAATGCAACTACTATAGAATCATGTACATCCAGTTACAATGTCCACTTACTTGAGATAAGCACTTCAGGCGGAGCTATCAGCCCCGGGAAGAGAGCATCCATAATAAACCAGTCAGATCACCAGAGATAGAACAAGGAAAGAAAGAGACGATGAAATTAGTCCGAATCGTGGAATTTTTCAGTCCTTCCCGAAAACTAGGTCTTAGGGAGATTTCTCTAGCTTACCTTGCCTTGACTGCGGGCGAGAAGATGTAATTCCACCATAATCATGTACATCTACTTACAAGTTACTTGATAGTAACTATTTCCAGCTAAGTAGATAATGCCTGAAATAAGGATCTCCTTCAAATAGAAAATAGTCACCCTATATCGAATGCAAACAAGGAAAGATATAACTGAGCACTCACCCAAATAGAAATTTCCATAAGTCGGATCAGTCGAAGACGAAAGCCATTCCGTCCCATCAGCATAACCATTTCTTCCTACAATTTCTTTAGGGAGACGGAACAATAACTGGGGAGGAATACGTACTTTTTCTTCTTTAAAGAAAATATAAATTGAATGGAAGAAAAACAGTTCAGGATGACCTATTCGTCCGCCCGGGAAAGATATAGTCTCTTAGAAAGATGTCTAACCAGCTGAGAAATCTTCCCTTCCAAAAAGGTATCCCTATGAAAGTCAAAGACTAAGATCAATTGAAAATAAAGTGATTTCCCACATCTGGTCAAACCTAACCCATCTCTTTTCCCACGGTCACGTAGAGTGATCTACTTATTCAGTCAGATATAGATGAAAAACTTAGCTATGAGATTGCACCTAATAGATTCCATCTATATGGGCTCCCACCTACATGTGAAAGAGAAAATACATCACGCGAACAGATTTATTCTCTCTCCTTCGTCTTTCTCTTTAATCTCAGAGTCAAAATCACATAAGAAAAGAAACTAGGACCGGAGATTGACCTATCCCTCTCGAAAAGATATAGTAAAGAAAGCGGTCTGACCACTTAACAACGATGGAATGAGAACGGGGAAATAGACTTTTCACAGACCAAGAAGAATGAGTCTGATTAGTCGAAGAACAAGGGCATTCAATAACATCTGCACAACCTAATCTTAGGCCTATTACAGTAGGTTCAACTAGACCTTAAACTAGGCTCTGATCAGTCGAAGACGAAATGAATTTGGTGAAAGAAGAAAGCGTCTTCCTCATCCATCCTGTAACTTTTAAGCTTGAAAAAGACCTGCTCGGTCATAAAAGCTTTCACTCTCTAGCTCAGGAAGACTTCCAATCCCACTCAAATGTCCATCCATTTTTTAGAAGGACTTACTTCAGGCTGAACTCTCCGAGGAAGAAAGACAAGATGATAGAGCAGCTGCGCCAGGCGCCAGGAAATACAGATATGCTCTAGAAACTTGGACTGAGAGAAATTGCTCAAAAGTGGACCTCTTTCCTATTTGGAAACCAAGACTCAACAAGAACTGAGATAAAAATTTCTTCTTTGGACCTCCCACCTATATTTTCAGTGAGAGAATCCTTCTTCTCTTCCCCGGATGAACTAGACCACGTAAACATCAATCTTCCTTGTCACATAGTCTTCCAAATTAATAAGAGAAGGGAAGGGACTTATCCATCATAATGTACATCCTCTTACTTAAGATAAAGAATTCCAGCTAAGTAAATAATCCCATTCATCGAGATCTCCTTGACTTGCTTGCGGTAGAAAGAGACGGGAAAGATGGGAAAGAATGACTCCTAGTGAGCTATCCCGGGAAGAGAGACCGAATCCCCAGAATAGAATAGCTGCAAGGGAGATCTTGTCAGCGGCAAATTCGAGAGGCTAGAGTCAATAGTAGAAGCTTATATTGGTGGAGTCAAATCAAAATCATTATAGTTCAGATCAAGTTAAATACGGCGACAAGATCCTGATAGGGGAAGCCTACTATTGATGTCTTACCGACGACGACCTAGTAGATTTACTGGTAAGTCACAGGAAGAAAGCTAAGCCAAGAGCAGTCATTCGGGCAGAAGAAAGCGAATTCTTACTCCTAGTTTAGTCCGAGACTGAATTAGTTTCCACCATAACTTGGGCAAAATACTAGAAATATCTTCTAAGAAAATAGAAATCCTTGCACTCATGAGAAAGATCGAGTGAATCCGGGAGGACAATCTATCAAAAGGGTAAATCAGCTTACTTATTCCACTGAGTCAGCCACCCCGATGCTCCATTGAGCAAAAGATAGAAGAAATCATCGCCAGGTCGGATACCAGAGGCTATATAAGTAAAAAAGAAAGATGAAAAACAATAGCACTAGAGCTAGAGGAGCTCTTCCTTATACTCTCCATAAATGTATGTTCTTCGCTTACCAATTACGCTAAATACCTCTAGCAATGGCACTCCAACTGGCATTGGGACAATAGGAGCTCTTACGAAAAAGGGCACTATACCCTATTGGATCGCTTGAAGAAGGGAAAACCTTAATCTTAGCCCGAGCAGAGACTGCAACTAAATAGCTTGAAACTGGCTGGCAAAGATGTAAAAAAATTGTAGCTCACTTTCCAATAGCAATGGAAGCTAGCACTCAAACTTACTGCTTTGAACCTACCATTTTACTTAGATAGAAGGCAAGCAATTGGATCACTAGGAACTGCCCCCTTTGGAAAGGTGGAACTATGGATACTCTTTTTCCTTCAGTTGGAGATATTCCGGTCCAGAAAGAATATTCTAGAAGGCCTAAGAACGTTAGGAGAATACATATAGTTAGCTCATTTTAGCTCCTTAGCCTGTCAGATCGGTAGATGGGCATGAAAGATATTGCCATTCCAATTAGGCTCTTAGCCCCTTAGCGTGTTTGGACTAGGGAGCAAGGTAACTTAAAATCCTATTTCGCCCATAGAAATTATAATGCCTTATTCTCTTTTAGCCTTAGAGGTGACTTTCCTGGTCCTCAAACTATTAGATCTATCTTCACTTTTGAATATTTAGGAGAATACTATCTTTTTACTACTTTGGAATTTATTAATAGCATATTACTTTCTTATGATACTAAAACGTTTCACTAATAAAACAATAATAACTAAAGCTTGTGATTTCATTCTTGCAACTGGAACTGAAACTAGTAAATACTCGTAGGGACTACAAGGATTACCCATTGGTAAAAGGGAATACGAGTACACTGCC
Organism: Platycodon grandiflorus; assembly: GCA_016624345.1. Classification (NCBI taxonomy): domain Eukaryota; kingdom Viridiplantae; phylum Streptophyta; class Magnoliopsida; order Asterales; family Campanulaceae; genus Platycodon; species Platycodon grandiflorus. The sequence continues at coordinate 3,733,416 of CM028364.1, read as the reverse complement.
ACTACCGTGACTGACCTCATTTATTTACAAGTGCTAATTCGACCTTACAAGCCGATGACTTTCTTATATTGGAGTGCTTGAAAGGTTGCTTGCTCACAAGATGAATGAGAATAGATTGCATTTACCCGATCCCTATTTATTTAATTGAATCCCTATCCCTTGATGGCTTTCCTAAACTAGCTCCCAAGCTTGCTCACACGATTACACAAGCCGGACTGGCATGGCCCTTATTTGACCTAAATCCAAGGTCAAAATATGTTATACTAAATTGGAAATGTCTTCTTTTGAGCCGGATGTAACCAAGGAGCTACTATGGAATGCTACTATGGACTCTCCCTATTCTCTCGGCGCTGGAGAAGACCATCCGAGTGGGGGTTGCTGTCGCGGGCTCGCTAAGAGTAGCGAGAGAGAAAGAGTGCGTCGATGTTGACTGCTTTAGGACTTTAGTTGAAACTGATGTGTGTTTGGGGATCCATGATTTAAGTTTCTCTCTCTCTTCTTTGAGCTGGAACCAGTTCTTGAGTACCCCCACCCACAATCGATTTTAAAGCTTTGGAATTTTAAAATCAAAAATGATTTGGGTATATTGGGTTTGAAGCTTTGAAATTTCAAAGTCAATTTTGACTGTTGATGGAATTTTAGGATTGGGATTTGAATATGGTGAAGAAGATGATAAGGAAAATTTCATTTTCACCCTTGGTCAAACACATGTGGGAGGCATATGGGCAACTTAACTGAAATCACTAATGACATCCATCAAAAGGACTTCTGGCGTGCAAATTTGAAGTGGTAGGGACGAAAAATGTACGAAATTTTATTGAGGGACTAATGGTAGAATCGGTCATAGTCGAGGGACTTGTAAAGTCATTATCCCTTGATTATTTGTAGTACAGTATTTTTCAACAAAATAAATAAAGGGAGTAAAAAAAAAAAGCATGATTTTTCTTCTTTTTACAATGAATTTCTACAATGAGAATGAATTAAAAGTCGTGTACTTCAAAATAGTAAAACTTTTTTGTTTTTAAAGGAAGAATAAAATGACAAAATATTGATTTGATCTTTAAGAAATTATTAAGGTTCATTAACCTTTTCATCTCATCGAACAGCCCATGCATTTATGAGGAAAGGGCAAGTTACATGCATGTGAGATAAATTTTTATGTATTGGTTTTTTCTTATCGGCTACAAATTTTTATTTTATGATTTTCATTGGTTTATGGTAAGTTAGCTCAAACACATGCAAGAAATCTTGCATTATGGTACTAGAGGAGGCGAGGCGAGGCGAGGCAAGATAAGGGCAAGGGAGGAGAAACGGAGAACCACATGAGTCGTCCAAAAATGATATTTGCTCTGCATGTTATATTTAGTTAAGTTTGATTTTTGTCGCAAGCACTTTGAGTCTGTTATATATGCGTCAAGCTTGAAGGGTGCATTCTTACAGTACTCTATTCAATCTTGATAGTGCTTCATCTCTTAACAGAAGGAGAGAGAAGGGTGTAAAGGGGAGATAACTCTAGCCATATGAGCATTTATAACTTCTTAACAAAGTTTGATTGGACCCTGCCATGATGGTTGAGGTGTGGGCAAAATGACCTAAACGAACCAACATACCTACACACGAGGAGAGGGAGAGAGAGAGAGAGAGAGAGAGAGAGAGAGAGAGAGAGAGAGAGAGAGAGAGAGAGAGAGAGAGAGAGAATAAATACCAAAACTAAAATCCAAGAAATGAACAAGTATAAGGTGGAATATGTGGACAAGGCCTATTATTGTTACTAATAATGGGGGAAAACATGTAACATGTGGCTGCAATAAGTTGAGATCCAAGACCAGACCAAACTTTTGCAAAGTGCGGGGGTGGGTGGGTTTCAGTCTATGATTGATATCGACTTTGCCTACTATCCCCACTTGGACATGGTGGGCTTACCTATATTACGACCAAGATATGGTATCTATTTTATTTTGTCCTCAACTTAAACAATATAGACATAAATCTAGATCCAATGGCCCCATACCACTCAATAATTCATCCTATGTCAATGAGATCTAATTTTGATGAATGAAATATATCATTATTAGTAGGATAATAAGGTCTTCTTCTTCTTCTTCTTCTTCTTCCCCCCTACCAATCTGGAAAGTGATATATATATATATATATATATATATATACCCGGTTGTGGAGATGTAAATTTTATGTAAACGAATTCCGTAAGCATTATATATAGTGAATTCAACTCGGCCTTCGCTTCGTCGACTACATATGAGCAAGGCAGGCTCGGATCAATGCAAGCCTCTAGTATGGCTATATGTATATATTTATTCTACTAGTAAATATGGGTTAGGCTCGCATAAATGCAGGCATCCTCTGGTACTACCACCAATCATGATGTGGATTGTGGACCATATATAGATAATTGCTTTACTACATATGGGCAGGTCTCGCATCAATGCAGGCCTCTACTATCACCAGCGGCCTTGACTAGTTTGGCCCACCTAAAAAGTCCATGATTAGAGCATTTGATACAAACAAAATAAAACATTGATAGGGATAGGGTGCCTCAACTGGAAAGCTAAGTGATAAAAGCGATTCTCAAACTATAATGGGAAATTCTGGCGATCCGGACAAATATGTCTCAATTTGACTCTAGTTTATGTGTTAAGTTTGTGATTCCGCATTTAAGAACAATAATACCTTGACCAATCACATACTTACGCATGCTGAGAGAAAGTTGGGTCGGGTCATTCTCTCTGGATCCTAACATTACTCAAACATAATCTCCACAAAATAGAATCAAGACACAAGGCCAAAAATTGCACTGTCTAAGAAATGTTTTTTACAACTAAAACGGAAGTTGATATTCTACAACTACTGCTACAACAAGAAGAAGATGATACAACATAAGTAAAAGGGATTATTGCTGTTCCAAGCGTCTCGTTGCTACTTCCACTAAATCTTCCTCGCCTGTTTCTTTCAAGGCAAACAAATTTCAGTGGAAGCAGCAAAAAGAAGCTGAAGAACAGGATCATTAATTCCCCGTTGTATTAAACCTAGAAGAGAGATGTCTACAGCATCCAAGGGTTTACTGTTTTGCCAAGCTTCCTCTTTTTGCTAGTTTGCAAAACATGCAGCACCTCGCCCCAGGCTATCACTTATTTTCGAATTTTTTTTTCTTTTTCTTTTCCTAATAGGGAGCTCCACCCTGATCAGTGTTTCCCACTCAACAACTTTGACTGAAAGGTTTTTGCATTTTTCACACCAATTAAGTCCATAGCATGGTCCATACACTTGTGGTAAGAGAAGTCCTCAACTGTTCCATCTGTTCTTACCAACTGAAAGCAGCGGGAATCTCCATGTTCCGAATGATACCCAACCTGTAACACGAGCACAGATTTAAGATTAAATAAAAGTAAACAAAATCATGGAATCAAAGTATAAGGCCGCTGCATCAAAGAAAACACAACCTTATTTTTATTTTTATTTTGAATTTTGAGGGAAAGTTACAGCAATAACCCATAACTTCAGTGCCAATATTTCTGTTTCTACATTATTTAATTGTTGACGAAGTTTCTATGTCTAATTTAAAAGGAGAAGTGCACATGCACTAAATTACAAGATTAAAGTCATGATAAATTTGAAAAAAAGTATTTCAATAAGATATCTAGATTTCAACTAGGGGCTATTTCTTCTCAGAAAAAAAGGGAAGACCACCTTTATTTCCTGAGCTCCACATCCAATTTTCTCCCTCCTTCGAGGATGAAAATACAAAGCCATCAATGCAGTATACGAGTCATCTTCGCTCAACGGGTGATCAATGTCATACCTACATCATCAAGGGAAACCGGGTGAAGAGGAAACCCACAAATAAAAAAAAAACAAAAAAAAAACATATGTAAGTAACTACTGCTAACCATAAAATTTGGGCTTTATGTAGTCTGCCCAGACATGCCTTTACTGGCATGGTGCAGGTGTACATAAATAGTACTCCCTCCATCCCAATTGAAGACGAGCATTTCCTCTTTGGTAACCTATTTTCTACCATAACATCTTTAATATCCTTTGAATTTGTGGTTGAGAATAATCACGTCATATCAACTAAATCAACTTGGCCAAACCATGATAGGGTATTTTAGGAAGTTAGTGGTTATTCAACCTTTTCCTTAATTTGCGCAATAAGTCAAATGTACCTCTTCAATTGGGATGGAGGGAGTAATGACCTATTTGACTAGCATACTTTCCTGTTTTACAAATCTCCAAACATACTATGTTTCACAGATTGACATGCGTACATTTTTTTTGTTTTGTTTTGTTTTCAAATTTCCCCGAAACGCTAATGCCATCTATCTCCATTAATGGAATGTTTACGTGACATTAGTAGGCAACTTTTGGGCTTTATGTAGTATGTGCAGACATGCCTTTATTGGCATGGGTGGTGTACACATAAATAGTACTCCCTCCATCCCAATTGAAGAGGTTTTAGTTGGTCCGAATAGAAGACGAACATTTCCTCTTTGGGAAACTATTTTCTAGCATAACATCTTTAACCCTTTGAATTTGTGGTTGAGAATAATCATGTCATACAACTAAATCAACTTGAAATTAGGAATCAGGGCCACACGGTGATAGGGTATTTTAGGAAGTTGGTGGTTATTCAACCTTTTCCTTAATTTGCACAATAAGTCAAGTGTACCTCTTCAATTGGGATGGAAAGAGTAATGCCCTCTTTGACTAGCATACTTTCATGTGTTTTACAAATCTTCAAACATACTATGTTTTTGCAAATTGACATGCGTACTTTAGATTTTATTTTCAAATTTCCCCAAAACGCTAATGCTGTCTATCTCCATTAATGGAATGTTTACGTGACATTGTAGGGCAACTTTTAAAAACCCAAACTGCAACGTGTACGTTAGATGTGCACGCGAAATTTTTTGGGTAATGTTGAAAAAATGGGGCCTAAAAATGCCGGGTCAGCAATTCGGTTAGTGGAGATAGACGGTGTTGGGGCTTTGGAACATTGACTGTTTCAGAAAGTTTATGCACATTTAGAAGACCTACAACCTCCAAATATGCAATTCTGACAAGTACCAACCAATATCGTACTTGAGGAAAAGAAGAGATACACTATATATATATTCACTAGCGGATCAACGTACTTGTGTAATATTCGACTTAACTCCCGAGGTAGCCGCCGAATGCGTTGCTTGAGGACAGACTTCTGTAACATTGTTCTAAATGCTTCTGATCCTTTCGCATCGAAATCCTTGTATGTACATAGAGGCCGACTAGGACTTTTACTGGACAATTGAGTATGCACATCAGAAACCGCCTCCCTGACCTTCTCGTCAAGCCCACTATTATTGTTAGCCAAGAGACTGTAGATATCCTCAGATTTTTCAATCTCATGTCCCTGGTGAAATTATAATTATGAGTTAGAACCATGGTTTATATAGAAAGAATACATCATTCTACCTTGAAAATGTATTTGATCCTTCCAGTAGCAACAAAGTAAATATCAGAGGAAGATTGGTCCTGAAAAATAGGAATGTGCAAAGCACACGACCATTTCCCATCCAAAAAGTTACCTACAGTCCATCTAGACCCCATTTTGAAACAAAAATGGAAGAGTGGACCCTGGTTGACTAAATTTGGGATGTTGGACCCGAATTGCAAAGTCTAGTAAACTTCGGACCCAAAAAATGTTTTATAATCCTATAATTAACAAGAACTATATAATTTCATACCTTCCCAGAATATAAAATTTCAAATTGTGCACCAGTCCCCAAAGAAGGAACTTTTCCCCAAGACAGCGCATCGATACTACCCTGAAGATTGTCCGTAACTCCCATCTTTGCAGCTTTAACAAAGCAATCAGCAGGTTTCTGCAACATGTTTAGACTTAGTCTCTATACATAACCTGCTTCAAATATGAGGAATCATATAAGCATAATATCGTAAATGGAAACTAACAGCAAGGCACGCTTGCATGAAAGGCGATGACACTGATGTCTGTTTTCTTTGGTCTGACAGCCCTTTAGCAGTCAAAGGAAGAAACTCTCCTGTAGCTGATAGACAGTCTGCGACAAGAATCAAGTGTTCCCGAAGTATAGTTCTGCCGGTATCAGATAATGCAGACTTTAAACTCTGCATAAAAGAATGATATATTGTTATTACAATATTATACAAATGAATTTTGGTACACAGCAAATGAAATCACTTATATAGAACTTACACTTAGAAAATGGTTCCACGCAGCATCAATTCCTTGAGCCAAAGTTAAATCATGAATGTCATCAGTATGGCTGCGATCCCAATCGATCAAGTCCATTATTTGGATGCAATCATCCATAAGAACATTCCAGAATTTCTTTCTGTCGGAATTCTCTGACATGAAAACCTGCAAATAAAGCTCACCAGAAGAACCTCTACGAGATCTTGACATATTTGGCTCATCCCTCCATAAGATATCCACCTTCTTGACATTAGGGGATCCTAAATAGTGTGTCATTATATTAGCAGAATGTTAGACACGATGGATATGGTAAACTCAAAAAGATATCCACATTCTATTTTGGTATGGTCAAATTACAGTCTTGTTTTTAAAACTAAATCTTATGAGCTTCCAAATTTATCCTATTACATCAAAACCAAATTCAGAAAACATAGTTTAATACTTCGAAAATGGGATTTATGGAAATTTATTTCAATCCTTTGACTTTCAAACATGAACCATTTGAGCGAAATGGAGGGAGTATAAAGAATGAACTCCAGAATTGTTCATAATCCATTACCTTTTATAACAGTTCCAAGAAGGAATGGTATCACCATGTCTCGAAGGTTATCAAGTTGTGTACTGGAATTCTTGAAGCTTTCCATTACTTGAACGGCAATGCAAATTTTGTCATCATGTTCTTTCTGTCCACCAACGTCAGAGCACTCTCTGGAAATAAATCAACAAGGTAAGAAGGAAGATCCTGAAGTTCCTTCGGAGAAAGTCAGCAGATATGTAAAAAGGAAAAGTTAACAGAAATGATTTGAGATATTAATGCCCAAAATACATGTAGCGACAACTAAAAACAGTAGACATGAGGAAAAGAACCTTACTTGCATGTTATCCGCAAGTTTGGGAGACTGATTTTTGACTTTTTGTTCCTAGTGGAGTTGCACTTTGTGTTGAGCACATTAATGATGGATTGTACTTTCAGTTGTTTCTTTGTCACAACTTCCTGCAAGAAATAATGTTATACCCAAGAATAAAATTCAAACAATAAATTTATGTGGACAATAAGCCAGACTGCATTACCTTGCTTATATGAAAATGGCACACCCACGGACAAGAGTGTGAAGGACGAGTTTGTGTGGAGAAACTAGTACAAGCACAAGATAATTAAAAAGGAGAAGGGTGGGTGGGGGAGGGAAAGAAGAAAAGGAAAAGTCACACAAGTAAAAATGGGGAAAACTTACGATATCATGACAACGGAAACGATGTCATGAAAGATTATTTTCTGCAGATGATTTTTCACTTCTAAAGCCCCGTACTCCAATCCATAAGTCCTCCTTTTAAGTTTCTTGGACAAGAACAGGGTTGCAGTTTTATCACCACTTGTTCTTTTAACACCACATTCAAGTACTTTCTGCACAAGTAGATGCAATTCCATAAGGTTTTTGAAATGCAACAAGTAAACAGCATTTCCAATCCACGAGCCCATCTTCAGAATTTCTTGAACAAGAGCAGTTATGCAGTTTTAGGATCATATTCAAAGTAGCACGAGCAGATAGCCATGCCACAAGGTTTTTGACAGATAACAAGTAAATAGCATATGCAGTTTGTTGCTAATCCGAGTGTAAGACATTTCGGGCACAGTACCCTGAACATTTCCTATTTAGGGCAATATTTGTGAAATTCTTCTAATGCACAAATAATAATTAAAAAAATAAAAATAAAAAAACAGAATTGCTAATGAGCATTCGCATGCATGCACACAACACTGATACACACATAGTCAGAGAGTGAGTGAGTGTGTGTGTGTGTGTGAGAGAGAGAGAGAGAGAGAGAGAGAGAGAGAGAGAACCTTCAAATTTAGCAGAGGTGAGCTTTCTAGCACACTGATAGGCTGATCCAAAGCACCATACGCAGCTTCAGAGATGGCACATGCTGCCAATGCACCAACAGGTTCCCCACCTATAACATTATCCACAAGGGACCCACCATGACTGTTACTTGGAACAGAACTATCCTCAATATTATATGAGAATTGAACAAGCTGATTCCCGTAGAGATTTCTCACCGTTCCATCATATCCAAAATACAAGTCACGCATGAAAAACATTAGTTTTCGGTTCAAAGTTCCAGAAATATCAGCGTGACCACCAAATGAAGAATCCCTATTTGTTACTGAATGAACAAAAAGCTCCAGGGGATTCAATCCCGTAAGAAAAGAATTTTCAATCACAGCACAAGGGATAAACTTCTCCACACAAGGCATACCATCAGATGGTCCACGTAATTCAGTTATCTTCTGCTCATTCCACCCAGAGCAAGAAAGCTGGCGAGGGAAATGAAAAGAAAGTGGAACCAAAGAATGCTGCTGACCTAAACACAGACTGTGCTGGACAAATTTCAATGCGTTGCCTTTGCTTCCAGCCCTTAACATTGTAAGGAAAGAGTTCTCCTGGCTTGAATAATTGTATATTAGATTCTGGATATCCCAAAACACTTGTTTGAATGCAGAAACTGAAGCTCGACTTAGTGCAGCTGACTTCTGCTGTTCATACCACATTCTCTCTCCTCCAAAATCCTTATAGTTTCTGTTCTCTGGTAAATTTTCATCAAGGAAAACCTCACATGAATCCAACATCAGGAGTTCATCACAGGAGATATGCTCTGCTTCATGCAATCCACAAAGAACTTCATCACTCAAATTCTTGCGGGATTCTGAATCAGGAGAGAGGTAAAGGTCGGATAAGGAGACACTCAATCCCCTCACTGACAACCATTCGAGGAGAACTTCTTGTGCAGTATCAAGAAATTTGAGAACCTCCTCTCTACGACAGTGTTTGATGAGACTATGAAAGATGTTATCATCACTGTCACGTAGCCAAGAAGATCCATTAGAAGAAGCTAACAGTTCTCCTTTACTAATATGAATACCCAAAGAATTATAACTGAAATCCCGAGGGAGGAGGCCACCGAATAATTGCTTTCCAGTCCACAAACAAGATCTGGATGAACTTGCTGAAGGTGCTTTGATGACAGCTGGCAGTTCAAACTGATGAGGGAAATACATTTGTAACTGTTGTATTTGGAAACGGTCCAAGAGCACCCCGTCCTCTACAAGTAAATGAGCTGCAGTTAAACTGTCATGACTTAGAGACAGCAGGTTTTGTCCACTCTGCTTATCAACCAATTGATTCTTCATAGAAACAAGCTCATGAAGCTCAACCCTGGACTCAAGTGATTGGGGAATGTATACATGAAGACTATCACCATCAAAATCCCCTCGCAAAGGTGAACAGATAAGAGGGTTGATAGAAAGAACTGAGTTTGTAGGAAGAATTTTCACAGATAGAGCAAGAAGAGAATGTGGATGAATAGACGGAGGCCTATTAATCAAAACTATATCCCCATCACGAAGAGGTCTATCTACGGCATCCCCAATTCTCAACTTATCCCAAAATTTCAGCCGAACCAGATTCCCGTTTCTCCGAACATAAAACTCTCCTTTTTCCAGATTTCTTAGAACACAGCACGCATGCATTTTCTCCCAATTCAACTCATTCAGATTCTCAGATACAAGCATCTGATCAGCAATATCCCGGGGCACACCAATTTCATCCAATCTAATAAATGGATCACCAACGCATACCATGCGGATCGCATTACTGCACATCTTCCCAAGAAGAAGGTCTTTTAGATACTTCAATCCAGTCATTTTGGGGGCAGATTCGTTAGCTAAAGCATAGCTATTGGTTGATGGCTTCTCAGAGCGTACCTGCAGTATTAAGTGTTCAATGATATACATTAATTATAAGATTTCCCCCACAAACTAATCTAGTTAGTTAAGAAAACACAAATGCTGCTTGCCTTGGAAAGTTTAAGACAGTCAAGAGCACGTGCACTCAACTCATTCGCAGATCCTCTAAAATCAATCAGTTTTTTGTAAGCCCTAGTCCGTGGATCCTGGATTGTTGACCAAATGAAAGTGGGATGTCATAAAATATAGTCAACCAACTTGAACAATGTTATGCAAACTACCATGCATAACCATCAAAGAAATGAACAGCACTTAAAGGACTATTGGTTACTTACAAAAGCAATATTCTGCCCAAACTCTGTCACGCGATGGCAATTTGGTGTGAGGGGGAAACTTTGGAGAAAAATCGAATTTTTCCTCGCAACAAATCCTTTAAGAAAGCTTGAATCAACATCTTTCAACAATTGATACACCTAAAACATAATGGGATAGCAACGTGATTGCACATCAGATTGGCCTGTGCAGAAGATTGTATACTTTGATTGTTTGAAAAGCTCTGAAGTATATATAGTACATATACAGTATTCTAAATAGAAGAAATCTGGTAGAAAATGAGATATTTAACAGCAGTCAACAACATGGATTAATGCCAAAATAATCTCTGCACACTCCATTGAAAAGAATTTTCTTTTTGGTTTCCCACTGTATCCCCAGGCCGAAAGCCCAAGACTAATCCCTAAGCCGCGCAGTAAAGGTCTCCCTACCAAGTTTTAACGCATCTACATTCCCATGGCTCGAACCCGAGACCTATGGTTAAGCCAGAACAACCCCTTCCACCTAAGCTAATCTACGCGCTGGAGGAGGAAAAGAAATGTACTATGACAAATGTTGACATTCTTTTGCCACCAATTTTTTTTTTTGGGAACTGGACTTTAATAAATTCTCCATGTAACTAGATGTACCTCCCAAATGCATGCCTGCTCAAGTTCACATTTGCTGGATAGTTTTAGAAGTTCCATTAACTTACGCATATGCTACTTTTTTTTCTTCACTTTCTTTCCTGTCCCTCTTTGGTCTTCTCTGGTTTAGTTCTTGGAAGGCGTTATGGGATCCTCCTACCTCACATGCTAACACTTCTTTTTTGGAGATAGGGGCGATCAAAGAGGGCTAAACATATTGAACCGTGGCTCATAAACTGCTAACAAACCTACATATTCTGCTTCGTAAGTGTTTACTACACTTCTCCATAAAGCATTCCTATCTACCAAATGTCTAGACAACCACTTACCAAGCAGAGCTACGTCAAACAGTCTCAAATCCGTAATCCCCAAACCCTATTCTCTCATGAACAATATTCTGCCTTAAGTAAAAACCAAAATAAGATATTAAGAGACTAGCAAACTTACAGCCGAAACGGTTTTCTTCAGTACAGAAGAAGTAGAAAATCTCATCAGGTCCGTGAAAGCAAACTAAATCCAGTTATCAGCATTCGTGGGATTTCATCATTGCCACACATTTATGAAAGACTACTTAAATATATTTCATATAAAGAGTGATTCTCTTCGAAAGCTTCCTCTAATAGCTAAAAATAACGAGGAAAATTTTGGATGAGAATAACCCCAAGAAAACAGTTTCAGCAATAGCAGCTTAGGTCTTCCGATATATGTGTATGTCCTTAAAAAAAAGGTCATTTGGATCAGGAAAAATTACAAAAAGAACTTTTAATTTCCACTTGAAGTTATGAGAAAATTCACATGGATAAAAAGTTAAAATAAAAATAAGAGAAATGGAAGCAATATGGACTGAAACATCTACAAATAAGCTATTACAGGATGCTACCTGGAAATGCGAGAGAACTCTTTTGCTTGATGTTCGAGATGTTTCTTCTTGTTCTGGATCATCAGGAACAAAATCCCAATAATCATCAGCGAGTCCCCTACTTGAAAATATGACCTTTGGAACCTTCACTTCTGCAATAACCGCAGTCTTTGCAAAAACATCTCTTGAAGAAACTTTGAACTTCAATGGTGGATATAAGTCCCTTGCATTTCCCTATTAATAGGAGAAAACTCACATTCAAATATTACCCAACCTAACGAGGCAAAGGGAGAATAGTAACAAGCAAACCTACATCACAATATCTGCAAACTCTATGCTGATAATCCGAGGATATTGATTCAGCTTTCTGCCAAGTGCAAAAAGACAAGAATATCATCACCAAGAAAGCGACTAAAAGACACATTCAAGAGAAGGTAACAAATATTCATCATGTATATGAGCTGAAGCTGTTATAGAAGAGAGCCAGGAAATTATCTCCAATATGCAAACGAGTCTAGAAGATCGTTTCCAACATACAGACATACAACATGGTATCATGTTCAAGAACTATCAACCCTTGCAAACTCCATCATTTTCATTAAGCTTGCCACACGAATCACAATAGAACATGCAGCTTAAGAAATTTGGAAGTGAAAACTTTGTATTACATCAAAACAGAAGGACCCACGTCTAAGCCTAGGTGCATTTTCCCAGACAGGCTAGTCTATGAGCAGGCAATAATACCTACCTTCCCTAAGATGAGCGTCACTTTCAAGTTTCAGATTTGTTCCAACTGAATGTATCTCTTCGGAAAGTCAATTCATGATTATTCATGTCTACTGAAAATAAATTGCAAGTAATCCTAAATCTGCTGTAATAAATAACTGAAAACATTAACAACATGTTTCGCCATGTTTTACTTTGTGCAAAGGTATAATATCGCAAACTATGTGGTTCATGCTTTTGATTATTTTTTGCGGAAGATATGTCATTTTTCGTAAATTAGCGACAAAAATCAAAGAAAAAATACATTGACTGGCTAAGTTTTACTACAGCACTGTTAAATGGAGGGCATCAACCGGGCTCAAGTTCAACATTTCAATGGTGTCTTGAGTTCATGTCAGATTTGAATTTTTTATCATCTTTACATATTCTACTTCACACTAGTTTGCAAGAACTTCAAGACAAATATCTCACAAAAATGTGATTACCAAACTAGGCTGATGCACAAAACAACAAGCATTCTATTTCCTTGAATTCCATGAAATGTTGCTCTCTTTCCATGAATAATAAAGTTGCGTTGGTGCAGAAAATATAAAGCATAAGAGGTCAAAATCAATACCCGGTTATATCCTTATATAGTCAAACGTGAAAACGCAAATCTTAATGATATGACATGATGTAAGAAATATAAATTGCAAGTTTTCTATCAGTAAACAATCTTATCTTCCAGCACAATAGATGTCCAACTGGACCTTTACCTTCCTTTTTCTGATGGATTTACATCCGGGGCAGATCCTATTCAAAATTTGTATCACTTCTGACATAAAATACGGATGTAGTATTGTGTAAGGAAATTTGATTAAGCCGAGGTGACCTGCATGATGAAACTTATTAATAGTGAGCAAAACTTATCAATCAGGAAAATAATCATTCCACCATTTGTACCTTCACAAGTTCGAGAACATTTGGCACCACAAGTAAGGCACTGAGAGGCTGGATTAGGAAGGCCCAACATAGGATCTGTCACCTCATTGGCTGCTCCAATTACTTTGACAGACATTTTCTCCTGATACAGCAAAATGATGATAAAGACCATGTGGGAGAAAGATAAAGACAGAAACCAACATGACTGGATATTACAAAATGAGATAATTGAGTAGGTGGGCCCATCAGATTATTTGAGATCCAATAAGTTTTCTACCTACCTATGAGGACCAGCAATAGCTAGGCAGCTTAACCAATTCAGTCGTAATTAAAACCAAAATGATATGACAAAATCCGTTACCTATGATATCGGTACAATTTGTAATGACGGAAGCAACAACAGCACAATAGATACTCCTCGGTGCCAAATTAATAGACCACATGTGGAAATAAAAGCTTTTAAGAAAAATTTATTGCAATTTACCCTTAGGGGCTGCTGTCTACCTCAAACCAAAGACTACTAAAATATATACAATATAGCACAGCTTATTATTCTGTTAAACAAGGAAAAATTGGCAGATCATTATATTTAAAGTATAATTTTGGACAAAGGACTATTATGTTGGCCTAAAACAAAAAGGAACGATGGAATATTCCCTCTGCCTCACAAGAGTCCTTTTTTCCTATTTAAGATGTCCCACCTCTATTTGGATTAAGCTTACCAGTTCCATACTTCCATCCCTTCATTAATCAAAGCAGCATTTTGGATTTCTTAAGGGTTTCATCTATAGGTTACTCACAAGGATACTGGCATACTCTTTAAAATAAATGACTATTAAATCAGAACTCGCCACATGGGTCAGAGGAAGTATCTTTTAGGAACGGAAGTTGGCATATTCTCATTGAGATTCAATCATTGCTTAGATGTTAAAGCAAGGAAAACACATTCCGGAAGCAAGAGTATTTGTTCAATGTTCATATGTTTAGGGCCTTAAGCTCATGAGTTGGTGAACCATGCATATAGCTGGTGAACTACTCCATAGAAGGTTAAACAGCTAAGCTATCTTGTAATTTGGATGAGATACTTACAGCATCTGCCTCAGTTAGGATATCAAAGATGATACCCTTTAGTATCCCAGTGGGCACTTGTTGCTCTTCGATCAACTTGTTGTCCATTTTACAACTCCTATTCCTTCAAGCAACAAATCATGAAATCTGAGTAGATGTCTGAAATAATTTAACGAGTGTAAGAGAAAAATCATGCAAGTATTATCGGTATAAGCAACACGTGATCAGCATAATAGAGTACCAATGCGAGAACTAGGACAGTTAAGGTGATTTGATGAAGATAAAAAAAAAAACAATTGTATTATAAAAATTGATATAGGAAAAAAAAAACAACAACAACAAGAAGAAAAGGGAGGATACAAAGCGTTACACCCTTGAGAGGGTACGGCAATGCCTGCCGGCTATAATAACACAAAGACTCGTTACGCAGGAATCAATACTAATTCTAACCGTCTTTTTTTTTTTTTTTTGATAAGTAAATATGGATGAGTTGATGTTGTTCAAACTCTTGCCAATAGTTTGGGATCACATGAACACTTGGGAAAACTTTGACAACCTCATACAATCATGACTAATCAATCAAACATGTTACATAAACTTTTCCTGTAATCATATAACCTATTCGTCCTCTCACAAACCATCATTCTCAAATTTTCAAATCCTAATGTGAACCTATCATCCTAAATTGAACTCTTTAATTTAATTTTATTTTGATTAGTAAGATATATTATAAACAAAGACGGCAAAACAGGTGCTGCGTCCTGTGTACACTGGAGTATACTTAAAAGCACTACAAAATATTAAAACTATCCACGAACTCTACAAAAGAATTTGGCCAAAGGCCCAAAGCACCAAAAGAACAATGGCTGAAGAATAGCATTCTTCAAGAAAGGAATAAACCTTCCCTCATTGTCAAAAACACTTCTCTATCCTAATTATGCCTGTCCAGTGTGGTATTCTCTCTATCCTAATTATGAAATGGTGGATCAAACGTGTAGAATTTACTATTATGTTCTTAGCTTTTAACTTCACAAGGTCCAACAGGGTTCACTGTTACCTAAACTCCTATTTTGGGCTTACCATCACTCATCCAATAGGTCATGATTATCGTTAATGGGGGCCCATCCAACTCCTGCATGTAAATGTATGCAGGAGACATATTACAACGTACTAATCAAGGTCATTTCCATCTTTCCATGTGTACGTTCTATTTTCGCCTCGAGTTGAGTGGCCTGAAGATCATTCGTCAAAGCATTTGTAATGCGATGAATTTCTTTTTCCCGGCAAGAATATTGTCAGCTAGCTTGTCTATCTTTATATGGTGGTAGGTAAAAGATAACCTCTTCCTCCCCAAATAGAGAAAACAAAAATTTGATGCAAGAGACTTTGACCAAATTGGCCAGAAGCATCTTCTTCCTGTATACTAGATTTCCTGAATTATTTCAATGCACCATTGGATGAACGTGCTTTCCATGTTTAAGTGGCAAGAATCCAATGATGCATTGAGGGTAGTAATGGAGACGAGTCAAATCCATCCCTGATGATCCCAAGACAGGTTGCAATGAAATTTCTGGTGAAATACACCATCTCATCTCCCTGGTTCCAAATGTTTTATTTTTGATTCTTTTTATCCTTTTTAACTCTGGAAATCGGACTTAAACATCTAACCATCATGTTATCCATCTCTGGTTACAGTATACTTTTTCTCATTGAAACTGTTCTAAAGAGATCAAAGATAAAGTCAAAAGTTCGGATACAGAGTGAATCTTTTTCTGACAAGCACTCACGGAACTGTTACCACAACTTCTAGGACTAATGGTCACGCCATTAGCATCTAAACAACTAAAACTGCTGCCGACAAAAGCAACTTTCCTCGAATGTTGTATGCAATCATGGATTGACACATAGTGTTTATGACGTTCTTCTAATGACTTTACCGTTGTTCCTAATCATTAAACAAGCAGCTTCTCTGGAATTATTAATCAAAACAACAAACACAATGAAAGCATAAAAGCATAAGAATCAATTTTTTATGAAGACCAAAAATATCTTCAAAGAGTTGATATAACTCACCCGGCTAACATATAAATAAGTTGCTGCGAAGTCCAGTAAATGAAAGAAGGACTACCATAGTAGGACCGAGCGATAAAATGACCCAACTCCCACGTGTCAATCACGGAGAGCCATTGCACCTGCATAGCAACCATAAGTTCAGCAGTGGAACCAATCATTGAACACCTTATTCCCAAGCAAATTGCTTAGACAATTAACATTTAACCGTTTAAATTCAAATTCTGGCCCTTATATCGGTAAGGGAACCAATCAAAAGTTATCGCCATTGCACCTGCGAATCAATCATTGAACACATCATTCACAAGCACATGGCCTAAACAATTAACACTTAACCGTTTAAAATTTTAATTTTTGCCTTTATTGATGTAAAGGAACCAATCATAAATTTTAATGGTTTAAAATTTAAATTTTAGTCATTACACCTGCGAATCAAGCATAAATTACAGTAACGGAACCAATAATTCCAAAGCACATATCCCGGACAATTTCCAACTGTTTAAATTTAAATTCTCGCCATAATATGAGTAACGAACCAATCATAAGTTTTAACCGTTCACAATCTAAATTTTTGCCATAGATTCAGTAACGATCATAGATTCAGTAACGTAACCAATCATTCAACACTTCATTAATCCCAAGCACATATCCTAGACAACTAACACTTTAACCATTAAAAATTAAAATTGTCCCCCTTATATCAGCTTCGAATCCCATATAATGATCTACATTAATCAAAAATATTTCTAGTTACATTCATCCAGTTCATCAAAATCAAAAACATGCAAAACCTGACAAATTCAGGAAAAATCAAGTTCTCAATTTTTGATCAACTCATAACTTCATGCACCAATGGCCACTAACTAAAAATCACAAAGCCCCAAAACATTCTCGGACCCTCATTAAGCAACCCCTCGAATTGTAATCAATCACACCGCACTACTCAAAAACCAATCTTTCATTATAATCATCATTAATCCAAACCAAAAGCAGGCAAAACTCGACAAAATTCAGCAGCAGAATCAATTTCCTGACTTTCAATAATCGCATTGGTTCATACACCAATCACTCAACCCACATTATGCAATCCCTCAAATTCTAACCCATCAAACACCCCAAACTTAAAAAAAACATGCAAACCCAATGCCACGCTAGAAATAAGGACACAATCAAATTAAACACATGATCAATAAAGAAATTTCAAGAAAATCAACCCGAACATAAGACGACCATTCAGGTTATCATACCCAGCATTGATCATCAAAAGCCCACAAAATTGAAGCCACACCTATGTCAATATAATCAAAAAAAAAAAAATCAAAACTTTAACAAAATTAATTAAAGTACTTACTTTACGCTTGCACTTTTATGCGCCCTTTATTCCGTACAACCTCTATTGGAGACTTTCACTTCTTGGAGCAAGAAAATAGAGAGAGGAAAGTATGTATGTGTGTGTGTGTGTGTCTGCGCGCGGTGGAAGCTAATTATAATAAGCAGAGCAGCAGTGGTGTGAAGCACAGATATGCAACACTGCTGCTGCTGCTGCTAGTTTTATTAAAGCCAATTTGGTAAATAATGAGGAAATCGAGGGCAAGAAAACAAGAATCTCGGGACTCGAGAAAAGAGGAGTGAGTGTATGTGTGTGGGTAACCGTCGATTCTTGTCAACTTGTGCTAAAACCCAGAAGGGTTCTTTTAGTTGAGGTTTAGCTATGGTGGATTCCGGGCAATTACGCTAATGACCTTCTTTTCTGCTTTGATATATACTATAGGTCTGTTTATTTGGAAGGGGATGTGTATGACTTATTCAAAAATAATAATAATAATATATATATATATATATATATATATGTAACTCTAGTTGTACCATATTGCCTATGTTGTTGTACTATTTTGGTTCTTTTTCACTTTTTTTTTTCTTTTGGTTAAAAGTATCACTTTGTTTTGATATTGTCTTCATTTCATCAAAATCAAGTTATTACATTTGATATTTTATGAATTATTGAGGGCAAAAGTGTCTTTTTATTATGTTAAATATTTCCAAGGAAGTTTGTACTACATAATTAAGAGTGTTTGGTGACCAAAGAGTTTTCTTTGATTTTGGAGGGTAATTAATACAATGCAAGTGGGACATTAAAGGGGGTGAGTAATACCTTCAAAAAAAAAAAAAGGGGGGGGGTGGGGTTGGTAATATTATGTTTGTAATTTCCAAATTTACCCCTATTTCATCTTTCAAGGTTTAGGGCTGAGAGAAATGATAAGTTACTCTATTTTTTTTATCAAGACACTATATTTTGGTGTAAAGTATATCATGGATAAGTGAAATGAGAGTGACATGGAGTATATTAATTAAAATACTTACATTTTTTTGGGTTAGATTCTCAAAATTTAATTTTTTTTATTTTTTATTTTGGTGTATTTGATGCGTTGAAAGTTTAAGAAAAGTATATAATTAAGATCTCATTCCATGTTGTTAAATTATTAAATAGAAATACTTTTATACTTCTTTTGCTTCTTTCTTTAACAAATCATTTTTCACTGCAATCAAAACATAAAAAAAGTCAGAACTGCTTTAATAGAAATACTTTAACCAATATATATATATGTCAAACATTGAAAGATATGATTAAGATTAATAAAGATTTTTTCGTCCCAAAATTAAGACATTCACAATAGATTGCACACGACAAACGTACTATTATCAATTGTTGGATATTATCACATATATTTGAGGAAAATAAGGACTAAATATTTTAGTAAAATGTTTCGTAACTGTCTTATACCATTTATCCCTAATAGAATAGCATGAATTTTAAACTTGAAACATCTACATATCATGCATGTTGACAATAGAAAAAAGTAACATGGATATTGTTTACGATTTTCTCACTAATCAACTCACGACATCGAAAAAAATCCCAAATTTTTTGAAGAAACATCCTAAATAGTATTTTCAACACAGTAAGAGGTTGCGTTTGAATTGCGGATACAAACGGATAACAGAATTTAATGGGTAATTTTCATTGACTAAATTTAATAGGTATGTGTGGTTGATTTTTGGGAAAGGGTATCATTCCTAACGAATGACTAATTTCCTTACATAAGGAAATCTTGAAAAAACCATGTGGGGGGTGGGATTTTGAAATTTCATTCAGTGCAAACCAAACGCAAGAGTTGTTGGCTATGTGCATTTTCATGAAATTTATTCCTTTTGAGCATTTCAATTCCCTTTCCTTTACGAACCAAATGTAAGTTTCTTTCTTTTTTGAGAGCTAAAAAGTGAAAACTATAATTAGAAAATTAAAAAATAAATCGAGAATAGTCCCCAGTTAGTTTTGCATCGAGATGAGCAAAGATTTACAGAATTTTTATTTATTTTTTAAAATGGAAATTACAAAGATTAATCAAATCTAGAATATTTATTATTTAAAAATAAAAAATAAAAAACCTCAATTTTTCATTTTCGTTTTTATCTCCTTGCAATCAGTCTTGTCAAATTTATTCATTTTTGAAAGTTAAATTGAATATGACACCAAAGAAATGAAAAATCCTTAAGGTGGTGGGTGGGGAAAGTTATTATGATAACAGTTAAAGGGCAAAACTGGAAAAGGAATTAAAAGCTTGAGGGGTTGGGGAAGATAGTGGTTAAAGTCGTCGTCCGGTAGTGAGTGTACATGTCTGTCTGTCTTCAACCTCAACCATACGGTTTGTACTTTTGTGAGCTCTCTTAAGACTTGAAAACTGTGTCAGCTTTCATCCGGCTATGTCCACTCCTATTTTTCCTACTTCCAGAACTTCACAAAGTTAGCAATGCCTTTCTATCCTCTCTTCTGGTCTGGTTGGCGAGCAGTTTGCCGGGCTTGCTTCTCAATCAATAAATAACGTTTGAGTAAATATCTCTACTAACAATGACATTTATTTAGTGACTCGGGTGTACATTACATGAAGGAAGCATCATTATATATGTATAAATAAAAATAAATAAATAAATTACTTGGATTGAAAAGTATAGAAGGAATAAGTGTCGTGAAAGGCTCGATCGGGTTAAATGAGTCTTATTACTAACAAGTACGTACCATCGACGTACTTGTTAAAGTTGATATAACAAGTAATTAATTGATGGTGATTTTCACTGCAATTAATTAACCATATTCATTAGTGGGACTTGTTAATTTTATCCCGATCATGTTAAAAAGTTTTGTAATGACATTTTTTTTTTTAAGAATTCAATAATATATACTCTCTTGCTTTCTTTTTTGATTTTATCCTAAAATAATTATTTTGTTTAAAAGTTTTTTTTTAGGACAATATTTTTATCATTTTACATTTACTTTTTCTTTCAACTTTAATTATGGGTCAAATGCACATGGTCATTAAAAGAAACTACACACTTTTCCAATATTAATAATCAAATCAATTATTTTTTCTTAATCCTGTACCGGATCAAACCTGTAACACCCCGACCTTACCTTCTTTCTAGTTAACTCATAATCACTTCGTGTCGACCTTGAAACCCTCGGAGAGTGAGGTATCATGCTTGTTAAGCGTGACGTATCTTGTCGTGATCCGTGTTCGACATGTGGTTAAACTCATGGTGAGTTGTACTTTGTTTCTGTACTCGTTCGAGTCTTTTATCGACACTGGTTATCATTTGTATACCTTGTGTATTCCCTACGATTAAGTTGTCTAATCTTGGTTTAGATTCACCCTCGGATAACAAGCATGTTATTCTTGTCGTTAGACTGTAAGTTGAATCGATTCGTGTGTCGTTTCGCGTATTTATCTTCGCGTACGATTGAGACTTGTGTTGTTCATCCTTCAAGCCTCATTGGGGAATGATTTGGTTGAGTTTTGAGTATGTTTTGACCTTTGTTTGATGTTGGAATCAACCTAGGATCATTTCGGGATCAATCGAGGGCATTTTTAGAAACTGCCCAGTTTTTAGCTCTAAGCGGCCGCACTGCAAGCTCGCATAGAAAACTCAAACATTCTGGAATCCATGCGGCCGCATTATGCGTCCGCATAGCTTCCATGCGGCCGCACTATGCCTCCGCATAGCGACGGACTCTGTTCGTCCGATTTTCGTTCTTTCTTGATTTTTAACATTTTTAAGTGGTTTAAAATGCTCAAACAAGCCCGGGATTGGACCAAACACTCACCCATAGTATTAATAATAAAACCCAACTCTATTTTCTCCCTCATTCTCATCCTCAAACCAGAAAATAGAGAGAGAGAGAGAGAAAGGAGAGAGAAGAAGAGAAGAATCGCAATATCTCGAGCTCCGTTGGTCGGATCGACGATCCGTCTTCACCGTAGCGTAGAGGGCGACGAGGAGCACGTTTCTATCCCAAAGGATCATCCGATCCGTTGAAGAATCACCACCCCATCTCTTCCCCCACGTTTTAGAGAGAGAAAGTGAAGTTTTGAGAGAGAGAAGGCTTGATTTGAGCTTAGTTCGGTGTGGGATCGACGTTTGGACTCCGTAGCGGTGTAGAGGTCGCGGAGGAGTACGTTTCCACCCGAAGCCCCTTTGATTTCGTGGAGAATTTGCGTTGTGAGTAAGTTACTAATCTCCTTCTTAGATTTTGAGCATCGTAGAGTAGTATCGCGATGTTTACGTGTTACTTATGTGCATATGAACTCCCTACATGTTATACTTGTTCAATGTGATACTCTAGCATGTTAAATGATGAGTATTGATGAATTGTTGTTAGTTTTATGATCTCCGAATATTAGAGACTTGTGGGGTTCATTATGGTACACGTTGTTATTGATTATTGCGATGGTTGTTGTCTCTGAGTATCAGAGACTCCTCGAGATCATGTTGTGAATGTTGATATTGTTTCCCGAGTTGTAGACCCGTGGGTTTATTTTATAGTTGGGTTCCGGCAAGTAAAGTTGCCGATGACTTGTTTTAGTTATATCGAGTATTTATAACTCGTTGAGATTTTATCGTAGTACATTCGCGAGATTGTTTTGAATGATAGACTTTCGGTATATCGAGTCTCGTGATCGAGATGGGTATGTAGGGATGACGCTACGGCTCGTCCCGATGTTTTGAATATTTGTAAGACCCGAGTGTGGTCGTTAGAATATTGTGAATCGAATATTACACTGAATGGGCTAGACTCTAGTTGTGACTGACTTTAGCGGAGTTGAATAAGACGTTAAGAATATACGTCGTGTAATGAGTTGACGAGTAATATTTTAGTCTCATACGAGGTGGGATGACGCATTGATGAGACTTGATCGAGTAACTTGAGTTAGGTTGACTTAGTCAACGTTGTTGAACACGCGACTACTTGAATTGGGTTGGATGATTATATATATATACACCCTACGTCCAAGCTTTGATTAATTATTAAAGGTATTTGTGACTTCATATAAGTTACTAATGAGTTGTGCACGGCCATGTGCGACGTACGTCGGGAACGACTTAGTCGCTACACATTGAGCGACGTGTTTGTGATGAATTGGTTATATCCTAAGTTGAGCGTGTAAGTGACGCATTGATTATGATTGTAAGTACGAGTAGGCTTACATATGTTATGATTGTTAAGTCTAGCAAGTGCGGACTAAAATGATTTGGTGTATGTGTGGTTGTTCTAGTAAGCAATAGGACAATCATCCTACTTTGATGATTGATTGTGTGTTTAGTATTTACAAGCACATTATGTTGATTTAGTATGTGATTCAATAGAACACATTATGATTTGATTTCATTGGGTTGTGATTCAATAGAACACATCATGATTTGGTTTATTAAGTTGTGATTCAATAGAACACACTTAGATTAGTTTAGCATGAGTAAACATCTACTTGTGCATTGCATCGAGTCCAGCTGGCATATGTGCATTGGAGGTGTATTGACGCTCGGTTATTGCGGGAGCAGGGGCTTCGTAATAGCCGAAGGCCAATACACTGGCCCTCGCCCTACCGTTGGCCACGGTAGGGGTTTCTCTAGCCCCACAGTTGAACGGAATAAATGGCGACTGTGCATTGTCGACATTGTTTAGTATGCATTGGGATACGGACACCGGTCCCTTGTGATACCTATAAGTGGCTAGAGCCGTATTGTCTCGGGTCGTAGGGGATCGAGCGATACGTCAACGTGGATACAGAAAATGGTCCACAACGGGTACCTGTAGACCGTTCGGGTCGCGGTCGGGTACATTATTGGTTGGGTACTTGTAGATCGTGCTTGACACGATCGGGTATCTATATTTGTTTGGGGATACGAGCACCGGTCCCTCTGTGATTTGTGTACGGCAGCAGCAACACAATCATCTATTTCTGTTTGATGTTCGATATTGGGAGATGTGTCCAGCATCAGCGGCACAGTTATTTATTTTGGATCTCTGGAGCAGAAGCGCAGGAATCTATTATTATTATTATCTTGTTGGATAGCAGCAGAGGCACCCTTTATAGTTCTGTGGAGCGGCAGTACGATCGTTTACTATGGCTTCATGGAGCGATAAGGTCGGAAGTGTTTCAAGGGATTTCGGAGGTGTACCTCGAATCCACCGTATCCACCCTTATATGTTTACTTTGAGCTTTATGTGCTTCCTATATGAACGAATGTTGGTCGTGGTCTCCAACCAGTGCATGACGGTTGGCGGCTACTGAGCCTCTCGTTAATATAGTGTTGGTTGTCTTATGTGCTACAACCTGTTTATTATCCTGTTATATTTATGTGCATAATGTCATGCCATATTGTTACATTAGTAGCTTACTGGGTCATTCGACTCATCCCTTCCATATTTGTTTTCCTTAGTTGCAGGATACCTTTCAGTGCAGTGAGGCTCTAGTTCGAAGATCATCTAGTTGTATCTAGTTAGTATTTTATATTTATTTCCTATACTTGTGAGATCGTGGGTTAAACTGAGTTATGTAAACTTAGTATGTTGGGTAGAGATTCTTGTATTTTATAGACTTGTATTTGGTGCCGATTTGTGGAGTCGTGCCGGTTGTACTATTATTAGAACTTCAGCGTTCATGGTTGTTGTGGCCGTGTGCCCGTTGGTATTTTACTATTAGTTTTTCCGAGCGTGTTGTCTCGTGGTATTTTAGATATTATTGTTCTCCGGCGCTTGTTTAGCCGTAGAGGTTATTTTTATGTTGTCGGGATTCTTGTTAATCGAGCTTTGAAACTCCTATTTCATTTGTTAGTCCGCTGCCTTGTTTTCAGTATTCCGCTGCTTTGGTTTAGTTTCGAGCTTTTATGGCTCACTTTATTCTGTTCTTCCTCGGTTTGGCGCTCCGAGTTGGGGTTCAACATCGAATCTCGGACTCGGGTCGTCACAAAACCAGACAATAATTTAGGGACGGAGGGAGTATATATATATATAAACATCAAAACTAATACTACATCTGTTTAAAAACAAGTATCATTTTATAGTTGTGCATACATATTAAAAAAAATTGTAAGTTAACAAATATTCTCTTATTAAATATCTTTAATTTTTGTGCTATGAGTAGTTAGAAAGATAAATTAGAAGGAGATAACTATTGGGAGAATATGACGTATTTAATGAAGAGATGATTAATTGTTGAGACTTGTGAGAAGAGAAGGGTAAATTAGACAAAAATGCATTACAAACCTAAAATGATACTACTTATTTTTAAATAAATTTTTTTTATAGCTAAAACGATACTTATTTTGAAATTTAGAAGGCAAAATTCATATTTAGGTCACCCAACTATCCACAAAGTTGTAATCCGGTCACCACAATTTCAAAAATATTATTCTGGCCACTATACTATCGTTTTCTTCCAATCGTGCCCAGAAAACTCATATTTGGATCACCCAATTATCCACAAAATTATAATTTAACCACCATAAAATTACAATCTGACCACCACAACTTTAATTTTATGCTTGTAAGAAAACAATAGTATAATGGCCAGAATAATATTTTTAAAATTGTGGCAGCTTAATCGTAACTTTGTTGATAGAGGGATGGTGCAAATATGAATTTTGCCAATTTAAAAAGTACAGTAAAGGACATTTTAAAAGCTCTATTGAGATGATGTGACTCTAGAGACATTATGCCGCATACTTTCTATTGACATATATATCATTCATCATTAATTATAGTAAGTGGTGCTTAAAAGTCCAAAATTCGTCTCTCATGGTTAGAACTTCCTTTAAATTTTTGTCATGAATTTAGCATTTTCTTTTGTTATAAAAACGAAAATATTTTTGAATTAAAAATTTCAAGTTACTATTTTTAATACAGAAGTAAATTGTTCGAAAATAATATTACCAAGTATTTAAAAAAATAATGACAAAAAAATAAAAAAATATAACAAAATAAATCAAAATGAAACAAAGGATTTACTTAATTGTTTAATCCAGACAAGTAACAAATTTAATGTACCGCACCCCCAATCTAGAACAAATGTTACAAAGAACTCAAAATAGCTACAACACTATATTGTTTAATACGGCCAAGATTTCAAGACCCTCAAATACCAATTGTGTCATTGTCGTCCGTCTCCTCCCAAGATCACGTCTCACTCTCGGCACACCTCAAATAGAAGGATGAACGAATCCCTTTTATTATCAATTAAACACCACACCCCCACTGATGTAGGATTTGAGATTCCATGCCAATTGATAATTGGACTTGTTGCAAGTAAATCAATTTCCTTATAAGGAATAAAACATAAAAGTAGGCTCCACCATGCATAAACCATAAAGGAAAAGGATTCTAATCTAGAATTAATTTGAGACATACTTTTTAACATCTTTTCTAATAGTGATTGATTCTTAAGGATTATCTTTAACAATTAAGATCCTTTATGAATTCATGGCTCCATCTCATAAGCCACATTCACTAATTTCATATGTCATTTTTGCTTTCGACACTCTTTTATTCCACAAACTTTATCGTATTCTCTCGCATCTATCTATTGCTTTAAATATTGTAAAGTCGAGAAAAATAATCAAATCAAAGTGTTTATCCATATTACAAATGCATAATGTTTCAAAAAAACTAAATTGCTTTAAATATTGTAAAGTCGAGAAAAATAATCAAATCAAAGTGTTTATCCATATTACAAATGCATAATGTTTCAAAAAAACTAAAGCTTTTCAGGCACTTGTTTGTAACCCAATTGAAAAGAAACATGTGCAAATCTATTTCAGGTGATAACTAATTATATTACATAGATACACACTACGAAATGTGTGAGTTAAATTTTTTTACGGTAAAATGTCATAAATTTTGATAAATGTGTTTTCAATATTGACTCTCAGCTAATTCACGAAACCATCTTCATTAATTTTCCTACAACACTATAAATATTGTTAAATTGAGATCTGACTAATCACATCATTATCTTTACATGGATGTTAAGAATTTCAAGCTCTTGGTTGTATAGGGTGTGTTTGACCTCACAATTTTGGTGATTGACTTTGTAATTTTGAGTTCTTTTAGTAATAATTGAAAACAAAGTAAGAGAGATATATAAAAAAAAAATTAATATGTTCAAAAATTGTCATATTAGGAAAATTAATACTTTAATTTTTAATCAAGACTTTACGTACAATGGAAGAACATCGTGTAAACAATAGTTAGGGTGGCTTGAATGAAAATTGAAACCCTAATAACGTAGGTCCATCATATTTTGTTTAGGCATGTTGAAATTGATGGTTTGTTTTATGAATTAGTTTTTTATTTCTCTTTTATTGATACTAGTATGTAACCCGGTGCTCCGCACGGGTGGTTTTTTATTTTTATTTTTTATAACTAAATGTACATGCACATTTTATAAGATTTATTATATTATATATATATATATATATATTAATTCAAACATGACACAAATAGCAAATATTACAAATTAAGTTTCAATTTACTCTCTCAAAAATCGATGACCGCAATAAAGGAAACAAATCAAAGTGACGGTTTACAAAAATGTTAATAATTAGAAAGAGAGTTATCATTGGCCTGACTAAAGTGGCCCAACAAATTATAGCCTGGCGGAAGCATAGATGTGCCGGTCATTATATACACCTTGATTAAGGACCGTTTGGTACAGCGTTTATAAAACGCAGTGTTTTAAAAATGCAGCGTTTTAAAAAACGCAGTGTTTTAAAAATAGAGGTCTTTCCTTATAAATACGCTTGGGATATCACTTCAATACACAGCTTTTTTTTCATAGGAGCGTTTTAAAACCTGCGTTTTGGGAAAAAGCTGGGAATTCCAGCATTTTAAAACGTTTTGAAAACGCTGCGTTTTCTGCCGCAGTATTGAAACACATTTTTTGTAAATAAGCTGCGATTTATCCCTGCATTTTGGCCAAAACGCTCAACCAAACGGACTCTAATAGACCAAATAAACTTTGGTGAAATATTGAGCTTCATACAATCTTATTCCTCCTATATCAATGCTTCCACTTGCAAAACTATTACCTTCACAAACAAAAACAAAATTCAAAACCATTACAAAAAACCAAGTATGTGATGTTGTACGATACAAATAAAAAAAAAGATTCCACTGCAAAGCGTTGCAAATTTTAATGTAATACGTGTCAGTTTTATACAAATGGTGCATTATTTAGTCAAAGAAAACTTACCGTCAGGGTAGGAGGGAATTGGTAGTTGCCAAAATTGTATAAATTGTGTCTCATCGTTCGTATCGTGGTACAAAGCAGAAGGAGCAAGCCAGTGAGCACTTGAACCATGATGGATTTGAATTGTAAGAAGCAGTGCAAGGATATGAAAGTGTATCCTAGAAAGAAAGAAGTAAAATGCATGTGGTAATGAGATTGTATAAAGCATTTGAGCTAACTTTCAACCTCAAAACGGCACCTTAATTGATAAGAGGGGGGAAACAGAAAAGATTATCGACTAAATAAACCGAATATAAAACGCAAAAAATAACAAAAAAATTTACCAAAAGGTAGGCAATAGTTGGTCTCCCTTTCCAATCAATATGAACTGATGAAGAATTGTTCAATTATATAAGTATTATTAGTATTTATTAGTAAAAGTTTTGTTCTATGGATTAATACACATATAATTACTAATAACTATCTAATATTTGGGAGAAGGTTAACAGTTTTACAATATGATTAATTATTAAAATTATTCTTGTACAACAATTAGTAATCATCAATTAATATTATTATAAGAGTTTTTATATATTAATTACTTGTGTTCATTACCTAATACTAATATCTAACAGTAATATCTATAAGATTAATACCAAATAGTAATACTTAATATTAATCTACTATTATAAGAGTCTTTATATACTAATTACTTATGTTCATTACCTGATAGTAATACCGAATAACTATTTACTATTATATAATATATTTTGTTATAATTATAGTTAATATATATTGTTAATAGCTAATATGTCAAACTGTTACTGAAGAGGAAGGTGAGAAGGTGAGTTTACTTGGCATCTTTTTGATCCATCTTTAGCAAAAGTGAGGTGATGTGTCAACTCTATATGCAACTTCACTAACTTTATATATATATATATATATATATGTGTGTGTGTGTGTGTGTGTGTGTGTGTGTGTTGGAAATTGGTTTTAATAATTGGTGTTTGACCAAGTTTCTAGTTTTATTTCATTTATTGAAAATAGAAATAAGTTGCAAAAATGAAATCTACACTTCGAGTTGATTAAGTTAATATATCAATTATCTCAAAATTAATTTCGGGTGAATAAGATATTAATGTTTAAAGTATGCAACTTAACATTGGTATTTGAACAGTTATGGGAATATGAAAAGTCATATTCCACATTGAATAAAAAATGTAATTAATTAAATGCACTTTATTAAATGACTCACTCAAGGAGGAAGCATTCAAGTGTTCTCCTCCAAGGTCCAACCTAATGGTGTCTCTTGGGCTAGCCTTTGGCTAACACAAGCAAGCAGTTGCGAGAATGGTGCGAAGCACCATCCGAGCCCGAACCCAAGCGAGCACGCGCAGGTCGCAATGGACACTTTAGAGGTGCACTTTGCACTTCGCACGGTCGCTAACGAGCCTTAAAATTTTGTCTAGCTTAACCAGCTGGGTATTTCAGTCAGCTTAGGATGACCCAGGTACGGTGCACACTGGGATAAGTGCAACTGTGCAACCCAGTGACGAACCGAACAGTCACGGGCAGTTATGACCAATTCAAAGTGGTTGGATCCAAGTGGTTCGGTGGTTAGATCCGTGGCTGGTCGAATGGGTGCAAATGGGGCGGTTGCATAGCAGTGCGAATCGGTCCACTGAATCGCGCTCACACAATCAGGTGTGATCCGACGGTCCAGATTTGTCAAATCCAAAAATATGTCTATTCGCAGAAAGGCACAACTCTTTAGTATATATAAATAGACTCCCTGGTTTGCCAGTTCATTACACCGAAATCCTGAGCATATAATCTGTTAGTGAAAATTATCATATCGTTGCATTAATTCCTTCTCGAGTTTTGGAAGTTCTGAAACACCGATCAGTTCGCCGAAATCTGCGTATTGAAGTGATGCATATGCTGATTGAAAAGTCTTTACATCTTAGGGACAATTGCCAAGAACTGTTAGCACTAGTACGTGACAATTTCATCTTGTGGAGATTGTGTCCAACACAAATCTCTACTTCAATTGTTAAATTGTAATTAATTCTGTTTCATCTCCTTTCTTCTGTTATTTAATTTTCAAAAAAACTAGTATAGATTTTTCCTACAATATAGATTTGATCATATCATTATTTTTCTCGCTCTATATCACTCTTATTTTTAAGTTCAAATTATTACAAATTTACAAATTATAAAACAGACCATGTATCAATATCAAAACTGCACATTTGACTTTATTGCCCTCAGTTTGAGATAAGGGGTGGAGTGGAGGGAGCATAAAGAATGGGGCCGGAAGTAGAGAATTTGGCCCTTTTTTATTGGAAGGCGTAAAGAGTGAAAAAAGTAATCTTTTTTCGTCACGATCTCGTGTGTAAGATTCACACGCGAAAAACGACGCCAAATGAGTGCGCATGGAATGGGATAGGCATGTGGATCGTATTTTGGCCGAATTCAATTTTGATGAAAAGTTTTGGATATGAATTTATATAATGATTAAATAACACGAATTTAATTTAATTTTGATAATCTGTTTATTTAGTTGATTGAATATAAATTTACTTATATTTGATTCGTTAATAATTTGACTCGATCCAAAAATAATGTATTTATCATTATACATATGCATAGTATATACACTAATATTAAATATATATTGGTAGTTGTATAATTTTTATTTTATTTTATTCATAAATTTTATTAATGAGAATTTTGAATCGAATCAGATATTTTTTCGAATATATCAACGTTTAACAGATTTAAATATAAATTGTCATACATATAATTCGTAAAATTTTTAAATCAAATAAAATTGATAAAATAAAATTTCAGACTAAATTTAAATATACCTATTCGTTTCGTTGACGTCATATAATGGAAGCCTGTAAGTTCATACACTAAATCATAATCACTCACGTGCTCCATCCCAAGTACTACTCCTATCTATGTCCTGTCACATTAGTTTTGCTAAGCTTACACACGTTGGATTCATTCCACGTGCATCCTATACATGTTGGATATAATTTGGGCATCACTAACTATATATTGGTCTATTGCTACTTCCTTCCATCTTTTATGAAGATATTCTAACGAATCATACGCAGTGCGGTCGAGTATGGATTGTACTTTAATCTAATTTGAATTTGAGATAAAATTTTGGATATGAACAACCTATTTTATCTTATTCGGATAATTTAACATGTGCCTTATGCCATAGGATAAGAATAGATCAATTAGGGCATACCATAAGAAAGTGATTTTCTTCTACCAAAATACTAACTGGAAAGAGTGTTGGCTTCCTCCTGCTATAACTAACACAAAATGACAAAAAAGGACATGTCAAGTGGGTGCTTAAGATCATAAATATACAATCAAATACTCCATTCGTTCCTTAATTATTGTTTATTTAATCCAACATATAAATTAAGAAAAAATAATTGAATTATTAATATTGGCATAAGTTAATATTGGTATAATATGTAATTTTCTTTATGTCCAGTCTATAATTAAAGTAGAGGAAAAAGTAAGGTTAAAATGATAAAAGTGATGTCCTAAAAAAGAAAGTTTTCAAACAAAATAATTATTTTAGGACAAAAAAAAAAATGAAGACAATAATTTAGGGACGGATGGAGTACTATATAAGACAATATTAAATTAGTATTTAATATAATTTTATTATATCCTATATAATAAAATAACGGATCCAAATTAACAAATAACCTTTTACATGTGAATAGAAATACAAACTTTTCTTGTAGCTCGCAATTTCCTCGTGCACTCACTTCACCAACACAAGGTGGGTCAAGTCAAGAAGATTTGTCTTACAGAAATACCTGTAATACAATATTTATAAGTCTTTGCCTATAATTATTAACACAATATTATGATTACTATCAATAATAATCTTTAAAATTTTCTATAAACAAGTAAATTTTATTAATTTTTAGTTAAAATTTAATCAAGTTAACCAAAAAAAGTTAAAGTAAAATTATTATTATTATTATTTTGTGACGAAGGGACTATCATATAAGATGAGTTACGGGTCTCTTCTCCGTTGCGAGCTAGTGAAGGAGGAAGCGAGCACTCGTCAAGTTAGTATTCTGGTAGGAGAGAATCACTTTCTTATTCTATGTCATAATATATGCTTATCCTATGGCTAAGGGCACATGTTAGATTACCCTTACCTTCTTATTCGAACCTAACAAACTATCAACTTAGTAAATTAGATTTGAATTTAATTGTATTCAATCTGTTAAGAACTTATCAAATTTTTTTATGTGTAATTCCATCTCTCTTTTTATTTTTCAGTAATTTTTACATTTAATCCTTTCAAAATATCAAAATAAAAAAGAAGAGATGCATCCAAACTATTCAAGTCCTTCAATATATTGCCACTGCATTACTTAGGGTGTTTTTTATTTTATTTATTATTATTATTATTATTTTATTTAACCATAGGTCTTAGACAAGAGTCATAAAAGTGCAGCTACGTTAAAACTTGATATGAAAAACAGTCCTACCCAGTTTGAGAAAAGTTGATAGGGAAAACAGTCCTACCCGGTTTGAGAATTAGTCTTGGGACTTCAGGTCTAGGTATACAATGGGAAACCAAGAAAAAAAATTAACTTGGGTTATGATTTTGTACTTTCTCTCTTTAATCTCACTAGCTTTCTCTCTATTTCTTCCTTACTTCAGTCATTACAAAATAAAATTTTAAAATTTAAAATCAAGTCACTAAATCACGAAACTAATCACACTCTAATTTCTTATCACTCTAAGAACCAACATAATATTTCTTGCCAAGTTATTAAAAATAATCATAAAGACCAGAAAACCTATCAAACAACACATCACTAAATAAAAGATTCTCAACATAACATATACTTCCTCCGTTCTGGATAAATGTTCCTATTTTCTATTTTGGGTTGTCCTAACAAATGTTACTAAAGACTTTTGATCAACCTATTTTCTATCATTCTTCCTAATATACCCTTAAAGCTTCATTTAATATAACACATTACAAACAAACTCAATTATTTAAAGTAATTAAACTCAATTTATATTCGTGGGTATTATGGTCGGAACACATTTTATAACACATCATTAATTATGTTTCTTAATTCTTATATTTTATCCACTAAAAATATTTATTTGGGACGGAAGGAGTACTAGGTCTTTTTCGTAGTCGCGATAATCAGTTTAGAGAATAATAAAGTTTGATCCTCCTCAAGCTATTTATCAACCACAAAAGTGTGTCATGGGCTTTGTCCGGAAAAGATAGATTAATTTCAAGTGGGCAACAGACCAAACAAAATTCTTCCGCATCAAAAACCCAAGCTGATTCCATCCACGGGGACCAGTCGTTTGCTTACCTTTTACTAATATCAGCTCCGGCGCCGTTTGCTGAAAGCATAACTTTTGGCTCCAGAATACAATAAACTTCTCGATTTGTAAAGTTTTTTTTGAATAATACTTACCTGTATGAGGAGGACATGACTAACCCAACTTTATGCAGACAGTGCTTCTCTTTATTATTATTACTCCATTATTTTACCCAAATAAGAGTAACAAGCTTTTGGCAGATGGGCCTACACTTAGACTAGTCCCATACACTTTTTCTCTTTCCTCACCAATGAATTGCTTTTCCAGGCTCAGAAATTTATGTCTCTTAACACCGTACCGTACCCAAAGGATTCAAATAGACACGTCTATGATCCGATTTTTTTGGCTCAAATTTAATTCGATTTCCATGAAAAATTTCAATATCATTTGTATAATTGTCCAATAACTTGAATTCAATCCGAATCAAAAAAATTTTTTACTTAGTGGATCAGATATAAATTTACCTAGATCGGATAGAATATTTTTTCAGATATATAAACTAGTAACGAATTCAGATATGAATCGACATACATATGATCTGTCGGATTATCGGATCAGATCGAATTGACAAAACAAGATTTTTAATCGGATTCGGATATACCTATATCCGATGCATATCTCCATTGACAAACCTAGATTCACATATTTGCGCCCACTTTATCACCAAGCGAATTTATCATAAGTCTTTGTCACCTTGGTAGGGAGAGCTTTAGGGTTTGAGCCAACTTGGTAGGAAGAGTTTTACCGCCCTTGTGGTCCTACCCAACTCGAAGATTAGGTTTCTCAGCCCAACCTTTTCTCACAAAAAAAAAAAATTTTGCACCCTTTACTACCACCTTTAAAACCCTAGTATATACGGGTGTCTTTGTCAGTTTCGTAGGTTAATTTTTGGCTATTGAATTTTCATTTTGTAAGAATTGTAAAAAAAAAAAAAAAAAGTAAGAGAAATATATAGAAGCCGGTGGAAAAAAAAAAAAAAGAAAAAGTAAAAACTGTAATAAAAACAAAATCCTTAAACCTTGCATAGAGAACAGACCTAAATTTTCTGAGTGGTCTCACTTTTGGATTAGTGACTATAGTCAAAGCAAACATTAAGTTCTAGCAAAATATTGATTTGCCCCAGTGGCAACATTGTCAAAGCAAACATGAGTTTACCACCATATTGTCAACTTGAACTTGGCCCAATAAACTTGCTGAAACCACAATTGAAACAATTCACTATTCAGCTCAGCTTGACCAACAACCATGAATCAAAAACTATCCTCTACTCAGATCAACTCAGCTCGACCGCATAGCCATGCCTTATGCTGAGCTAAGCTCAGCCTTGAGTCAAAATCAAATCTAAATCCACTACTAAGCTCAGTTCAACCCTACAACACCATGAACGAGACTTCGCAAGATCAAGAAATCAGCTATTTTAAAGCAAAAAGAAAAATTTTGTGGAGACTTGAAGACGAATGGAAACAAAAATTGTAAGAGAAGTTTAAACATTGGATCCTTCCTAAGAAAGTTGTAGTTGCATTTTGGCAGGTAAAAGATTCTCTGTTCCTCCTCTATATGATACAAGTGAATTAGCCTCTTATACATTGTGGTCATTTCCGCAACTCATGAATATTCCACTTCTTGATAGAGCCGGCTCAGCCCTAACCTCTGCTGCTGGTAAACAACTGTTGTTGCAAGCATTAAGCTAGTACAATTGTAAGCAGAAGGTAATAGTAGTACAATGGGATGGTCACTTGGAAGTACTATTTTTCAAGCAGCAGGAGCATATTCTTGAATTACTGCTGCCAGCTTATCGCGATCCTCCTCATTCTTTGTCCTTATCAAGAAGGTCCTTGCCACAACTGTGCCAACATCATTCCCACTATCATCCTACAAAAAGTTATAAAAAAAAAAAAAAAAACCAATAAAAAACTCCATAATACTTCTCAAACAATAAGCATCTTAACATAGCAAAACCTCACATTTATCAATTGCGGCTGTAACGAGGGGTTGCTCAAATATCTGCTACATGGTTGTAGTAGTCTTTTAGACCCAAAAATCCATAAAAGGCCCTTCCAGGAATAAGGCCAACAATATAAATGACATTCCTGATTGGGGCATAATCGAGCTAACCTGAGCCAAGAATGGAGTGTTCAATCCCAACTCTTAAATTATAATTGAGCTAGAGTGGAGCTCAAGTTCTACTCGAGAAAATAGCAAAACCTCAACTACTACCTCCATCTCCAGAAAGGAGACTCCTAGGTCCTTCTCCCAAAGAAAGAGTTCCATTTCTCATTTTACACTATAAATTTTTTTATTCTTATTCCCAAAAAAAAAAAGCGGCGGGGGTCGTTTCCTGGTTCCATAAACATGATGTTGGATGTACTAGGCACACAAAAGATGTAACATTTGTGCAATAAAAGAAAATATATGAAAGTCAAAATGCAGATAAAAAGTTTGACTTTAAAATAGGACTTATCTTTTAGGAAGCAGTATATCAATTGTGGGTGTAATGAGGGTGTTCATATGTTACATGGTTGTAACTACTGGATATGTATTTGACCTGAATATCCATAAAGGATACATTATCCATTTTCACATACAATTAAAACTTCTTCACCATATCCTAGGAGACATTGACCAAGAAGAATGTTAAGTGCCTGATGGAATCCAATTACTTACCGCGGTATGAAATATTGCAACTATGGAATTCTTCTGCATACTCATCTTGATGCCTGGATATAACAATGCATTAAGCAACACTCTCCCAACCTGCCAAAAGTCGAAAGGTAAAGTTGTCAGAAGCAAAGATATCAAGATTAGAAGCTAAATTTGACCAGTACTGAAAAAATTGGAAGGAAACATACATCATTTCGCACAAGAATTGTTGGCTTGGACGCTCTCGTGCCTTTATCAGCACTGTCTTTACATTTGATTGACAGCTGTCCAGCACCTTTATCTTTCCATGTATCTTTATCAGCCGGATCAGTTGACTAGTCGACGAGAATGCAAATGGACATCAACCAGAACATTAACAAGAGCAGACCAAGCGAACAAACTCTCCAACTCCGAGAATGTATAACATGATAAAATATGTCAACTTTAAACACATAAAATCAACAGGCAATGGAAATATTACTTGTTCACGCACATATATTACATGTTTTCTTTTGTATTTTTCAAATATCGCTAATTTCAGAACTTGGATCAAGATAAGAAGAATAATCTTTTTTTATTTTGATATAAATACTCTCT
This sequence comes from Platycodon grandiflorus, assembly GCA_016624345.1. Lineage (NCBI taxonomy): Eukaryota > Viridiplantae > Streptophyta > Magnoliopsida > Asterales > Campanulaceae > Platycodon > Platycodon grandiflorus. The sequence goes on along the minus strand of CM028364.1, from coordinate 3,696,647 downwards.
CGAAGGAATTACCTTAACATAAATCTTACATTTGACTTCATGTACCACAGTAACACCAATCTCTTCAGTTTTTTTAACAGAAGGGCTGCTTGGTTTTTCAATTTCATCATCTGTAATAACCATCATAAGGTTTAAAAGAGATAAGAAAAAAGAAAAGAAAAAAGAGCACAATAAAGAACCAAAAGATAGTGAGGATCAAAGGTGAAGAAGTATTAATCAGCAAATTGTCTTGTCATTTAACCATGAATGATTTTGAAGCAGAAACCCACAAACAATATGAAGTACTCCCTCTGTCCCAAGATAAGTCTCCCCTATTCCTCGTTGGTACGTCCAAGAATAATTATCCTCTTTCTATTTTTAGAAAGTTTCCTAAGCAAATTGTCTTTAATACCCTTATCAATTGTGAGATGAAAAAAATGACGGGCCATTGATTTGACATCACTAAGGAATACTTTGAGGGTATTAAAGAAAAAATACATAAAGTCAAACACTTTTCTTGAAGCCCATATAAAATCAATAGGGGACACTTATTTTAGGATGGAGGGAGTAAATTTTTAATACAAAAATTTACTTATTGTTTGACTGTGATGCTCAACAGTAGAAGTGCAAACGAAGGTTGTAGTAACCCTGAACAGTAAGGCAAGACTTTGTAAGCCATTAAGTTACATTTTTGGAAAACCGTGCTTCCAGAAGAACAGTCTCGGCCTTCCTCACATGTCTTAGAAGTTACCTGGGACAACAATATGGGTACAAGGGGTTGAATAATAGCTCACTCCTAACCAGACCAACGAGGTGTCAATCAGTGAGATGCTCAGGATAAACCAACCGATCCTAGGGAGGAAGTCCTAAGACGGATCTTCATCACAAATAAAACGCAAAATCTTTTTCCTCCAGTCTTCTACTTATACTCTCTTCAAAACCATTTCCTACAAGCAGAAGTCTTGAGTTTTGCCCCAGTCAATAATACATCAACTCATCAAAACTAAGCTCTGATTATAACACAATCTAAAAACAATGAAAAACATTGTCTGAGACAGGTTACGTTCATGCATCCATCTTGTTATCTTTAGTATCTCCAATAACTTTCAAGATTGCTCTTCTTTTTTTGATGCTTAGTTCAGAGAACAATTCAACTCCACATTTGTCCCAATTACTTGGAGTTGGCTACATGAACCCCCTTTTTACCATTCTGTTCCATCCAAAGGAAGTCCCTTAATTTAGAAAACCTAACCACAAAATCTTACCAGGAATATTTTAACTGAATCATTTGTACCAAATATAACACTATGTCACCAATTATTATACAAGAGCGAATGGTTTTATAATTACAAAATCCAAGAATAGTGGAGCTCCACGGAAGTCTAAGAGAAGAGAAGCAGAAACGAAAGGTCGGACAGCTTTTTCTTTGAATCTTTTTATTTGAATGCATTTCTCATGAAGAAATAAATCATCAGTTTGTATTAAATAATCTAGTTTATTATAGTTATATGTTGCATTCTGTTGCAGGTAAGTACAAGACAGACCAGGCATTGCCCAACTCCGTAGGAATAGTGTTTTCACCAGTTTCACGTCAGCAAGAGCAGGAGAATATATGCATGGGAGATTGACAATGATTGTAGAGTCTCAAACGTATCAGCATATAATTGGATGTGTTAAAGAAAATATTAGGGCAAGAGATCCCATGACAAGGCCCAAGCTGTACCCCTTACATGCTCAAACCAAGACCTTCCCATTCTTCTCTTATTTCTTCATTACTAACAAAATCATTTCCAGACCATCATCTTACATTGTTCCTAATTTCAATGAGCTTCCAATTATGCAAATGCAGATCCCAAAAATTCTTCACAGATACTACCAACAAACAGCATTTTCATCTAGTGGACCAAGCTTCGGTAATTTCTATAGTAAAAAAGTATAAGTTCCAAAAACTTTGTAGCATTGATGGACCCAGGATTTGTATATGGGGAGATCGTAATAATTCCATTGAGCAACGGGCTTGGTGTAAAATTTTAAAAAATTAGGTTCAGTAGTGTCTGTTCACAAAAATTACTTGAAATTGAGAAAAAAAGAAATGGATTCCCGAAGCTTTAGGGGCCTAACATTTGTATTTGGCGAAACAATAATATACTTCTTATGTAGAAACTTGAACAATGAGGGTGCACAAGTGTATATAATTTACAAAACATCATAAAATATAAGGCGGAAACTGAATTAGGAATCGTTGAAGGGGTGAACCCCCATGGGTCTGTTATTTCCTTTTGGCGAAGGGTAGCCGAGAGAAGAAGAAAAATAAGCGCTACTATCAGGTAAATGTCGCCGTTTGCGAGCTTTGATTGTCCTTCAAACACAGCAGAATCAGAACCACTGAAGCAGGTTTTAATTTTGCTGGAATATGATACCAAGCTAAGTTAATAATTTCCAGTAACATGTTAGCATGCCATACAAAATTACAATTTAACTTAACCAGAGTATACAAAAAAAATTAATAATAATAATAATAATCAAAATCAGGCATTCCCAGGAATACTAAATTAAATTTAATTGATCCCCCAAAAACATACTCCCTCGGTCCCAATTGAAGAAGCAGTTTGACTTTTGCGCAAATTAAGAAAATGGTTTGAAAAGTGAATAACTTCCTCAAATGCCCCTATCAATGAGTGCTCATAATTTCAAGTTGATTTAGTTAATTAGACATGGTCATGAGTTCTTAGGATATTAAAGTTAGGGGTCCACATCGGATCAGATGGGCGGACCGGAAGAAACTTTGCCACCGATGATTTCATCATCAGCAATCCACCCACAATAGGCAAAACCAATCCAATTCAATCCACATCTTTGTGGATTGGTTCAAGTTGGATTGCGGGTCAAGTCCCTATTATTGATTTAGTTTTTATTTATATTTTTTGCCTAATTTCAATTAATATTTAAAAGAAAATTTCAGCCTCGGGTAAAAATTTGAGAAAATTAGTGTTGTTATTAGTAACTTATAGCCTGATTCTCTTATAAAAGTTCTTCAATATTTGAAGGCATGTAAAAGAAATTAATTTTAGAAAGATCTTCACGGTCTTTAAATATTTCTTTACTCGTTACCCTTTGATAAAAAAGTTGATCTACTGGATATAAAAAAGTTCAAATAGCAAAATGATTAAAAAAAAAAACACATAAAAATGATAATATTTCTTTACTCGCTATCCTTTGATAGGACCAGTAGATGAACTAGGGAATGAAGTTCAAATACCAAAATGATACAAAAAAAACTCATAAAAAGTTGCATGTGCCCAGCACATGCCAACTTAACAGCCAAATTGTAACTGAAGTTAATCTAGACCCTCCAATTAGTACAAAATTAAAACATTGGACCCCAAATTGCTAAAATTGAAACTTGAGATCTTAAGGTGGGAACCGGTGCTAATTTTGGACCCTAAAATGCTATTTACCCTTTTTATCTAGTAAATCCACAACCCAATCCGCACTTCACGACGGATTTCCTTTCGTCGAATCCATTATCCACCCACACATTTTTTTTAATCCCCAAACCCACAAATTTCGATAGGATTGGGTAGCTTTTGTAGATTGGGCGGATCTTGCACACCACTAATCAAAGTCTTTATCTTAATGAAGGGATTCCCTAAAAAGGAAATGTACCTCTTCAATTGAAACAAACTAAAAAGGAATGTCTATCTCTTCAAGTGTGATGGACAGAGTATATAATAACAGGTTAGGAAAACTAGGGAGAACAAATGTCATTACTTGAATGGCAATGTAAACAGAAAGCACATCACAAGATTATGCCAGCTGATCAACAATCTCATAGACATTCTACTAACAAAGACAATGAAAGGAAGAAAGCTTTCATGTCTTACCGCCATCAGCATCATTTGAAGTAACTGGGTTTGAGGGAATCGAGCTTTGGACCCCTGAAAAAGAGGAAAGCCGAACAATTTCAAAACACACTGAACTCAGATGTAAATTTGCTCTAAAAATATGAGAAGTGTATACAGAAAATTTCATTCAGGCATTGCTTCCATGCTTTTGATTCTAAATTTCATGGTAGTTATGGTATGCCTGAACTTTCCATACAAAGAACAGATAGCAAGTTAATCTTTTACAAATGCCATAACTTTCAACCTCTTCATCTGTGATATGGTCCAAAGGAAAAACTACACAATTTCCTTCCATCCAAGCAAAATCAGAACTCATTTGAAGATAATGGAGGTAGAAGAAAGCAAAACACAAAACTCACATGTAAAAGTAGAACAAAAGAGAATCATATGGGTTTGAAGCATTACAGATGAACCTAATACTCCCAATGGTACTCCTATAGAATAATTTAAAAAGGAGGGGTAAAAGAATAAGTTCTCACTTCAAGAATGGACAAGGCCAACAGTTCCCACCTGCCAAATTAATACTTCTATTTTTTTTATTTTATTATTATTTTTTTTATAATGAATAACACAGTTCGCACTTCCTACACTAACACTTCTAATTATCCTCAAGAAAACAAAAACAGACAAAAGATGGATAATTAGAATAACCTCTTTAACACAATTACAAACTTTTCAAGAAAACATAATTCTTACTTATCCAAGGTAAAGAAGTTCGTACTCCAAGAATAGGATGAGAATCTACAGGTATCACTTTATTCCATTTCCTCCCCTTAGGGAATCCCATGTGTTCACTAGAATATGAACGCTAAATCAGGACTAAGGAGGAAGCTAAAAGGTAGTGCTTTCTTCTTGCAAATGAAAAGGACAACTTATTATACACAGTTAACAACCAAACACATTTCATCCATTTTTCCTTTAGAGTTCTTACAAAAATGTCAGTGCAGTAAAATAGGTACCATCAGTGTCTGAGTAAAACATACTGCATATAGAAAGCATAAAGTAGATATGCATTCATTGTTATGCATTCATTGTTATTCATTCTGTCTTCTACTAGAAATCTGTACATGAACTATATACAATGCCCTCATATTTACCAACAAAAGAAAGAGACCTACCGAATGAGAAAGGGGTTTGCTTATTGAAGAGAGATCCAGAACTCCATGTGGGAGCAAAGACTGCAGTGGTAGTAGCCGTAGATGCAACAGTTTTCTCCGGAGATAATTTGATCTCATTGTCCTTACTTTCGGACACAAGTTTGTTAAAGCCTACAGTACCAGCTGGAGCAAACACTGCACTGGTAGCAGTTGTTACAGTTTTCTCTGAAAATAATTTGATTTCGTTGTTCTTACTTCCCAAACCAAAGCCTACAGTTGTACTAGCTGGAGCAAACACTGCAGTGGTAGCAGCCGTGGATGCTACAGTTTTCTCTGAAAATAATTTCATATCGTTGTTCTTCGTTTCCGAACTGAGTTTCTTTGGAGCGGGATTCGATCCCAATGTTGACAAACTTTCAGCTTTTACAGAATTTGCTTTGAGCCAGTTGACAACATCACTAAATTTCTCCTGCAACAAGAAGATAAAGTAAATCACCTGTTGCAATAAGGGGAATGAACCTAACCCTTCTAGCAACACTCATAACACTAATACATAAAATTGTTTCTGGTACACGAGCAGAAATATCCAACTTGCACGGGTGTTGTAACAGTTACCATAATGTTTGAAGCATGAGTTAGGTAGTCTCGGACTCCATCTTCCCAAAGTTCATCTGGGTGATTCTGTAACTGAGTTTGGACCCAACTGTTCACATGAAAACCCCATCGTCACATGGATACAACAGTACATATATAAGTTCACCAGGAAATAAATATCTGTTTGAAAAACTTATAGTCATGTATGCTAGTAGCAATCATCAAGTTCATGCTTAGCAGGAAACAGAAAAGGCACAAGGATCCTGCACTACAGGGTAGGAAGGATCTAACGGATGCAGCCGTACCATGCAACAGATAGGCTATTTCTGTTAGTTGAATCCTAGCAATCTTAAAATTTTGCCAAGGTCGCCTAGCAGGCAACACACACGCAAAATATAAATAGAACAATATACAAATAATGACAAACAGAACACTTCTAATTAAGTGCCATAGGAAATAACTTTAACGGAGGGAAGAATAAATGGAGAAGATATAAACTCAAAAACGAAAAATTAAGAGCTGTCATTAAGATGAATTCACATGATTGTCTTTGATATCAATTAGTAGGATGTATAAGAACAATAAAAATAAAAACATATAAAAAGATCGATCAATATAGAATTGTGAGCAAATACAGCGGAACCAACCTTGCAAATTGGGTATTAAGAGCTCTCACATGCTGTCTTGATGCTTCAGCCCGGCGCACATCCAGTGAAGGACCATCTGATGATTGAGGTTGGGAAGGTTCTGCCCTTTGATAATCAAACTGGGATCCTACCATTAATCTTTTACTCTGGAACTGTGACAAACATGTAGAAAAGTTATACTGTATATATTTTCATAATAACAGCATTCCAAGAACACCTACAGAGAAGATACACAATGGTTTTCTGTACTTCATGGTTCATTAGTTAAACCCCATGAAACAGGTAAAAGTTTTGCTAGCACGACACATTGCGCCAAGAAGAGAAATGATTTAATTCCTTCTCTAAAAACAAGAAACCAACTTTAAGTACAACCATAAACAAATTCTATGAATCCTCGAACAAATGTCCAACTTTAACTCTTAAATAACAAGCTAGTTGGGTGGGTAGTCCATAACACTGCTCTACCAATACGACCAATTATTTCCTCTTACAATGAAGACTTTTAATTATATAGAAATACATAATTTAAGTCATTAAGTACATACTTCAATTTTAGTAGGCAAAGTTATAATTTTATTGCTTTGAAAGCAAAATCAGCTTCACATTTGCTCAAAAAGCATGACCACCATTCTCAAACATTCTAAACCAAACGCTACCAATACATGCAATCACATTCAAGTTTCCCTATAAACCAACTTAAATCAAGACCAATAACATCCCAAAATCAAGAATCCAAGCTCAATTTATTTACAAAAATCCCAAAACCAAGATTCCAAAACAGTACACATACAAATTCAACCTTCTACATAGTTACCAATTCAATATCCAAATCCCCAATACAAACAAAAGCCAAATTATAGTAATTGTATACACTTATAAAACAGTAATGAAACAAAATTGAGGGTTTGCTAAATCAAAGAGGAAGAGAAATTGATGAACTCACAATCGGGTTGTTGGAGTCCGGATTCGAATCGGGTACACCGAACCGTTTAGCTCCTTTCATACTATAGTTGATGAATTCGGTTTGCCGAAGAGCAAAACTTTAGGGTTCTTATTTTTCAAATTACTGTTTTTTCGTTCTTGATTTACGAAGACGAGGGTGTTTGATGCAAGTATATACGTGTATGTGTATCCTAGCCGTTAATTTCAGGTGGAGTAAACATTTTCAATTTGAACCATTTGATTTGATGATTGTGGAGTTGTGGAGGATCTGTGGTATGATTTGGGCTGAAAATGAGGCCTGCTGTTGTACCGGCAGTGTCACATGGGCTACATGCTAGTGTTAGTCCATTTTGGGATGCTTATAAGGGCCCACCATTGTTTAGTAAAGAATATAATTTTCGGGAAATTGTTGGCCGGTCCACTTTCAAAACTTTTTAATTCATAAAGTCTACTCTTATTTTTTGTAACTTACAAAAAGCACTTTCATAAAATTGTTCCTAAAATACCCTCGTTTCTTCCATGACTGTTCTTCCATAACTTGATGTTTCCCAATACTCCGATAGGTCCACTGTGAAAATCGGCCAGCAATTAACAAATTATGAGTTGAAACTTGAAATCCAACTCAATTATGTAGCTCGTATTGCAGAATCAACGTTAGCACAAAATATTTCATTGTAAACAATCTCTGCAACCATGCGAAAATTGCCCTGGAGATCATAATTTATAATCGAATTCGAATTCCTACTACCCAGCTCAAAACTAGGTGAATAAAAACTCAGGGGACGAGCTGATTACTTGAACTGTGTGAGTCAATACCATGTTTGTATGTAAATTTTGTTATATAATTTCAAATTTATTTAAATTTAAATCTAATATATATATATATATATATATTTGTTATTGTGTTAAATCATAATTGTTCGCCAATCGCAGTATGTTGGGCAACGCAATGCACAAAGTGGAGCATTGCTTTTTGTCCCCGCTACTCGCCTTAGCGAGGTGCGGCAATCAAAATGTTTCATTTTTTTACCCTGCTCGCCCTATTGAGGTGTGGCAGGGCGAGGTTGCTCGCCTTAGCGAGGTGCGGCAGCCTCAAATTTTTGTTTTGTCCCCTTGAAATTGGATTTGCGATGTAAAAAAACAGTGCATCGGGATGCAAAAGTGTTGCATCGCGATGCCTTGGTTACTGATGCGCGCGTGTTTTTCTTTCATTAATGGCATAATCGTCGTTTTAGTCCAAAAATGCCTTTTTTCGGGTTTTTAAAAAAAAAATGAGTGGACTGGAGCGATTACAAATATTGAAAAAGGGACCGGCTTGTAATTCACCCTATAATTTTGGTAATTGAGCTCAGCTCGTATTGAGGATTGTGTTCTGCTGGGAGTTTTTTTTTTATTTTTTTTATTACTATTTTTTTTAATCCGAGAACAAAAGTTGATGTATTATTCTGAATGTGATTATTGATACATATATATATATATATATATATATATACATATACATACATATATATATATATATATATATATATATATATGAGGGGATCAAATGAAACTAAATTTTATGGGGTGACCAAAATAACTATCCTACTATGATAGGATAGTTATGCATTTTAGAACTGATGTAATAGTATAATTAATTATAAGGGAATAATATCTCCTCTATATATTTGTATTCAAATGTGATTATATTTGGTATATTCTTCCTATTAGTTAGGTCTCTTAGTTACTATTATATTTTAACTCTTCTTCTAATTTTTATTGTATTAGGTTAACTTGTAACTCAAGTATTGTAACCATATAAATATATACTCCAATCAATGAAAATGCTATGACATTATTCACAAATATTATTAATTTCAACATGGTATCAAAGCTTTGATTCCACAAACCTTAAAACCACCAAACTTTCGTAACCATACACCGCCGCCCCCTTCCTTCTTCCTCCCCTTTACAGCATCCAACACTGTTCGGAATTAATGACTTCCAGCACAATCACCATCCAAGACTCCACCGACTCCACCAAAACCTATCAACTCATCATCTCCAACCACAATATCACCAAACTCACCCACACCACCTATCTCGTCTGGAAACTCCAGGTTGAATCCACACTCATTAGCTATGATCTCTACAAATTTGTAGATGACACCTCTATCTGCTCGCCAGTCACAATCATAGCCAATGACGCCCAAGCACCCAACCCAATTTATTAACCATAGATCCGACAAGACAAACTTCTGTTTAACGCCCTTGTCAGCTTCCTCTCCACAACAATAGTACCGCTTATTCAGCAAGTGGCTACAGCTCGGGAGGCTTCGGTCATACTGACCAACACATATGCTCGCCCTACCCGCGAGAATATCAAACAAATCAAGGACCAGCTTAAGCGAGCTACAAAAGGCTCCCAATCGATCTCCGAGTACAAGTAGTTCATCAAAAGCAAATTCGATGAGCTCGCTACCCTCGGTAAACCCCTTGACCATGAGGACTTCATAGAAACAATACTCGGCGGCCTGGATGATGACTATCAACATGTCGCTAATGCAGTTGAAGGACGAGACACTCCTATCCCCTTTGATGAACTTCATGAGAAGCTCATCAACCGCGAGCTAGTGTTGAAGCAATCACACCTCGCCTCCACTCCCTACCCCGCCACGGCTAATAGGGGTGAAGGTGGTTCGGTTTGGTTCGGTTTGAGCCAAAATCGCAAACCGAACCACCCCCTAACGGTTTCACATATTTCAAACTGAATCGAACCGCCACAAACTTCAAACCGAACCGATCGATTTGGTTCGGTTCCGCGGTTTAATTATTTAAATATTTCAAAAAAGAAAAACTTTTAAATATAAAAAAAATACTTTCAACATAAACTAAATAATTAAAAGTCAAAAAATTAACTTTAAAATTACAATAATTCAATCAAAATGTAGGCAAACAACAATAATTTTCTTATTAAATTCAATTACTAAATAATATATATATATATATATAAAAATAAAAAAATAAAAATTAAATAGTGGTGGTTCGATTCGATTCGGTTTGGCACCAAAAACCGCAAACCGAACCGAACCGCTCGGTTTATAAAATTTCCAAACCTAAGCCGAACCGTCCTAACCCAAAACCGAACCGAACTGGCCGATTCGGTTCGATTCAATTCGATTTGGCGGTTCGGCGGTTCGGACTTGCACCCCTACCGGCTAATACCGTGACGACCAGGTAACATGGGTCTCCTCAGCCTCAGTATCCACAGACGGGCAACACTGGTCCTCGTCAACAGCGACCTTACCTCGGCAAATGTCAAGGCTGCTGTCAACAAGGTCACACGGTTGTTCAATGCCCCAGCTTTCAGCTTGTTTCGGCCTCATCATCTAGCTCGCCTCACTCCTTGTCTGCGGGCAACAAATGGCAACTACGAGCAAACAAAGCCACAACCTCGGGCAACACAACTCCGAGTTGGCTCCTTGACAGTGGTGCTTCCTACTATGTCACTACTGACCTCGGCAATCTCTCTCCCCACACTCCGTACTCGGGCCCTGACGACATGGTTATTGGTGATGGCACTGGGTTACACATTGTCAATACTGATTCTACCTCTCTCAACACACCCTCTCACACCTTTATATTGCATAATGTTTTATTTGTACATAGCATGCAAATAAACCTCATTTATATCTCTTAATTCTGCACATCTAACAATACATCTATTGAATTCTTACCCACTTCTTTTCGTGTGAAGGATCTACAGACAGGGACCTCGCTGTTGGAAGGACAATCTAAGGATGGTGTGTATGAATGGACGAGCTCAATCCTACCGTGTCACTCTACTGCCTTTGTGAGTTCAAGAGAGTCTGCTCCTGACTGGCATCATCGACTTCGTCATCCCTCTTCCCAACTCCAAAGTCATATCGAGTCTAGTTTTGCTCTCGAGCATTCTCGAGCTAAGTCATCTTTTTATAATGCGTGTTTAAGCAATAAAAGTCACAAACTTCCTTTTGCTTTATCCACTATTGTGTCCACTCACCCCCTTCAAATTATTTATTCTGATGTATGGACCTCGCCTATTCACTCATTTGATGACCTTAAATACTATGTGATCTTCGTCGATCACTACACGCATTACATCTGGCTCTACCATTTCAAAAGGAAATCTGATGTTGAATCCATCTTTCTTTACTTCTACACCCTGGTCGAAAACCACTTCAAACACAAGATAGTTATCCTTTACTCTGACAATGGTGGCAAATATACTTGTCTCGCCAAATTCACCGGCCTAGCCACATACCTCGTCATTAATGGCATCTCGCAACTCACCTCGCCCCCCAACACACCCGAGCACAATGATTTCTCTAAACATCGACATCGACACATTGGTGAAACAAGTCTATATATACTGTCCAAAGCCTCCCTTCCCATCACCTTTTAGTCGTATGCCTTCCTTACAGCCACCTATCTCATAAATTGACATCCCGCTCCCACACTCCAGATGCTCTCTCCCTACCACAAACTCTTTGGGTCTGCCCCCAACTACTTAAAACTCCGAGCATTTAGATGTCTCTGATATCCCTGGCTGCGATCATACACCACTCACAAGCTCGATCCTCGCTCGACTCCCTATGTCTTCCTCGGGTACTCCCTCACCTAGAGTGTATATATCTGTTATGACCCGACCAGCACAAAGCTCTTCGTCTCCCACTATGTTCGGTTTGTCGAGTTTGAGTTTCCTATGACACAGGTCGAGCTGGGTCTTCCTCGACCTGACGAGTCAACCCGCACTACCCGGTTACCACCTCATGATATTCTCGCGGCTTCATATACACCATCAGCAGATAGTCCTCTCAGCGACCTGACTGATGCTCCTCCCATGACCTCGCCTCAACCAACCTCGGTGCCCGACACAGCTAATTCTGACATGGCTGAGTCCTCGCAGGTCGTCCCACTTAACACCGACCTTCCTCATCAGCCTATCCCAGGTCGCTGCTCGCACCTCACCTATTATTACCCGCTCCTAAAACAACATCCCCAAACCCATAAAAAAAACTCTGCCTCTCAGTCCAACTAACCACCGACCTTAAACCAACATTTGTAACTCAAGCCCTCAAAGACAGCATGTGGCAACAGGCCATGTCTGAGGAATATGATGCCTTCCTCAAAAATGGTACTTGGGAACTGGTACCTCCCACTGGGGTCCCTAATATTATTGGCTGCAAATAGATTTTTCGGATTAAATGATTTGTTGATTACAAAATTGACAGGTACAAAGCTCGCTTAGTTGCCAAAGGATTCCATCAACGACCAGGAGTTGACTACCATGAGACCTTCAGTCCGGTGGTCAAACCCACCACGGTTCGCCTCATGTTCTCCCTTGCGATTAGCCGAGGATGCAATCTTCGTCAACTCGATGTCAACAATACCTTCTTGCAGAGAACCGTCACCGAGGAAGTCTTCATGACTCAACCTCAGGGCGTCGTCGACACTGGTCCACAATATGTGTGTCGACTTCGAAAGGCTATCTATAGTTTCAAGCAGGCACTTCGAGCATAGTACAATGAACTTCGCCAGTTCCTCCTCACTGCTCGTTTCACAAACTCAGTGGCTGATACCTTCTTATTCATCTTCAACGAGGTCGACATCACCCTTTTATTGCTCGTCTATATTGATGGCATCATCATCACTAGCAATAATACCAAGGCAGTGCAGGACTTCATTACTGTCCTCGTTGCTCGGTTTTCACTCAAAGACCTCGGTGACCTTCATTACTTCCTCGGTGTGGAAGTGGTTCCTTGGTTTACTGGGCTTCTCATCTCCCAACGAGGATACATAGCCGTCCTCCTTGCTCGCACTGGTATGTCTGATGCTTGCCCAATAGTAACACCCCTAGCGACCTTACCAGTTCTCACACTTCAATCAGGCACGGCCCTGACTGACCCACCGAGTTCCAAGCGGTGGTCGGGAGTCTTCAGTATCTCTCTCTCACCCGCCCAGACATTGCCTATATCGTCAACAAGCTCTCTCAGTTTATGCATAGGCCCATCTCGGATCACTGGCTTGCCACTAAGCACCTGCTTCGCTATCTCAGTGGCACTATTGATCATGGCATCTTTCTTAATCGCCAGTCGCCTCTCCACCTTCCTGCGTTCACCGATGCCGACTAGGCAGGTAACAAAAATGATTTTACCTCCACGAGTGCTTACATAGTGTATCTTGGTCGAAACCCCATCTCCTGGAGCTTGAAAAAGCAGCGTACATTTACTCGCTCCTCGACTGAAGCCGAGTACCGAGCTGTTACTGCAACAGCTGCCGAAGTCTGTTGGGTCACCTTTCTTCTCGGTGAGCTCAGCGTCACCTCCTCGCGCCAACCAGTCATCTATTGTGATAATGTCGGCGCTACGAATCTCTACTTCAACTCGGTGTTTTATTCTCCCATGAAACATGGTGCTCTCGACTATCTTTTTATCTGTCAACAAGTCCATGACGGTATCTTACGGGTATCTCATATCTCCTTGGCAGACCAGCTCGCTGATGCTCTTATCAAGCCCCTTCCTCGCGCACGCTTTCAACATCTCCTACTCAAGATTGGCCTCTCCTCCAGGGGATCCAACTTGCGGTGGCATATAAGAGAATAATATTTTCTCCATATATTTGTATTCAATTGTGATTATATTTGGTATATTCTCCCTATTAGTTAGGTCTCCTAGTTACTATTGTATTGTAACTCTTGTCCTAGTTCTTATTGTATTAGGTTAACTTGTAACCCAAGTATTGTAATCCTATAAATATGTACTCCAATCAATGAAAAGACTATGTCATTATTCACAAATATTATTAATTTCAACATTAACCTAATCTAAACCTACGATGATAGGTTGATATCGCATTATGGAACTTATGTAGCAGTAGCTAAATCGGCACAAAAGGCAATATCTTTTCGAAAGCAAAACATGCCCCAAACTGGTGTGGAAGTGCATCTATTTCGAAAATTGAAAGTAAGAGCATCACCAATGCAAATATTTGAATGTGGAAGAAATTGATTGTTACCTAGAATTTATATCTTTTTTTTCAAAAACCTCTTTAATGAAATTGTGGATGAGGGTCGTAGATATGATGTGTCAATTAGATTTTTTCACATTATTGACGAGACTCTTAATTATTTGACATTCTAGTAAGCATTTTTCTTATTAAATCCAAATGATTCTCTCTTTTCTTTACCATTCTAGTAGTGAGACCCATGATACAAATGATCAAATCTGCAATTGCATTGAAGGGGTCTCTTTTAATTGAATGTAAATGAAGAGATAAAAATTGACACATGTGATTGAAGATATTAATTACTCACAACCACATAGGATCAAATCAATGATTACATTGGTGATGTTCTTAGTATGAAGGTTAATTTCTTTTGAAAGCCGAAAACAGTAGACCAATAGACCATTACATTCTAAAATAGATCATGCTGTGATAAACGTTGCAATGACCAAATGGATGTGCGGACATGATAAGTTTTTCTTTTTGATAATTAAAAGAAAACTCCATTCACGATAGAATCACGTTTGATTTGTTTACAAGGATAAAATTTACAGGAAATTGCTGGCCGGTACACTTTGAAAAGTTTTTATTCTCTCCAGTCCACCTTTTTTTTAAAACCGGAAAAATGCACTTTGAGAATTTTCTTCCTAAAATGCCTTCGTCTCTTTGATGATGAAGATTGACTTTCACAGCCTAGCTCCCCCGCTTGAAAGCTTCATAGCATTTAAATCGGGGAAATATAAATTTACAAAATAAACGTAAAAAAAAAATTAATTTGAATACATATGTATCATTCTAGATTTGCAGAGCTGAGTTCATGTTAGTATTTTGATTTATATTTATTTAGTAAATGGGCATCGGGATGCATAATTTTAGGCATCGGGATACATAATTTGGGCATTGGGATGCCTGAATATTTGAGGGTAAAAAATTTAGGCATCGGAATGCATAATTTTGGGCATCTGATGCCTGTATGTTGTTTTTCTTCTCAACATGCCTTGTTGCAGGGTAAAGCTACAGATTCAATTTTGGGCAAAAGCATCTGATTGGACCCATGATTGGACTCATAATTAACGTCAAACCTCCCAAAGTCTTTATTCGTTGGAAAACACTCCAATTGCTAATATTTAAATGTGAATCAAATCTAGAGTCCAGTCATGCATGAAAGTGAAAGATATACAATATAAAGGAAAATGAGTTGGGTTTTTTTTCTTAGTTGCCTCGCCTTAACGAGCAACGGATAGCTCGCCCTAGCGAGCAACGACAATCTCAATTTTTCAGTTGCCCCCCCTGCTTGCTAAGGCGCCAAGCAGGAAGGCTTGCCCCAGCGAGGTGTGACAGCTCAATTTTTTCATTTTGTTCCCTGCTCGCTAAGGGGTGCACCGACTGGTCTTTGCGATGCCTAATTGTTGCATCGTGATGCCCCAATTGTTGCATCACGATGCCCCAATGTCAAATTAAATCTCGATGTCCAATTTTTGCATACCGATGCCTAAATTAATATGAGAAAGTGGCACTGAAGAGAGGTTGGTGAGAAAAAATAAATAAGAGATCGAGAATCTGGAAGTAGTATGACAATAACTACTATCCATGACATTTGGGATGAAATCCAACCAGCAAAAACTCCAGCAACAAAAGGCATCGCGATGCCTTTTGTTATTCATTGCGATGCTTTGTGTTACTTATCGCGATGCTTTGTGTTACTCATCGCGATGCCTTGGGTTATTGATGTTGCGTGTTTTTCTTTTATTAATGGCATAATCGTCTTTTTGCCCCAAAAGTACTTTTTTTCCAGTTTTAAAAAAAGTACGGTGGACTGGACCGATTATAAATATTCAAAAAGGGATCGGCCTGTAATTCACCCTAAAATTTATTGGGTTCTGTCAATTGGCCCAAGCAAAGCTAAGAAAACATTTATTATCATTATTAGGGTTAAGTGCCCTACTTAGTTTTTGTACTTTTGAACTTTCTAGTATTAGTTTTTAGGCCAAATTACAATTTTCCCCCCAAAGTATACACCAAATCTCAGTTTGCTATCCATATTCCGTTTTGTCCCATTACGGTACCCAATGTTACCATTTGTCCCATATTGACTCCTGGGACGGACGGCCGTTAAAAAAATTAACGGAAGTTGGTCATGTGCATGTCACATGATAAGTAAAATCAGAAAGTTACTATATTGCCCCCAATAGTTGTATTTGGTTAAAAAAAAATTATTATTTCTTAATTAAAAATTTCTTTCTTTCTTTTCAAATTAATAAAAAAAAATTAATTTGAAAAACATTACATTTCAAAATTTAAATTGAAAAATGTAAATAAAAAAAATCAAAATTCCATTTATTCCAAATCAAAATTCCATTTCTTCCAAATCAAAATTTTTGCGGAGCAACACCGTCGGCGTGCCCACCTCCAGCTGCGTCTCCATTAATTCCGGCCAGTTCCTTCATTAAACTAATCCGCAACAGTCCCAGCCCGCGCCCACAGCAGCCCCCATCTCCATCTCCGCCATCTCCGGCCAAAGTAAGCCTCCACTCCGGGCCGGAATTCCATTAAATCCGGTTGCTCCCTCTCTGTTTCGCGCCCCACGCGAATCTGCGATTCCATTTATTCCAAATCAAAATTCCATTTCTTCCAAATCAAAATTTTTGCGGAGCAACACCGTCGGCGTGCCCACCTCCAGCTGCGTCTCCATTAATTCCGGCCAGCTCCTTCATTAAACTAATCCGCAACAGCCCCAGCCCGCGCCCACAGCAGCCCCCATCTCCATCTCCGCCATCTCCGGCCAAAGTAAGCCTCCACTCCGGGCCGGAATTCCATTAAATCCGGTTGCTCCCTCTGTTTCGCGCCCACGCGAATCTGCGATAGCCGACCTTCTAAACTCCGGTCACCATCTTCAGATCCGGCAATCTCAGTGCCCGCGCGCCCTCAGCCTCAAATTGCCCAAGGTTGCAGCAAGATTTCATACAGGGTTTGAAATTGAGGTATTTTCTTTGTCTGTGATGAGAGAGAGTTGGTGGGTGTTGAGTGGTGGTAGAGAAGGGGCGGAGAGAGATTCGGTGAAGAGGAAGGAGAGAGATAGAGGAAATCTGGAATGGGCATGATTAATGGTGAGAAAAAGGTAAGGAAGGAGAGAGAGGGAGGGAGTAAATCTGGGTATGATTAATGTATATTAAAAGTGGGTTTAAAAAAGATGCACCACAAGTGTTTGACAAAATGCATGAATGAACATTTTTTTTTAATTTGTTTTAAATTTTTTAAAAACAATTATAACTTAAAACTATCTTAAATATCAAATGGGTACCAATTTTTATTTTAATTTTTTTAAGAAAATTTATAATTGAAAAATGTCTTAAATATTAGTGGTTATCAATTTTTATTTTCTTTTGTTTTAATTCTCTTGAAAAATTTATAATTCAAAATATCTTAAATGTCAAATGATTAACTAAACGATAAAATAATATCCAACCTACAAATGCTAATAATTAATTAATGACGTATTTTTCTATTAAACACTTAGTTTAAATACTAATAATATATATTTATTGATTTAGAGTTTAGTTTTAATTTTATTACTAAAATTGCATTAACCAATTTAAGAAAACTGCACTAAATCCCATTTTGCCCCCGGGATTAAAATGACCAAAGTAACCCTCACATGTCATGCACATGTTAACTTCCGTTAATTTTTTTAACGTCCGTCCGTCCTAGGGGTGAAACTGGGACAAATGGCAACATTGGATACTGAAATGGGACAAAATGGAATATGGGTGGCAAACTGAGATTTGGTGTATACTTTGGGGGGAAAATTGTAATTTGGCCCAAGCAAAGCTAAGAAAACATTTATTATCATTATTAGGGTTAAGTGCCCTACTTAGTTTTTGTACTTTTGAACTTTCTAGTATTAGTTTTTATACAACAAAAATGCACGTCAGTGACCAAAATGGTCCCTGTGGTGGATGTCATTAGAGTCTGGTTCTGAGATTAGAGGAATCAAGTTATACGAATTGAAAGTGGGTATTAATTAAACATCTTTTTTTTTCTTTAAAACTTTTTAGTGTAGTAATTTTAATAAAACAATATTAATACCTCTCGTTCTAACCAAAACTCTCTTGTACTTTTAGTCGCCTTCGATTTTGGTAGTGCCAAAAGCCATTGTCTTGATAATTAGGCCCTTTTCTTTTGTCCTCTTCGTTAAAGGACCCAATTTATTGGATATATATTTTTTGTACTAGTAACTAGGGAGATAAAAAAGAGACCACTTTTGTTAATGGGTTAGACAATTTGAGGAATTTTTTTTATTTTAAGACAAATTATGGAAGATTTTTTTTTGAAATTGTAATTGGTTGATGGTTGTTAGACTCAATAAAAAATTATGAATCCCATCATTGAAGTTTCAAAATTTCTAATGTGTATTTGTTTGTGCGAGCACTTATTTTTAGATTTTCTTAAAAAAAAAATTCTTTCATCGTCAAGCTTTGGAGCATAAAGTTAGAGATGTTAAAAGGGTCACGGCCCGTAGGACTGACCCATTTAAACTTGAAAAAAAATGGTTATGGTTCATTTTTTGACCCATTTAAAATCAGGACTTTTTTGGCTTCGACCGTTTAACCCGGAGCCCGTTAGGTTTCAGGGCTAGTCCGCCGACCCGTGTAATATTAATTAGGTCATAAAAAGTTAGGATATACAAAAAATAATCACCATAAGAATTAAACCCACAACCTTCTAATCTAAGTCAAACACACTTATCATTTGCACTTCATGTTTTCTTTGTGTTCATGTAAATAAATACTAAAATATAAACAAAACTCTTAGAGGGGACTACTAAGTAAAGCTCTTTCAATATTTATTTTGAAGTAAAATATGTTGAAATTTAAATACATTGATAAAAAAAAAAATTTATATTGCTTATGAAAAACATAATAACCTATCTAAATTATGAGTTGTAAATAACAATCACTGCCACTTTTTTGGATATTTATAAAGATAAAATTAACATCCATAATTTTTTTTATGTTTTTAGTTGTGACCTGATAGTGGCCCGTTTAGCTCGAAGCCTACTAGGGTTAGGATTAGGTCCGCAATAATAGTGGACCAAAAAATTGGACCGTTTAGCCCGCAGCCCGTTAGGGTCATAGCCCGCTAAGACTAGCGCGAAACCGTTAGGGCCAGTCCGTTTAACATCTCTACATAAAATATGTATAAAAAAAGATGTTCAATAAGACCCCCACCCCTTTATTTTTTACAACCTAACCCCTTTTAGTGTTGTTGTTGTTATTTTTATTATAATTATTATCTATGAAATACTATCACCATTACCATCATTCAAAAGAAAAATAAGTTTTCATTCAAATGGAAGCTCTTACCCTTAGGGGTGTGCACGGGCCCTAAGCCCGCGAGCATTGGCAATGCCCAGCATAGGCCCATCAGGCAGCGGGCTTCATTTTTTAAAGCCCAGTACAGCAGTGAGCCCGCGGGCATTAGTGGACGGGCTTTGTGCGGGCTTTGGACGGGCTTTAGGCGGGCACGGGCTTGATGGGCTTACGATAAACTAGTCCAAATTTAGTCCATAAAAAAAAAAAAAAATCTTGGTTAAAATACCTTAGAAGGACTAGAAGAAGACAACAACAGAATGCCAATACCTCATCTTACTTTAAAGATGGGAATAAGAAGAGTTCACTGGTTGGTAAGGAGAAAAAGGGAATGATTGTAAGAGATACAAGACCAAAGAATCGTTGTGCTAACAGTTCAGATGATGTGTCTGAAGAGGATTGTGTGAAGGAAAAAGGAATTGCGGTTGAAAAAACAGTGGATATATGTTTGCATTACCATGATGCAGTTCCGAAGGATGGTGAGAAGGACGAAGGGAATCGAACTGCCAAGATTTAGTCCATATAAAAATTGATTTCTTAACAGATTGAAATTCCATACTTTTTTAGATAAATATTAATATATATATATATATATATATAAAACGATTTAATTAATAGACGGGCCGGGCCGGGCTCAACGGGCCGGACGAGTTGGAGAGCCCAGTCCCTGCCCGAGCCCGCGGGCTTTCACTCATCCAAAGCCCAACACTATGTATTAGCCCATGGGCACGGGCTTTGGGGGCCGGGCTATGGCGGGCTTGGCGGGCTTGACGGGCTGATGGGCTGGGCTGCTCACCCCTACTTACCCTAGCGACACCGGTAAAAACGTTAAGTTTTGAACATTTTGGGATTAAAAGATTAACTTTGTTACTTTTTAAATTGAAGAATTATTTTTTAAACTTTTTAAATATAATCATATGAAAAAAAAAAATCGCAAAAACTTTTTTGGTATTTTTCTATACAGCCCCAACCTCGACCATTAAAGTATAACAAGATAGGCCCTCCTCACAAGATTTCTTGATTATATTGGTATACATTTATACATTATGAATTTATGATCATGAACTTCATGAGCTTCTTGCAATATAATTATCATCCAAAAGGAACCAATTTTTTGAGAATAGCTAAACCAGTCGATCCCAAGTTAGTTTGAGTGCTCATTTGAAGTAAAGTTTTAATTAAAATCATCAAGATATCCATAAAATGTTCTCTTTACGTTTGCATTTATTATTTTGAGGATCAATATAATTTTTTTAGTTGTCAAGATCAATATAATTTTCATGAATACCCTTAAAAGTTTAAATAATTTACTGATTTTTACAGCGATAATATTATACTAAATTTGCAAGATTTTAAACAAGTTGACATGGCCGAGTTGGTCTAAGGCGCAGGATTAAGGTTCCTGTCCGAAAGGGCGTGGGTTCAAATCCCACTGTCAACAATTTTATGAATTTTTTTTTCTTTTTATAACTTCAGTAATAAATTGTTTTTCTTACCTTTTAGCATAAAATGGATTTTTTTTTTCTTCAAAATTTACGACTCAAAAATCAAACGCTAAAAATTAAAGCTAAAGACGCTAGCTAGGTGGGATGGATTTCGGTCTTACAAAGCACAGTTGGAAAATATTGTAAGTATTCACACTGTTGGCTGTTTTCTTCTTCATAGTTTAAGACTGAAGAAATCAAACTCGGAAGGCTAAGGCGTTAAGGTGGAATGAATTTCTGTCTATGAATTTTCTTACTGACAAATCAGAGTTAGAGAACATTAATTCACTAATAAGAGTTGGAGAATATTCACTGACGATCGATCATTCATGTCAACAAGCTGTCTTTTTATTTTTTAATTTATTTTCCTTCAAAGTTTACAACTCAAGAAATCAAACTGGTAATAAGGCTAATTAGGATGGCTTAGGGGTTAAATGGAGTAACTCCTTTAATGATGCCTTTATGGCTAAATTGGGGTGGCAAATTGTGATAGAACAAGGGCGCAAGCTATGGGTGGATGTTTTGAAGCATAAGACCGTGTACAATGGAGTATCTCATGGGGATCAAAGCTTCCAATGGGGTATCATATGAGTATCTAATGGTTCGCTTGGTAGCTTGGCCGGGATTGGGGGAGCTTATTTTGCTCCCATCGCTTAGCACAATTCAAAAAAAAAAAAAAACCAACAAAAATGACATAGTTTAGGTAAAAAAAGCCCTAAAACTGTGCCGTTTTTGCTTCCTTTTTTACGAAGAATTTTTTTTTTCACTGCCATGCACTGTAGCACTGACACGTTACTGTAGCTTTGGTTTTTCTTGTTGTTTTTGGCCATTTTCGACCACAAAAAATCATCTTTCTTTCTTTTTTTTTTTGTATTAAAGTACACATTTTTATCTATAAATAGAGACTTTGTTTATTTCATTTGGACACAAGATCAATTTTTTATGAATTTAATATATAAAGATATAAAGATATTAAACTAATAGAGGTAAAGATAATGGGGTATGTAAATTTGTTGGAGTTTGTGCATTGTTGAAAGGATATTTTTGTTGAATAGCTTAAATGGGTAGCTTAATGGTATTTTTGTAATAAAATAATCAAAAAGGGAGATAAGCTCCCCATTTTTTGCTACTCCGTTGTTCCTGCTCTAAGTGTTTAAAGGGTCTGTCTATCATCGATGTTGGTAATCAAGGTCAGGGGCGGATCCAGGATTTTAGCACCACGTAGGCTTGGTATTTAAGAAATATTGTAAACAGTAATAACCGTATAAAATAACTTCATTTATTGAAAAAAGAAGTTACATATAGTTGGTGGCTTAATGAGCCTTACCCATTAAACACCAAAAAAACTACATTTTGAAATATTATAAAGATAACGATTAAAAAGTTAAATTAAATGTCAACATTTTGGGACTAAAATGTGTACAAAAAATAAAAATCTAAAAATAGTTGCTACAAATTTAGCATGTAAATATATCACATTTTTTCATATAATCAAATTATCAAAGCCTAGAAACTACAAGAGTTAAACTACAAGAGTTTAAAAGTATGCCGAGTGAAGGAGAAATCGGAAATGCAAATGTTTGTTGTCTTTTTTGGTAATTTGGTGGGAGATCAGACAAGGCACCGATGGTGAGAGGAATTTTGGATGAGTACTGCAGAATTTTTTGGAGACTTAATAATAGATAGAGAGAGAGTGGGTGGAGAGTGGAGTGAGTGAGGGAGTTGATGTATAGTTTGTGTTACATAAATAAATAAATAAATAAATAAATACTACTACTACTACTACTACTACTACTACTACTACATATTTTTGGCAAATTTTGAGGTGGGCTTGAGCCCCCCTCAAACAAGCCTAGATCTGCCCCTGAAAGGTGATGGATCATTTATCTGGCTTAGTATTCAGAAAGGCCTGAGTATTCTTAAACAGGGACTAATATCAAGCTAAAAAGGTAGCGGATTATTTGTCCAATGGTAACAACTGGAGATGGTCCGCCCTTGAGAATTGTTTGCCGACCAGTGTTTGTCTTCTCCTTCGCGCCTTCTTTATCGACAAGTATGAGCGATTGAGGATGACATAGTATAGGGGATACCTCGACAAGTAATTTTAGTGTGAAATCAGCCTATGAGGTGGATAATTGTGTTATCATCTGAAATCGGTGCCGACTTTTCTATAGCGATTTTTCCCCCTAGGGTTTCCCTTGCGCTTCTGCGCTAGGGTTTTGTCTTCATGGCAGCTGCAACACCCCCCCCCCGTCACTGACCCTCATTCTCCTATGTGCGCAAATCTTTTGCTTCTGTTGTGGATTCCTCTCCCTCTCTTTGCGAATCTCTTCTTCCTCCATCCACATTCAAAGGTGAACCGGCAATTAAACTTTTCGATGACATTATCGGAGCACTTTTTCAACCATTCCAATTTGCTCTCATAGGAAAGTTCTCCCATGGCAGACCATCAATGAATACAATGAAGAAACACTTCCACACGCTCGGTCTAAAAGCGAGCGGATTTTTCCATTGGGCACCTTGACAAGAAGCACCTTCTTATACAAGTTAACCACGAAGTGGATTACCAACTGCTATGAATGAAAGATCAATGGTTCCTTGGGAGCTATCCTATGCGTGTTTTTAAGTGGACATCGGATTTTAGGCCTAATGTAGAGAGTCCAATTGTTCCAGTATGGTTTTCTCTCCCTAGGCTTCCCATATATTTGTTTCATAAGCACACTCTCTTTTCAATTGCAAATTTGCTAGGAAAGCCAATTATGATTGATAAACCAACCGCTACTTTGTCACGTCCAAGTGTTGCTAGGGTATGCATTGAAATTGATCTTACAAAGCCCCTCCCAAGTCGAGTGTGGATAGATTATGGAACTAAGTATTTTGATTTTTGACAATCTATTCAAGCTGAACGCTTACCCTTGTATTGTAACCACTGCTTTTGCCAAGGCCATGCAGAGGACTCTTTCAAATTCAAACAAAGCACCAACACACAGGATATGAATGGTAACGTAAACTCTAATGCAACCAAGAACCCTAATGTTGTGGCAACGACGCATGGAAAAGAGCACAGTGCCGCTGGGACGGCTAAAGAAAAACCAAATGACACAAACCTTATTACATGGGTGCCCAAAGCCAAACATTACACTAAACAACCTGCAATCATGTCTGGCATACCATCCGCGGAGTTTCTTCAAGTTGATCAAGCTATTGAAAGCCCTACCAAAAGCAAGGAAAATCAATCCACTGCTAACCCAAGTGTTTCAAATGGAGGTCTAGAGCAACCTCAAACTTTATAGCAAGTGCATCAATTGTTTGAGGCTAATTCTCCTAAAGACCAACTGACCAAAGTGTTGGAGAATCATTTGTCTGCGGATAGTCCGCATGTGGTCCTGGACACTTGTTACCCAGTTGAACCTATTGCATGCCCGTAATGATTTGAACAAAGCTCAAGGCTATTTTGAGATTGGTCTAGGTAGTAACCAGGGTTCTGGGCTATGTGTTGCTCCCATGATCGAGGCAGTGCAATGCCAAAATATTACAGAGGACATTGAAGAGGGAAATACAATTGATACCTCCATGCCTATTCACATGGATAGCACTTCATTTAGATATGTCCCCCAATAAATTTACAGTTCTGGAAGCATTCGAAGATGAAGAGGAAGAGTTTGAAGCTTGCATCAATTTCAATATGTCTGACTTCGATAACTTTTTTCATATAAATTAGCGTAAAATATATTTTCTTTGTTCGGATAAGTTTTATGTGTCCCTTGTTGTAGCCTAAAGACACTCAAAGTGGTGATGTGTTAAGCCCCCACTTTTATTCTTTTCTTCATTAATACATTAAGAGTGTATTCTCCTTCTTTAAAAAAACAAAAGAAAAAGAAAAAAGAGGTGGATAATTGTGTTCATTGGAGGCTTCATCTGCCTCAACGGTATATCTTATTGATTTGGAGACTTCGTCACGATCAGCTTCTTACAAAAAAAGCTCGAACGGAGCGTCATTTAACCAAAGACCCTTCGTGTAGCAGGTATTTGGCGAGCGTGGAAGATAGCATTCATGCGATGCGGGATTGTCCTCTGGCGGTGGCGGTGGCGGTGGCGGTGGGGCAGCAAGTTTTATACCACCAGCTATCACTCTCCAGTTTCACACCTTGGAGTTGGTTCCTTGGATTGACTGGAATTTACAGATAAAGTTGGCAGATGACTGCTCACGGGTTCCTTGATCTATTAAGTTTGGGGTTGTGATCTTTTTTGGCTTTGGAAATGGCGAAATGAGAGGACGTTCAACGTGGACTTCACAGATATTAGGGATCCCGCTGGTATTGTTGAGAGTCCGTGCACAGATTGTTGCGTGCTTGGAAAATATAGGGGATGTGGTTCTTCTGAGACGAGATGTTAGAACAATGGCAGGCTCGATATCCTTCGGATCCCTGGGTGAAAGTTAATACAGATTGCTGCGCAAAAGGGTCTCCTACAGTCCTACTGGTCCAGCCGGAGCAGGCGGTGTTATCCGAGACTGGAAAGGCGAGTGCATGGGTGGTGATGCTTTGACAGCGGTGCCGAGGGCTGTAGCTTACGGCTTGGAGCTTGCTCAAGGTGGTTTCGGAGTGTGTAGGCCTTTGTTGGCTGCCCTCGCACCCAAAGAATAAAGAAAAAAAGAAAAGAAAAAGGAGACTCAAAACGGTACAACAACCACATAATATTATTGAGTCCGAGAATATTTTCACTGCCGTTGAATATGATCGAACCAATGTCCGCATTTTCTTTGGTAAATACTAGATATGGTCAAATTGATACGATATTCATCTTCATCGAGTTTTTCACAACGTTGAATTGTACAACTATCGATAAATTTGGAGATTTTGGATTATGGCCGTATTAAACGCGTGTAAACGTATATATAATGTGACTTGTCACCAACATTCCGTCTACCTCCCTCCTGCTTTCAAGCCTCAAAGCCTGACCCTCCATAGACTTGATATAATTACAGAGAGGCCAACCACAAAGAGACTCATATCTCTCTCCTTCTCTTTCTCCATATCTCTCTCTCTCTCTCTCTCTCTCTCTCAAACACCCATTTTAGAGAGAGAAACCCAAAGGCGATTAGGAGAGAGCCCCAAAAAAAAAAAAAACAAAATCTAAAACAGAGTGTTGATGAAAGTTTACTCAAAAAAAATTCTGATTCTTTTCTTGTGCATGTTATTAAATTGAAACAAATAATCCCCTTTTTCCCTTTACACCCCCCAATCTTCTCTCTATCTCTCTCATTTGATTATTTGGATTTGATCATTTGATTTTAATTTGGTGGGAGAGAGATAGAGAGATGAAGAACGACGATCAAGCAAGGTTCTTGTTTGGGATTTCGATTTCGGATAGACCCAAGTGGCAACAATTCCTCATTTGCTCTTCTGGATTCTTCTTTGGTTACCTTGTTAATGGCATTTGCGAGGTCTGCTACTTCACCCCAACACACACACACACACCCACCTTCTTTCTATGTTCATTCTTGTATATGTATGTGTGCATGCTTTATATATATACATATGAAATGGGTTGTTATTAATTTTGAATTTGATTTTCTTCTTTGATTGGTCAATTGAAGCCATGCTTGATTTCTTAGAAACTAGCAATGAATAGTTAAAGGGAAATTTTGCTTTTAGTTTGTAATGTATTGGTTCTTTTGTTTCTTTTTCTTTTTTGTCCATGAAATAAATTGTAGGGGTAGCATGACATCGCCGTTATGTAGTTGTCTGCTCGTGGGGGAATGAACACAAATGGTGGTTCATGTCGGATCACAACGGTAGGGGATAAGACCTGCCTTACCCCATGCTCTTTGTAGCCTATCCTTTGGCAATCTATAGGTAGTAATTATATTTGGATTACTGTATTCTGGAATTCATATAGAGTAATTTTTAATGAAGATGATTAGTTGATGCTTGGTTAGGGGTAAAGGGCTCTGAACGAGCCATTAAGGTTACCTTTCCAAGTCAATCATGATCCATTGTGGTGTGCCAGTCATGTGTTTTGCTATTGGTTTGAATGGTCATTAATCTCATGTGATGAAGAACATTGTCAATTCAAAATTTGAAGCTGTAAGGATTTTTAACTAGAAAGTTTGATGTTTGTTATTGTAGGAGTATGTGTATAACCGTCTTCAATTCAGGTTTGTGATCGGCTATTCCTTTTTAATTTCGATTCACCATTTTTTTAAAAAAAATTCTTAAATCTTGATTTTGCAGTTGATTATGATAATTGTTCTTGAATTTTCAGCTATGGATGGTATTTCACATTCGTACAAGGCTTTGTTTACTTGATACTCATATACCTCCAGGGTTTCACCACCAAGCAAATGGTGAACCCTTGGAAAACATACGTGAAGCTCTCTGCTGTTCTTATGGGTTCTCATGGATTGACCAAAGGGTCCTTGGCTTTTCTCAATTATCCCGCTCAGCTCATGTTCAAATCCACCAAGGTATACTTACCTGTAATTACATATATTCTCTGTACAATTTTGTTTTTGATTTTAAAGGGAATTTTTCGTCGTTAATTATGAGCTTATTTGGTTTTGAGAGGACAGGTTTTGCCAGTTATGATAATGGGTGCCTTCATTCCTGGCTTGAGAAGAAAGTACCCGGCTCATGAATATCTCTCTGCCGTTCTTCTCGTTGTTGGCCTGATCCTTTTCACCTTGGCAGATGCCAATACTTCTCCAAATTTCAGTGTTATCGGTGTTGTGATGGTTTCGGGTGCTCTAATCATGGATTCCTTTTTGGGTAATCTGCAAGAAGCAATCTTTACCATGAACCCTGATACGACACAGGTGATCCCTTTTCCAAGCTAATTCAACTTACATGATCTCAGACTACTTGGACAGGCCTCTATATCTTTTTTTTTTTTTTTTTTTTTTCTTCACATTTACTAATTGTCATAATTGTATTGTATACATGTTACCAGATGGAGATGCTGTTCTGCTCTACCGTGGTTGGGTTGCCTTTCCTAATTCCACCAATGATTGTAACAGGAGAATTGTTCCAAGCATGGAGTTCATGTTCACAAGTAAAGAGTCAATAATCTCTCTCTCTCTCTCTCTCTACTCAATCTTCCAGATTCCTATTATTGTCTTCTTAAGAAATTTAGAAGAATTATCAAGATTCAAGGAATTTGTGTAGTAGTGTACTTTAAGTTGGCTAGTTAGTGGTGCTAGTAATGCTTAATGTGGCCACTACGATCACGTCTTGGAATGGGCTAGGAGAAGTCAATGAATTTGGGGTTGACTTCTTTTTTTATCACAGGATTGTTTGGTTAGTAGTCTTGACATTGGAATATAGTATATGCTAAAGTAGTAAACTAATGAAAATAAAAAAAGAGGATTGTTTAGCAGAACTTCAGGGGTCTCCATGTGCCCAACCCCCCAACACAAAAGGAATAAAACTTAGAAATAAGGTTCAAACAGTTCCTCCATTTTTTTTCTTTTTTTTTTTGGAGAAAGGTACAAATGTTTGTTCTTTTGATATGAGATATTAATGCCAAAAAGTAACTCTGCTATCTAAAATTCCATATTTATTGTTCGAAATATAGAAAGTTATGGAAGGGACTGTCCCGATGAATATTATCACAAATATGCTCATGTATTATAAAGTAATTTTAGAATTAATGGTTAATCTATAATTGTTCATTGTTGTAATCCAACTGACTATGCTATTTATGTTGCAGTATCCATACGTGTATGGGGTGTTGGTGTTCGAAGCCATGGCTACATTCATTGGTCAGGTCTCGGTTTTATCACTCATTGCTCTCTTCGGGGCTGCCACCACTGCCATGGTAATTACTGTATCCCTCTCGGCTCGGCTCGGCTCGGCTCGGCTCTCTCGATAAATAATTTAAGAATCAGGCAAACAAATCGAATAATATATAGAATTCTTAACAGTTGAAAATTTCTTGAATGTATTGTCCTGCAGATAACCACTGCAAGGAAGGCTGTAACTTTACTGCTGTCATACTTGATATTCACAAAGCCACTAACTGAGCAACACGGGTCAGGTCTTATACTGATTTCAATGGGAATCATCTTGAAGATGTTACCCGAAAACAAAGTTCCCACGCCGATCCCAATAGCAAAAGCCATTGCCCAGCAGAAACTATTTAACCTCAAGGATGAAAAGAAAGGGTTGGAAAAGAAAGAAGATGAAGAATCCGAAGTGAAAAGGCCATTAGTCTAGAGTTGATCCATCCATTTTGGCTTCTTTTTTGGTTCACTCACTGCCAAGTGCAAGGAAAAGAAGAGGGAGAGTAGTTTAGGTATAGTGATTTGATGAACTGATCTTGATTGTTATACTTAAAAAATATTTTATCATCTTACTAAATTCTGTTATGCGGTTGGTACCAAAAGGTCTAGGAATAGGAGATTTGATTGGCTGCGAGAAAACCCGAGTTGCTAGGTCAAGTCTTGGTCAACTCATTGCTTGGGTGGGTGCTTGTAGGAGGTCGTGGTTGCAGATTTGATTCTTATGTCGAGTAGTGGTTCCAACAACCGGTACAAAATGTAATTTGAGAAGTACATGTAAGGTTGATTATTGAGTTGTGTCTGACCGGCAGGCAGGCAGGCATGTCATATAAGGTCCGTTTTTTTAAACTTGATTAGTGAGTATTAATTTCATTGTTGTGCCACTTTGCGTTTGTGTAAAGTAAGAAGAGAAACATAGAGGCTCTAGTTTGTGTAAGCTTAAAGAATCATGTTTGAAGAATTAAGTTCAATCAATTGGTGCCATTGTCCGACTTCATTTAGCAATTTCCCTAAAATATAAAATAAAAATACAAAACTAGTAGTAACTGAGATGAGAGGTAAAAATAAAACACAAGACAACAAAATTCGATTTACACTGTCCATTTCTTTTCAATAATACAAAACATAAATTACTTATGTATAAATCATATTCAAGGAGAAAAAAAGTATGACTAGAGGCACCCCTGCGATATTTCTTAAGAAAATCTTACATTGACAAAAATTATCCATGGGACTCCTGGCATAAATAAAGTGCTCATCATTTTTTCACCCTACTGCAACCAACTCAACCTCGGCATCCGTTTCTCCATCAATCATCCCAGCCTCGGGTTCTGCATCCGTATCGTCGATTTGCCCTGCCTCCTGACCACCATCTGTATCGGAGCCTTGCTTCTGTTGTTCATCTGGAGTTGGAGTTCCACCCAGGGAAACATTGCCCGTCGTCATTACAGCATCAGTGTCCATCGGAGCTGCTGAGGCTTCAAGATCAGCTCTACTCACTTCAGCATCGATCTCACTTGCAGGTGTTCCCATCTTGCCAAAACAGAGAGAGGGAAAGTAATGTCAGCTCTGTGTGTGTGTGTGTGTGTGTGTGAGAGAGAGAGAGAGAGAGAGAGAGAGAGAGAGGCTTTCCCAGTTGTACCTGATTTTCTTCTGCCTGATTTCCAGTAGCTTTTGTTTCTTCCTTTTTAGCACGCTTAGAACTACCACTGGGTTTAGCTTGATATTTGGATCGCACATCAGGTGGCAAAAGTTCCGTGGGCACAACCCCTTCAATGCCATATTCCGTGAACTGCAAGATAGTTGGATCAGATTGACTCCACTTCAATGATGTTTGTCCTCACGGTGTTCAATATTTTAGTTATAGAATAAGTCTTACTCTAGAAAATCCATCCAAGTCCTGTCGGGCTGAAAACCGAAGACCTTTCCAACAATAAACCTGCACCAATAGTGAACACATGAGCTTGGATGGATTAGAGAATGCATAACATTTTAAGCAATGCACTTTATAATACTACCTCCTTCCGAAATTGAGTGTCCCTTTGTGAAAAACTTTTGTCCTAAAATGAGTATCCTTTTTTTATGAAGTTACTAAATTCAACTTTGCCATCCATCAATGTCCCAATATTCATTTGCAATACTATAGTGTACTTTAGTGTAGAACACTAGAGTAAGGGCATTCATGTATATGTACCACTAAAATGGTCTAAAGTCAACTTCCTTAATTTTTCCAATAAACTAAAAAGGGATACTCAATTTGGAATGGAGAGAGTAACAACAAGGGCAACACAGAGAATACTAGTAATATTGCTTCACAATTTGTCTTTAGAATCATGTTGGGACTTGGGATCTAACAGTGGTTTACACTAGTAACCTTCTCTACCATCTGAGTATAGGAAAATTAGCCAGTCATAAAAGAAAAGGATAGAGTAAAATATAATTTGTCGACATGCAATACACCATCAATAAGCATGCAATAGCACTGTCAATAAGCAATATGATGATTGGTCACTTAATTACAGAAAACATGCACCCCCCCTGGGGCAGGAAAGGGTAGGGGATTATATTTGACCCTGATCAAATTATCCTCATAGCATTCACTTTAATATGGGTCTTTACCCAATGCTCTTTTGGAGGCCACAGTGAGTGAAGTGTGAGTTTAAACAAATCAGACAACTCAACAAGAGCAAGATTACTTTGATAGAGAAAGAAGTTAACATAGATAAGAAGAATATACAGATGCGAATGAAACATCCACCATACTGAAAAGTAGGAAAAAGAAAACCACAACACAAGGTAGCAAGCGTATCATCTGAATCATTAATAATAATAGTGAAACAAGTCCACTGGAAAATTAAACAGGAAAAGGGAAGACTAACCTTGTTATTTTTGTGGTGATATTCTGCTTCTATTCCAGCAGAAACATCCATCTGCAATTTTAAATTAACCTCCACACTTGATTTTTCAAGCAAATAAAATATTCACTGAACAATTTCCACGGAATAAAAATGTCCAAGAAAAATTTATGCATAATTTGATTTAATAAGTGAATTGTGGAACTCACATCTTCAGCCAAAGGTTTCCAGTAGTCCATGATGGCAGGAGTGCGTACACGTTGAGGATCAGTTAGGGCATTCTGTAGATGTAAAGAATAAAATAAGAACGATTAACTGATTGGCTAATGCTTCAAGTAATGTATCATATAAAAATAAAAAAAGTGACACTTAAA
The DNA here is from genome assembly GCA_016624345.1 of Platycodon grandiflorus. NCBI lineage: Eukaryota > Viridiplantae > Streptophyta > Magnoliopsida > Asterales > Campanulaceae > Platycodon > Platycodon grandiflorus. The sequence goes on along the minus strand of CM028364.1, from coordinate 3,664,598 downwards.
ATGGAGAAATCTCGTAACTCTATTTCCCATGCATACTTGGGGCAAACGTATTTGCAATGGCTAGCTCTACGATGTATGGTATCAATGTCCTGTGAACTTTCTAAAGTCATACAATTTGTAGTATTAATATGTTGTCTACGAAGAACTTGAAGAATTTACATAAGACGCACCGGATTCTGATCTGCCCATTTCCATAACTGAGAAAGTTCTTTATTCCCCAGTCTCCACCGCGGCCTACTGAAAGAGACGAAAGACAACAGACATTTGAGAAGCCAAACCAGATGAACATACACTTATAATATTTTGCAATAAACCGCCCACAAGTTCAGATACAGATAAAAGTACTACAATCATGGATTATAGAATGTTGAATCTGCTAGTCACATCAATAATAAGTTTGTCAAAAAACAAATTAGCAATAATATTAAATGAAAAAAGAATAACAAGATTGGCAGCACTTAAGAAAAGGGGAAAGGACCATGCCTTCGTACAGACACATGTCTGTGCATCATACATGTGATCATATGGATGAAAGAGCTCAGCCTGTATAAGTACAACCGCAGACCTCCTCTTGATTTGGCATGACTATATAAGATGGGCCAATTCATTTGTATGGTAATTGATTATAGATTGGCCAGACACGCATCAATATACAGTCTATCTTGTTTTTTACCTTCCAGTTCCTTTTCCTTTTTACCTTTTCCATTCTAAAGTATCTTGTTGGACCCACCAGGAGTCGCACAGAGGTTCTAGCTAAGGCGAGAAAAGCCAATGGTGGAGAAGACGAATAACTGTGAAGAGGTCATCCAATAGAGCTTATTTGAGTTGTCCTGATACTACAGCATGCATGCCATTCCCTCCCCTTTCTCACCGTCATCAATTCACCAGAAGGCTTCAATTCGCAGTTTCTTATTCTTACGATCCATATCTAAGTAGAAGGGGATAGAAACTTTGCTGCACTTAAGGTGACGGGGAACGGGACGGGATTAGAAAGGGAAAATAGAAATAGAGGGAGAAGAGAGAACCTATCCTCACAAGGGATAGGTAGCACACACACAAACTTATTCTATAAAAACTCAACTCTATTTACATCCTTTATTTATAGTCTACTGCTAACTAGGGTTACCAACTAAGAAAGACTCCTAAATCTAAATCTACCTAGGACACTTGCCATTGGACCCGAGGAACCCGTTGGGTTGCACACAACCCATGGGCTTGGGCTTCCAAAGCCTACCATATTTATTCATGTGGCTAATGTGTGGTGTGTCATAAGATCTTGCCATCTAACAGGTTCTTTTCTGGAAATCTGCAGGATGGTGTTTCGATCTCTCAAAAATTGCTTGACAGATTGATACAGACCTAGTACCCAAAATGTATAATTTTGCTGCCCCCCGCTTCATATGGGCCATGTCGAGAGGAAACTTGAGAAGAAAGGGTGGAATTAGGTACTTTCCACCAGAAAAAGAAGAATGATCACACTTGTTTCTTAATTCCCTCACAGCTACTTTTAGTCGGTAGATTATCAACTTCAATTGAATTTAAGTGTTTGTGTCTCTATTCATTGATATCCTAAGGTCATTACTTCTCAAAAAGCGAACTGATGTTATACACAAAAAGAAGCAGTTCACAATTTGACGGCATAAGTAAGCATCAATAGCAATTTATTTCAAGTAACGACTTATTAATTAAGAATATAATTGGTATGACGGCCTGCGTATGCCATGACAAAGCTTTCACAAACAAACTACAGGTATTCTATAGCATCCTAAATAAGAAATTTCATGCACAGAAAATTTTGCAATGTGAATTATGCAATGTTCTAAAAATCAGGCTAGGCGCCGCCTAGGCGCTAGGCGCCCCCCTAACGCCGCGACTAGGGCCAAATCGGGCAACTAGGCTTTTTCCCAAAAATCGCTGCCTAGGCAGCCTAGGTGCCAACTAGTCGTCTAGGCGGCCTAGGCGCCAACTAGTCGCTCTAGGCGCCTATTTTATTAAAAAAAAAAATTGAAATCATTGTGTTGAGTCACTCTATGACATTGTTTTCCTGTGAGAATGTTGTAATTCTTGTTTAGTTGTTGGAATTTGGTATAATTTGGGGAATAGATAGTGTAGTGTGGGTATGTAGTCAAGGTGTTTGCTAAAACGACAAAGAGAAGAATTGTAGTATCATCAGTGTCAGCTTCAAAAGACTCCGTCAGCTATTGTTGTTTTGTTTTAAAGTTTAAATTTTTAAGTTTGGAACGATACTATTGAATTTGGTCTTAATTTTTAACGATTAATCTTGTAATGTCATCATTACTTTTAGTTTATTTGGTAATATTTAATTATTTACTATTGTTGCAGCAAGCAGGTATTGTATGAATCTATGATGTAAATGTGTAATTACACCTTGATTTCTAGGCTCCGCCTAGGCCCCGATTAGTCCCCTAGGCGCTGGCCTGCTCTGCCGCCTAGCATCCGCCTAGCGATTTTTAGAACACTGGAATTATGTAAACATGCTTGTTTGGACTCTGGAACATGGCTCAGGCACCAGATATATCCAAGTTTATTCTGTTCTGAGGTCAACCATCAAATATCCACATGAAACTGCACATCAGGGTCTCAGTATTGCACAACTACATGCATGACAATGGAGTATTGTAATTAAATTCATAAATAAAAAAGAAATCAGAAGATCAGTTTTCAACTCGATCATTGTCCCCAACTCCTAGTGAAAGTTATGCAGCAAAGACAACACATCATACATCAAGTAGGTCTTCAAGTCGTTATCCTCAGCCATCCTTCTAAAATACAGCATAAACTACATCTATTTACTTGCATTAGATTAACAATCGGCCATGGTGAATCAGCCTAAGAACTTGCATACCGTTTTTTCACTCCGTCTTGAGTTGATTTCTTTTCTGCAGGCTGCTTTTCAAATGGAGCACAACCATCACGTTTCCACCAGACCTAAAACAAATCCCCAATAAGAACAAATAAACTGGAAGCAAAGCATCATATGGTAAGAAATGAATTATGAAGTGTATAAACATGCATATATATATACATACATACATACATATACATACATACATACATATATATATATATATATATATATATATTTAGAGAGAGAGAAAGAGACTCACCCAATTTCTTTCACGTTCTAATATATGCTCAATGCTGTGAAGAAATTCTTTTCCTTTAGGCGGAGTCAGGACAAGAAGCTGCTTTACCCGTTCCTCACACGATTTTATCTCTTCCTTCTAAAATTACAAATATTAATTGGTTAAACATGTTTCTCACAGTAACCCCAAAAAAATTTATGCGCTGACAAAAAAATTTGTGATTCTGATGCTTTGCTTCCAGCTTATTTGGACCAAAATAGTGCAAGCTGATCCGTCAGCTCTCCGAGACAAGGTGAATCTTCCAACCAAGATAGATTTATCTTTGACTTGGTTCCACTACCAGAAGGTAAAACACTAGTGCGGAATTTTCGAGGTTAGAGCAATTAGACAGTCCATTGTACACCATGGGGCACGTTTTGTGACTTAAGACTTCCCTCTGAAGTACGATGTTAGCTATGACGTGATTTCTTTAATTGCTAATTGCTCTCAAATTAACTAAATAACTAATGGCTGCTTTTGTCAATTTTTACTTCAAGACCTTAGCAGAGCCGTGTCATCACATCCTAAGTTCGAGCAGAAAGATAGGTTATAGTCTGATCCAACCTGTAGGTTATTACATATTTCATTAGCTAGGAGATTTTTGTTGTTTAGATGGTAATCGTTTTATTATACAAATCTTGTCGCTCTGGTGAGTTTTAGTAAATTGATGAACTACTAGCGCAAAAAGTGAGTCACTAGAGGTACCATATGACAAAATTGCTTCTAAGAATTTATTTGCTTCCAACAAATGAACTAAACTGACACCAGAGTGAAACAACAGGGAAAGATGACTGCAGAAATTACTAGTGTGGAAACATACATATTTTTCATGACTCATTAAGTGTGACTATCGGGTTAACGGTAACCAGAAAAGAAAAAGGAAGAAAAACGAGCCACTGTTTCCATAACCTGAAAGGGTTTCCATAAGCAAATCTCTGACATACTATGTATATGCATCACTAACCACTGTTTCAGAAGGCAGATCTTTGTCGCTTTTTCCTGGGGCCTAGAAGAAAAAGGTACAAGTTAATACTTTGACAATGCGAGAGGAATAGAATGGATTAGAAAACAAAAGACCATTTAAATCAATTAAATTACTAAGGACCTCAGAACATGAAAACATTCATGCCTAATGAAATGAACACAAGCAAACAGAAACATATTATAGGGTAGAAAAAGGTGGAGAATATAAAAACTATTTAGGAACTGATCTTTGGAGAGAGAAGCATCAAGGTCTCAGCATTAGATTCTTAACTAACAGGTTTCGTTTCATGTACAAAGCATCCTGCAGATATTCACATATTGAGCATATTAGACGACGTTAAAGACAGTATCCGAGGTCAATCCTGCACACATCATAATTATCCAAGGTTGCCCAATGTGTTTCCACATACTAAACCATAAGCTTAACCGAGACGGAAAGCTTCTTTCAAGAAAGCAATTGCCTTAAAGACCCCCACAAACGTCAAACAATACTTCACAAACCTCATACTGAACCTCGGTCACTATTGAACAAGAGGTGAAGATGCCATGAGAGAGGCTCCCATGATCAAGTTGTGGCACTAGCTCGAAAAAAATATGAATTTCCCATTATAATACCTGGATAGATTACTCATAGAATTTTATTGAAGTTTACGATTGTTAGATTTCATTGGTCACATTTGCTTTCACTAAGATACAAAATAATAACAATAAAAAATATGAAATTGTATGGGCTCAAAGATACATTTCAAATCATCATACTTCAATATACACCAAGAGAGTTTCATAATAAAAAATATGAAATGGTATGGGCTCAAAGATACATTTCAAATCATCATACTTCAAGCCCATACCAATGGCAACATCAATTTGTTACTTACCAAAAAAATAAATAAAAATTGACTTTTAAATCACCATGTGATTGCTCACTTATCGAAGTTGTATAGACAGAACACATGGTTGATCTACATTATATTTCCTGAAACACTTTCTTTCATATTCTGCTTTCACTTTGTAAGAGCTGGTAACTAAAAACAGATGAGACATTTTTACAAATGCCAACCAACATAGAACAAATAGATAGTAAGCTATTACCTTCAGATAGTCAAACAAAATTAGGCACTGAACAAGAATATGCCGTCGAAAACTTGGATCTTTTAACTGCAGTAGAACAGAAACAAAACAAAGCAGTCAAGATCAGAACCACCTAAACAATGGGCTTCAATCTTCAATTCTCATTATGCCACTACTAAACCATCTTATACAGATATGGAACTCCTTACCTCCAGGCCCATTAGTTTACTGCTTGTAAGATATTTAATGCTGAAGGTTGCTGCCTCATCCTCGAGATTATTTGCATTTCCCTCTTCATCACTCAAAGGTTGAGCCTCAAATGTATTCAGAACAACCTAAGATCCCATTGTACAAGAACATTAGGGTCAAATTATATATGAGTGATCACACTCTGAAGACAGAAAGCCACAAGATTAGGATACACTTGAAGAAAAATGAGCACAGATTGATGTACCGTTAAACTTGAGGAAAACTTATGCCACTTGGTCGGAGCAAGATTAATGGAAGCGGGGTTGCAAAAGTATTCCTAAACAGTCAAGTACGTAAGCTTATTAGACAAAAAGTAGCTATAGACAAATGGAGTTTCATTTATAACAGAAACCAAATTTGAACAATCTTCAAATTAAAGTTGGTTTATGACCTCTCGTGCAATGCAGCAATCTAAAATCTCAGCCAATTCCAAGCATGCATCAGGAAGGACTAGGTCAAACATCTTGCAGCTAGGATGCTTCAACACTATGCCTATAAGCTTTTAATTTATGCAATTTAAAAAGGTATACCATTGACTGAGTCAAGCTTCTTAATGTCTAATAATCTCTGTAAGTCGCATGTAATCAATAAGTGACAGCACAAAACCCCTCCCTCCCTCCCTAATAATTAAGGGAAGATGATGGTTACCCTCAAAACTTCAACCACCTTCAGCATAAATTGAACAAAAACTATACTAGGCAGTAAAAGTAGCACAGGTGCCAAATTTCTGGAGGCATGATGATGTTGTTAACTATGACATATAGCCATCAACAACATGGATTGTCAATAGATTTCTCAGGAACAATTGAGGAGACAAGAAGAATGTCCATTGCTGGTAACATCGTGATTGCGAGAGCCATAAGTAAAAGGAAAAGGGGCGGGAAGTTCAAATCATCTCTCCAGCAGTGCAATCCAAAACAGACATGATTTACTGACCTGTAAACTCCAAAAGGTCTTGTAAAAATTGAAATCAATCGAAATGCCTGAAAGCCGAAGAAATTACTCAGCATATGGTAAAAGGTACAAGAGAATGAACATAAGAAAATAGAGTTGGAGTAGCTCAGACTTACCATCAGGTGCCTGCTTCTCGTATTTTGTCTCATTTGAAATATTGAAAACTCCCTTTATATTCACAGCTGTAAGCATATAAGGAGAATAAGGAATATTATATATATATATATATATAGTAAAAGACCTTGCTAACAAGTGGCCCCCTGGCTGCTAATTAAGAATTTCTTTCTAAAACGACTACACATTGGTAAGACTCATGGATGAATTGCATAAATGTTCCAATGCATTAAGTGTTACCAATGCATAATATTCCGCATGGGCCCTTGTTCAATTTGAAATTAAATCAAATTAAAAAAAGAGAATGAAATAGAAAAACAGACAGGACGGCTAATTAAGAATAACTACCTGAACGTTCTGATAACGGGAAAAAATGAGCTAGAAACATTATAATTCGTCCACAGAATACTACATCATTTGCCTGCAGAGTGCATTAATAGAAAATGTGAAATTTTGCAACAAATCAAATGCAATCAAAATTTTCTAATGATGTGAGAAAATATTAGTAATCTAACTTTAAGAAAAACTGTAACAGTGATTAAACAACCCTGATTTCAACAAGACAAGTATTATTTGCTGAACATATGGATATGTGAGGGCCTCCAGGAAACATAAATCAATAATAGGATGAAGGGAACACCTTGGCCTGATGTATATTTCATGATGCTCGTAACTAGTATCACAGCTCAAATGTAGAAGTTAACAGTGTGAACGCCTAAAGTACTAATGTACTTTGGATACCAACGACAGAGACAAGTGAAATCGGAAAATAGTGAAATGTATACATTCAGTCGATAATACCTTTGACAGACGACGAAGAAGTTGATTGCATGTCCTCAACATCACAAGTTTTCCTCGTGCAAATAATTCTGGCTATACGAAAACGTATAGAAGTTAAGAACAAAAATAACTGTTGTCAAGCTGGTAGAGCATAAGGCTTTTATCCTTGTGGTAGAAAAAAGAAAAAAAAAATGTTGTATAGAGGGCATCCTTTAAAAGATGGTGATAGCCAGAAAAGTATAAAATATATTTATGAGCTAAGTACCCAAGGGTAAGAACACTGCAACAGTAGAAATTTTACATACCTTCCCCAATATGTCTTGTTTACTCTCTATATAACCAAATACATCTTCACAATTTCTCATTGTTGACATCTCTGTCAAATCTTCCAGGAGCTGAAATATCATGCCACCTTCAACATGTTCTTTCTCACAAAGATACAGCACAATATCTATCAAGAAAATGAAATAAATGAGAGTGAAGGAAAGGAGCGGAATTGACAAGTAATACGATGACCATTATGTATATGAACTTTATGGGTGTGAGTGAGCCAAGTCAAGGGGAGTTTTTGGCGAACTTGAGCTTGGCTCTAGGAATAGCTGACGAGTCAAGCATTCCCAAGGTCAAGCCTAGCTCTAGGCAAGGGAAATATAGTCTGCTCACATAGGCTCGTAAGCTGCTTGCAAGGTGAGCCGAGTCAAGTCGAGGTTTGGCGAACTTGAGCTTGCCTTGTGGAATGGCTAAAGAGTTGAGCCTTCACGAGCTTGAGTCAAAGCTTTTGGCACATTGCTCATGAGAATTTACAAGATAAGGAAGCCGGCCCAATTCAATTCTCTACAGCATGAATAAGTAATAACCAAGGTATTCCGAAATGAGCCCAAATCCAATCAAACTTCAGCCCAATATATTAAAATGAACATAGCTTCACCAATGAAAAAAAATGTATTTTAGTGAAAATTAAGGTTTTAGTTAGACACCCAATACCGTAATTAATTTGTCCGATCATCTTTCTCTCACTCCATCTCACCATCTCCTAAACGTTCTCTCCCAACCAAGGGTTTTTACGCACAGCAAACAGCTGCAGTCTAATCAACATCAAGGGCGCCCTGCAGCAAAATCCTTCTCTACAAGGATTACGTACATTACTGCGCCATTGATAGCGGGAAAGGGGTAGGGGTTCATGAAACTCGAAGAACTTTGGTTCACGAACTTGGGCTATAGGGTTTCATTTCACGAATTGAAATAAAGACAATAACTTTGAACTGAGAAGTGAGACGGAACGAGCCCAAGCCACACAAACTCAGATTCAATACTTTATATAACATGCACGTTGAACTTGAGGCAACTCGGGACTAGTCCAACACTCCAACTCGAGCCAACAGTCAAGCACCCATAAGCTCGGCTCGGGTCAAGTATTTTGGTGAGATACAGATTGAAACTCAGCTCGTCTCATTTCGGGTTGTCGAGTCAAGTTGAATTAGCCTCGTTGAAGTCGACTCGGGGTTGACGAGTTGACTTAGCTCACCTACAGCCCTATATGAAGTTAATACATCGTGCCTATCAGTTCTGATATGATCAGCAACTGATCATGCACGTCATCTATAACCTGGATCGTCTAATATCAGGCTGAAAAAAACAAATTTCATTCAGGAAAAGATTCCAAAAATACAACAAAGTTAGGAAAGTAGATTGTACTCAAGTTCTGTTGAAATTCTAGCAGCTAAGAAAACATGCATCATGTTCAAAAGAGTATCCTTAGAACTCATTTTCACTTATACAAATGCAGTTTCTAATCACGTAGGAAGTTGCAATTATATCATGTTGTTCCATTACAAACCTATGTGCCATTATATATAGTTTAATGTTTGAATGAACGTCTTAGCATATGACCAGTTCACATGTAGACTATATGGTTGTGAGAGCTTGTTTATTTGATTGAGTGCTCCCACAAAGCAGACATTAGAAGAGAAGCCCCAGCCCCGGAAAGAGGCCCGTAGCTCTCCCTCGAAATAACCACATTCAAGCATCAGGGTGCCATAACTCATCTTCTTGTCTGGGACCTTTAGTTAATAAGGTCACCCTCTCCACCATCTAATTAGGCTAGAATGACCGAAGCTTTCCAATGCTACTCCAACGCAGACCGGACATCCCACTATCAGCAAGCATATATATATCACCAATGGCTTCAACTCTTTCTTGTCACAATTCTAACTTCTAAGCTTCGAGGCACAGTTTTCCAAGTTCCTCCAAAAGCAAATACTACTACTTGAGAAAATCCACAGATTCCATATCAAAGGTCCAAAAGCCTGGGTTAAGAGCAATTGTTTAACAAGGATATGATGTTAGAACTCCAATGATAAACTAAACATGTGCTCACCAAGCAGGCGAGGTATTTGTCCCAGAGCAATTTCACCATCAGCAATTGATTCTCCATACTGCAAAATTTTCTCCCCTACCTGAACTGCAGCTGACTGCACAGAGATATAAACAGAAGCTAACTATTACAGACATCAAGTAGATGAAGATCAAGCTGATAACAGAAATGCATCAATGTACCATGATTATTGAAAGCTTTCTCATCAGCCTGATTCAAAAGACCAAACTTAGGAGAACAACATGCATACTATATCCATGACAAATGCATCAACAACTGCTGCATATCCAAAAATCTAAACTAAGACCACCTAGCCAGTGCACGCAAGCATGCTGGTCCCACAAGGGTTAGCAAAAAGGGTGGTGAAGGCTAAGTGTGTTAACCCAAGGATCATGGCACTTAGCAAGGAGAACCTCTTACCTGCCGTTAAAGAGGTTGAGCCAGCCTGCAAGCCTCATCCTCCCAACAATGAAGGCTCCCCAGGAATATTTATAAATTCTAAGTCCTAACTAGAGGGCAACAACCTAATACACACCTCTATACATGAGTATGGGCCTATGGCCCTGACAAAGGCATTGGCAGGTGGCCCGACCAAGTTGTATAAGCCAGCTTGGGCAAGAGACTCTAGGCCCTAATCAAAGTCAGCTCAAAGGCATCGGCCTCTGAGCTCAGCCAAACAATCGGCTCAAATGCATCAGCCCAGGCTGAGCATAAGAAACCTTGGGATTATAGGCTTGACGGCTGGAGTTAAGAGCTCACACATGCCAGGTGTGGCCTAATTATTGAGGAAGAGAGAGATGATTGTGGTCCCCATTTACAGGAACTTGTCCTAGAATCCTTAAAGGGTCACTAAAATTATGACATCTGGCACGAGATATGGAATATTTCCCGTGACATCTACTACACACTATAAATAGAGCTCATGGCCTCATTTTCAAAGCATCAAGTATATAGTATCTAACAAAGACTTGGGAAAAGTGTTTAGTGGAGAGTCTTGAATAGATCTCCCTCATCAGCCTTTGTCATGTCTTCCTCTCTTAAGTAATCAGTCGTGACTTCCACCTCGACCCCTACCTCTCAGGATTCCTTGGAACCGTGTCCCACCAAAAATACCTTACCGAGCACACTAGACCCATCCAGAGAGACCCACATTCAACAAAACCAAATAATTGCAGCCAAGGCATGCCAAGTCTGATCATTCATCAGTGAAACACAACTATAATTTCACCCTATATTCAAGGAAAATTAGAAAAAAGGTACTCAAGAAGGCAACATACCACCAGTTCCTGAAGTAATGTTCGTAGAATATTTTCCAACAACTGGTTCTCATCCTGGACTAATTTTGTTTGCTTCTGCATGAGAAACAATTTAATATCAAAAACTGAAGAAACTATATGATATTATAAAATGGAAAGTGAAAAAATGGGACATTGGGAGGGTGGTGGGGAACCCATGCCCAGATTGCAGCATCCAAAAGTAGTTAGTCAAGCACTGCACAAAATAACCACCAGATGAACCCGAGCACACCGAAGATCACCGCCCCACCCCAAGTTTATGAGCACCGAGGAAATAGAAAAGACTCGCATATAATATTTGAAAACAAGACCACAAGAAAGACTGTAGGCTGTCTGTGCTCCTTGCGTAGCCAAACGATTTCACACCATTTTATGTACAGGCATTTCTATTGCCTCGTGGGTTATTTCTTTCCAGTCAAAGGGTCTGAGTCGAAAGAAAGGAGATCTTCAACCACTCACCATATCTTCCAGCAGTTTGAGCATTCTAACCCATATTAGATTTCAGGTGTTACATATGTCACAAAATGGTATCATTGAATGGCTAGAGAAGATGAAACTTCCTTTTGAACTGGAAAAAATTGCCCTAATTTTACAGGCCCTTATCTACGCCAATGCATACTCCACAATCCTAAATAGCTAACATTGTGCAGTCTATGAGTTATAGTACATCATGAAATTTTAAATTCAAGTCTGTCCACCAAAGAAAATAACCTAGTCTAGAACACTCAGTAAATTCACCTTAGCAAAACCTTCAAACATCACGTTCGCACATATCAAGGGTATTAACGTTTATATGGCTGCACTGAACCAAAGAATGAATAAACAAATAATCCCGCCGCTCCACGTAAAGAGTCCATACTCTATTTCTTGTCACCTTTAATACTCCCCTATTTCTACTAGAAAAAGGTTGGTGACTTATTGATGTTGATAATGAATAATTAAATAAAAATAGTTCAAACACACACACACATACAAACACAAACGTATGGAGAGAGCAGTAACCTGAGGTTTAATGGCTTCTTGGACAGTCTGAAGAGCAAACTCTTCGGGTTTACCTGGTTGCAGTATGGCCTTCCTAAATAAATCCTGCATAAAAATTATAAGAAAATTGCTGAAATATTAAACATAGCTATTTTTTTAAAAAAGAAAAAGAAATCAACCCCGGCATTGATTTTTTCAATTGAGAAATTCCCTCTTATGAAACTACTCTGTAGTAAACCCCCCTGCACTCCAAAATTTCGATTTTCCTTTATTTTGTCATACTTTTTTCTCCAGAAACAAACACGGGGGCAAAGGGAAGGCTTACCATGCTGTAATGTGAACACTGATGAATCTCTGACAATCAATGTTCTGTGACCTAGCTGAAGAAGAAGAAGAAGTTGATTCACTCAGTTGAATCCAACTTCGAAAATTGAAGTAGGAATTTGGGGGGCGGAGAGAGAGAGAGGGGGCGCACCGCTAGCTCGGTCCAGCCACACTATCGAGAGGGCTCGAGCTGGGCGCAGTAAACTGGGCGACTCGAGTTTAATTGGTTATACACTACTTCTAATTTAAAAATTCTAACTTTTTAATTTTTTTTATATATTCCTTCTTTATTTTATGTTGTACTATATCTTGTTTTATACTTATACAATTGCTATTAACACCTCATTACCTCTAAGTACACCACCTTCATATATTATAAAAATATTATTATAAATTTTAACTTAAATGTTTTTATATATTTTTTATTTTTTAAGTCAAAATAAAAAAAAATTAGACTGTTCGGCAGCCCCCTACTGAACACCCTTAATAGATTTTGGTAGGGGATGTCGAACCACTAAGGGTGTTCGGTAGCAGCTGCCGAATACCACTAAAGGTGTTCGGTAGAGAGCTGCCGACTTAGGGTGTTTCGGTAACACAGGGCCAAACAATTATGACCCAAAAAATGATTTTTTAAAATAAATTTGTTATAAACCACAAAATTTAAACATCAAATTGTAAAGAAATTGAAATATAACTAAACTCTAATAATAATTTAACATACAAATTGTAAAATAAGTGATATTTAAACCTAAAAAAAAAAAGTATGAATAACCATTGTTGCTCTGTGTGTGTGAATGAGTGAGAGTGAGAGTGAGAGTGAGAGAGAGAGAGAGACAAGAGAGAGGGCTGCGTGGGTGTGTGTAGGTGCGTGCTTAAAATGATTAATTTTAGGGAAAATGTTAGGAATGGTAGAATAAGAAAATAAGGAGTGTGAACTTAGATTTTTGGGGATTGAAAATATCGAAGAGGTATTTTAGTAAAGGGGTGTAATTAGAGATTTTTGGGGCGTTAATAGCAATCCTCTTATACTAATACAGAAAGACTATCATGTTTTTGAAGGAAAAAAAATTATACTTTCTTTGTATCGATGGTTTTATTTGACAAGTCAATCATTTTAAGAATATGACTTTAGTTGTTTATCCTTTCTTTTGATTCCACTAAAACTATTACTCTTTCCATTCCAGGCAAAGAATTCACTATTTTATTTTGTAATGTTACACATAAAGAGTCAATTTTTAAAAATTATGCCTACAATATCTATAATTCCATAATTTACCATTCACATGTGTTATAAATATATTAACTATGCTTAACTCAAATATTTTTGTAATTATAATAAATTATAATAAAACTTATATATCCAATTATAAATTTTTTTTTCAAACGTGAACTCTTTGAGTAGAATGGAGAGAGTACTTTTTGAAAATAGAATTATTTTTGGGGACAAATCAAAGAGTAAAGAGAGACTATTTTTTTTTTAAATGGGGGAGTATTAAAATTAGTAAAATTTATGATAAAATTTTGAAGTATGATTTTTATGTTATTTTATTTTGGAGCTGGGGGTGCGGGACAACCTCAAGTTTTTCCATCACATCTTCTCCAAGTTCAGCCGTGGAGTAAGAACATGTTTGTAATTGCCCTTGTGAAGTTGAAGATGTCTTGAAAATTCCTGTAAGAGATTAAGAGATAGGTCGGTGTTGGCAGGCTACGTTATTTTTCAATCACCTACACGATGAAGAGTTTGCCAAACAACGGTGATTGCAGTAAGTCAGGAGGCTAGCTCTTAGGATGCTATAAATGACTTGAAAGGCTGGAGGAGTATTTAGAAGCTTAAAACTAAGCCAAAAATTGATTTGCTTTTATGAAAGTCATGTCATGTTGCCTGTGTTGTTGAAAAGAAAAAAAAAAAATTAATCAAGAGAAGTATTGGGACGGTAGTCTATGTCGTCTGTGTTGTCTTGAGGTGGAACATCTTTTCTTTCGATGCAAGTTTGCGATTATGGTTTGGGCAATCTCTATTTCAAGGCTTCAATAAATTTGAGGTGATTCATTTGTAGGTTGGTGGAAGAGTCTAATGTAGATACTTAATGAAATGAAACTCTTAAATGTTGTTTTTGCATTTATTTGTTGGCAGAATTGGAAGGCTTTTAAAGATAATGTTTTCAATGGTAAGAATCGAGACCCTACGGAGGTAAATGATTGTCTTACTAGCAAAACCCATAAGGAGGAAATGGAGCGATCTTAGTGGCAAACACCATCAACAAAGATGAACATCGAAGCAAGGCTCAATTTTGGTTCTCTTGGAGAGACAATAATAAGTAACTATTAGAGGTGCGATGTGCAAAATAGTAGCAGTATCTTAGTCATTGTTATTGTTAAAGTACAAAACATGATATACATTGTGGTGTGGTGTCTCTCTAATAGCTTAAGTTTTTAGAGTCTCCAGGTTTAACAAAGACAAGGGTTCAAATCATTCCGCTTGCATTTATCCATCCTAAAAAAATAAGTTATAATCCTTGTTGCTCTAGGCGTTTGCTATCAGCAAGTCATTGGGTATGGTTTCATATTGGGGTTTCAAGAAGATAATCAAGCGATGCTAATCCAATATATAGTCGAGTAATGTACTCACTCACTCTTAAGTCCCAACTTGATGCTTCAGTGAACCTTGAAGACATTAATTAGGCACATGACTTTAGATTTTGATATATATATGTACCTTTTCTTTCATTAATAGGAGTTGTAATGAGATGGGTTGGCTCATTCTGTGTGTGGTACGGTACGTACATACTCCCTCCGTTCATTAATTATTATCTTGTTTGATCCGGTACATAGATTAAGAAAAAATAATTGACTTGATTATTAATATTGATATAATGTATAATTTTTTTTAATACCTATGTATATGTGGTCCATAATTAAAATAGGAAAAAATGTAAGAATAAAATGGTAAAAATGATATACTAAATTTTTTTTTTAAACAAAATAATTATTTGACAAAAAAAATAATAATAATAATTTAGGGACGGATAGAGTACTAGTATTTTTCTTATTATTCAAGGACTAGTACCTATGGCTATGATGAATAAGTAATTTTGAGTAACCTGGGTGGATCTCAAAATAAACAAAGTTTGTTGGATGCAAAATTATGAGCTGATACTCTACCACGCTTACCGGCCCAGCCCAATTTTGAAGAGCTTGGAGTTGGACTCAACTGGGACTCAACCTCTTATCATCTAACTTGACTTGGTCTTACTTCTTAGGCCATCTTCAATCAGATCGGATTCTCTATTCTAAAATGGTATTTTATCTCCTATTCAATCGTTAGATGTGCGCTACATGTACATGTGAATAAATAACATTAATTACCCCGTGATTTTTTATACACATGTGGCACACATCCAATGATTAAAATAGAAGATAAACACTATTTTAAAATAGAAGATCCGATTTGATCTCCAGATGGCAACAGGTGCGCCAAAGCACCGAGATGAAACAAATTGTCAGATGCACGCACCATCTTTTGCTTCATTTTGAAGCACCCCCACCCCCCTTCCATGCGCTATATTTGGCACAACCTCTCCCTGCGCTATCCCTTCTTCCTTTTCTTTTTTCTTTTGTTTAAATACTATTATTGAAATATTTTTTTGGTGTAAAATTTGAAGTAAGATGGTTGGAGTTTGTGGAAGATATTTGGTGCACCATTTTAGTGAGATAGTGCAATTTTTACACCAAATGATTGAAGATGACCTTATATACTGCAAGTCTAGTAGTGACTAAAGAGATTATTCTTTTAATTAAAAAAGAATTGATAAGTTGCATTATATACGGTAGATTTGAAATTATCAAGTTATACTGTTATATTCGATAAAGCTTAAAAGTAATATTTTTAAATTATTTTTTAGAAAATAAGAGGGCATCCATGTGCTGAGGAGGAACTCAAGGGTTGGCTTAGTTCAGTGGCTTGATCACCATTGAGTTTCTTCAGTAGTTTAACCACCACTGAGATCATGTGTGCACTGATCCTTTTAGCATGATGTCTAGTGTTTGACTCTCGCCGAGTACAAATTTTCTACCGCGAGCGGGAGCGCTGAGGTTTAGACATAAATTAATGCATATACCTCTTCTTTGTAAGGGGTATATTTGGAAACAACACCATCACAAGAAGAGGTTTAAACTACTTCGTCTTAGGCTTGCTCGAGCTGGGTCTGAAATTGCATTACCATCAAATTGAATCTGATTTTGATTAGTTTGAAATTTTGGATTTGCTTGATGGAAAATTAATTCTATTCGAACGGCAAAATATTTAACAGCACATTTAAATACACCAGAAGAAATACATATTGTATGATTTAAATGCATAAGATGCAATCCGTATCCTCGATATCTTCTCAACTAAAATGAAGTCAAACTATAGACAATCATTAGAATTTGAATGTGCATGAACCACGAGGGAAACACCACAATGTTGTATAACTAGACATTCTAAAGAATATACAAGTTTTACATCAAACACTTCGCCGTAAAATGGACTTCCCTGCATGTTTAATTTTCACCAACTTTTCCATTAGGAAAAGGAAAAAGAGAAGAATACAAAATTAGTAAATAAAATTACTCTAGCCATCACCTCAGTGTGGCTTCAGTCATATTCCAGCCATCTCATGCCCCCATCCAAATGATGAAACTAACAACCCTATGTTGTTCCAATATTCACATTTGGATAACCACATTGCTAGCTAATACACGGAGTTTAAACTGAAGGGCATGTTTGGCGTGTGAGAATAGAAGCTTGGGAAAGAGATTTTTATCCAAGAGTTCCATTCCCACATGCCAAACATGACTTACACTAGTGCTATCTAAGATATGAAGAGATCAAGACAAAGCTCATTCAACAATGAATTAAAAACCTCTTCCTCAAGCTCTAAACCAGCCTCTTGCTTCTCTTCATCATCATACTTTGACCACATTCCACCCTTCTCCATGTCTCTAATGTATGCTTGCCTGTTCTTTTGCACCTCCCATCCTTTCACCAACTCTCTTAGTTCCCCATCCATCCAATCGTTCGCTACCTCCAACAATTCGTGATCATACTCATTCCCTTCTGTCAATCTCTCTCGAAAAAAGTCCAACAAGAGATTCTCTACCCCCTTGAACTTGAAGCTGAATGAAGGGGCTGCAAGTTTCATTTGAAGTAGTAACGCCTCTGCTTTTTGTTCTGCTTCTCTCTCCTCTTCTTGGATGGAGAATGAGCAAGGCTGCACAACTGATTCGTGATCCGATTCTGACAATGCAATCCGTTTTTCTAAGTCAATGGGCTCCAGTTTAGCTAGGCTCTCGAATCGTCGTATCTTATGCATGAGGCTTTTCTTGGTTCCTGTTAATAAAATGCCTACTTTCTGTCAGCTACAGTTGATAGGATCATAAATGGAATGGGGAGAATGTTACTCGTTCAAGGCTGTATAACCAACATTGAAAAATATTCACTCCTTTTTCTAGTAACTCCTTGTTATTAGGGAAAAACAACCATAATCAGGGACAAAGGGAGAGCATTTGGATTCTGTAAACATTTGATCAAATTCAATGTATGTACATAATGTGATGGACCGATAACAATCCTAATTCAATGTATATAATGCCATGGATTCATATAAACATCAAAGTTTTCAACGCATTATATTGGATAGGTGGTCTGAGATGATTTTTGTGCAGGTTTGGCAATTGACAAGGTCTGTGGGTACCCCTACTAGACATGATCATGGTGCATAAATTTTTGAGCGTAGGGTAGTGTACTAGACTAAAATTCTTTTTGATGTAGAAAATTTAAAGAGAGGGTCGGATAGAGAGGAGTTGATACTATGGAGAGGAGAGACAAACCTTCGATATGGACTAGCCTGCGCTGGAAAGGGGAAGAAACCTCGTCTTCATCGTCGTCGTCACACGGGAAGTCCATCACAGATACCGGACTGAACTGCTCCTTTTCCTCGTTTAGCCACTCCTTCTGTTATTTATGTTGACAACGTTAAATTCAAGTTATATAACCATAAAGAAATACGGAATGTGGAAGCAGGGTGCCTTAACTACACATTAGCTAAATCATGAGATAATGCCCTAACACCACAACCATGTGACGTGAAATTGTTAGTTAGGGGATTGGTGAAGCTAACAGTATCCTGCCATAATATGGACAGCAAGTTCAACCTGGGCCTGGTCTATTGTTGTACAAGACAAAGAGGTTGGGCTGTTTCAGGCCCAATATTGCCTACTTAGCATAAACCTCACTCCGTCTGGACGAACAGAAAAGCATAGAATGTCTCGGGCTAAGGCCATGTCTGAAATCGTAAGTCAACAAATTGCTTAAAATTGTGTATCAATCCTGCATTTTAAAACGCTAAAAAATGAATCCCACCGTCCAGTATCATTTTTTATAAAAGTTAAAAATAAATAAATTATGGTCATTTTAATAGTAAGTACATGTAAATGCCCGACACTATTGTTTGGCAAGTATATGTTGGACATATGATAATAAATAGCAAAAACGAATTTAGTAATTTTGTATGACACTCATTTTGGGACAATTTTTTTTTTTCAAAGAGTGATACTCAGTTAGGGAAGAGGGTATAGTTTCTTTTTGGCCTAAAAAAGCTATGTTTTGAGAACACTCAACCTGCAAAAGCAACATTATACGTTTTTTCTCTAAACTGATCCACTAAATGTATTTGCAAGAAAAAATTTAGTGTTCCAAATAAACTACAGTATTACTCGCCGGCAATAGTATTAAGAAATTTATTGTTTAAAAAAACTACACTTCACAAGCCTCAGAAATTTATACATCAATGCTTTAAATAAACCATTATACTTATACGTGATATATATAGTTATATATTGCATTTGCACTTTGTAGTATTACTCGCTGGCAATAGTATTAAGAATTAAAGTATTTTTATAAATACAATTATTCTTAAAAATGAAAAGAGTAAACCCAACCTAACTAGTATGTAAGCAGACCAAATGATTTGTTTACAAAATAATGTTATTTTTTTTTTATTTTTTGGATTCTGAGGGGGTGAAAATTTATTGAACCTGGGACCTCATACTTTATAAAGCTTCAGCTCTACAAAATAATGTACACACTTTTATGTTTACAACATTAAAGAATGTGGTACAAAATACAAATATTACCAAAATTGTACTACGTTATTTGCAATCAGATATAATAATAGGCATAAAAATGAGATCCTCATTTTAATATAACTTATTTTAATCTAGTCAGTTAATGCATTCTAATATGGAAAATGACTCATCTACATAATTCATCTATAGTTTTCATTAGCTTTAAAGTGTTGTATTCTGATTAGAAAGAACAACATTTAAAGTTGAATAAAAATAAAATATGTAGATGAATTCTATAAATGCAACATTATTCTTCTAATATAGTATTCAGAACTTCTAAATTGGTATTCGGAAAATTTGAGCCGAACTTTAAAATAGAATACACATGGCCAGGACTCCAACAACACCAGGATGTTTCCATTGTAAGCAAAAGACACATACTACAAAAACCAGAAAGGAAAGAAGTAAATCCCAAGACTAGGAAAATATTCAAAGTTGTTGTAGCATCGCGTGTGACATGTTTACGTAAGTTATCATAGTATTCCTATGGCAAAATACTACTCCTCCGTCCCTAAATTATTGTCTTGGTTGACCCGGCACACAGATTAAGAAAACTCAATTGACTTGATTATTAATATTAGAATAGTATTGAAAAAGTGTGTTGTTTCCTTTAATGTCCATGTGCATGTGGCCCATAATTAAAGTAGGAAGAAAAAGTAAGGGTAAAATAGTAAAAGTGATGTTCTAAAAAGGAAAGTTTCAAACAAGACAATTATTTTGGAACGGACGAAAAAAAAAAAAAGACAATAATTTAGGAACGAAGGGAGTATATATCAGTGACTCGAAATACGAGGTTCACTTTGCAATCACAATGAGATTATAATGTGTCACGTAACTATTTTCTCATCCCGAGACGAGCTTTGAGGTGTCAAAGTCAACTCAGTAGGTGACAAAAACATGACATCTGTCCTCTAGCATTTAATTTATCATTTTCTAATCTTAGTTTAACAGCTACTAATTGCCCATCTAATTTATAACGAAAAATAACCTCTCAAATAAATAAATGCGCCCCACAATCAGATGAACAATTAATAATTTGGTACGGTAGGCTGTAGCTATCAAAAATAGCGTACCTACAATAAATTCCAACACACGATAAAACTCTTTTGTCACTCACAAAAATGGTAAAATTAGCGGATACCTACTATCTTAACAAAAATGGTAAAATTAGCTGATGTGTGTAATTAGGTGAGTACATTATTTGTAAAGTTGACAAAATTAACAAATTGCTTGCCTAATATAATGGTTATAAGTCAAGAGTTAAAAATAATTTTCACATCCCCTAATTATCTTCATAAAATTACTGTGTGGCTTGTAAAAGTATTAATAAAAATGTATCAAACAACTTGATCACATTTGATAAAAGTAAATAAATTGCAAGTGTAAGCAGCTCATGGAAATAACTAGTTAAGCTTAAATACTTTTTAAATAATGGACTAGTATTCATTTTGCGTAGACTTGTTTTGACCTTTTCCAGTATTATACCACCATATCTATCTATTTTACAAGTATACCCCCAACACTAGTTTAAATACTCAACAACGACTTGTTCCTAATAAATGACAGGACAAGGCAAGGAAAAGGGCCTTTCAGTAAATCAGGTAAGGCTTCAATGTGTGGAGTTGCAATCTAGTACCGCGTGGACCATGGAAGTGAATAGCCTCGCGAGATACAATGCCGTGGATCCCGCACATAAACCACATCTACCGGGATCAACGGCGTTGAAGCATCCTCTAGTACTTCACTTCCGTCACCCCACATATATTATTATCTTTCCCGAGATATACGCCCACACGTGAAATTCACCCGTAGCTCCAGCTGTTCTCACTCTCATAAACATTTATTTATTTTTCAAAATAAATACTCCGTATTTAGTACCTTCCCCACACTGTAAAAATTTAAAATTAACAACCATTAAATAAATGCAAGAAAAATTTCAAATTTTTAAAAAATATTCCCCAATATCATAGACATAGAGCAAAAACCGTCCTCCCTTCTACAATAGGGGCATGAATCAATCTAATTATGCACCGCAAGAACTTAATCAAGAAATTAATATTTCTCGTACATTTATAAGTTTTCAAATATTGAATCATGTAACAAATTTTCCATTATTCATCAGACCACTTAAACTAAATTGAAAGATGAACCTTAATCTTTTACACTTCGATTTTCATATATAGAGGAGTTTTATGCAATTGCATTGTACTAATTACAAATGCAACAACAATGTAGACGACTGCGACCACAACCACAACTGCAATAACCACTAGTATAGTCAAAATGCAATTACTAGACCATCCCTTTGTTCCAATTCCTCGCAACGGCAATAAAAACTACTATAGTCAAAACTTGATTACTAGACTATCTCTAAATTTCAATTTTCAACTCAGTTTTTGTTATTTTAAAAATGTTATTAGGAGAGGCTATTTACACTACAATTTTTGTCAATCCACTATATTATTAATTATTACATCAAACAGATACATGTTTGGATAAAATTACCCTTAATTATTTGTCCATATTAAGTTGACTAACAAAGTAACTTTTCTAAATATTTTTTAATATTATTTTCTAATTCAAAATATATTAAATGATCTTTGATTAGAGTTTATATAAACAACATTATTATTATTATTATTATTATTATTATTATTATTAATTTTAAATGTTTAATTAATTAAGTTCACGACTAGTCATGTCACATTATTGAAAAACTAATATCATAAGGATATTTTTTGTCAACCGAACTTTGAAAAAACATATGATCTTTTCTTATTGAGATAAAAATTTCACAGTTAAAGTTAAGAGATTTAATTTTAAGAAACTAATTCAATGGTAAAATCATATTGTGGTATAGTATCGTAAAATTTTAAACATTTCGCCTACCTATAATAATTAATTCTAAATTTTAAATTTTGAATTGATTAAAATCGACAATCAATTCAATACCTAACATATTGCTATTGTCGAATTTATTTTTTAAAATAATATTTTTTTAAATTAAATTAAAGTTTTTTATTTTAGTAACAAAATATCACATATTTTCTAAAATTTTGAGCGATAAATGTTTTTAAATTTTCTTATAATGAAACAGGAAACGAATCGTAAGCATAATTGAGAAAATATATTTATTAAAAATAAATATAAATAAAAAAAGTAAAAGTACCTCATTTATTGATATGTTAGGAATTAAAAGGTAGTTTGAAAATAAAAATATAATAATCCACTTTAAATGTCAAGTAATTAATTAAGAAATAATTTTATTTAAATATATATTTACTTAATATAATAATTAATAATTTAGTGAATTAGTAAAAACAATTGTAGTGAAAATAGAATCTTTTAATATTATTTTGTATTTCTAAAACTTGTTCGCAGGAGAAGAATTCAAAGGAGTTGACAAAAGTATGGGCGATGAAGGGTATAATTTAGTTTTAAACAGTTAAAAATGGAATCTCAAGAATATAAAAAATACCAATCAGGTCTCTTCCACAGCAGATAAAAGAGTAATTTAAAACTCTAGGTAAGCGATGCAGCGGATAAAAAAAATTCTCACCTTGGTGGTTTCAGCAGAATAGTTGGTGGTAGTAGTAGCGGTGGTTACGCCAACTCTTTTACCGACAACTTTTTGACTCTCCACGATGTCGTTTTCGCCTTGATTAACCTCAGAATTACCGCTCGAGCACTGTAAATTATCCGAACTTGCCGTAAAATCACTGTCGGACCAGCTGTTACTTTTCCTGTTACTAGTTGAGCTGTTGGAGTCTGTCCCGGCGGCTGCTGCGGCGGCGGTTATGTTAGCTTTGAAATCCTCCGGTTCTGGCTTCTCTGCGATCAGTTCACCGAACGATTTCCACCGTTCGATCTCTTTGTGATCAGTTTTCTTCCAGAAGCTTCGCCGTAAGAGCTTCCGAGATAGACTCCTCGGCAAAACAGCTTTCTTAGGCTTCAATTGAGACCTAACGCCGGCGAACGGAAGGCTCCTCACTGCGTTAAGTACTTTCTCGGAAGCTCTTTGCAATGCCGACATAGTCGCCGAAGATGCAGATTTCGACCGGCTTCTCAGAAGCTGCTGTGGCTTTTTGTTGAATAGTTGCTTGCTTTTGTTGAGATCAAATTCGAGAAGGAATCGTACGGTAGTACAGCACTGTCGTCGCGGATACGATCGGAAACCATTGGACGAACACGAGCTGAGATCATCGAGAAGATAATCTTTCAGCAGTAACGGCTTCGGAAATGGCTTCCGAAGCTTCGAATCAACACTGTAAGTCAACTTATCCATATTTTTCATCAATCAAAACCTACTCGAATGTCAAATTCGATGAAGAATATGATTATAATGAAGAAATTTTTGAAGTGTTTCGAAACAGTTACGAAGGTGGGATGCACTACTATGAGCCAGTGTTGGATAAGAAAGTTGGATGAAAATAAAGAGCGAAACAGTATTTAAGGTGAATGCAATTAGCTAGGCAGTGTTTGCGATTGAAAAAGCTGATCACCAATAAGAAACAGTAACAATGGTGAATGCACTGCAGCGAACCGAAGCACAGTTTTTGTGATGGAAAAGCTGATCACCAATCAGATTATGTTTTACAGTAAGGGTGCATTTAAGTTCAAATGCATTCTAATAAATTCTCAGAGAGAGGCTTTCAGTGCTCACAGAAAGCTCTTACAGCTTTAATTTGTTATGATTTTGTTGGAGACTTTATTGTGTGTGTGTGTGTGTGAGAGAGAGAGAGAGAGAGAGAGAGGAGGGGGTGTGGGTGTGGGTGTGGGTGAGAGAGAGAGAGAGTAAAGAGGGAGAGAGAGGTTTAGGGGGGATATAAAGGGTGGGGATGAGCAAAGCTAAGGGTGAAGGAGAGAGGTAGGTTCTTGTTGAAGATCTCAAGGTAAAAAAATTAATCGAAAAGATTAAGAAGGAGAAGAAGAAGCTGATGCATTGGCAATGGAGATTTGGGGGAAATTTTGGAACAGAGAGTGATCAGTCAGAGAGGTGGAAGCTTGGATGCTTCTTCTTGGTGGTTTTTTGAATCTCAAGTTTTATTAAATTAATGCTAAGTTTTTGTTTGAATTATATTTGTTTAATTTGGTTACTATTGGAAAAAATATATATATATAGATTGCACGTACGATTTGTCTGCAAATCTCGGCTGTTAGACTTAATTGTGACTAGTAGTTGACCTTCCAAGGAGTTTAAAAAATTAAACCTAGATGGACAATTCTTCATTCTCACGAGGTTACTAGTTTTTGAATTCTAGCAGCTATGGAGATGCATGTAACCTTTGTGTGTGAGTGTATTACTTAAACCTGATAAAACATTATTAAGTATCTATGTACATTTTGTAGTTTTGATATTTCGTACAATTCAAATATTCAACGATGACTGTATTTAATTTATCTAGACGGATTAACTGACTATATTAATGTGCCGACGTGCTATGAAGCACTACTGGACTAGCTGATGAAAAGGTTTTGGACGGAAATTTATAGATATATGGTTGTGGTTTCGATTCTTTAGTTTGTAAATTTGGCTTATACTATAAGTTTATGAGCACATTAAATTCACACCAACGCACATCGCAATAACACAATGTATTATGTAAAGATAAAATACTACGCACTTAGAGTGCATTGGTTAAAAATTGAAGTGCTAGCTAGTAACATTATTGAATTTCGAGCTATTTATAATATTTAGGTTTTAGAGCATCATCATATATTATCTATCACTTAATTATCAGTTCATTTAGAAGAAATAAAAAAAAAGCCTTTACTGCTTGCATGACTTATTTTCGCATTAGCAAATTTTGGTACTTTTAATTTTAAATCTTGTTTGGCCTTCACATCAACAATTTTAAAGTAACTAATTAGTTTTAAAAGGAGTAGCATATATAAATTGATAATGCTAGTACCGGCTAAATCCATAAAAAAATATATATATATATGCCACGTACGCACCAGTGAACTCGTAAGAGAGCATTGAGATTCAGGTCTACTACAACGGAGATATATAATTCAAACTAAATATTTATATGGTTCTTTGCTTGGCCAATGAGAACCATATTCTTTGCTAGACCCAACTGTCCTTAACTGTCAGTTTGTATCGTTTATTTTTCTTATTTAAATATGGGATTTGGAGACACATGCATATATCACACATGAAGATTTTGAGCATTGCTATGGGTTGGTAGATCTTGTAATTACCACCTGGCCGGCCGGCCTGGCTTCACACACTCAAATCTTACTTAATTTTGAATTGAATAATCACAACTAGTATAAAGATTTGATATTATTGTCCGCTCGCTCTTTTTCCAGCACTAATGGTGTGCTTATTAGTAGTTTAATTATGTACCTTGGTGGCCACTATTTGAAGCTGTTTACTGAGATTTGGTTATCAATCCAATGAGCTAGTGACCACGTGTCGTTGTTTGATATTTGAGAATTAATCATGTTGAAATCAACAGATTAACGTTGTTACAGTTAATCAATATACCCAAGCAAAGTGAGTTAGAGCCCTTTAATTTGGTACAGCGTTTACAAAATGCAACGTTTTAAAAAATGCAGTGTTTTAAAAACGTAGGTCTTTTTTTATAAATGCGTTTGGAATATCACTTTAATAGGTAACTTTTTTTTTTTCTAACAGCTTTTTAAAACCTGCGTTTTAGAAAAAATCTAAAAATTCCAGCGTTTTAAAACGTATCCAAACGACCTCTTATTTACGTACGATTGTAGTTAAGCTTTCGTAAAATTTATCATTACAATCATTCAAGCTCACTCATTCGAAGGTGCATTGTTCTAAATTTTCTATATTATAGGTCTGTACTTTTCTGTACCACCAAGCAAGTCAAACTCCGTAGGCCACTTGCATTGAATAATTATAGCTCCTTTGGAAAATTAAAAAAAAAAAAATCCTCAATAACTATTGGAACCTTAAGATAAAGACAATGATTTTGAGGAAACAATTTGAAAATGAGAAAGAGGGTAGATTGGGTGTACAATTGAGTTCTGACTTTTGGTTTATGTAGAGATGAGCGCATTATCTCCACCAGGGAAACTAGTTGTCTAGAGAGGTAAATCCTACAGCCCCCACAGGTACTTAAAAGGTTATCTGCATGTACCCAAAACACACACACACACACACACTGTCTCCCTCACTTACTAAACACACAAAACATATACGCACTAAATCGGATCCGTAGTTTAGGTTGCCCTGTAGATTCAAATCAAGTCACATAATTTAATAACTTGATTGGATGCTTAAAACTATAACCGATCAAATGGACCAAAATTATATCATTTCGAGTAGAAAATGTCTAAAACACCCGATCAACTCACTAAATGAGGTAACGTAATTTTAATCGTGAACTATACTAACTACACAAAACCTGAATTACAAAGGTTCTAAATTCGACTAAATCTCTGCCTCTGCGCACACAGCTCTCTTTTCATTTGCTCAGATTATAGCTAACATAATGTCAACACATTAATAAAATATAGAAATTACTATGAAATGTAAATTAAATATCGTTGGATCGACCTCTTAATTACTTAGAGAAGTGACGCACTTGAATGAGGAACTATAAGCAAATGAAGAGGTAACATAACCCACACACACTAAAACACATAGAACACACAGTTCTTTCTCACACACTCACACACACTGATGTGTGCAGAGCATGCAACATAATGACATTGAAGGGTGTAGAGCATGCTTGCACCATACATCTCTGGCAACAAGAATGATAAAAGAAGATCTGGACCACAACAATACATATCTTTCCAAAAGTAAGGAATATAAATAAAGGCATGTTGTCACTTGTTACCAGTATATAAAAAGTTACTTACAATAAAGTGGTTTTTCAAAAGCTTTTCTTCCAAAAAAGATGCAAGGAAAGTTGAATTCAGACCTCCTGTCACTTTGTGTGTGTCAAAGGTGTGTTACAAGGCAAAAATCATCACATGCGCTTTGAGTTTTGTTGAGCCCATGTAATAGTTATGCCTTGTGACACACCTGTAGCACACACAAAGTGGCACAGGAGATCTGAATTCTGGAAAGTTGTTTGATTTTGCAGTAAAGTTTTTGGAATTCAAATATCTATGGAGATTCATGTATAAGTGTCATTTGTGAGGAAAATTAAACTGTGATCATAAAGCATTATGATATGAGCCGATTGGTGTTCTTAGAATACATACGATGTTTTGAAAGTGTAGACATGATACACCATTCGCAATTCTGAATTACCACACTCAAATTTCTAAATCTTTTGTTTTGAACCAAATTTAACTCCACATCAACACTACCGTCAAAGTCAGGTCCTTGATTGGTTCTATATTATTGTTATATCAAACCTCAAAATAATACTCCCTCCGTCCCTAAATTATTGTCTGGGTTGACTCGGCACACGGATTAAGAAAACTCAATTGACTTGATTATTAATATTGGAATAGTATTGAAAAAGTGTGTTGTTTCCTTTAATGCCCATGTGTATGTGGCCCATAATTAAAGTAGGAAGAAAAAGTAAGGGTAAAATAGTAAAAATGATGTTCTAAAAAGGAAAGTTTCAAACAAGACAATTATTTTGGGACGGACGAAAAAGGAAAGGAAGACAATAATTTAGGGACGGAGGGAGTATAATGTTTTAGGCCACTAAATACTTGACAAGACTAGCCTTTTGAAAAGCTTCGGACACGCACGATTCACAGGGTAATGTCACGCACTGCACTATTTAAGTGATTTTTTACGGGTGCTGACCAGGCAATTATGCGAGAACGAGTTTAGAATTGCGAGAAGCACTTGTGCCAGAATAATCCAGAATTTTATAGGGTTTTCCGGAGTCCTCTAGTTTGTCTTACATTACTTGGAATATTCTAGAGCTTGGTAGAACTATCATGTACTTCCTTCGTTCCTAAATTATTGTTCTATTTGTTTCTTTTGAGTCAAACAAACTATTTTTCAAATAAAAATGCGACATATATTTTTTTTAAAAATCATGAAACACGTAATTTGTAGTACTTTTTTGATAACTACGAATTACGTGTTTTAAAATTTTAAATAAATAAAAAATATATAAGTCAAATTTACATTAGAAAAAATGTTAGTTTGAGTTTGACATCAAGAAAGTCAAATAGGACATGAATTTAATTAGGAATGGAGATAGTATATAGTAGAGAATAGTGAATTAGTCTAGAATGGGTTAGAATATTAAGGAGAGGTAGGATTATTTTGGATTTGTATAGATCATTCTAGACATAAATCTTTTTTTATAAACTTATTTTACAATATAAATTACCCAAATAAATTTTTTAGCATGAACCCACTAGTATAGTAAAAAAATAATCCTTAAAAGTTCAAGGCTTAAATCGCAATTTAGTCACCCTACTTTGACAGAAAATTCATTACGCTCACCCTACAATTTTTTTTCTCAATTTCATCACTATACTTGGCATAAATTCCACGTTAATCACTCAATCCAGATTATTGGATGAAAAACTTACTATTTTTTTTAAATTCCAAAAATACCCTTATTAATAACTATCAATTTAATCACTGCACTTAGACATAAATATCAAGTTCATCACTACATCCTGATTTTTGAATAAAAAGTTTAAAATTAACCTAAAAACACGAAAATGTCATTACTAAAATATTAAAATTCATTGCAACCAAGAACAAACAAAAACCCAAAAATTGAGCAACTAGGGAAGAAGATCAAACACCCAAATCAGCATCTCTTCATTCCAAGCTCAATCTGCACATACCCCCTAGCTCCTTCAAGAACCCCAAATCGATCCAATTTTTTGAAATTCAAATGGACTAAAATCATGTAAGACCCACAACCCTTCTTGAAACACTCAGCGAAGAAATCATCAGAATCATAACGCTAGGCCCAATTGCCACAACACACATATGTCAATCTGTCAAAATTTCACGGTAACGTTTGTTAGGGTTACCAGGGCCGCTAAATCGATTTCAGCCTAGTGTCGTACCCTCGATGAAAGAAAGTTTGATAAGCCCACTACTATGGTTGAGGCGATCGACCACGATTTTCGGCAATGGCCCTTTAGCTCACTTCTAGCCGAATTTTCCTCTTAAAATTCATCCTCAACTCGATCTTCGTCATTCTCATTTCTATCAATCAAAGATCCATTCGGATATTCAATAATAGGCTATTTCATACTGGTTAGAGAGATGATTCAGATCTAATCTACCCACTCAGAGCTGATTAGAATGAGAAAGTGACTGCTCGTAATTTGAGCATGTCGGGAAAGAAAGGTGATTCCGGATCGGAGGGGGTGGATAGAGTGATGGGAGGTGGATGAGATCGGAGAGAGGGTGGAGAGAGTTGTCGAGGTCATCGTCATCGTTGAAGCCTTTGAAGTCGACAATGACAGAATTGGGGATATTGGAGCTGAAGGGGGAAAGTCAAAGACGGGAAGGAAAGTGATGGGTGAATGGTTATGATTGTTTAAGTTTTTTTTATTTGACCAATTAATGTAATAATTACTAATCCTAATTTTGTTTGAACACTATTACTAATCCTAATTAAATTAACATTAATATTTAATATATTACTAATCCTAATTAAATTAACATTAATATTTAATATTATAACTACATTGAGATAAATGACTAATACTTTTAATTATATTAAGCTAAAAAAAATTGTTATAATTAAATTTCTTAGAAATTTTTCATAATACCCTTGAAAAATAGCATGTACCACATGATTGACTTAACGAATTTTTTCTAGTGGTGTCATTAACCCTTATTTAAATATCTATAATTACTTATGAATAATTTATAATAATATTTTAAGCTTACTTTATTCTACAATAATAACTATCTCATAATAATTTAATGCATTTGTTTAATATAATTAGTTTTATATAAAAAAATCAAGCTAAAGAATTTATTGCTTTAGAAAAGACCAACATAATCTTTTATTAATTTTGATTAAGAATTCTGATAAGTTAACCTAATTTTTGTTTAATATTTTTAAGAATTAGTCTAAAATTATATTCTTTTATTATATTTGAAATAACTTATTTAACGGATTTGATTATTTTAAATATTTTATATACAAAATTTTATACTATTAATCTTAATGCATTTTCCGTCAAAGTAGGGTGACTATATAGAAATTTAAGGTAAAGGGTATTTTGGTCTTTTTGTAGCCCTCCATCCAACAAAACTAACGGAAGTTAAGTGCGGTGAGCTTATTGACTCAACATGTCAAGTATAGTGATGAAATTGAGAAAAAAAATTGTAGAGTGAGCTTAATGAATTTTCTGTCAAAATAGGGTGACCAAATTGTGATTTAAGCCAAAGTTCAACCGCTTTCAATTAAAAAAAGAAAAGAAATTATAAACGGTTGGTGTAGTTAAACCTTCTAAAGCCATGTCAAGCTCCACTATGGCTATCTTTCCTACGCACTGGTGAATTGCAACCTATAAACCTTCAAAGACACCATATTGGATACTCTAATAAAGTTAACCATTGACACCCATAATTTTGACAATACTAACACAAAATGCATTAGTACAATGAATCCACAAGTTCATAACAGACCTAATACGAGATTTGGCCTAGCTGCAGCACCCCACAAATGTTTGGGTTAACAGACGGACGGATGCCTCCGATCCGAATTGCAGCACTCCATCTCGGCAACGAGAGGCCCAGGCCTGTCTATCTTCTAAGAGTTTGGGGGTGCTGCAATTCGGACAAACCTCATGAGTCGGTTTGGATAGGATTTTATATTCCAAAAAAGTGTTCAATTTCCTATTTCAACCGTCGGATATTCGCCACATATGCATCAAAAATCACGGAATAATTAATGTTGCTTATTCTCATGCATATGTGACAAAGATCCAAAAATTGGAATAAAAGATGGAACACATTTTTAAAATAGAGGATCTTATCTTGGGTCGGTGGGGCCGGGGTTGATTGATCTCCAAGCATAAACATTTATAACAAGCTAGATGATTCTTCTCTTCAAGCACAATCATATCCTATATTAGTCCGATGAATCTAAGACAGTAGTGGTTTAAACTCAAAAAAGAGAAGCAAAGACACCATTGTAATGCACAAATATGATTCCTGGCCAATCATTACTGTTACAGTAAATGTTCAGAGTTCCAATTTGATTAGATTTTATTCTACGTGTAAAATAATTTTATTATAATTTATATTTATATATGAAGGTATTTCTTTATCTTATATTTTTATATTAACTGTTTATAAATATTTGATAAAGTCCTTAAATCATTTTTAGCTATGGGGCATGGTTACGCATTTGATGGTAATCATGGAAAATGCTTCTAAGGCTTTGGTCTTAAAATTGATTCTAAGTCGGTTGGCTTTTCAAGACAGGACATTGAATAGCCTTGTGAGACTTATGCGTATGATGTATGTTCGTATGACGAGGATGTTGTATTCCATCAACATTAGCGTTGTGATGCAAGTGCATATATGCATGTGCTTGTTAGAGAACAAGTTCACTGAACATGACCCGTTGGAAATTCTTAAATGAAAATTTCAATTGTCAAATTAAGAATTTTCACGTTATGATAGTACATGATTAGTCCTCAGACTTGAGGTACGATAGTAGCCTTGTGTACATCCTGTAACACTTTAATTTACTTACTGATTGATTGACAATCACAAAGGGGTATTTTGGGTATTGCACTGGTGTGCATTGAGGTTAATCAGTAGCCAACATAGAATTCGACACTTGTCAGATGATAAGAGAATTTCCTGTGTTTTTCATAGTTCATGATTCGAAGACCTTGGCCAAGGCATGATGAATTTGATTCATAAATGAATCACTGGTACTTGAAATGGAATCACAGTTATTAAATTAATTGAATTTTGACTTATAATCCATGTGCTAGATTTAATCGGGAAATTAGATGTCGAAAGGACCGTACATGTATGCACTCGCAATTGAAATAGGTTTGCTCGCTATTTCACCTAGTGCTAGACATTCGTACTACTTGCTAGGTGTTCTCACGATTTGTAGGTTCTTGAAATTAATGAGTTAATTTCAAGTATATTAACTAATCAGATTATTTAATAGAATTAATTGTTATTCATAAGTTACAAAATTATTGTAAGCCTACAACTAGCATTAGTTGTGAACCTAAAGGGTCACACACTAAGAATGAAAGGATTCATTTGTTCAATCAAGGATTATTCCAAATTGTTGGACGCAGTTGATTAGTAGAGATTAATTGATGGATGTAATTGATTCGATCAATTTAATTAAATTTGGGCTTGGTCAATTAATTTAGATTAGGGTGAATTACAGGTCGGTCCCTTTTTAAACATTTGTAATCGCTCCAGTCCACTCATCTTTTTTAAAAATCGGAAAAAGGCATTTTTGGGGCAAAAAGACGATTATGCCATTAATGAAAGAAAAACACGCGCGCTTCAGTAACCCAATGCATCGCGATGCACCACTTTGGCATCGCAATGCACCAATTGTTGCATCGCGATGCACTACTTTTGGCATCGCGATGCAACAATTGGTGCATCGCGATCATCGCAGCGCGCTTTAGGGAACCAAAGCATGACGATGCAACAATTGGTGCATCGCGATATAACAATTAATCCATCGCGATGCAATAATTGGTGCATCACGATCATCGCAGCGCGCTTTAGAGAACCAAAGCATCGCGATGCACTACTTTGGCATCGCGATGCACCACTTTTGCAAATTGGGGAATCGCGATGCAACAATTGGTGCATCGCGATGCAACAATTGGTGCATCGCGATCATCGCAGCGCTCTTTAGGGAACTTGATTTTCGTTTACCAGCATACTGCGATTGGCGAATTAAATCAGTCCAGCATACTGCGATTGGCGAATTAAATCAGTCCAAGAACATCTTCCTCTGTTTTCGAACAGCACACTGTCAAGCTTGATTTGAGGCTCAAAAATATTATTTTTTGGTAGAAAAATTGTGCACAAATATAGTACTAAGTTAGAATAATAATATGAGATTGATTTTAAACAAATTCGAAGCTTAAAACAGAGATTTAAGTGGCCAAAACAGCTCAAGAACAAAGAAAAACGGGATGAACTCAAAAAATTTGAATTTGATCAAATTCGTGTTTTATGCATGAAAATTGATACCCAAACATGAGGAAAAACTATATTAACAACATGAAATCATTTATACATTAATTTGAATCTCAAATCTGAAGCAACGATGTTGTTGAGGGTATTTTAGGAAGAAAATTTTCAAAATACCTTTTAGCGGTTAGAAAAAAAAAGGGTGTACTGCAGAGAAAAAAAGTTTGGAAAAGTGGACTGGCCAGAAATTTCTCCTTTAGATTAATTGATGAAATTTTATTGAAAGTCTAAACTCAATATTTAATTAAGCCCGTTGGGAGAGCCCATCTTATTAATTTGAAAGAAATAAAAAAAAGGGAGGGGTTGTATTGCTAATATTAAAATAAATGTTATTTTAATAAGGCAATATATGGTAATAATAATATTACCATATCTTCATGCTAATGAACTTAGACACTATTGTGTATACATTAGATGTAGTACACATTAGGGTTTTTAATAATACAAGATTTTTTTTTTATATAAAAGGTCATATGAAAATTTTTTTTGGTGATCTTGAAGAAGAAAAAAAAACCAGCCGCCGCCCCCTCCTTTTTGGAGAATTTTTTCTTTTGATTCTTCTCAAGCGAGAACAAATCAAAAACTTACCTTTTGATTTTATATTATTGAACAAAATTGAGTAAAATTGTTAGCGAAATTTTGATTTGGTGATTCCGTTCGTTTGTGTGGACTATCTATAGAGGAGGGACGTGTGGACTTCTACGAGTTAAGGATTGAAGATTTTGCTGGCAATTGATTGCCTCTACATCTTCGTCAAAAGGAAGCTTTAAGGAAGCGTTTTCAGTAAGAGCCCAAAACTCTTCTTTATCACTTGTACAACATGCGCGATCGTTAAATTGCTACGTGAATAGGGTGCTAATGTTTAACATATATTGTATATACGTTTTATAAAATTTTAAGTTCCGCTGCGATTAGCCCCGCGATATAGCGAACCCAACAATTACATGAAATATTTCAGCTAAAAATAACAAAATGTAAAGAAGCACCTTATTTACGCCGTGAAGGAAAATCTTATGAATATCAATTTCTGACAGAAAGAGAAGAAAACGAAGCTAACAGGAAAACACAAGACCTTATCAACATTGGATTAATTATCTCAAAGTGAACAAATCTGCGTAATAGTATCGAAATGAAGACATTCCTGGCGAAGAGAGACACTGCCACTAAAGCTGGTTCCAAACCCCCCAAATTGAGAGGTTCCGAATCCAGTTTCCGTAGAGTGGCCTCTCTCTCTCCCTCGCAAGAAAGTCCATGAAACACAAGGAGACCTTAAGCGGTACTGGAACTCAGGGATAGACTCGCTCTCGCATGGGTTGTAGTTTCTCCAATCTCTGGAACTAACCGTTGGAGACTTAGAAGATCAAACACATGATTTAGCATCCCGGGTTTGACTTTTTCAGATCAAACCAAACGGGTATATATATATGTGTGTGTGTACTCAATTATCGTATTCGATATTTCCGAAACATATTCATGTTCTTCACCATGACCAAGTTAATTCATTCAATCAAATTTCAGTTAAGTTGGCCTTTCCATGAGACATTATCTCTACTCAAACAAAATTTTACTTTCCACAATCAGAATAGCTTATGGCTTTTCTTTTCAATACTGCACAAACAAGGAAATGTAAAATATACAACATGATTACATGCCGATTCCCTGTCTCCAATATGATTCCAGCAAATTAGAGATGAAGTTTTCATTTTCTATTATTGACATGTGAGCTCAAATTCAGCGAGTATCTTTGGATAGTCCACAACAGTTGTATTGCTATATATGAAAAATAAATCTAAACAAAGCTCAGTCACCTGATGTTAACCATTCCAATTCTTCCTCTATTAAATCTACAAATAAAGAAGATGGAATACATATTACAATGCTTAATAAAATAAAGTCTTCCTGTCAACTTAGAGCTATATATCAATCTATCTATCTATCATCATCCATGCATAACAAAAGATCAAGGAAAAAGATTTAAGAAGATCAAACTCTGACAAAAAATATACTGAGTTCGGGACCACTATTACCATCCGGATTCATCATATAGTAAGTCTCTGAGTCCTTTGATCCGATTACCCGCTCAAAGAACGCACGCATGTACGTCAGCTCTCCTTCCGGTGAATCCGTGTTTTCGTCTGCGGGAAGTACTCCCGCACCCATCGAGGTTGCATGCAACATTTGCATTACCTTCAAGTCCTCGTCGGTCGGCTCCCTCTTAACCGCATACCCACTTTTTCGCCCGTTGCAGTACATTGTCCATATGGACTCATTGATCAGCTTGCTCTTCGTCCCCGATGGATTCTTTTCGCACTCCAATGCAATCCTAATGAGTCCTAATCCCATGTCTTGTAGTAGCTTGCCAGTCTGGATTGATAGCTCGAGTAAGAGCATGGGAAGACACCTAGGATTTTCTTGGATGGCAAGGTTGATCCTAGACCTGCGGTGCCCGAAAAGGGTACCGGTCATGCGGGACCCACCATGGAGGTGACCATCGCCGCGTGCACCACCACCACCCCCAACTCCGTGGAGAGAAACCGGGAACTTACAAGCAGCAGGGGTACTTATGATGGGGAATGACCTGAAAACGGATCGAACACGCTTCAAGAGTTTGTTGGATTTGGATGGGTTTTTCTTGCGAGATGGCTCGTGGAGGGCGACTTGGGGGGATCGGGTTGGCAACTGAGCAGGAACTCCACCGGTTTTGGTGGTGCTGGTAGGCGAAGGATAATGCCGTGGTGGTTGTGAAGGTAGTGGTGGTGGTGTTGGAGGTTTAGAGCCTGCCATGATCGAGTAGTAATGCTACTCAAGTAAGAAAGTTAGTTGGCTATGGTGATGGTGGTGAGGGTGTACGTGCATATATATATATATATATACATGTGAAATGAAAGTTGTGGGGGTGGAGTGCACGTTCGTTAATTTTATTATATTGTCGCGGAAATGTTACTTATATTAATGTTTAATAAATGAAAACTTTCAGAAATCCTCCAAAAAAAAAAAGTCAACTGTTTGACTTGTTGGATTGGTGGTTAGGATTAGTCGGGCAAACATATAGATAGATGAATAAAGTTGCAGTTGCATCTTAGACTTAGGTCTATAATGAATGCAGGCTATTATCTCTCTAATCGGTTAGTTCTAAAGAGTGAAGAAGTGTAAAAACTAGCAATTCAAGCCTTTCTTCTAGGCAGATTGACATGGTCTTCTCTATGAAATCAAACACTACAAATCTCTCTCTCTCTCTCTCTCTCTCATATTATTTCTATCATCTTTTTTTTGTTTGGCTCAATGAGTACACGACACACAAAAAAAGAGCAATACTTAGGCACAAGAAAGTTAAAAAAAATTGGTCACAAAAGTCTTGTTGTCAGTTTTTGATTGATTTTTTCATTAGTTATTGACAGGTCCGTAAATTATTCAACCAATTAATAACCGACAATGAAAATTTTGTGAAATTTTTTTTAAAAACTTTTTTGTGTTCAAAGCATTGCTAAAAAACACATATAAATTGTGAGTTTCTATATACGATTTATTAAATTGATAGAAATACCACTGCCATCAGTTGTCATGAATCACGCATGGCTACCTTGGGAAACAATCTTGAGGAGCTAAATTAGTGGAAGTGATTAAGTCAAATATTATATGTCTATCCCTTCTCAGTTTAGGAGATTTGGATGAATCCACATTTATATATATACTCGTTGTAATTGTAATTAAAGCAAGGAAGAAATATACAATTCTCAAACACAGTGTCTTCCTTTCAGCTTGAGTATTTATAACTCTTGTCATTGCAATAAAAGTCACAAGTTACCGTTTTCTGTTTCAACTATTTCTTCCTCCTCCCCCCTTGAAATCTTATTTTCTGATGTATGGACCTCCCCTCTCCAATCAATTGGCAGCTACAAGTACTATGTCATATGTGTCTATCATTTTACAAAGTATACATGGTTTTACCCACTAAAAAGAAAATCTGATGTGCTTGATGTCTTCACTCGATTCAAGGCCCTAGTTGAAAATCATTTCAAATGTAAAATTCTCACACTTTATTCTATAATTGGGGGGGGGGGGGAGTATGAAGCGTTCAACAATTTCTTAGCCACTAATGGAATCACCCATCTCACATCTCTACCTCACACACCCGAGCACAATGGGTACTCTGAACACCGTCACCGCCACAAAGTTGAGACTGGGTTATCTCTCCTATCCCATGCTTCCATGCCCCTAACCCACTGGTCGTATGCCTTCTCAACTGCTGTGTATCTTATCAACCGTCTCCCCACCCCAACTCTTAATCTTCTTTCCCCCTATCATAAGCTTTTGGAAACAACTCTGAACTACTCGAAACTTCGTAGCTTTGGGTGTCTATGTTATCCTTGGTTGAGACCATACACCCCCTACAAACTTTCACCTCAGTCATCCCCATGTGTCTTCATCGACTACTCACTTAATCAAAGTGCCTACCTCTGCCTCGATACGTCTTCCTCTCGAATTTACACATCTTGTCACGTTAAGTTTGTCGAGTCAGTGTTTCCTTTTGCCTTACTTTCAAATAAAAGTGCCCTTCCCTTGTCCGTCTCCCCCTCTGAATGGTGGCGCTTAACACTTTTGGTCCTTGCATCAGCATCCTCAGCTTGCGATACTATCGATGCCTCTACCCAACCCACCGCCCCCCATCTTCACCTCCTCACATCACACTATCCCCTAGCCCTACTGTACCCGAACCCCTATCGGCTACTACTCAAACTGAGCCTTTTCCCACCTCTCCTGTACACCAAATTATTACTCGGTCTAAACACAACATTCACAAGCCAATCACCTTTCCCGTGAAACCACCACTCTCACACAATCTTTAAAAGAACCCAACTAACGCCAAGCTTTATCCACCGAGTATGATGCTCTAGTTCATAATGACACTTGGGAGTTGGTCCTTCCTAATTCTAATCATAATGTGGTTGGGTGCAAATGGATCTTTCACACAAAATATCTACATGATGGTTCTGTTGCCAAGGACTTTCACCAACGTCCCGGGATTGACTTCCATGACACTTACAACCTGGTTGTCAAACCCATAAGAGTTTGTCTGATTATTAGTATTGTCAAAACCCACAACTGGTCTCTTCGACAACTTGATGTCAACAATGTCTTCCTTCAAGGCACTTTATCTAAGGATGTCTTCATGCAACAACCCCAAGGTTTCACTGATCAAACTTCCCTAACCGCGTCTGCAAGCTCCGTAAGGCCATTTACGACCTCAAACAAGCTCCCCGAGCGTGGTACCAAAAACTTCGTCAATTTCTTCTCACAACAAGCTTTGTGAACTCCACGGCTGATACTTCTCTCATCATATTTAATACCCACAATACTATCATCTATTTTTTCATTTATGTCGATGATATAATCATTACAAATCATAATTCTGAGGCTGTGAATCAGTTCATCCAAAGTTTTTCTCAACACTTCTCACTCAAAGATCTTGGACAACTTTCGTACTTTCTCGGTGTTGAAGTATTTCCCCACAACGATGGCCTGTTTTTATGCCAACGTCGCTACATCCTTGACCTGCTTGTTCAGTATCATATGACCACTGTCAAACCCGTCACCATTCCCCTAGCTACCATGTCGTCTCTCACCCTCTGTACCAGCATCCCTATTACAAATCCCACCGCGAGTACCGAACCCTCATTGGCAGCCTCCAATATCTTTCTCTCACCCAACCTGACATTACCTACACGGTCAATAAACTATCTCAGTTCATGCATTAAACCACCACCGAGCATTAGCAAGGTGCAAAATGACTCTTACGATATCTATGTGACACATCTAACCATGTTATCACTCTGCATCACAACTACACCCTGAGTCTTCATGCCTACTCAGATGTGGATTGGGCAGGTAATAAAGACGACTACACTTCTACTTCGACCTACCTCATCTATCTAGGTCGAAACATTATCTCTTGGAGCTCAAAGAAGCAATGCACTGTTGCTCACTCCTTCACTGAAGCTGAGTATCGGTCTGTCGCAGCTACTACTGCTGAACTTCATTGGATTTGTTCTTTACTGACTTAATTAGTTGTCTTCAATCAACACCAACCGGTCATCTTTTGCGACAATGTGGGAGCCATCAACTTGTGTGCCAACCCTATCTATCTCTCTTGCATGAAACATGTCGCCCTTGATTATCACTTCATTCGTGAACAAGTTCAAAATGGTTTGCTTTGGGTTAGTCGATCACTCTTCTTCATCACTTAATGATTTAATATTTGGTAAATTTAACGCGTGTACAACTGTTTAATTTGACTTTTTGGCTTTTACGAACATGATTATGATGAGTTTTAAGTAGAATTATTATTGTTTATCAAGTTTTATGAACTTCATTAAGTAGAATTATTATCCTTTATCAAGAATTATTATCATTTGAGAGTATGTTATTTGAAAGTTTCTTTTGAAGTATTTTACCAGTGAATATTTCCCGAATAACCATTCCTCGTGGGGATTGGAATGGTGAGACAAATTGATTTTCCGATGGGGAATGGGGCACAAAATTGAATTGGGGAATGAAGATGGTATTATGTATAACTGCCCCCGAACTGCCTCATTATCATTCCTAGTCTATTATATTAATGTTTAAAAAATATTATTAATTATATCTAATACAGACTAACATATAACAATGTCCTGGGCTTTACTATGTAACTTTCTAATTTCGGGAAAATTGCGGGACGGTTTATTTTGGTTGATTTTTAATCGCTTTAGTATCCTTTTTTTTTTAAACCGAAAAAAGCACTTATGTGGATCGCAATGCATCAATTTGGAATCGCTGATGCATCGCAATGCATAAAAATTTAATCGTGAATCCGCAATTCATCAATTTAGAATCACAATGCACAAAAGTATTTTTTTCGGTTTGAAAAAATATGTAGGGTACTATAGCAGTTAAAAATTCACAAATGTGACCGACCCGAATTTGTACCAAAAAAATTTTGTTCTTAGATTTATAAAAATATTTGGCCTATTTTTTGAGTTATCTAAGTTAGATTTAAATGTGTTTACATTTTTTTAAAAATATAGTTCTTGTGATTGTGTCAATGCATTGAGTGTTAACGAATGCATACTATTTTTTTAGTCGGTGCTCTAGGTGTTGACGAGTGCAAAATAATTTAATTTAGGCAAAACTCATATTTGGATCACCCAACTTTTCACAAAATTACAATCCGGCCACTACAAGTTTAAAAATATTATTCTTGCCATTGTACTTTAGTTAGCTTGAAAACGAGCCAATTTTTTGGACGGACGTTAGTTCAGTCGTAAATTGACATGAAACACTCATTTTACCCCTGCATTCTTCTTCATCTTCCGTAATCAAGAAAAAACAAACCCTAACTGTATCTTAGCTAATGATGATGAGCTTGTTACCCCTGCAACAAATCCCTCCAATCATGATGTGGGTTAATTTCCATGGAATTACTGAATTTTCACCAATTGAGGCTTCTGCTTCAATCTTTGCTAATGATGATGAGCTTGATACCCCTGTAAATCTGTCCAACAATGAAATGGGGTTCCATGGAACTACTAAATTTTCACCAATTGAGGCTCTAATTGTCGGTAATGGGTGTGAAAATCATAAGAAGATAAGGCTAGAAACAGATGATGTGAATAAGGAGAAAAGCCCTCAGTCTCTTTCTCTCTCTCACACACACACGTCTTCTTCATTTTCCCTATCCCTATCCCAAATTGAAGAGATATAAAACCTTAACTCACTAACTCAAATCTACCCCCTCCACACACACAAGACTGATCCACGAAGCCATGCGCTACTCCCTGATTGCCGGTGGCAAGCGTGTCAGGCCCATTCTCTGTATCGCCGCCTGCGAGCTCGTTGGCGGTCACCAATCCGCTGTCATGCCAGACGCCTTCGAGTACGTCTTTAGCGCCACAGTGGGGGCCATACCTTCAAATCCCTCAAATCTGTTTGCTTGATTTTTTCTTTCGCCCCCGATCTTCTTCGTCTTCCCATCAATTGAATCTGTTTGCTTGATTTTCATGGACAGTGCGAGAGGCTAATTTTGTAGAGAGAGAGAGAGAGATGGCCATGGATTGACATTGAACTATCCTCTGTTGCTAATTTTGTAATTTCAGTTGTTGTATAGTGTCATCAAAATTAAAGCCAATCCAAAGCTGGAAATTAGACTAAACCCTTCAGAATCTCTAGACGACTCCAGGGATTACGATGCCATGAGATCTCTAACGAAGTTTGTGCAATTTCTAATGGGGAGTTGCAGAGAGGAAGAAGATGAAGACAGGGGTATAATAGGTATTTTATTTTCACTTAACGGCTGAACCAACGTCCGTCTAAAAAATGGGTTCGCTTGTAAGCTAACTAAAGTACAGTGGCAAGAATAACATTTTTAAACTTGTGGTGGCCGGATTGCAAATTTGTGAAAAATTGGGTGACTCAAATATGAGTTTTGCCTTTAATTTAAGTGGTATTAGTCAAGTATAGCCATTTGACCCAAGCTTTTATGTTTTATGGCTTCTTGGCCAAAAAGTTTGATAACTTCCTAAAATGCCCTTTAAGCCTTTCAAACCCTAAATACCTCATTTTCTCTCACAACTCAAAAGAGGTCGTCGTCTCTCCCTCCTTTCTCTCCTTTCTCGCCGTGGCCTCCCTCACCACAATATCCTCCACTGTCATCCTCGTCTTCCGCCTCCTATGTCACTACTGTTGAGGTAACCTTCTCTCTCTTTCAAACCCATAGAATCAATTTCTCTTTCTCTCTTTCAAACCCAGTGAATGAGTCGATCAAAACGACTCAAGGATAATCGACTCAGGGTCGATTAATGAGTCGGTTGATCGACCCATGAGTTGATTAATTGACTCAGGGTCGATTTAAGCCATTTTGTTCGACTCATTGAGTCGTTTAATCGACTTAGTAAGGGTATTTTAGAATTTTCGGATGAAAAGTGACCAGAAAAGGTGTTTTTGAGTAAGTGTGGCCTTTTATGAATTTGACAGCTTTGACATGGTTATTTACGAAGAAACCCCTTAATTTAATGGACAATTTGAAAACCTCATTAAAGCCTAATTTAATTAGCTTTATAATTATTCAACCTTTTATTTATTTAAAATTCACCCTTCTAGCCTTTTGAAATTTAAAGTTATTAATTAATTTTTCATATTTTAAATTTTCTACTATTCCTTTTTTAATTGATAACATTGTCAATCTATTTTATCTTTCCTGCGGCATGATTTTAGGTACGATTTTATTAATTTTAATTTTAAAAAAACTTATTTCGACCGAACTGTTATAGGTATTGACAAAAAACAAAAGTCAATTTTTTTGGAAGTTGGAACGTTTTGTTGATTTGGAAAGTTTTTTTTTTCCTAATTCTCAAATGATGAAAACTTTTCAATTTTTTACTAGCCGTATAGCTTAATAAAGGAAAGAGAATGATTTAATTTTTTTCAAGGCCTAATAAAATGGAGTAAATATGTGATTAACTTAAAAATATTCTCTGTTTATCCAAATAGTATACGTTTGAAAATTTTAATTATTAAGGAATATATAATTACAATTGGAGTTGATGATAATTACTTAAATATTTAAGCATATTTAACATGTTTATATAACTTTAAGAGGATATAATTGAAAATTTTATAAAGAGTTAAAGGCATAATTTTATAAAGTGAGATTTTAAAATAAAATATTTTAAAATAATATAATAGATATTTTGCCTAAAATAAAAGAAATATATAATTACTTTATATAAGATCCCTTAATTATTTCTATATATAATAAAAATTAGGATTTAAAATTTAGGAGGACCCAAGACAATTGCCTCAATTCCCGTAGAGTTAGAGCCGCCGCCAGCACTAATGCCTTAACTTG
Organism: Platycodon grandiflorus; assembly: GCA_016624345.1. Lineage (NCBI taxonomy): Eukaryota > Viridiplantae > Streptophyta > Magnoliopsida > Asterales > Campanulaceae > Platycodon > Platycodon grandiflorus. The sequence continues at coordinate 3,621,142 of CM028364.1, read as the reverse complement.
GAGCATGTTTGAGAAATAGAAGTGTGATAGGGAAAGAGAGAGGAAGGTAGGTCCATGTTGGAAGAAAGAGAAGGGGAGAGTTAAATTTTTCACTAATAAAGTTAAAAGTTATACTAGTAATGAATTAGTACTTTTAAATTTTAAGAGTAGTTTATTTAAATATGGATAAAAAGAGTATAGAATTATAGAAATAACTTTGTTAAGTTTACAAGTATTTATATAATTATTATTACATCTAAATTTCAATAAAATATAAAATTGTCTTTTTCTAAAATATTTTTATTTTTATTAAAATTTAATTGTAATATTAATAGTTGTAAAAAAATTATAACCTAGCATTTTTCTTATAAAAACACCCTTACCGACAATCGGAAATGTTCATAGGCGTTGATTGAAGGATTAATTGTACGGCCAAAAATTGATTTTAAGGACAAAAACATAAAAGATCAAATATCTAGCACTATTATAAGAAAACTTTATGAAGCAAATTATATATTAATCCTAGATATTTTCTCACTCAACTTTGAAAACCAAGGTGTCACTCCTAGATATTTTCTCACTCAACTTGGAAAACCAAGGTGTCACTCCTAGATATTTTCTCATTCAATCTGGAAAACCAAGGTGTCACTCCAGGTGTTTCGGCGTCAACTTTCGGTGTGAGTTTTCATTATTTTAATTAGAGATGTTAAAATGGTCACGTTCCATAAGACTGACCCATTTAAATAGAAAAAAAAAAAACAGGGTTATAACATTTTTTTTTGGCCCATTTAAAATCAGGAGTTTTCTCGCCCAGACCATTTAATCCGTGGCCGTTAGGGCTGTCAGTATAATATTAATTAGGCGATAAAAAGTTAGGATATAGTATATAAAACAACCATCATAGAAATTAAACTCACAACCTTTTAATCCAAATTCAAACACACTTATCATTTGCACTACATGTTTTTTTTTTTTCTTGTTCTGGTGAATAAATACTGAAATATAAATGAAACTTGTCTTGGAGGGGATTACTAAGTAGAGTTATTTCAATATTTATTTTGAGGTAAAATATGTTGAAATTTAAATACAGTAATGTAAAAAATATCTAATTTATATTTATTATGAAAAATATTATAACATATCTAAATTATGGGTTGTAAATAACAATCACTCTTCACTTTTTGGATAATTACAAAGATAAAATTAATATTATCACGTTTTTTATTTTTTAAATTATGGCTCGATAATGACCTATTTAGCCCGAAGCCTGTTAGGATTAAGGTTAGATTCGCAATAATAGTGACCCAAAAAAATTGGACCGTTTAGCCCGCGGTTCGTTAGAGTTAATCCGAAACTGCTAGGGTCAGCTCGTTTAACATTTATAATTTCAATCATTTTCTTTACTAAAACTGTAAAGCATTGTTTAGTAGCCGTGATAAATTACTGGATATAATTAATAACACTGTTTGGTAAACTTATGCGCACTAGATTATTACTCCTTCTGTTTCATGCAAATAATTTACTATACTATTTTTGATATATTTACCTGAAGAGTCTATTTTCAAAAAATGATGTCTACAATTTTCACAACATTTCATATTTACCCAGTGATAAATTACTGGATATAATTAATAACACTGTTTGGTAAACTTTTGCGCACTAGATTATTACTCCTACTGTTTCATGCAAATAGTCTACTAAACTATTTTTGATATATTTCACTTAAAGAGTCCATTTTTAAAAAATGATGTCTACAATTTTCATAATATTTCATATTTACTCTCCACTTGTGTTGTAGTCATTTTGGTTGTAATTAGGTAATTTTGTAATTATAAACAATTTCAATAACACTTATATATTCCTTAATTATTAAAATTTTCAAACGTAGACTCTTTGAGTGAAATAGAGGGTTTAATTCACACTGATTTGATCAAGTCCCCTCATTGATATTAGGGGGAGGTAGTATTATTATTAATAATACTTTCTCCGTTATAGACAAATAGTCCACTTTTTATTTTTATAAGTTAACATGTGACTAAATCAAATTAAAATTTTAAATATATTATTTATGCTTTAAAAATAAAATTTTATTAATTATAAACTATATTAAAATTACTATAGATTACGACTTTTAAAAATTTATAAAAACAAATAAATTTATATAAATTATCGATTAAATATTAATTAAATTGACAATAAAAAGTCAAAAGTAGACTTTTAAACTAAAACGGAGGGAGTAAATACTTATCCCCGTCTCCTTACCGAATGATGGATAGGATCCTCTATTTTAAAAAGGTATTTCATCTCCTATTTCAACCGTCGGATCTTCGCCACATGTGTATGAGAATAAATAACATTAATTACTCCGTGATTTTTGGTGGATACGTGGTGAAGATCCGACGGTTGAAATAGGAGATGAAATACCTTTTTGAAATAGAGGATCCTGTCCGACCGAACGACGCCTAAGTTTTATAATTTCATTCTTCACTAAAAACTTCAGTCACGAGAGCACACATATACGCACCTAGAACCGATCAAACAATTCCTATTTGTAACAGAATATGACATAATCTTGCTTTTTTTTAGGTTTAATAGGGTATAATTATGGAATCAAAATGAGTAACTCCAGAGTGGCAACTCAGTATCTGTAGTGTCCTCGTAGTCCCTGCTGAAATGGTCACCATCTAAGCTAGGAGGTGGAGAGAGCATCATCCCTTCGGCCATGTCAACCATCAATCCAGGCATATCTAACATAGTCTCCAGTTCATCATTATAAAAGACATTCTCCGTTGCAGTATCCGGCATCTCCACCGTAGCCTCCTCGCTGCTGCTAGAAACTTCATTAAAAACCTTGACATTCTCTCTGCTCCCCTGCTCTCCGGCTCCGGACCCTTCCTCACCCTCTTTTGGTCTGAACGCTTCCGCCGCCTCCATGGCAGTCTTTCGAATATCTGTAGCCTCCTTTGAAGCCGGCACAGGCAAGCGCCATACGGAGTCAGCAAAATTCAGACATGCTAACTGTCCCCTCAGTGCCAATGCTGCCACGTCATGAGCTCGTGCTGCCATCTCAGCCGTTGGGTACGTCCCCAGCCATATACGGGTTTGCTTGTTTGGCTCGCGAAGCTCACAAACCCACCGGTTCAAATTCCTCTTCCTAACACCCCTATAAACAGGGTGCCGGGTCTCGTTGAATTTCTTCCGCCCAGCCCTCTTCTTCGGCCTGCTTGATGCTAGTATAACTTCTTCATCAGAATGCGAGACTGGACGGGGTTGTAAATTAGATAATGTGGATGTATCTGAAGGTAATCCCATCCGCTGGATATTTGACCCGGATGGATGCGAGTCAGAGTATGCCCTTGGTGTATCCATTGAAGAAATCTTTGGGTTGGACTAGGTTGACCAAGTTGTCTTGGTTCTCTTTTTTTTTTTTTTTTTTTTTTTTGGTTTGACTTTTGCTGACTAACCTGTGTGTCTTTTTGAGTATGAATATGATGAGGTAGTGTTTTTATGTGTGGCTATTTTCGGTTTGTTCACTTGGGCTCAAACTAAAAATTAAGCGTGAATTTTGCTATTTATGCAAAGTGGGTAGTACTCTTGTGCAGATAGAGACTTGTACGCGAACACGGTATCATGCCAGCGAGGCTGGTAAGAAACACGGTCATTCAGGACCATTCATTTTCTTAACATAGAAGTTTAGGAGAGTGAACTTCCGAGTGCTTTCCTAGTGACGTGGCATGTTGTAAGCCCCTAAAAATAAACCTGAAGTGGGGTTATATGGACACGTGGTCCAAGGTTCATATTTCAAAATAAAAAAATAAAAAATCTGTCCTTTATTATTATTTACGTATTTTTTTTCATGGATAAGCTTCAAATATCTTTCCCCTAATCTTTCAACTTTCAACTCGAGTGCCACATAACGGAACTAACAGATAATTTGAAAAGATGGTGTTGCCGTCAACTCTCTATCTCTCTCGGCCAAGCACGCAGTAAAAACCTTACACAGCAAGCTACTGATCACTCGGTCAGTACTCCTAATCACCGGAGTACTCCGACACCGGCAGGCAGATTGGACAGATCTTGCTACTTAATTATAATGTGGATCGAAGATGCATGGAAATTCGTATGTAAACTTTCAACTCGTTTGTTTTGATCAGTTTTGAGATTATTTTGAAATGCGTTGATGGGTTGGGTGGTAATGTATGTGCTAAACAAACAATGTGTTATTTCTATTGATTGCCAGAGGTGGAGTCAGAGGGAAGGCTGTTGCTTCAGGATATTACAATAGATTTGCTTTTTCCTTTTTTGGTTTTTGGAAAAGGAATCATATCTAGTACGTACCTTCAATATATGTTTTTCAGGGCAGGGCAGGGATAATTAATAAGATACCGGGGCAAATTAATTACATCATTCTCACTGCGTTTTTTTTTTTCCTATTTTTCTTTTTTTGTGTGGCCCAATTTTATTTAATTTTATATTTTTCGTTTCTAGGGATGGAGGGAGTATTACATTTCTGCTCACCATTAGTCTTCTTAATTACAAAATACTCATGGTACTTTAATTTCTCCGGTACTATTTTAAAAATAAGTCTATTTTTGAGACAAACTAAAAAGGAAATAGAAATTATTAGATAATAACACTTTAGACTAAATGGTGTTATTTATCTATTTTTATCCCCCCAAAAAAAAAAAAAGTTAGTCTCACCTGCTATTTTTATTTACTCTAAATAAATAATTTGATCTGTAAATTTAAACCTTTAATTTTAAAGATTTATATTTTATACTCCATACTTATCATACAAATTAACGGATATTTTACTACAGCAACTATGCAAAGGTGAGTCAAACATGAGCGAGCAAATACGTTTTGTGAAAAAAAAAATGCAAGTATAGAAACGATTCGTGTAATTTGCCTTAAATTTGGTTTGGTTTGTCAATAATGTTTCGGGCTGAGTGGCATGATTCATTGGTGCTATGTTTTGGTTGGTATGAATGCTTGCTTTTGTGTTGCTGATCTACTGCTGTGTTGATTTGGTTACATTGTACATATAATTGGATTAAATAAGAATGACAATATTGAAGGGGTTATTATACATATATAATTCCACCACCATTCTTCAATTTAATTTTATATTTTATAATCGTCCCATTTCCCACCGGGGATCAAAATGTACCTACATTTCAATGTTTCACGGGTAACGGTTAATCGAGGAATACCCACGGATAATTGGTCAAACTAACAATTTAGCTTAAAATATTTTAATAATTAGAAAATATACTAAAAAAAAACCTTTCAATTAATATACTATTAATCAAATTCATAAGACTTGATAAAGGGTAATAGTTCAAATTAAAATTCATCGTAATCGTGTTCGTAAAAGCTAAAAATCTAGTTAAGTAGTTGTACAAATTACAAATTCACCAAATATTAAATTATTAAGTGATGAAGAAAAGTCAGCGTCTAAGTAGCGAATTCGCATGATTAAGATTGATGTTAGAATTTTAATATTTTAAATTTAGCATATATAAACTTAGGTTATATGGTTAATATTTGTATGAATAGGAGTAAAATTAAATTAGTACTAAATAAGTGTTTTGAGTAACGATTCAAGGAATTGAACCGGTAATGATGGGGTGGGTATTGTTAATACCAAAACTGAATTGTTCCTCAATTTTTTATTTCATTTATTTCACATCACCCGCCCTCATATTCAGTCAAATCAATTAATAACCGTCAAGTTCAATTCAAAATTGTCATCCCTAAGATTAAATAGCGATTTGGTCACTGGATTTTATTCTATTTTCGGTCCAACTCTACTTTTCACTTCCTATTGAACTTAATATTTAGTGACAAATAAGTCCTTTAGCTAAGTTCCATAATAACAGTCAGTTAATTTATTACGAATTGAAAACTTTACTCTTCCTACTTGACAATATTTATTACTAGTATATTTTAAAAATGAAATACTTCCTCCATCCCTAAATTATTGTCTAGGTTAATTTAATACATCGATTAAAAAAATACATTTGAATCAATTATTAGTATTGGTATTTATGTAATTTTTTATTTTTACCCCTAAAAAAAAGTTACTTTTTGAAATTTAGAATCATGATTACAAGATTTTCTTCCAATAATTTTGAAATTTAAAATAGGTATAATAGTTTAGGGGTGGATCCCATTGTAGATCTCATAAGTTAAAGAATAAAAATTGTAAGGGCAAAATGATAAAAATATTTTTTTAAAAAGGTAAGTTACAAACAAGACAATTATGAAAAAAAAAAAAAAAGGACAATAATTTAGGGACGGAGGAAATATGAAACACATAGCTTTTATAAAAATATGAAACTACAGTTGATGTAAATAAATTTTAAATGTACATAAATGTTTTTCCTTTGCAACTTGAAATTTAATTTCATTTACACTATCAAAAATACACTAAAGTCAAATATTTGAATTTTTTTTTTAAAGAAATATACACGTTAAACTAATTTTAAAAAATCGCAATATAAACTAATTTTAAAAAATCACAATATAAAACCTCAAATTAAAGACCTTGCAAGTAAAGAACTTCTTAGACAAAATTTTCATTACAAATAAAATGAACAAAAAATCACAATATAGATATTGTTGAAGGTAAAAGTGAGTCCATCATATCTTCACTTACTCTCACTTCCCCGAACCCCGGTCCCCCACTCTCTTTCCCTTCTACTTTTCTTTCTCGTCCGTGTCTCGTTCGAAACTATTGCTTCGTGTTCGTACTTTCGATCTTACCGCTAGTGCCGGCGCCCGTGAGTTGAAATTCCGGTGAACCTGAACCAATCGTCAGACTTGAAGGTAAATTAAGTAATACCACTTGATGAGACATAATGGAACCGCTAGAGGTTACGGATCGCGATCAATCAAGCGCCTGTCATGTCACAGTGGCATTTTCAGCTGGCCTAGCTTATACACATGGAGCATGAGTACCACTTGAGCTAGCTAGTTCAAGTGGTACTCATGCTCCATGAATGTATTTATCCTGAGGTCACATCAAACCGCACGCCGGCGAGGAAGTAAAACCGCGTGACACCACATGAACCACACCGCAGAGCGGGAGACCCCGAGCTTGATTGATCCCGTAACCCTAGCGTTCCCTGAACAATTATGTCTCGCTAGCTCAGTGGTACTCATGCTCCATGAACTGTGTATTTATCCCGGAGGTCACAGTTCAAAGTACGCCGGCCGGGTGTGAGGAAGTGCAAAACCCGCCGCGTGTGACACCACATGAACCACACTGCCAGGAGCGGGGAGACCCCTGTGAGCTTGATTGATCCGGTCCAGAACCTCTAGCGGGTTCCCGGAACAATTATGTCTCATCAGAAAATACTGATGTGCATATTTTGGACCCCTCAAAACAGTACGGGCCTCACTCAAGCAAGTGGGCTCCCAATGAGTAAGGGCACATTCTACTATATAAACTACCCTTGAAGTTAACCCTAGGTAAGCCACTTTTACAGAGAATATACACTTTCTCTTTCTCTTACGGCCAAGGTACTGACGACCACGCTAGAGGGTTTTGGCCGGGAACCCTCCCTGCCCCTCTCACGACGGCCGAGGTACTGACGACCACGCTAGAGGGTTTTGGCCGGGAACCCTCCCTGCCCCTCTCACGGTGGCTTTTTTGCAGATCAATCAACGCCAGATATCCAAAATTTATGACGCGATGACAATCCATTCGGCACCCCCATTAAGCCGGATATTTTGTGCATCATCAGTTGGTTCCGTTGCTGAGAAACGAAAGTTTCATCTACATGTCTAACGGACCGAACGACAATACGAGGAAAGGTACATCAAATTAGCCACCAAAGCTAATTGGGCAATTAACTGGGCATCAAATTAAAATGTTTGATTTTACTATTCATAATAAGGCTTGAATCTATTATTCATGAAAAGCTTGAGATCAAAATGCCTTCTTACTCTACATACGGGTCCCACTGTTTTTGACTTTTGTTCATATTCCCTGTGTGAGTAATGGATTCTCTATGATTTTATACAAAGTAAGAGCGAGCAATTGCACTAGTCACAACAGCGCCATTACCGCCACCAGTCCATTTCTCAGTCAAGGGATTTGGAAGCTAACGTCACCGTCATCGTTCCTGTATTGGTCGCGGATCTGCGAGATAGAAATAGCTTTCTCAATGGTGCGGGTAGTTTTGTGGTGCCGACAAATAGTTCTCAATGGTGCGGGTAGTTTTGCGTTGCCGGCGACCATGGTATTGTCGCCGAATTTATAAATGTTGCGACCTCTACCCTCCAGCAGCCTACCAGATCTCTACTATCCCAAACTAAGTCGCTGAGCACGATCTCCGATCTAAGGGATCCGCGGTGGTTGGTTTGTATCGAACACCATCTCGATTACTCATGTTACACATATTGCCGCAAGAAGCTGTATAGTATGCCGCCTCGTCCACGAGCAATCCACGCCCGTATGTCTTGCTCCGTTACCGAGTAGTACAAAAAACAACCGTAGCCTTTATTACGAGGCAGTTACACGCCCTAATTGCTAAGCATTTGCAACTCGGTTCCTTAAATAGAGAACAGTTACAGCCGCATCCCTTCAATGCAGAGTAGTTACAACTTGGTCCTTAACTGCTGAACAGTAATAGCTTGGGCCTTAATTGCTAAACAGTTGTAAATCGACCATCTACTATCCAGCAAGCTTCGTTAAGTTCCTTCGAATTTGTAAACGAGCCTTGTTAAACATCAAGGTCGATTCAAATGGAATTTAACTGTCAAATCAAAGGCACCTCCAAGTCGAGGTCGAATCAAAGGCACCTCCAAGTCGAGGTCGAATCAAACGAACCTCCAAGTCGAGGTTGAATCAAATACACCTCCAAGTTGAGGTCGAATTAAAGGAACCTCCAAGCCGAGGTCGAATCAAATGAACCTCCAAGTCGAGGTCAAAATTAAATGAACCTCTCAATTGAGGTCAAATCAAATGAACCTCCAAGTCGAGGTCAAACAAAATGCACCTCCAAGTCGAGGTCGAACCAAATGCACCTCTCAGTCGAGGTAAAAAAGAAACGCACCTCCAAGTCGAGGTCAAAACCAAAGGCACCTCTCAGTCGAGGTCAAAACTAAAGGCACCTCTCAGTCAAGGTCAAAACCAAACGAACCTCTCAGTCAAGGTCAATTCAAACAACCTCTCAGTCGAGGTCAAAACAAACAAACCTCGCAATCTGAGGTTAAAATTCAGGACTTGGTTAGCCCGAGAACTAAATGAACCCTGCCATTGAAAGCAATACCTCGAAACATCGGCAAGTCCGAGATGAACACGAGCAAGTAGTACTCCTTACCCTCGAGATGAACCTCGATGAATAAGGAGTGGGGGGCTACTGATGTGCATATTTTGGACCCCTCAAAACAGTACGGGCCTCACTCAAGCAAGTGGGCTCCCAATGAGTAAGGGCACATTCTACTATATAAACTACCCTTGAAGTTAACCCTAGGTAAGCCACTTTTACAGAGAATATACACTTTCTCTTTCTTACTACGAGGTGCGACGACCACGCTAGAGGTTTTGGCCGGAACCCTCCCCGCCCTCTCACGACGCCGAGGTACTGACGACCACGCTAGAGGGTTTTGGCCGGGAACCCTCCCTGCCCCTCTCACGGTGGCTTTTTTGCAGATCAATCAACGCCAGATATCCAAAATTTATGACGCGATGACAATCCATTCGGCACCCCCAGTAAGCCGGACATCTTGTGTATCATCACCACTAGGTTTTGCAATTTCTCTCTCTCTCTGTCTCTCTCTAAAACTGTAAGGGGTTTTAAACAACAAAACCAAGTAAATCTACAAACTCTAAATATTATTAGGATTTTTTTTTTTTTTTTTTTGTAGGGATTGAAGAAAAAAGTAGGAGAGAGATAAAGAGAAAGCTAATACAACCATATAGAGAGAAAATTTAAAATTACTAAATTAAGTCACTAAATTGCAAAAGAGAAAAACCCAAAATAAATGGGAAAATTATCTTAATGAGTTTATTGTTGAAAAACATAAAGCAGGAGTGAGTGGTAAAAGTATAAAAATTTCATTTTTTCATGGTAACTTTACTAATTTCAAAAAATAGGTGTTAAATACAATACTCCTTTTATATTAAATACAACACTTTTGAATAAAATTACTATTTTGTCCATGTTATAAATGAAAATATATATACATATATATATATATATATATATATATTGACAAAATCGTCACCTCTAGGCATTCCTATTTCAAAGAATCACCTAGACTAGACGGTCCTATGTCAAAAAATCACCTAGACTAGGTGGTCATTCGATTTTCATCCATTATTTCGTTAATTTTTTTTTTACACATTAATTCCCTAAAATTAATATTTTTGTTAAAAAGTTAACGGAATTGTTAAAAAGTTAACGGATTTGTTAAAATTTTAATGGAACTTGGTAGAGGACCGCTACCCCGAGGTGGGTTTCTTCCTAGAGGACCGCCACCCCGAGGTGATCTTCCTTTTTTTTTTAATAATTAAATGATGAGCAAAATAATTTTTTTTCAAAAAATTATTGTATTTAACACTTTTTGAGTGTTATATTTAGCTTCTATGATTCCAAAATGAAGTACTCTTTAAACTTTTGACCTTTTTGACTTAAGTCTGTCTTTTTAAATCATTGCTGAGGCTTAATATGGTAAATTTCTTTTGCTTTTTAAAGCATTGCTGAGGTTTAATATGGTAAATTTCTTTTGGCAAAAGGTACATTAGGGTCATCGAATTTTTTATAAAATTGTAATTCGGTCACTAAAATTTTAAAGCTACACTTTGGGCCACTATACTTAAGTTATGATACATCCGTGCCTAGAAAATTTATATTTGGGCCACCTAACTATCCACAAAGTTGCAATCTGATCACTACAAAGTTGCAATCTGACCCACAAAATTATAATTCGGCCACCACAACTTCAATTTTTGAATACAGATGCATCAGAACTTAAGTACAATGGCTCAAAGTGTAGTTTTAAAATTTTAGTGGTTAGGTTGTAATTTTGTAAAAAGTTCAGTGGTCCGAATATACCTTCTTTCTTTTTTTAAAAAAATAATATTAAAGTAACAGATTTTATTTTTATATTTGGCTTACATTTAGGCTATGTTTGAATTCAAGAGTTTGGAATTAAAATTTGAAAAATATTTTGAATTTTGTAGAGCTCAAATTAGTTCAGTAAAATTTATCGATGCATCATTAGTTGTATTGTACTCATACAATTCTGTTGTAAGTCATATTTGTTCCTCTATCATTTTGCTAAAGAAAAAAAGGAATAATTAGAGAGAGATTCCCTCATTTTTCTGTTTCTTCTCTCTCTCTACAATTCTCTCTCCTCTACGATTCCAGATGATTCTAGAGGTCCATCTTGTTCGCGGGTACATTTTTCAATTCAACAGCTATTATTCTTCAGCGTCTCTAATGAATTTCTTCTATAGAAATTCGAAAGTACCATGTTCAGCCTCCTTAATTCCGCGTTATTACCAATTGGGTAAACCACATTTTCTGCAAATTAAAAGTTAAAACTACACTTTTTTCTTCTATTTCTCTCTCTTCTTTCCATTCGACCAAATAAATTCAAATTTTTCAATCAATCGTCAAAAATTCATCAAACTAGTATAAATTCTGTTTATTTGTAAGTAAAACTTTCATAAATTAATATTGTTGGGGCCATGGAACTTATTATTTTAAAGAGATATTAATTAATTAATCAATACATTAATAATTTATCATTTTAAAGAGTATTTTTTCACTTCAACGAATATATATTTTAAGAGTAATACTGTAGGTACATAAAAAGTATTAAATTTTTTACACCAAATGATATGTTAGCTGATGTGGCAGCTAATGTAATGCATTAATTATGATTTTTAATTTTATTTTTTTGTACCACATCAGCTAATACATCATTTGGTATAAAAAATTTGGTATTCTTTAGGTACCCATAACATTACTCATATTTTAATTACATAAAATGATTGTATTTTAATAATTTATGTCTCTTATTCATTGAAAATAGTGTTGAGGATGTAGTTGAAGATTATACGGTACATTTAGAGCCAGTTATGCCCAAAAAAAAACACGTGTGGCGTCTAGAACTCTTCACAATTTTTTGTGCAGTTCAAGAACACAACACCTAAACTTTTGGGTGCAATAAGAAAAGTTAGAGTTGAGCTCCACCTAAATTTAAAATTTAAGAAAGAATAACAATAGAATCATATGTTACTAAATTGTCCTAGTTATGTTTGTAACATTAGTGATTAAAGAATTATTAATTTATAATATGAAAAGGACTAGAGATTTATAAATGGGCTTTTCGAAGATATATCCAAGAAGTTTTGATGATGAAATACGAATATTATGGCACAGCCGCACATGACATGGTAAAGTTCTAACTGTAGTGTGGATTTTTTTTTTACTGTAGTGTGGATTTTTTTTTTGGGATTTTGTGGACGATGAAGATATGGGTTCACCAAGTCAATGGAATGAGCAAAGACAATTTGGCAATGACTACTGACTACTCAAAATTTTTCCAAAAATGAAATAGAACTCTTTATGAATGGAATTAGGGATGGCAATGGGCAGTTCGGTGGCGGTTATTCACAATATCACTTCCATTCCCCAATTTAATTTTATGCCCCATAACCACCTCATTCCTCACCGGGTAATCAATTTGTCCTCCTATATCCATTCTCCTCGGGTAATGATTAATCGGATAATACCCACGGATAATTAGTCAAACAAACTATTTACTTTAAAACACTTAAATAAAAAAACACACTAAATGATAATAGTTCTATTTAAAACTTATTATAATTAAGTTTATAAAAGTTAAAAAGTTTACCTAAGTAATTGTGCACTCCACAAATTCACCTAATATTAAAAAAACTTAATAAGTTACGATAATAACAATCTAATGTCTGATATAATCAAAAGCGAAAACAACTAGTACATAATATCAAGTCTTCTCCAAATCTTCTACTCATCATCAACCAGCAACTGTCTCACCTGTTTCATTGAAAAAGTTACTAACATTAAAATCTTTAAAGAAAAAAAGAAGAAAAGTAAATGAAACACTAATAATGTACTTCATACCTTTTTATCCGTATTTATGTCGTCATAAATAGTAGCATATCCAAGAGCAGAGGATGATTCTCCTTCTAATTTTTCTATTAAAACAAACAATTATCACTTATGAGGGAAAAGAGTTTTATGTTTAAAAAGAAAAAATAAATAGAATAATATTTTCTTACCTTTCTTTTCAATTGCTAACAACCAATTCTGTGCACACATTAACGCCTCCAAGGTCTTCGGATGAAGTCTACTTTGATGTGGGCTCACTAACCTTCCACTATAACTAAAGGCAGATTCAGAAGCAACAGTGGACACCGGAATCGCTAATAAATCTCTAGCAATTGCTTGGAGTGTTGAAAACTTGCATCCATGTGATTTTCACCACATTAAAATGTCAAAATCTAAACTCCTTGGTAGAACATCCTTCTCAAAGTAATGGTCCAACTCAGACCTCACATTTGCAGTTCTAACCCTTTTTCTTCACATATGCATCATAAACATTCAAAGAATCATCTCCTCCAATGCTAGTAGCATGCGAATGTGTGGAAAAGTCACTATCAAATCCTCCCCTATAAAATTTATATTGATACTCACTAACCAATTTATAACAAAGCTTGCGAATCCTCTCAATTTAAAATAATGAGTTACGGGGGTAAATTTTAGGAAAATAATACTCCAACAAAGTCATCTTGTACCTTGGATCTAAGACTGTAGCAACACCCATCGTGCCATGAATAACATCCCAATATTTCTCAAACTTTTCCAACATTTTGTTTGCCATGTCCCTAATCCCACTATTAGTATCCTTAAGCCAATCAAACAATGTCAATCTAATCTCACAAATTTTAGGAAAATAAATATTTGAAGTGGAATAATTTGTTCCAGAAAATATTTCAGTGATTGTGTAAAATATCTTCAACTTTTCACAAATCAATTTCGCAGATTTCCATTCACCTTCATCTGGACAACACTTATATTGATGCTCACGTTGTTTAAGTCGATCAAAAACTTTCACATACATCAAAGCAGTGTTAAGCATCAAGTAAGTTGAGTTCCACCTAGTTGGACAATCAAGACCCAATTTTTTGGTAATGATAACACCTTTTTTCCGAGCAATTCTTTTAAACTTTTCTTCTCTTTTGGGTGAGGCAGTCCAATATGACACACTATCACGTACTTTTTCCACCTCACCTTTAATAACTTTCAAACCATCTTTCATAATCTATATATATATAAAACCTAATAAGTCTAAATATGGAAAAATCCCGCCAAAATATTACTTACTAAATATAGAAAGTTAACTTCATATTATACATTTAAATTTTTTCTCGAAAATACAAAACAATAAATATAAAATAATAATACAATCTTTAATTACATCCAAACCATGAATTGAAAAAAGATATTGGAAAAAGTGTAATTGAAAAAAGTGCATTAAAAAAAGTGGCACACTCATTCACACACTCTCTCCCTTTCTCTCTCTCTCTCCAGCCTCCTTCCATTCCTTTCCGTACTTCAATTGAACCGTTGTCAATGAAAATAATATTTTTTAATTAATTTTTTTCAATTTATGTAATTTTTAATTGAAATATTAATCTATATACATATATATATATATATATATATATAATGACAAGCAAGTCTTAAAATAGTACAATATGCAAAAAATTACTTGCCAAAAATAGAACATTTTCATAGAGCATTTAATATTACTATATATCCAAACCATAAGTTGGATAAAGTGGCATTGAAAAAAGTGACAAACAAAGTCCACCGCTCACTCACTCTCTCTCTCTCTCTCTCTCTCTCTCTTGTTTTTCATTTGACAATATTTTCAATTGAATCATTGTCAATGAAAATAATATTTTTAAATTATTATTTTATTCCAATTTATGTAATTTTTAATTGAAATATTAATTATTAATTATGTAAATTTCGAATATACGAAATATTAATCACTAATTTCTAAAACAAAGAGGAAAAACAAAATACAAAGAATAAACTAAGGAAAATTAAATTATACTCTATAAAGATGTTATAAAGTATTACATTAATAAAAACAATATTCTATAATTTAAACAAAATTGTATTTAAAATAGAACATTTTTTCTTTTTTTTCAATTTATGTAATTACCTGAAATTATACAATGACAACCAAGTCTTATAATTATTTTATAAATTTCACTATAATGATTTTTCTTTTTTTTTATTTATGTAATATAATTTAAGAAAAAATAATTTATACTATTCATAAATAATTTAATTAAAAAATATGTGCTAAAGAGGGAAAACCAAGAAATAAAACATCAAATTTTGTGTAAAAGAATTTTTTTTTTCAGAAACTATAATATTACCGATATATCATTGTATTTCTATTTAATTAGTTGTCTCCAACATTACTTTACCTGCATTTATTCTTTTTATTTTAATTTTCCTCTTTATTTTGCTTGAGTGCTATTTAGTTGAAAAAGATATATGTCCGTGCGTTAAACGCACGGGTGTAAAACTAGTTAAATTTAAAATGTGTGCACAACACCTCATGTGGAGCAAAGATCCACCCAACAACATGAAACTAGGTTGTAATTTATCCAACAAATCATTAACCATTGCATTGTTAGTTGTACAATTATCCAATGTGATAGTAGACAATTTCCTATCCACATTCCAATCTATCAAACATTCTACTAAAACCTCACAAATCACCTTGCTTGTGTGTGGGCAAGGAACATAAATAAACCTAATGTAAAAAATAGGCAAGAATTAATTAAAAACCAAATAATACATGTTGAAAAAGTAAAGTATTGCATAAATCAAATAAAAAGTATTACTAAATTGAACTAATTAAGTAGTCATAAACTGGCCAATCTTAACCAAAATAAAAATAAATATTACTAAATTGAGCTAAGTTGACATAAAATATGACCAATTGTAACACAAAAAGTATTACTAAGCCAAATAAAGGAGGGAAAGTGGAGGTACCTCAAAATCTGACTTTGCAATGTCCAAGAGCTGTCAATAAAGTGAGTGGTGACAACCAAGAATCCTCTCTTTTGGTTATTAGATGTCCACAGTTCAGTAGTTATCGCAACTCTACTTTCATTCTTCTCTAACAACTTCATTGACCTCGTCTTCTCATAGTCGTACACCTTCAAAATATCGTTCTTGAGAATATTTCGGCTAAGGCATTTGAATAATGGTTGGAGAGCCGAAAAATATCTCCTAAATCCCACATGATCAACCACTGTAAGTGGATACTCGTGCATAATTACCATATTAACAAGCTCCCTCCTTACAGTATCTTGATCGAATGAATAAGATGTTAGCTTTGTTTTTCCATCTACTTTGCAAAAGCTATTAGTAATAGTCTTTTGCTTCAAATCGGCTACCCTTCTCACTGGACACCTATTATAATGTTCTTTTAAATGAGATGTCCCATTGCTTGTCTTCCCTCCAAAATATTTCTTGCAATACTTGCATCGAGCCTTGTCAATCCCATCAATTTTCATCCTATCATAATGAGTCCACCATTGGCTTCTAATTCTGCTCTCCTTCACAAAAGTAGCTAAGTCACAACCATCTTCTATTACTCTTTCAGTTGTCGGTAAATGAAGATCGTCTAACGATGATAGAGAGAAAAAGTTATTTCCTGACCTAGAACTTGCTTCTGGGGTAGACAATGGAATTGATTGATTGGAACTGATATTATTTGGGGAGGTAGATTTGATTAATTTCTGGTATCGACATATTCAATCTGTTTCAATGTCATTAGCAAAACTTAGAGCATGCTAATGAAAGTCCATGCACACAAAAATTACAAATAAATAATTGAAAAATATATAATTTATTTTAATGATAACATTAGATTAACTCTTTGTTTGGACGAAATTGCCCTAAGAATACTTACCATTTATAATAACAAAAAGAATTGTCCAAATTACCATTCAAGCTTGTTTTTAATTTTTTATTAAGTGAAATGGTTATGGGTTTTTTTTTTTACTAAAAAGCAACAAAAAAAAAAAAAAAAGAAGAGGGGATATAACAAATGAAATTAAACAATCAAGCTAATCACTGTCACACCCGTAAGAACATGTACACTTCAATTAAAAATATACCCAATGATGACTTTTTATTGATAATAATTAAATTAAAAAGACACTAAAGTAAAACATAACATTGTAAAGGAAAACAATAAAAGCTCAAAATAGTGTACAAGTTCTGCTTTTAACGTCATAAATCTAAAGGAGCACAAGGTCAAAAATAAAATTAAAAAATCAATAAAAAGAATGGGTCTAGCAACATAGCAAATCCCGAAGCAAAATATAGCCAAAAGCTCTCTCACACGATCTTTAATCATCTCTAGCTATCAATTAAAAATAAACACGAAAACAAATTACCAATAACATAACAAATATAAATATTCTAACAAGACATACACGGTTGAAACTACAAGACATACACGGTTGAAGCTTTTTTCTTTGACATGGTGTTCCACTATAGAACCCTATGAAATAATACAATTTGTTCACATACCTGTTTATATTGGTTGAATAAACCCGCGTTAATAAATCTGGAGGAATTGATGGTGATATGGTAGCATGTAGCAGGAGATAGTGGAAGGAAGTTTTTCATGCTAAGGTGAACTCCATCCTTAATCAAAAGAGGGAGTCTGCTCGCAAGGCCTACCAAGGGAAACGATTTCAGTAGAAGGTTTTAGATCGTGTTATGCAAATGGGCAAATAGCGTTGCTCTGTGATTAGGGTTGGTTTTTTTTTTCTTTCTTTTTTTTACCGTCCTTGATAATTGGCACCTAAGTGAAGGGTAATTTTGGAATAGAAAAAATGTCTCATGGTCCCCTTAAATTGTCAGAGGATAGATTTGACAATTTACACTAAATGTAGTGGATAAGCAAAAAACGTAGTGGAAATAGTCTATCCCTATCATATATGGTAAATACTTATAAGAATAGAGGTAAATTTTTATACAAAAAATAGCAGTTCGGTTAACGGTTTGGGAAATGGGGCCGGTAATGGTGCGGGTACCGCAAATACCAAAACCAAACCATTCCCCACTTTTTATTTCGGTTAATTCCACATTACCCACCCCATATCCAGTCAAACCAGTTATTAACCGTCAACTTCGGTTCGATTCAGTTCTGGTATCCACGGTTCGGTTCGAAATTGCCATCCTTAAATGGAATTCTAAAAGTTTCACAATATGA
This sequence comes from Platycodon grandiflorus, assembly GCA_016624345.1. Taxonomy (NCBI): domain Eukaryota; kingdom Viridiplantae; phylum Streptophyta; class Magnoliopsida; order Asterales; family Campanulaceae; genus Platycodon; species Platycodon grandiflorus. Next base: position 3,602,836 of record CM028364.1, on the reverse strand, counting down.
GTATTGTAAACTAAGCACAAAATACAAAAAACCCCAAAAGCATCCACTAAATCCCACTTTCCCTCCCAATGTTAAAAATTTCTCAAGTTGATACCTGATCTTGCTATTTGTCCCATTTTGCCCCCTCGCGTCATCTGTCGTTTGTAAAGCCACGTTAAGTTGCACATGGTCATACACGTGCGGGGTAAAATATACATTTCCAATTGTGGGATATCATTTAATTAGTATATCTCCTATGTCAAACGTGAGCCACTATTTCTTCCATTTTACCCCCTCCCGTCTTCCTTCTTCTTTCATTTGGAAAAAGTTGGAATCCATAGCCATGACGGACGTGAGCTGCTACTGTGGTGAATGTAGTGTGCTTAAAATTCCTCCTGGGCTAAGGTTCTTTGGCTGCCCAAACTATGCTTATGTAAGTTTTTTTTTTTTTCCTTTTTTTAGGGTTTGTAAGTGCCCAATCTCCTTCGCGATTCTTTTTAGTTTTTGTTTGTTTTGTTTTGTTTTTGGGCGAAGGTTCAGTGTACTTGTTCGATTACCTACTTCCCTCTTTCCTAATTTTGATGCATTACAAAATTGAGGATGCCGTTATTTTGCTTGATATGATCCCCCATGTGCCTTCGATCGACAGTTGTGATTCCAGGTCTTCTACAATCCATCAAGCACAAAGGAAATGGGATTACCCAGCTGGAAAATCAAGTGTGCTAAAGAATGAAAATTTCTCATTTCTCTACTGTTTGGGTGTTCAGTTCGTGTTGATGTTTCTGCTTGTTGTCGTCTGAAATAAGGAATTTGGTTGCCCTCTATTTTTGTTTATGGTTAATGAGGGCAAAGAAGTGAAATGTATGTATCGGTTGCCCTCTGTTTTTGTTTATGGTTTATCAGGGCAAGAAGAAGTTGTGTAATGTATTGGTTGCCCTCTGTTTTTGTTCATTGTTAATGAGGGCAAAGAAGTTGTGAAATGTAGGTTAATTGGGAAGTAGTGTTATGAGACAGGGGATCTATGTATTTGGAATAAAATGTGTATCCCTTATCTTGTCTTTTGGTTAATAGGGAAATGTATATGCCACATTGTAATCAATTTGTGTAAATGGCAATGATAATGCTTTGTTTCCATCTGTTTTTGTACATTTGCAACTGAATGCTGACAAATAATTGAAACTTCCATGGAAATGGCAATGATCAATGGTTAATGTACAAACTTGGTGTTTTGGTACTTCAATGTAATGCATCTTAATGTTGACTAACCATTAGACTTTGAAAATAAATGTACAAACTTGCTCAAAAGGCCATTAATTGAATTCACAAGTCATAACTTACAAAAGACTTGGTCCTTAACAAAAGGCCATTTACTTCAAATCATACATTCACTGTTTTAACTTCACCAACATGTGTAAAAGACATAACTTGAACTTTACAAAATAAGATTTTGTCCGTTACAAAAGGTCATTTGAAATCATATATCCAACATGTGCAAAAGATTACCAAAAGAGCTATATCAGAACTTCCCAAACATGTGCAAAAGACTTATACCAACATGTGCAAAAGAGCTATATCAGCTTTCACCCATCCCTTTTATCACCGTTTTCATTTTCCTTTTTATCAACCTTGTTATTCTTTGCTGCAGCTTTCAAGCTTGAAAGAGTAACACATCTGTTCCCCTCCAAGTGTAGCATGTAGCAGGAATATAGTACCACCAATATTTGTTGCAGTAGAAGGTAACTCAAGCCGTGTCATCCTTTGACCAGGTCTCTGAATATGGAATGAACAATTAGTAAATAAAAATATAGTCTTAGAATAAAGCAATACTTGGAATTATCTGGTTAAAATTTGAAAAATCTTACAGGCAATGGCATAGTAGAGTCTTGGGATAAAGCTGTAGGTAACACTAGTGGCATAACAGAGTCTTGGGATAAATTTGTCATTGCAGAGTCTTGAGACAATGTTTTTGGATAATCAGAGGAAAAAGCATTCTTGGTCCCAGCTGGCCCTCTCATTTCACATTTTTTTGTCCTCCCTGGACTTGAGATAGTGTTCTTACTCACCTGCAACAAATACAAAGTCATTTGGTCTTAAATTAAGATGCAACAAATACAATTTATTCATACAAAGTATAAACATTTGCAAGACACTTACATTTGGTATTGTTGTCCTTCTTGACTCAACATTTAACCCATCCCCTACACTTGAATTCTGACTCATCTCAACAAATACAAAGTATAAATTGTAGCAACAATCTAAATTTGTCTTAGAGTTGAATTTTGCAAATAAAATGATTACCTGCATTTGGTTTGTCCTTTCCCCTTCCAATGTCTCTATTCTTAAATTTTCTGGTGCCTCTATTCCTTCTTCAGTCTCAGATGGTGGTGGTTTTTTGGACAAGTTCTAGCATTGTGATACAATTCACCATAAATTCTACACCTAACAGTGTCCTGATACTTCTTTAATTTGTGGGGTTTGCCCTTACTCACATCAAGCTGCCTTATTTTTCTCATTTTAGGCCTTCCGGGCATCTTTCTAACAATTGGGGGGATACAATTCCAGGTTGGTTTTGGGCCACATGTCTCTGCCATTCATAGGAAATACTATGTGCTCATAAGTTTTCATGTAGGTCTTCTTCCTATACCAATCAGCCACATAGTCCTTTGAAGTTGGTTATAATTTAAGACAGAAATTGCATGTGAACAATGGATACCTGACAACTGCTACTTTCTACAAGAACATACCTAAGCATTCAAATCCACATCAAACTGGTCCCCATACATACTTCTCACTTGGTACTTTCTAACCCCAGCCCAAACTGTAATGAAACCATGTGATTCCCCTTTGTACTTGTCCAATACATTCATTATCCTTGGACACACTAACCCTTGATATTCCCTCAATTTTTCCCTACATTTCTGCAAACTTGTCATCATGTACATCCTAATCCACTCAAACAACTCCAAGATAGGTTTAGACCTTGCTTTTAGAATACAAGAATTAAAAGTCTCACACAAGTTATTCAATAACATATCACAACAATGGTTAGTTGAAAAAAAAATGCCCTACTCCAATGTGCAGGAGTTTTCCCAACTAGCCAATCGTAAGCCAGTACACTTGCTTTCTTTATCTTCTCCATTTCAAAGTTGAATTTGTTAACATATGATGCTTTAGCAAATGCATCCAACTGTTTCTTCAAGGCATTACCCCTAAACTTCAGTTTGAAGTTATCATGAAGATGTTTAACACAAAACTTGATTTCTGCATTAGGGACAAGGGCCTCTAGGTTTAGAACAAGGCCCTTTTGCTTGTCAGACATAAAGGTCTAGTGGTTTGAATTAACACATTCAATATCTAGCAATAAAAGTTCCAAAAACAAAGTCCATGACTCTCTGTTTTCTCCCTCAACCACAGCATAAGCCAAAGGCCACATCCCATTATTTGCATCAACCCCAACACCTGAAAGAATCATTCCTTTAACTGGTCCCTTCAAAAAGCAACCATCCAACCCAAAAACCTTCTAAAAAAACCTCTTTTCAAACCCCTAAGGCAAACATACATTCTCTTAAAGACATGTTTCTCATTGTCATGTCCACAAAATATTTCAACTGTGGTTCCTGGATTTGACCTAATCAATTCTTGTTTATAGTCCAACAAAGCTCCATATTGATCTTCAGCAGACACTTGAACATTACTCCTTGCTACATTCATGGCTCTGTAAGCAGCACTTCTTGAGAGTTGAATCCCAAGCTCTTTACCAACAGTATTAAGAAATGAATCAGATGGCCATGTAAGGTTTAATTTATATCTATCAGTGTATTTATTGTCAATCCACCTAGAGTTTACACATGTACTCTTCACCACCTTATTACAAGTGTGATTGTCAACAAATGTTCTGATTCTAAAGGCATTACCCTTACTAGAAAGTTGTGAAGCATAGGTGTACCATGGACAACCCTTTTTACAATTGGCATTTACCTTCAATCTATCATTCTTCACAAATTTGATCCCCTTCCCATTTCTTATTGAGTTAGCCCTCATAGCGTCTTTGAATTCCTTATTATCTGTGAATTGAATTCCTAGCTCAAACTTAGGGTCATCGATGTCTGTTATAAGGTTAAATCTTTTCATCTTGGGGGTCTTTTTCATCCCCTGTATATGCCTAGGGTCATCTTCCTCCAAATCCTCTGACCCCCCATGTAGGCTTAAAAAATCATCTGAATTATCCCTTTCATATTCTGAATCCACATTATAGTCATTCACATTGTCATAGATTGCTAATGTTTTTGACTTTTTCTTGTATTTACCCCTTTTTTTGCCCTTTTCACACACTGCTTTTCCTTTCCCTTTTTCCTATTTCTTTTTCTCCCTGATTCTCTGTCAAATGAACAATCTTATTAACTTCAACATTATCTACACAATCAGGCATAGACCAATCTCTATCATCAACATCAGTATTGCTGTCCCCATATGCACTACCACTGTAACCTGAACTCTTATCATCCTCTCTGTCCTCTTCCTTTTCAGAGTCACTATCTACAATCTCAACTCTCTCAGTCTCCTTTCTAACCCCCTCATCTTCCTCATTCTGCTTGCAATACATATCAACAACCTTATTGTTAGGATCAATACCTTTTACCATTTTCATAACTGCCTCATCAGTTGACATTAACACTAATTTTGTTTCCATTTGCCTATTGGGTAAGAGGTAGTAGTAGCTTGCATAGTCTGTATACCCCAATCTATTGTAAAAACTATTCATCACTGTCATTGAGACTTTATCCTTATTTAATTTAGTTACTGTTTCTACTTCACCACCCAAATACACAATTTTAGGGTGGTAAACAAATTCACCACCATAATGAATCCTAACAGCAAACCACTCTGCATCTGTATTTGAAGAGCATACATACAAACAAGGGGAAAAAAGAACAACAAGAGCAGCATTAAAAAAGTGCATACCAAAACATGCAAACAACCATTAAAAAAAGGGTCTACCCAAGCATGCAAAAATTTTAAAAGGCCAAAAAAGGATAAGGGGGGGGGGACCATAAACAAAGATCATTAGGACACAGTCCCCATTATGCTACACTTACCAAAATTTAATCAAATAAACAATCATATATTCAGTCCACAACAATTTTCCAGATGTGGACATTCCTATAAAGTCAATACATAAAAATTGAATACATAAACCCTTACCATAAAGTCACACTCAAAAAAAAAAAAAAAAAAAACATAAATGTAAAGTCATACAAAATATATGAACAAAATGTCAAATTATTCAAAGTCAGTAACTCAAATGCGTGATTTATAATTCAATCTCAAGCTTTATAAAACCAAAAAGAATAAACGAAATCGAAAACATACCATCGAAAGTGTGTGGATCGTCGTCTTCTATAGTAGCCTCAGATTGCGAGTGTTCCTTCCTAGGTATAGTCATCATTACCTTCATTTAGATTAAACCCTAACCCTAATTTCTCGTTTGAATTTGCACTCAACACTTGTGACTCTCGTGAATACTAAATGATATCCCATAATTGAAAATGTTTATTTTACCCCGCACGTGTATGACCACGTGCAACTTAACGTGGCTTTACAAACAACAGATAATGGGTGGGGGCAAAATGGGACAATTAGCAAGATCAGGTATCATCTTGGGAAATTTTCAACATTGGGGGGGGGGAGTTTCATTTTTTGGCCTAAATAAATCAATCTACGCACATCATGGGCTTTCTTCAAAAAAAAAAAAAAAAAAGAAAATTGTTGGCTGGTCCACTTTCTAAAACCTTTTTTTCTCTCCAGTCCACCATTTTTTTTAAACCGCTAAAAGGCACTTTGAGAAATTTCTTCCCAAAATTCCCTCAATAACGTCGTTGCTTCAGATTTGAGTTTCGAATTGAAGTATAAATGATTTTATATTGTTAATATAGTCTTCCTTCATGTTTGGGTATCAATTTCCACGCATAAAACACGAATTTGATCACAATTTGATCAAATTCAAATTTTTTGAGTTCATCCCGTTTTTCTTTGTTTTTGGGCTGTTTTGGCCACTTTAATCTATGTTTTAAGCTTCTAATTTGCTTAAAATCAATTACATATTGTTATCCTAACTTAATACTACATTTGTGCATAATTTTTCTACCGAAAAATACTATTTTTGAGATCCAAATCAAGCTTGGCAATGTGCTGTCAGAAAACAGAGTAAGATGTTCTTGGACTAATTTTGGGACTTTAATCAATTATTTGAGTTTGAATATTGTATAATATCAATAACATACTGTTATAGGAAGACAATACCATGTTTGTATGTAAATTTTCCAACCAAAAACAACTATTTTGATCGATTTTGATATTATATTAAATTGGGCATTGGGATGCCTTAAATTGGCATCGAGATGCCTTAAATTCACCAATCGCGATGCCTTAGTTGAAATTCAAATGGTGCCTTGGATGCTCATCGCGATGCTTTAGTTGCTTATCGCGATGCCTTGGTTACTGATCGCAATGCCTTGGTTGCTCATCGCGATGCCTTGGTTACTTATCGCGATGCCTTTGTTGCTCATTGCGATGCCTTGGTTGCTCATCGCGATGCCTTGGTTACTCATCGCGATGCCTGTGTTACTCATCACGATGCCTTGGTTGCTCATCACGATGATTAACCCACGCGATGCCTTGGGTTACTGATGCGCGCGTGTTTTTCTTTCATTAATGGCATAATCGTCTTTTCGTCCCAAAAATGCCTTTTTCTAGTTTTAAAAAAAAATGGGTGGACTTGAGCGATTATAAATGTTGAAAAAGGGACCGGCCTGTAATTCACAAAAAAAAAAAAAAGGCTAAAATTTGGGCTGGTCTCCTTTAGACAATTTTCAATCACTAAAGTCCACTATAATTGTTTTCAATCGATAAATGACATTTTTTTGTGAAATGTCATCTATGCTCTTTAAAAACACAGAACAGTGCATGCTATGAATAGCAAAATAAAAAACGATACATCGCAATACAACACGGTGCACGTAAAAACAGGAAGCCCACACTGTGCATCGCAAAACATGGAACATCAAATTGTGCATTGTAAAACAAAAAAATGATGCATCGCAACACAAGACGATGCACAAATTATCTTTTTCCACTTGCGATGCACAACTTTCTTACACGTACGATGCGATACACGTATGCATTACATCGGCTGTCAGACCACAAAAATAAACTAACCCACTTCATTTTAAAAACACAACACCCTTCACTTCAAACGGAGCAAAAAATCTTAAAAGCCTTTAGAAATTTTGCTAAAACTTTTGAAAACATTATGATATTCTAGTGGTTATACTCCAAATGGTTGATGCATAGTCATTCAGAGACGTCCTCAACCTCCAACAAGTTTGTATGATGTTTTACGATGCCTGAATATCAGGTTAATACATTTTAGCAATACTAACTAACCCTCGACTTTCAGACCACAAAAATAAACTAACCCTCTTCATTTCAAAAACACAACAATTTTCACTTCAAACGGAGCAAAAAATCTTAAAACCCTTTGAAAAATTTACAAAAACTTTTGAAAACATTATGTGATTATGTTGGTTATATTCCAAATGGTTGCTGCATCGTCATTCAGAGACGTCCTCAACCTCCAACAAGTTTGTAGGATGTTTTATGATGCCTGAATATCAGGTTAGTATTGCTGAATACATTTTAGAGTTTCAAAAACAGAGCAAAAATGTCTTTAATAATGTATTTTCAACAAATCAATAGGTTGTGTAACATCTACTGCGATTTACAGTTGGTCAGTGGAGTCGGATCTGAGTTCTAAGAAGCACTCACACATATCTTTTAGCAAAATCTTCACGGAAAAGTTTGGATCCAGAATTTTATATGATTTCAAGTACGTAATACATTTTATAAATGTGCTTTTTGTTTAGCACTTCCGAAATAGAGTGAAATATGTATACAAACATTACATTTTTCATGTTATTCCTCTCCTTTTATGAATATGTGCTTATAAACATTGTGTATATTCTATCTTTTTAAAATTACGTTTGCGAACGTTTTGTGCATCACGATGCATAAAGTTGTACTATAAAAATACTATTTTTTGCATCACGATGCACAACCTTTATTCCCTATGCACAACTTTTATTCTTTTTAGACTTAACAAAGTTTTGTTCATTGTTTAAAAACTCTTTTAGATACAAAACTCTTTCAGTGTAAAAGTGACACTTTTAAGGCCAAAAGTGATACCGTCTTATACAAGTTTATGTTAGATTCGTATTCAAATCCTCTGTTATAATCTCAATAATATTTTTTCAGGTACGCGAGATGCACTTGATCTGTTTCAATAGGTTTGTAAACAAATTTCTTTCCATCCTGCTTGTTTTGTGGACCTTGTTTACGCCAGCTTTAATTTCACATTTGTGTTGATGGCTTTCGTAGTTCTGTCTGCTTACTACGCGCATTTGACTGCATTTAAGGATCATGGATAATGTAAAGGATGTCATGTTCTATTGCTAAATAGAAAGCTTGATCCGACTTTGGTGTTGGATGTATATTGAGATATTTTTACAAAACTAATCGTTAGCTTTGTGGCCGGTGGGAGTAGTGTTAATCTTTTTTCATGGCCCATGTTGAGGGAATGCACTCTTTTGAATAGTATTAGAGAGCTTATTCGACGACATTGAGTTATTTTGTATAACAGGGTAGGGTCATCCCATGTACATAGATGAGGTTTTTCAATTCCATACCACCAAATTCATACCATAGAATGTCAATTGTATGTTATGAATTGTATTCTTAATAACTTTTGTAATAACAATATGAATTAATAAAAATTACAATTATTATATCTGATGATGCATAAAAAAATAATTTATGATGAACATATTATACTGAAATAATACTGTTATAATAGACGATGCATAAAATTATATTGAAATAGTACTGTTATAATTGACGATGATGCACATTTTTAATACAAATTATACTGAAATAGTACTGTTATAATTAATGATGCACAAAATTACATTGACGATGCAATTGCTTAACACAAATTATACTGAAATAGTACTTTTATAATTGATGATGCACAAAATTGTACTTGACGATGCACATTTCTTAACACAAATTCACAAAAATTACTTTGACGATGCACATTTCTTAACACAAAAATCACAAAATATATTGACAATGCACAAATCGCACACATGAAAGATGCACAATTCACACTTAAAAACTTCATTTGTTGTTACATGGGCAGTTTTGAAATAATACTGTTATAATTAACAATGCACAAAATTATACTTGACGATAAACATTTTTTAACACAAATTATATTGAAAAAAATACTGTTATAATTGATGATGCACATATTATACTGAAATTATACTGTTATAATTGATGATGCACAAAATTATACTTGACGATGCATATTTCTTAACACAAATTATACTGAAATAGTACTGTTATAATTGACAATGCACAAAATTACATTGACGATGCAATTTCTCAACACAAATTATATTGAAATAGTACTGTTATAATTTATGATACACATTTTTTAACACAAATTCATAAAAATTACATTAACGATGCACATTTCTTAACACGAAATATATTGACGATGCATAAATCGCACAAATGATGATGCACAATTTATACTTAAAAAATGTTATTTGTTGTTACGGGGGCAGTTTTGAAACAAATAGCCAATTTATCACTTAAAATGGACTTAAGCAGTTGAAAGCAATTATAGTGGACTTAAGCAGTTATAAATTGTCTAAATGAGACCGGCTCTCAATTTTTCCAAAAAAAAAAAAAAGAGCACATCATGGGCTCATTTTCAATCTAAGTCCTTTTTTTTTCCTTGCCTCCAACCCAAACCAAAATCATTTTTAATATGATGCCATTTTTTTTTTTTTTTAATTTGATACTCCAACCGTCTCAAATGACCATTTATTTTTGTTCATGATTATTAACAAAAATCATAAACAAAAGTAATGCTCAATAAATAAATAAAAGTCGTTAAGTAATTTGCAAATCCTGCCCTAAAATGAGAGTGCCACATTATTTGTTCAATTAACATTTGCCACCTCATTAAATGCTCGAAGTTTTTCTGTATAATTTTGTGATTTTTGCAGTATTTGTATATTTACCAAAGTCTGGAGGGAACTGTGACAGACAGCATTTGATGAAGGCCACTTTTACTTCAAAACTGTGGTAATGCCCTAATTAAGTAGATAGATAGATGTCAATGAAGCCCACCCCAGAGCCGCCAGTTCTCAAATTCTACTCTCACAACTAAAATGAAGATTACTAAACTAACTAGGCTATTTATTCACTTCTATAGTTAGATGATTAGATCCAGTTCACTTTTAATAGAGCCGTACACGGGCCTAAAGAGTCCATTTTAGATTAAGCTCTATTTACCTTATGGCCGACTGCATCTGGGCCTTACTTCAAACTTCAACGTGAGCGTTGAAAATTGAAAAAAAATTTAAAAATCCACCACAATTTTGATTTACATTAAGCAACAAATTGTTCATTTCATTTCAAGGCATAAAAATGCCACATTCAACTAACGGAGTTGAACTCAAAAAGGATTTGATAATAAAAATGCGACATATCAAAATCTTTGAGAGGACTTATTGAGCTCCATCCAATGGAATGGATGATCTCATTTTGATGGATTTGGTGCAGATCTCGATATAGTAATGTCCTCTACATCCATCCAATTTCTCCCCATTCCGAATTTGTTTCCCAATTAAGCTCCATTCATTACTAGGATTATGTGGTTTTCCATGACTCTCTCTCTCTCTCTCTCTCTCTCTCTATATATATATATATATATATATATATAGTTTTATGATTGAGAACTTGTTTGTTCGTGCATATTTTGGTCAAATTGCTGGGTTAACGCAGCTTATTCCTCAACTTAACATTTCAATGTTGCGGTAGAAAAAAAATGTGTTTTCTAAAAGCATCTGCGTTTTTAAAACCTGTAATTTCTAGTTTTTTTTCTTATTTACCCAAACGCAAATTTTAAAACGATGTTCAGAAAAAAAGCTGTGTTTTGAATTTATATCTCAAACGCTTTTATAAAGAAAAAAATTGCGTTTTTAAAAAGCTGCATTTGAAAATGCTGTAGCAAATGGGCATTGAATTCCTGTACTACATTGTCTTGGCGGTAGAGGTTTAAGGCCAAACCACCGAACCACCAAACCGAACTGAACCAAACTAAACCAAACCAAATCGAATATATATATATATATATATATATATATATATGGGAAAGTATTTAATTGTTACTTTTTTATTTAACCATCAATGGTTACTCTCATTATCAACCATTGGATCAAAAATTAAAGGTTGAGATTTAATGCATTAAATGACTCACCTACTTGCATTAATTGCATTTTCCAACTAACCATTAAATCTCAACCTTTAATTTTTGATCCAATGGTTGATAATGAGAGTAATCATTGATGGTTAAATAAAAAAGTAACCATTAAATACTCCCCCATATGTATATATATATATATATATATATATATATAACTATATTATCAGGCTTGGTTCTGGGCAGGTCCAAAGTGATCAACTGAACAGGATCCCAAAATTTGAAGGGACCAATTCTTATATATATACTACATCCGGCCCAAAATAATTTTCGTTTTACCAAAGTTTTTTTGTTCTATAATAATTGTCATTAAAGGATTTTAAGAAATATTTGTTCTTATTTTTCTAAAATTGCCCTTATTTATTACTCTCATTAAAGAGGGTTGGTAGAAAAAAAGAGAAAAATGCTTCTACAACTTATCTACAATAATTGAACTTAAATAAGGGCAAATCAGTCTTTATGTAAGTTTCCTTATTATATATGTAAATTGCTAAAACAATAATTATTTTGGCACGGATGTAATATATATATATATATATATATATATATATATATATATATATGATAGGCTTTCTGTTTACTTTTTTATTGACAAAATAAACATTTGTTCATATGGTAGAGCGGAGGCTTGTTGTGGGTAAGCATTTTTAGCCATCCTTAAATTGTTGGTTCAAATCCTACAAATTGAACCATTGTTATTAGATAGTACAATATTTTTTTTTTCAAGATATGTACCATAATTATTAAAATCCTCTTTTGTTTGATATGAAAGTATAAAGATCAATACGTTGCATTTTCATAACAATATTTATTTGTCATTTTCGCTCAAAACATCAACCATTACAAGACGAGACTTAACACTTGATAGTAATCACCATGTGCTTTTTTTTTTTTTACATCATTACATTATCATGTCCAGTGATAATTCATTTACATGTTTTATTTTTTTAAATAATTCTATTACATGGTAAAGTAAGTATATGCTTGAAAAAAAATCATAACTAATTTGATTACTCATCATTAGTAGTTTCAATTTTTTTTTCAGCTATGGATCATCATTTACCCAAATTTACAAAAACTTTATACATATATGCCTTATATTTACCTCTCATTTTTCTTTTCGTGATAATGATAGTCTATAGAGTATTACGTAATTATCTTAGTTTGCTAATCAATTTTTTCCAATAATCCTTTCACATAAAGTTGACAAGTGAGGTAACATGTGGTCTCTCTCTCTCTCTCTCTCTCTCTCTCTATATATATATATATATATATATATATATATACATATATATCGATCAAGAAATTTCTAGCCTAGCTTTATTTATTTATTTTTAGAAAAAAATTGATTATTAAGACTTAATTGAAGATTTTGCTTCAAAAAAATTTAAAACGATGATACTTTTCAAAGAAAAGTTTGATACTAGTTGGAGTTTTAAGGATTTTGGTACTTCATTTCTAGAAAAATAATTTTAATAGGATAATATTATAAAATATGTAACCTATCTTTGATTTTTGGTAATTGTCTTTTATCGATTTTAGGATCTAATTTTAAATCTAGTACAGGGCCCCCAAAAAATTAGGACCGGCCCTGTCTATATATATATATATATATATATATATATATATATATATATTAAATTACATTAACTATTGTGAGCCGTTGGAATAGTATGTTAAATTTAGTCCCTTAAAATTATATTTTTTACATTTAGTTACTTTATTTTGGGTTAAAAACATTTATTTTATTTAAACATATTTTTTTGGAATATTTAAATTATCAAACCGTAGAATCGAACCAAACCGATCAGTTTGTTTGGTTTAGTTTAGAAGTCTATGTCAGTTTAGTTCGGCTTGAAAAAAATGAAACTGATAGGGACGATTCGGTTGATAATTTTGGCTTAAACCAAATCAAGCCGTACTACTTGCATCCCTATTTGGAGGTAAAACTAACAAAATTCATGCTTTGAGGCTCAATTTTTTTAGATCGAGTCAGTCTTTCCTTTGCCGGGGCAATCTCTTCGACATAGAAAGAGGCTCTGTTTTTAGGGAGAGAAAATTTTACAAGAAGTGCTACTCCACAACCAATTACATACACATAATCGTCGTGCACGCACAACAAATTTGAATTTCAAATTATACATAACCATTTTCCCAAATTTCTAAGAGCGTCCACAGTAAGCACTCCCTATATATCACTATATCACACTCTAAACACCTCGTTTTCCGTTCAAGTTTTACTTTTTTAACACTCTAAAAAAAAACTCACTCCAACAAGCACTTTCTATATAACCCTCTAAAAATTAAATATCTCTCATCTCAACTAACAAACCATTATGTTTTTTCTTTTTTATTTATATTTTCCACCACAATTAAAATAAAATATTTTAAATTTTATATACTATGAAAAATATAATGTACTCTCTCCGTCCCTAAATTATTGTCTTATTTGACTCGGCACACTGATTAACAAAAAATAACTGACTTAATTATTAATATTGGTATAATATGTAATTTCTTTTAATGTCCATGTGTATATGACACATAATTAAAATAGAGAAAAAATAAGGGTAAAATGGTAAAAATGATCTCCTAACCTATGAAAATTTCAAACAAGACAATTATTTAAGGACGGATAAAAAAAATAAGATAATTATTTTGGAACGGATAAAAAAAAATAAGACAATAATTTAATAACAGAGAGTATATTTTAATAATTTTCATTCCAAAATATTAAACAAAAGTATATTGTGCTCAAATAAAGTGAGAAAAATGTAGAGGATTTGAGTCACTATTCATGTTAAAACTCCCCCTATATTTAGAGGGTGATTTAATTGATTTTAGAGATAGAGGGTGAACTAGAGGAACCACTGTAGGATCAAGGAAGGGTAAAAATCTATAAAAATGGTTTTATGGAGTATCCACTGTGGATGCCCTAATACGCTAAGGTCTGTCGTATGCTTATAATCATACATTCATAATTAAGTGCACCTCACTGTCATATCATCAACTGCATAATCAGACATTCATATTAATTATAAGTATTTAATTTTCTGTTTGCTAGCTAATTAACATGCTATTCTCCACTACCCAGAAATGGAATGGTTCTTTCCTTAAAGCATTTTATGCTTTCTTTTCTTTGAATATACCTAAAATGGGGCCTAAAGCATAAGTGAAAAAACAAAATTAAGGTCTAATTCTCTTAACTTTCTCGATTCATGATTCCGGTTTAAGAATCAAGATTGAAGATGTGTGAATTGTGATTTTTTTTTTTATATTAAGCATGCAGTAGGCGTAGCAAATTTCATACGAAATATAGGGGGAATGGTGGAAATGGAAAGCGTGGACGGTGGACTGCAAATGAGTAAAGATGATTGACTTTCTGTTTTTCCAAAGCTTAGATTCAAAAAAAAATATTGTTTGGAAGTTGGAAAGTTTAGGTAATTTCAATGATTTGAATATATTTTTTTTTAATTCCCGAACGATGAACATTTTTTATTTTTTACTAGCCTTTATAATTTACTAAAGGAAATAGAACGATTTCCTTTTTTAATACCTAATAAAGTGGAGTAAATATGTAATTAACTAAAAAAATATAGTTATTATATATTGTCCCTTAATTATCTATCTATTCATGTACTCCCTCCGTCCCGAATAAATGTTTCTACTTTCTATTTTGGGATATCCCAACTAATATTCTTAAAAACTTTTGATTTACCTATTCTCTATCATTTTTCCTAATATACCCTTAAAACTTCATTTAATATAACACATCCAAAAAAATCTCAATTATTTAAAATAGTTGAACTTAATTAATGTTTATGAGTATTATGGTCAGAATATATTTTATAGCACATTATTAATTATATTTTCTAATTCTTGTGTTTTATCCACTAAAAATATTTATCCGGAGCAGAAGGAGTATATAATTATATAGTTGGGCCTACAATTACCTCAATTGCTTATATAATAGAGCCGCCTATGTTATATAGTATAGACTACAGAGTAATCATCTCTTCCATATGTGGCATTAAAGTGAGGTAAAGCTGTGGGGTTTAGTATTTTACAGTTTAAATGACTTCTTTTTTTTTTTTTTTATCTTTTTTGTTTTATAATGTTGCTTCTTGTTAGAACTAACAATGAATTGGGCTGGACCGGCTCAGTGCAAGTTTATTGGGTCAATACTTAATAACGAGCCGAGCTGGACCGGCCCCAATGTTACTAAGGCTAAAGAAAAGTAAAGTTCAGTCTAACCCATTAAAGCCCATCGGGCCTTCGGGCTAAAAAGCCCTTATTGGAAAAATAAATAAATAAAAAAAATGGTGATGTCAATTGTCAAATTAAAATTCTAAGTTACTTACTAAATAAAGCAATACTATGATTTATTGTTTGTTCTAACTGTTAACTACTAAAAGTAAAATAATACAATCACCGTATCAAACATTAATTAAAATGGAAATAAATATGATACTAGAATGGTCCGGGGCTTTAATTATTTAAAAAGTTAACTTTATTGGTCAGTTAAAGTAATAATTAAACAATAAAGTTATAATCAAATTGGAATATGTTGTTTCAAGGTCTGAGATTGCATTACAGCATGTATAAATCATAATATCAAACAATAAAACTAACTGGACCATTCTAGTTAGCTTTAAAATAGAATGGTTTTTAATTATTGCTTTAATTATTTAAGAAATTAGAATTTTTTTTGAGTGAAAATAAATAAATAATAATAAAATAGTGCCGATCGGGCCTAGCCCAAAAGCCCCGGGCTTTTTTTATGCAAGCCCAATTGAACCGTAGGGCCTACTGGACCTGGCCAAAAAGACCCACGTTTTTTTTGGACCTCTAAAAATTAAACTTTAGCTCATGCAAATATCGGGCTGACTGGACCGACTCATTGGGCTGGACTAATTTTTCTGGCTCTATTTCTTGTAATGTATCATGATTATGTAAATACTCCCTCCGTTTTATGTAAATAGTCCACTATACTATTTTGCGATGTTTTACGTAAGAGAGTTATTTTTAAAAAATTATGTAAACAATTTTCATAATCTTTCATCTTTACCCTCCACTTGTGTTGTAATCATCTTGGTTGTACTTAAGTATTTTTGTAATTATAATCAACTTCAAAGATATTAATATATCCCTTAATAATTTAACTTCTCAAACGTAGACTCTTTAATGGAATGGAGGGAGTATTAAATTAACAAATAAAAAAAATGTGTCCTACAAAGATTTTTAAAAATTTGGGAGAAGGACGTATTACCAAACAAGGAGTGATAAGGTTTATGCAATGTCGGCCATAGTCAAACTTCTTTGATCATTCAAAGATATAAAAAAAAAAATATATATCTTTTTGCTTCTATAAAGTTAATTAGTCCTATGGGTGATTAATTCTCTATATAATGAAAGAAAGCCCCACTAAAAAGAAACATTTCTTTTTTCTTTCATCAATCAAATTAAAAGTAACTCTAACCAGTAACCAACCATTAGGTGTACAGTAATCTACTCTCAGCAATCTTAAAAAGACCTCAGTATTTTCTTTGACTTGTTTTAGAAAAAAAGTACTCCTTATAAATATTTTGTAATATATATATATATATATATATATATATATATATGGGATAATCTATCCTATGCTCTTTGGGCATATGATAAGCATCATTAATTACAAGATAAATATTAATAGTTACCCAAAAAACCGAAAACGAAGTGAGAAAAAAATGGAGGAAAATGACTTGGAGGGAAAAGAGAATGGAAAGACACTACTACAATTATTAACTTATAACTTTCAAAAGAAGTCTAAAAGATTTAAATTATTTACTCAAGTAAGACTTTGAGAGTAAGTTAACTTTTTAACCTATGCCTAAGGGCATAGGTTAGCCGAACCGTGTGTATATATATATATATATATATATATATATATATATTATATTTTTTCTAGCAGAAGTGTTACTTTTACTGTTTTATCTTTAATTTGTTTGCTCTTTTGATTGATACTTCATTTGTACCAAGAAAATAGTCTCACTTAGATTTCTTACTTTAATTTTATATATCAACTTGAATAAACTTTGACAAATAATCTATAAAGGTTTACTAATCATTATAAAATTCAAAAAATTGGATTAATTGTATTATTAATGTTGTATCAATGATTGAAATTTCACTACCTAAGACATACGGAGTAATAAATTTATGATAAATAGTGATTTGCTATTATCTTAGAATGATTTCTCAACAAGGAAAGAAGACTACTTTTTTTTTGGAACGGAAGGAATAAGTTTCATTCTCCCATGGGCAATATTAGAATGTCCAAAAGATACAAATATTTATTATAAAGTCGATTCACATTTCTTAATATGTGTCCAGAGTTAATTAAAAGATATATATATATATATATATATATATTGAAAATAGAGGAATAGTGATCAATAACTTCACCTCTTTTAGAAAATTGCAACTATTCAGCTTTTACTAGTCATTTGGTCCGCCCTCATTGGGTAGTTCGATAATTGATGGAAATAACTGAGATAAAATTTTGAGAAAATGAAACTTGCTTGATGACCCTCATCATGTGTTATAGAAGAACAATGGCAGAACAAGATTCATATAGATGATTTTAAGTAATTAGGGAAATATTAAACTGAGTTAGCGTTCTGCACTCTCGAGCATTGTAGGATCGAGCTAGCTAGGAATTTCAAAAAATAAGGATAGAAATATAAACATAGAGGAACTTCTTCAAAAACTGATCGATACTACTAAAAAAACTTCGATCATAGATAGCAATCGTAAATGAGAGTTTTATTTAAAATTAGAAGCTTGATCCCTATATATATATATATATATATATATATATATATATATATATATATATATGGGGAGTATTTAATGGATTAAATGACTCACCTACTTGCATTAATTACATTTTTCAACTAACCATTAAATCTCAACCTTTTATTTTTGATCCAATGGTTGATAATGAAAGTAACTATTGATGGTTAAAAAAAAAAGTAGCCATTAAATATTCCCCTATATATATATATATATATGGGGGAGTATTCAATGGTTACTCCCTCTTTGTAACCATTGATGGCTACCTTTGTACCAACCATTGGATCAATTTTAAAGGGCTAGGATTTAATGATTAGTTGGCAAGCAATTAATGAACTTGGTGACTCCTAATTTATTCCAAGACATTGTGAAATAAATTATAGGCTTATTTATTACAATATTAATTAGAGCTCCAAGGCATTCTTTATTGTTCCAATGCATTCTTACCTATTCCAAGGTATCATATATATACAGTAATATTAGAGTTCTAAAGAACCCCTTTAAATCCCAAGGCATCCCTTCTTACTATAAAAATTATGGAATATCAATTATTTCAATATAATTTATATTGGCAAATTCTTTTTTATAACAAGCAGTCTTTTTTATAACAACCAATCAAAATGTTTTTTTTTTCCTTCTTAAGCAAAATCCATTTCGATTAATTGCAATCAAACTAACAACCCATCAATGGTAACAAAATATTTTTGTTTTAGTTCCCAAAACCGAAAATATGTTGCTCGGTTTCCCTTCTTACTATAAAAATTAGAAAAATAAAAATTACGGAGTATCAATTATTTCAATATAATTTATTTTGGCAAATTCTTTTTTATAACAAGCAGTCTTAATTTTTATAACAACCGGTCAACGGTTTTTTCCCTTCTTAAGCATAATCCATTTCTATTAATTGCAATCAAACTAACAACCCAACAATGATAACAAAATATTTTTGTTTTAGTTCCCAAAACCGAAAATATGTTGCTCGGTTTAATTTTCTCTCCTTAAATAGAAAGCTAACAACCCAAAATCGATTAAACCCAAAATCGATTAATTTTCTCTTTTTTATAACGTGTCTATTTTTAGCTAGCATGTGGATACTTCGAAAAATAAAAAATGTTTAGTGAAGAAATGATTAACTATTGAGACTTGAGAGGAGAGAAAGTAAATTAGAAAAACAATTCATTGAAAATCTAAAATAACACTTATTTTGGATCAATTATTTTTATTAAAATGATACTTATTTCGATCAAAGTTAGTACGTCCATGTTAAGGATCATTAAATGAAAACTAATAACCCTTGAAAGAAAATTACTTAATCAAATATTTTCGTAAAATCCGTATAAATTAATAAAAAAACACTTATTTAATGGTTTACTTTCAATACTATACGTTTTCTTTATTTATTTTATTGATAAGTGCTCGAATGATTAACTAAACCATTTCTGGCTCTATGAAGCTTGCTGTATGGACTCTTTGGGAAATGAATCTTAATATGTAAAATGACAAGTAGGCCCTTTGAATCTCTATTTAAACTTAAATTTAAAAATTAAAATATTGATTACATTAGATAATGGCAAGTGACACACCATTAAGTGAGTCACCAAGTTCATTAATTGCTTGCCAACTAATCATTAAATCCTAGCCCTTTAAAATTGATCCAATGGTTGGTACAAAGATAGCCATCAATGGTTACAAAGGGGGAGTAACCATTGAATACTCCCCATATATATATATATATATATATATATATATATATATATATATATATATATATGTGGAGTGGGTGGGAGATTGGCCACGGGAAACATTGAAATTGGTTATCTAGACAGTACATGTTTAAATGCCATTAAAAGAATGACTTTTTGATGATTAGTATCCCACAAAGGAATGCAAAGAAAAAGAAAGAGTAATCATAGTTTACCAAATACTATGGGATTCAGTTATGATTAATTCTTTGGGGGGGGGGGGTGTTGGAAGCTGAGATGGTCCATTTGATTAGAAGAAGTTGACACCTGCCTAGCTATTTAGCATAATTACTGTACAACTTAGTAGCTAGAATAGAATCAAATGAAGGATTAAAATTAAAGAGTAATCTTAAATTAGTAGCTATTCTTCCTACGACCTGACTCGACATCTTTTCTCTCGATCAATTCAAGCTCTTTAGGCTGGAATGGTACGAGCTCGTGGCCCCATCGAGCTAGATCGCTCTTGAGCTTTGCACCGCCCCACTTGACCAAATTATTCAGCGACACTCCGCACGCAGCAACAACCTGTAAGATGTGAGCTTTGCCTTTCTCGTAGTAGGAAACGAGCTCGTCTATATAGGGCCCAGTCTTCCCCTCCAAGCACAGTTTCGTTTTGGCCAACTCACCCTGGGCAGTCAACACATCGCCTTTGGTCGCAGTGAGCTCGGCCTGCAGCTGTACTAGGATTTTCAAGGCCTTGTCGAGCTCGCCCCTCAATCTATTGGCTTCCTTAGCCGCTCTATTGACTTCCTCAGTTGCTCTATTAGCATCCTCAACTACTGCAACAGCGAGGTCCTGGCTCAACTTGACATCGCTCCGAGCCTTCTCAATATCTTTCTCACGCTCGACAACACGAGCACGGGCCTCCTCCAGCTCGACCATACAGCTGGCTTCTTGCTTCTCTTTCTCTAGCTCGGTATGAGAGTGACAAACTCTATCCTTTCTTTACAAGCAGAGGCTAGCTTGTTGGCATACGTCCTGATCCCAGTAGCAATCTGCAAAGAAACTCAAGTCAACAGAGTGAAACATGAAAAGAAAATACAATAAGAGAAAGTAGGCCTTACGCTACTCAGGTCGCCTCCTAAGATACGGCAAAGTGTGCAAGCGAACACTCATCAAAGGATTCACCGAGGGCATCATCGCAAATGTCCAAGACAACCTTTTTTCCCAATTCAACGGCCCGGGAACTGGGGCTCAACGCTGTTTTGGCCTGCTTCGGAGTTGTCGAGTTGGACGGGGACCACTCCCCGGGCGATTCGCTGGTTGCACTCGGAACACCCTTTTCCTGGACAGATAGGTCGATAACCGCCGTGGTGGTGGGCTCCTCGATTCTCAAATTTTTAGTCGGACTGAAAGTCGACAAGGACTTGGTCCGTTTGACTGGAGGCTTCGAGTTGGTAACCTTCTCTTTCCCCTTAATAGTGGGGAGGGGGGAACAAAGTGGGGATCACCTCGGCAGTGCCGGCCAAACTTGCTGCTACTTGGGCCTTCCCCAATTACTCAGACCGAGCGGACTTATCCTTAGCTCACTTAGCCGAGCTCCTCTTCAAAGCATAAATATCTTCTATATCTCCAAGTATGAAGGTCCGTGTAAGAGGACAACCATTTGGAAGACAGCCCGTCTCAGGGTTCTTCCGGCAATTGAGGCATTCAATGTTAAACAAGAGGCCTTTGTGCTGAAGCCACCCTGGAAAACTGTCAAAAATAGAAAAAGTGCACATCGGCTCGAGACCATCAACCCTCTTTGGGGAGAGCCCAGTGACATACAACAAGTTTTCATCCTGGGTGATTCCCATCAAATCATAATACCTAACTTGAGAATCACCCCAGACGCTGAACGGGTTCTTTAGAGCCTGTTTAGCCGACTCATCATAGCCATCGAGCTCGGTGTGATGGAGCAAAGTGTATGGCTCTTAGGTTGGCACAGCGAAATTCTACCCACGCCTACTCTCTATCATTATCACCTTGTCAGCCCAGTTGGCGACCTTGCTAGGGGGATCAGAGAATAATTTTACTTGGTAGTTTTGGCTTCTAGCCTGAAGTCGGTTATTACTTTGATCAAGGTGGAAGTAGTAGTAGAACAAAGTCATGGTCGACTCAAAACCGAGCAGACGGGTGCAGGCTACAAAATAAATCAGAACCCTCATGGTGTTCCAAGAAAGATTGAGGGGGACGGTGGAAGTGACATTTAAAAATTCATAAATAAAGGGATCCAAGAGAAATCGAAGTCCCAACTCAAAGAAACTTAAGTAAAAGCGTACTTGGTCCCTCATAGTCCTCAAACTTTCTATACCGAGCTCAAGGTCGGGCACATGACCTCGATAGTCCTTAGGATCACATGGATACTTCTTCAACCAGATATCTAGTTCGGCAACCGTTATCTTGTTTCTCCAATTGCGGTAGGCTCGCTTTACGACCTCCTCGTCATTACCAGCAGTCTTGGATCTCTTTCTCTTACTTCACTGAGCCCACAAGGCGTGACTGACATCAAGAAGGCACGAGGTAGAGGAGGAGGTAGAGGTAGCCGCCGCAGAAGTCCTCGCAACACCGCGAGCTACTCGATTTGTATCAAAGTACAAGTATAGCAGCCCAGACATGGCGCAGTCATACTTTTCAATAATCTTCATTCAATTCCCAAAAGGAATGTCAGCGACCTTGTAAGGGTCATCGGTAGGAACCACTAAGCTGTCCAAATTGGCACCCCATGCGAGCAGTAAGTCCCTCGCCTCGCTTAGAAGGACGACCTTCCAATTACCATCCTCGGACTTATAGATGGCTCTCCCCTTTTACGGCCTGACAAATAAAGGGCCCTGATCGGTGCGCTTAACCCTTATGTTCGCAGCAGGTGAACACGAGGAGGAAGAACTTAATACGAAAATAACTAAATATGGGGGCTCTACGACCTAAACAGTAGCTCCGCAAGCAAGCTCGACAGTCAAAACCCTAGAGGACCCAGGTCGCCAAAACCATAAATTCCTACTTGACTGAAACCCTACCCAGAAAACAACCGGCCACTAGAGAATGGGTAAATCAAACGACGAAAATCCAAGAATGTATTAGAAATACACTGAAAGTAGAAGAAAATGGAGTAAAAAGAGAAAGGGCACTAACCTATAGCTTGAAATACCAAGAAAAATACTGGAAATTGGCTTGGAAGTTGAGTTTTGAGGACGGATGACTGGCCGAAAATCGCCTAGGGTTACTGGAGAAATTAAATTTTTTTTGTAAAGATAAAAAATGGAGTTAAATCCCGTTTATATAGGGGACCCGAAGTGGTCGGGTCGACCAGCGTAAAAACACGCAGATCTCGGCACAATGACGTTTTCAAGGATTTGGGACCGCCATTTTTTGAAATTTGAAAAGACACGCTGTTTATATTAACGTCGAGTTCCTCATCAGTGATTGTGCATGCGGCTCAAAAATAACGAATCCCTCCAGAACAGTTATGAATTGCAAACCAAACCAAGGCTAAGCGACCTTGTGATGGGACAGCTCGGCAGCCAATAAATAATTTACCTCCCACCTCGAGGTTGAATCCTCTCCTTGAGAAGTAAGGGCCGGGCTACTGAACGGGCTCAGCCCAAGTCTTTATACGTGTCATTAAACACCATGACCAGGCAAGCTAGGTGGCTGCTGACAAGGCCATCCATAGAGCGAGCTCAGGATAGACAATGATGAGTTTGACCTTGACGACTAGGGTACCATGATCAACCAGGTCGCCTTCAAACACCTGGAATCTACATACCGGATTCGCTGCCCTCCTCGCCAAGTGAATAGTGCGACCTATGTATATCCTAGGTTGACCACTTGAGCAGCTCGCAACATCCTCGACCATTGTACCACCTGACCAGCTCGACATAAGCAAAGTCGATCATTTCTCAAACTGGGTAAAATCCCAGTACAACTCTACCTCCATAGCAGTCCTTGGCAGACACGCTACCTTGATCCGTAAGTTACAGGGTCTCATCATATTTACGTACCTAATTCGAAACTATTTGGGGTTACAAGCTATTCCTTATAAATAGTAGTATCAAAGACATAAAAAGGTACGTGTAAATTATATTGAAGCTGTACTCTGTTGAGCATTATATTCTCTTTGAAGTATTACTAATTCTCACACTGGAAGGTTATTGCTGGGACATCCCAGTCTCCTTAACGGTGTTTTTTGTTGATCACAGGGTATTTATATCTTCTTTCTTCAAGAGCAATCCCAGCAATTAACTTCAACTGAAATCCTACTAGACTACACCCGTGGATCAGACGTGGTCACTAATACTCTTTTTGCGTGATCAACCAAGGTGTGGGTTCTTTTTATTACTATAAATACTGTACTATTTTATACTCTTTTTTTGTAGTTGGGATCTTAGAGCTTCTCCAATGTAATCATTTATCTAGTAAAAAAAGTTAAACACTTACCTCTTATGCTGAGATGGAGATGATGTGTCATTTAGCTGGTAAGACATCTGATGAATACGAGCAAAGTCTGATTGTTTTATTCACATAATCCCATATATATATACAATAGTTTCCTAACTCTTCTAGGAGAAGGAGTGCCGCCCACGTCTGTTTCCTAATACAACACTATTAAAATAGGTAACTTAATAATAGGAAACTAATATAAAACTAATATCTCAACACCCCCCCTTCTCAAATTGGAGCGTGGGGATTCCGCATGCCTAACTTGCAAAGTAACGTAACAAACTGAGCTTTTCCCAACGCCTTAGTAAATATGTCAGCTAACTGTACCTTTGTAGAAACATAAGATGGACTAATAAGACCCTCTGTGATCGCATCTCGAACAAAATGACAATCCACCTCAATGTGTTTAGTCCGTTCATGGAAAACGGGATTCTTCGCAATGTATAACGCAGACTGACTATCGCAGTAGAGTCGCATTCCTTTAGGTATACGCACACCTAAGTCCGCAAGAAGTCTCTGTAGCGACTTTAACTCACATGTCGCGGCTGCCATTGCCAAGAAGGTTCTAACGGTCACCATCTTTGCTACCGGAGCAAACGTTTCATTAATTCTAGTCGATCCCTTCCACTTGATGTTAACCAAAAATCACAAGTCTGGCCTTTAGTCTCTCCATACTACCATCAGAATTATATTTTATTTTATACACCCATTTACTGCCAAGAGCCTTCTTACCGTGGGGCAATTTTACCAAGTCCCATGTTTCATTGGCCTCAAGAGCTTCAATCTCCTTGCCCATAGCCGCACGCCAACCTGCATGTTTCACGGCTTCTCTGAAATTTTTTGGTTCATCCTTCATCGTTAAAGCTGCAAGAAAATGCCTGTGGCTAGCAGAAAATCGGTCACAATTGATAAAATGTGTAATAGGATACGGAGTACCTGAGAGAGCTGATGAAGGGAATGGACTCGTGGATGGACTTATTTTTCGTATGGTGTGTGTCACAAAGTCATGAAGCTTGATAGATGGAAATCAATCTCTTTTCCCCCTGCCCATATCTTTTCCAGTCACATCATCAGTACCACTCGCCTCCTCTGCCACAACTGTGCTAGCTGGCTGATGTTCTGCTGTATCGGCACTATCAATTTGTTGTGTCACAGCAGCCTCATGCCCACCCATATTAGGGCGGCCCTGTGCATCGTCCCCAACCAGACCACTGCTGCCTCGTGCAGCATCTCCAGCGTGTTGGCCCGCAATGTCCTCCTCACTATTCACTTGCTCTATAGGAACATCGTCAGCATAACGTACAGGCTGTTGCGCAGCGCAACCCTGTGCCCACTCGTGAAACTCATCGTCACCAAACTCCGCAAAGGTACCCTCATGAGTTGGAATTAATGTAGTGTCGTGGGGTTCTGAAAACGGGAATTGGGCTTCGAAAAACTGTACGTCACGAGACTCAAAATATTCTTTAGTGTCCAAGTCATATAATTTCCAACCCTTCTTTCCAAACGGATACCCTATAAAAACACACTTCCTTCTTCGACTAGCAAACTTGTCTCCCTTGTGCTTTTGATTGTGTGCATAACAAAGACAACCAAATACTCGCAAGTTATCATAGGAAGGCACTTTTCCAAACAACATCTCATACGGAGTTTTATTGTGAAGCACCGGAGTGGGGGTCCTATTAATCAAGTGACATGCCCCCAAAACACATTCCCCTCAAAATTGTAAAGGCAAATTTCCCTCAAACCGTAAAGCACGTGCCACATTTAAAATATGGCGATGTTTCTGTTCCACTCTTCCATTTTGTTGGGGTGTGCCAACACAGGAGGTCTCAAACATGATCCCATTCGTAAAGAAATAATCACGTAAACAATTAAATTCAGTTCCGTTATCACTCCGCACATTCTTTTTTTTCTTTTCAAATTGTCGCTCAACCATAGAAGCAAAATTCAAGAACATCATTTCAACCTCTGTTTTATTACGCAACAAATATACCCAAGTAGCACGAGAAAAATCATCAACAATAGTCAAGAACCCAGAAGCCCCACAAGATGAACGTGTTCTATAGGGACCCCAAAGATCGCAATGAATTAACTCAAAAACTTGACTAGTTTTATTTCTACTAATGGGAAAACTATATCGAGTTTGTTTGGCGCGCAAACATACATCGCATGATTTATTATTTTTTCTATCAATACTACTCACATTGGGAACTAATTTCACCACTTCCTTCGATGGATGACCCAGACGCTTGTGCCACATTTCTATCGAAGTCTCTCCATGCACCCACTGTCAAAGCCTTCACTTGGGGTACACCACAGAAAAAAATAAAGTCCATCCCTTCGTTCACCCACTCCAATCAGCTTCCTCGTCCTGCGGTCCTGTATAACACATAAGTCATTAGTACATTGAACGATACATTGGGAGTTATCTATCAACTGAATCACAGAAATTAGATTGCAGTTTAATTTGGGAACGTAAAGAACCTGTTCCAATCTCAGTCCTCCTTTCAAGACCACAGTGCCTTCTTGATTTACCTCGGCAGATTTCCCATCAGGAAGACCCACGGGACAGTTGGGTATATTCTTCACATCAAATAACAATGAACGGTTTCCTGTCACATGATTGGTTGCACCAGTGTCAATTATCCAACCAAAATCACCATACTTACCGTTCATTCGATCTTTGTTTATGGGCAAGTTAAGAAGGTCAAGTAGTTGTTGCCACTGCGATGGCGATATCCCTTCCAACCCAACTCCTTCCGCGCCATTGGTTCCTGTCCCTTGCTGCTGTTATGCGCCGCTACTGCCTCCTGTTTTGTGTGCGCACACAGCACTACTGCTGCCACGCCCACGACCCAACATCCCTCCCCCACGTCCACTCGTGCGACCAACAGTCCCACCTCCACGACCAGGTCCTCTACCACCGCGAGGTCTATCTCCCCACCAGTCTGGAAAGCCGTGAATCTGGAAACATCCGGCTTCATCATGTCCTTCTCGGTTGCAATGGTTACAAAATTTATCGGAGTTGTCAACCATTTTACCCTTGCCGCGAACATCTGTTTGTACCTTGAAGGACATGACATGATCCCGTTCATCTCGATTACCCGAAGAAACTCCAACACTCATTCGCTCCTCTTGAATAACTTGCTGATACACAAGATTGAGCGATGGGAGAGGATCTTTAGACAGAAAATTTGATCGCACCGCACTATAAAGACCATTGTCTAACCCCATCAGAAATCTGTGCAAACGATCCGTTTCCTTCATCTTCTCAAATTTTTTCCCAAGGTCACAAACACATTGACCCCATTCGTACCCCGGTAGCGGCTCATATACCGCGAGTTCATCCCACAATTGTTTTAGTCGCCCGAACTAATTAACTACGGACTCAGTTTTCCCTTGTTTGCACTCACCAAGAGACGTTTTAAGTTGTTGTATTCTTGGCCCATTAACAACGCAAAATTTCTCTTTCAAATCTCGCCACAATAAACGTGCATCTTCATAGTACGAGATGGTCGAACGGAGGCTAGGCTCGATGGTATTCATGATCCATGATACTAACATCGAATGAACCGTGCTCCAATCTTCTAACATCGCGTTCTCTGTTGGTTTGTTGACAGTCCCTTCAACAAATCCAAATTTTCGCTGTGCCTTCAAAGAGAGTCGAATAGCCCTTGACTACTCGTCATAATTCTCCCCTCGCAATTGTATCTGAGTAATTACGTTTCCTGGGTTATCATTGGAACCAAGGAAATAAGGAGAATTCACAGCAATTCTCTTTTCGTCTCCACCGTTGTTCCTCTCTTCGATCTTGCTTTGTCCAGAGTTGTCGCCGTGCTCTGATACTATGATGAATATGAGCAAAGTCTGCTGCAAAGTCTGATTGTTTTATTCACATAATCCCATTTATATATACAATAGTTTCCTAACTCTTCTAGGAGAAGGAGTGTCGCCCACGTCTGTTTCCAAATACAACACTATCAAAATAGGTAACTTAATAATAGGAAACTAATATAAAACTAATATCACAACAACATCTTGTGATCCTCTATTTCTAGAGGGTCACCTAGAGATGTCTTTCCATCCACGTCATTAACCGTCAGTTTTTTATTTTATTTTTTACTATTAATCAGTTACGGTTTACTGGTCAGTTTTTTTATTTTTTATTGTCACTCAATTACGGTATGAAGTAATTTTTATTTTTTGTAATTAATTATAAAATATTGTCACGTTTAAAAGAATGTTCTAAAATAAATTTTTCATTGGAGCACGTTTAGTAAGAGGACCCTCTATCTTTTACATTTTTTGCCAAAATGTCTTCTTATTTAAGCATGTCATAGGAAAAACTAGATGATAGCATTGGAGATACTCTTATCTTCCCATTTCTGGATGGTTCTTGTACAAATACGGATATTCATTCATGTTATTTTATTAACTGTTTGAAACAAAATATAATATATATGATGAACGGTAAATAAAAAAATTATATATAATAGGGAGAAAGACATATCACCAATCCTTAAAAGCTTGGAGGGGCTATGTCGGCCATGTCTGTTCTTTTCACAGTCAATGTATAAATTGGGTTATATTATAAAGCTTATATATTCTATAAATTAAAAAATAAATAGAAGCCCACTAGGGAGACAATATTTTCAAGAACGAAAAAGGTTTCCAAATAAGACTTTAAAGGCAACTCTTCAATACATTGATTCCCATGACCGACTTGTTTCTTGTTCAAACCTCTCTCTGATGAAGTTCAGTGAAAAACAATCTTGAAGACTTCAATATTGAACCAAAAAGATATGTATGTAGGTTTTTATGTATTGTTTTGTATAATTTACAGTACCAAACGATTGAAGTTGGACAACAAAATAACAAACTAAAAATAGTGCAAAAATAAAATAGATAAAAATTTACGTAATTCGAGTATTTTCCTAAGCGAAGTTGGCAAATAGTTTTACTAATCAAACAAAGAAACAAATACAATACTAGTCCAAAACAAAACTTTAATGATAACTCTCTCTCTCTCTCTCTCTCTCTCTCTCTCTCTCTCTCTCTCTCTCTCTCTCTCTCTCTCTCTCTCTCTCTCTCTCTCTCTCTCTCGGCTCACACAACAAAGTGGACAAACCCCACTTTAAATAATTAACCAACCCATGCAAGTCGGCTTACATGGATTTTCCAAATCTATGTAGAATTTACAAATAGTTGAACAAAACAATTCCTTAAAGGACTATTCAAAAAAAAAAAAAAAACCAATTAATTCCTTAAAGGTATTGACCATGATGTCCGGTCCACCAAAAACCAAAACTAAATGGAGTAGCTAGGAAAATGACAAAGTGATTATGATCACATGCATGTGGGCTATATATCCAAACTATTTGCCATGTAAACTTTCAATAAAACGTAAAAGAAATTTGAAAGATTTTACTTATTTGACATGAAAATTTGTTTGCAGAAAGAATCAATATTCAATTAGGAATGAATAAGAGCTAAAAATAAAACACATCAATAATATTAATTGAACTTTCTAGTATACTTATGGAAAAATAAATAATACTCCTACTTATGGATACACAAGAATACAATTATCTTTAAAAACTAAATTAAATTTGAAAAAAGACCACATAGAAATGTAATGATATAAATTAAAGTTAAAATTAATCATAGGTTAAGCATAAAATTTGTGATCGCACTCAGCTCATTTGCAGATGTAGAGAGATGAGTTTAGTAATTAACTAGTTTTACACCCGTGCTATATTTTTTCTAATTACATTATAATTAAGTAAAATGAAAAGAAAAAATAAAATTAAAAGAATAAATTAAAAAAAGGTAATGTTGAAAACAACTACTTAAATAGAAAACATTATTGTATCGTTGGCTTTCCCTCATTATCGTATATCAATATCTTCACACCAAAACGATTTGTTATTCTAAGAATTGCGACATACAACTACCAATAGTTGATCATTAGCTTTTACAGGAAAAGTCCTACATGCGACAGTGATTGACCTTGACTTTTGTTTATAGTCATTGAATTAGATACTATCAATGTAAATTGTCTTTTTTGTACTTGAAAAGCAATCTCGCCTCCCTCTGATAGAGACAACAACATTCTTGAACTAAAGACTTTGTCTCCAACATTGCTTCCATACAAAATTTTAGCTCTTACAATGTGATGTCTAGGCATTGTAATGATTAGTCTTGTTCCATTGCACAATTATACAACATGATCAATGTTTTTCAACAACATTGCCAAAATATCAATCTTAAACGTTCGTTCGTGGCTAGGTACTCCATAACACTTTATACAATTAAAAAGTTTAACGCTAACAAATTAAACAAATAACTATAATGTAAATAATTATTTGTTTGATGTATAAAATTTAAACAAATAATCTATATATAAATGTGTAAATTATCTCTTCTTCCAATGCATGATTAGACGAAATATTAAATAGATAAGAGTTTCTATTTTTGGCATGAGGTTTTTGGCGGGAAATTACTATATATGGCTGAGATAGAATCTTAGTTGTCATTATATATATATAGATATAGATTAATAATCCGTTCAATGATGTCTAAAATTATTTGATAAATGTTCCCTCTGTCTATGTATTATTATCATTGTTAGTCGGTTGTTCATTTTTTTTCTTTTAACTCACAAAACATTCCCTTCACCCAATGGTTGTAAAAAAAAAATGAGAATCAAATGCGGAGTATATAATTTCTGATATTAAATGAGAAATGCTCCTTCGGTATATGCATTTTTTTTTATTTTTTATTGTTGATGTTGTTATTGTCGTTATCACTCTCTCGCCATGAAATGAGTATCTATTTTTGTTCATTATTCGTGATCATGAAAAGATCGAAGATGGAGATATTTTTTGGAAGTGGTATTAATTAATTATCATCTGGTTAGATTATTTAAATAATTTCCCTCTATTGTTATGTGTTAAAACTAAAAGTGCCTTCTGCAGTAGCCTATATATAATGTCCACTTAACTAAAATACTGATCACTGATTCAAAAGGGCAAAAGCAATTTACAATTTTAATGAGAATGCATCATCATGCTTCAAACAAGGGGCAAATGTAGATTTTGGTCCAAATTTGTATCTCAGAAGATGCTTATCGTCACCTTTTCCAGATTTTGAATTTGAGCTCATGTCTAGAGACTTATTTAGCACCACTGAATCTAACCATGATCATATATTTTCTCTCTCCTTTGACTTCAACTTTTATTTGAATAAAAAACATATATATATTTGTAATATTTCTTTCTCAAATTCAAATGGAAAAAGTTAGGGTTTGGTATGGAGAGGAGAGGGGCCTGTTTAAGCTGGCCATGTTTAAAGGACACTAAATGAATCATGACCTTAATTGGCAATCTTTCATAAAACCAAAAAAATTGACATCTAACTTTTTATCTTGCCTCACCTATTGGCTAGTGATCTAATTATCTCTTCAAGGGTCAATGCCTCACTAATATTGGAAAAACACCAAGATTTCAGCATGACTTTGTGTGATTGATTGAGAATACATGTTCTCCATCTAATGTTGAGTGAATATTTGATCTAACCATTATCATGATAGCTCATTTTCCCTTAAATTTAAATATGAATTGTTTTGGTTGGTGAGAGTATGATTACATTGTAACAATTGAATTGAATACTGAGGGCAAACTTGCTTTCCGTTAATAGGAGTTTGTAAACGTTGAGATGTGTAGAGTTTCTCTTCAAGGGTCAATGCCTCACCAATTTGTTTTTTTTAATTAATAACAATTAAAGATACATACCGAGGGATAACCGTCAAATGTTATCTATATCTATAGGTGCTAAATGACACCCCCAAAAATGCTAAATACCACCACCCCCCTTAGAAAAATACTATTTTGCCTATCATTCAATTATAAATAAAAAAAACAAAAAAAAAATGAAATCCACCTCGAGGAGGCGGATCTCTAGGAAGAATCCACCTCGGGGTGGTGGATCTCGAGGAAGAAATCCACCTAGGGGTGGCGGATCTACCATGTTCCGTTAAAACTTTAA
The DNA here is from genome assembly GCA_016624345.1 of Platycodon grandiflorus. Taxonomy (NCBI): domain Eukaryota; kingdom Viridiplantae; phylum Streptophyta; class Magnoliopsida; order Asterales; family Campanulaceae; genus Platycodon; species Platycodon grandiflorus. The sequence goes on along the minus strand of CM028364.1, from coordinate 3,570,424 downwards.
TGATTCCGTTAACTTTTTAATTGAAATGTTAACTTTAGGGGTTGAAAGTGTAAAAAAAAATACAAACTGACGGAATCATGGATCCAACTAGTGTAGGTGGATTTTTGGGATATGTCCGCCTAGTGTAGGCGGATATACCAAGTTCCATTAAATATTTAACGATTCCGTTAACTTTTTAACGGAAATGTTAATTTTAGGGGCTGAAAGTGTAAAAAAAAAATTTGACGGAATAATGGATGGAATTGAGATCTGCCTAGTCTAGGTGGATTTTTGAATTTTGTCCGCCTAGAGGTGGTGGATTTGTCTTTTTTTTTTTTTTTTCATTTATAACATGACCAAAATAGTCAATTTGCTAGGGGGTGTTGTATTTAGCATAAAATGGATGTTGTATTTAGCACCACTTAGATACATAAACTCCAAACCTGCAACGACCACAAGATATGGAACCCGTGTATTTATAAAATGGTGTAGTTTCTGCAATTCTCGTTATTCCCTTTAACAAAAATGTTGTTTCCTCTAGTAAATATTCCTTTTAGTGAATATTTCTATTGTGTAGTTATGAGGTTCTCATTGTTCCGTTAGTAGATATACCTTCCTGTGAATATTACTCCCTCCGTTCTCGGCAAATAGGCAATTTTGACTTTTTCTGACCAACTTAGTTAATGTTTGACCAATAATAAACATAAATTTAGTGATTTTTACAAAATTATGAAAGTTTTAATACATAGTATTATTAAGATAGCTTTTAGTTAATGGAACTCTATTTCCTAAAACATAATAAAGTATGTAAAATTTTGATTTGATTTAGTCACATGTTGATTTAAAAAAATATATATATATATATATATATATATATATATACTTTTTACCCGGAATGGAAGGAGTAATATATTTACTAAAATGAATAACATATCCAAATTAACCTCATGTAGTTTGATCTACTTGATGGGCCTTCATGGCCGTGATGAATTACAGAAAATACGCCGAACCTCAACTACAGAGGTTCTAAATCCCAACAATCACTCCCAAATGAGATGACACCTCAGAGCTTCTCTAATGCAATTATATAGCTATCTAATAAAAAATGTTAGACACTTAGGAAAGATAAATTTTTCCAAAAAAAATCTTCTCCAATGCAAACTTCTTATACTGAGGTGGAAATGAAGTGACATTTAGTTGGGAAGACATTCTCTACGTGATTTTAGTAGAAGGTCACCTAGAGGATGTTTTTTCATCATTTATCGTCAGTTTTTTTTTTTACCGTCAATCAGTTACTAATTTTTATTTTTTACTTTTTATAATTAATTATAAAATAATTTGTTAAAGCATGTCAAATAAAAAAAACTAGATGATAATATTGGAGATGTCCTTATCCTTTAATTAAACCAAACTCAGCCTCCTAGACAATGCTAAAAATAAGGTTTAGGGACAACTAAGGTTTACCTTACTTCCAATACTTGGTTAAAATAATCTATACCCCCTCCTTTTCAAAAGAAAAGAAATGTTTTGACTTTTTTGAGGATAATTTACGAGAATTTAGCTACATTTTTTAAAATTATGAGGTAAAAACTTAACAAAGAGTGTCGTTATTTTTGTAATACGGATTTTCTTGATTCGACCAATCGTATATAAGTAGGCTGAGCTGTAAGACAATGGGACTCTGTTTTACGAATTAGAATCTAGAAGACGGTGTCATGTAAGAGCTACTAATCAAATCATAAACGCATGAATTACAACTCCCTACTTTAAGCTTTTTAAAGCTATAACTTTCAAAAATTTCAAGCAAATATAACCTCCATAGTTCAACAATGTTACATACACTTCAACATTCAAAAAACCAAACACTCTTAACTACAACTCCCTACTTTAAGTTTTTTAAAACCCTCGAGTAATTCATGCATGCTTGATCCTGTTAAACCAAAATTCACTTACTTGCCTCCCAAGCCACCTCTACTTCTTCCATACAATCACTCTCACTTCTTTTCTAAAAGCAATTTGATTTTCTTTTAAATCTCTCTATATTTCTATTTCCTTTTCTTTCTTTTTTTTTAATAATAGTTCCAAAGATTTTCCCCATCGGGGGTTTCCGGTGACTCGTCGCTGGGGTGCCGAGGCGGACTCACCAGCATTCCTTCCGCCATGTCCACCAACAAATTCGGCATACCAAACAATGCTTCTTCATCAATAAACTCATTATACAACGTGGCGGCCCCAAATGCACTTACATCTTCACCTCCCTGCGGCTCCACCACAGCGCTCTCACCCCCGGACTTCATCAATGCGGCAGCAGCACCCGCCGCACTGCGTATAGCAGTGGGCGACGATGATTCTGGCACAGGATACGAGTGAACATACTCAGGAAAGTTCAGAACCACATCAGTACCCTTGAGTGCCAGCGCCGCCACATCGTAGGCGGCAGCGGCCATCTCAGGTGTCAGATACGTACCCAGCCATATCCGGGTAGTCTTACGTGGCTCACGTATCTCCGACACCCACTTCCCACTCCGACTCCGTATTCCTCGATATGTCGGGTGCTTCCCGGTAGCCGGTTGGTTAGGTGAGCCGCTAGAGGAGGTTCTCATGGCGGCAGTGGGGGGAGTTAATGTAATTCCACTTGTGGCTATTGATGTAGTAGTTGATGAATGTGGTGATTGGTCCCCCTGGCGTACGATAGGGAGAGGCAAAGGGTCAGTAGGTGTGTTAGGCTGGTCACCTTGGCGCACGTTAAGAGAGGATGGAGGGTCAGCCATACATTTATATTAATATATATACACACACACTGTATGTATATATGTGAACAGGGTGGGTGGATTAGTGAATGATAATTATAGGAGCTATATATACATGTGTGTGTGTACAAAAAAGTGATAAAATACCGTGGGGAATTCGTGGGCACCCAGTTGTGAGTTAGGGATTTTGTTTGGACTCTAGTGTATGAGTAAGTCTGTGTTTGCGCGCGCGTGAGTGAGAGAACACGTATTTGGTGAAGGTCAGAAATTCCTCCTCCTTCGTTCTATGTAAAGAGTCCACTTTTTTTTTTATGAAAATTAATATATAATTAAATTAAATAAAAAAATTATATATTTTAATTATGTTTTAAGAAATAAAATTTTATTAATTAAAAACTATTTTAATAATACTATAGATTACAACTTTAATAACTTTATAAAAATTACTAGATTTATGTTAATTATTAATCAAATTTTAGCTTAATTGACTAAAAAAAATCAAATGTAAACTCCTTGCCTGGAACAGAAGGAGTAGCTGTTAGCTAATTTGATTTCATGGTGATCAGACTTATACTGTGTGTGGAGTATAAGATTGATCAGTCTGTTGGTTGTGGGCCGCTATATATTTTTTTGATGTGTGTTAGTCATTAGGAGTAATATAACTCTGGTAATTAGATTTTAGCCAAATGTATGACAACTTTGATTTATAATTGTTTGGGATAACTAAACTTGGAGTATCTATTTTTTCTGGTTGAGGTTCAAATTCTAATTTCCTGTCCACTTTTACCTCCCTCTTTAATTTGGATCCAGACCAGCTTGACTGGCTGATCCATAGTATTGACGAAGTTTATAGTCATAATTACGCCACATTATTAAATAAGCTGATTTAATTATTCTAAACAATAGACTTTTCAAATAACGACATTTTGAGCACAAAAATTAAAAAATATTGTGTTAATTTCAACCATCAGATCAACTCATTTAATGATGTAGCGTAATTATGACCGAGCTCTGCAGATCAGCAATTCCAGATGTTGCGAATCCCTATAATTTTACTTACCTTTATTTTTCATAACATGTAAACATTACCTTCCACAAGTGATTAAGATCTTTTTATATTTTATTTAGATTATACTTCCTCCGCCCCACTATAAAAATCAACGTTTAAAAGTTTAATAATTAAGAAATATTGGTAGCATTGAAGTTGGTCATAATTTTAAAATTAATGATTTAGTATAGCCAAAATATTTATAAATATGTAGAAGACAAAGTTGAAATCGCAGACTAATTTTTAAAAATGAACTCTCTAAGTGAAATTTTAAAACAGAACAGTAGACTCTTTGAATAAAAAGGAGGGAGTACTATTGTGTGTGTGTGTGTGTGTATATATATATATACTATGAACGTATGATAAATTTCATGTTTTAAAAAGAAAAAAATGGAAACAATAATGAAAATTTAATACACTAAATTTTGGAGGTAGGATTTTGTTTCTTATTCTTCGGGAAATGAAAATGAAAAATAATTTATTTATTTTTTGGAAAGAAGAAAGTATACATCATGATACAAGTATACAGTAAGTAGCAAATTCGTGATGATTTTGAATGACTAATTTTCAGTCGACTATACTATTTTGGGATGTTTAATTCACTTAAAAAGTTCACTTTCAAAATATTTTGCTTACAATTTTCATAATCTTTCATCTTTATCCTTCACTTGTGTTGTAGGAGTAATTATTTTGGTTGTGTTTAAGTATTTTTGTAATTATGGTCAATTCCAATGACATTAATATATCTCTTAATAAATAGACTTTTCAAACGTGGACTATTTAGGTGGAACGGAAGGAGTAGCTCATAAAAGTCTTTAGGATATCAAGTTAGCTACAAACCAAAAACAGACATTTCAATTAAGGTGCATTTTCTTAAAAATAACGTTCTTATTTTGTTTTTAACTACAAAATATTTGACTCTGAGCGCGACTGATTTTTTTTTTTTTTTTTTTTTTGAGTGATTTCAATTTGACAAAACAATACTAAAAGAGAAGTACATTGCAAGTTTCGAAGGAATATTAGGTTACACATAATTTTCATAGCCTTAGACCTAGGAGATAAACCCCATTATAATTAATTAATGTTATATGTATAGTTTCAATCATTTAAACATTGCATTTTACCATGGCGTTTTCCCTTACTTTGTTTCACCGAAAATGACTTTTGATAAACATTTGATGCCTATTTGACATAATTAAAATTTATGAAAAATATATAAAGCTTCTGAAAAAAAATTACGATGTTCAAATTAGTAAGTAAAATTGTAAGGCCATATTGACTGGTAATTAATTTTGAAATTTATACTAGATATTGAATTAACAAAGCAGAAATCCATTTGAGAAGTTAATTTCCTGTTAGTGGTCCTGCTGCTTAACCAAAACTTATGATGTCCAATTTTGTTCCATGCATGAATGAGTTTAGACCACATTCACCATCCATAACGTAACAAAAATAATATCCTTAATTTCTTCATTGACGTCTGATCTTTCATGTACAGTGCTTGCCAACAATTGGGAGCATGCATCTGATTGGCAAAAATTAGGCTTTTGTCCAATATGGCATTATCAAATAATCATGAACAGTTTAGAACTTAGTAGCTAGTAGTTCTAAGAATATGATCTCTCTCTCTCTCTCTCTCTCTCTCTCTCTCTCTCTCTCTCTCTCTCTCTCTCTCTCTCTCTCTCTCTCTCTCTCTCTCTCTCTCTCTCTCTCTCTCTCTCTCTCATTATTATATCAAAGCGACCATACGTCACATAATTTGAGGTAACTTCCAAATTTTTAAAAGACATATGATATTACGAGCTCAAATTTGTGCTATTATACAAACTTTAGTGAGTTGGTGATGATTTAATTAGAATGTCTATGTCATTTACTTAAAAAAAAAAAGTAAATTTGATTAAACCGTGGACACTAAAACTTGTAATAATATCATAAGTTCGAGCTCATAATATTATACTCCCTCCGTCCCTAAATTATTGTCTGGGTTGACCCGGCACACAGATTAAAAAAACTCAATTTACTTGATTATTACTCCCTCTGTTTCAAAATATTTGTGGTTTTAGTTCTAAAAATTTGTTTAAAAAAGATTGTCGTTTTAGGTTTCCAATGCATGTTTTGCCTAATTTACCCTTGTCTTCTCACAAGTTCCAATAATTGATCATCTCTTCATTAAATACTTTATCTTCTCTTAATGACTATCTCCTTCTAATTTATCTTTTCAACTACTCCTAACACAAAAATTAAAGATATTTAATAAGGGTGTATTTGTCAACTTATAAAATTTCTTAATATGTGCTAAAACGTCAATCTTTTTGAAACGGAGGGAGTAATATTGAAATAGTATTGAAAAAGAGTGTTGTTTTCTTTAATGCCTATGTGTATGTGGTCCATAATTAAAGTAGGAAGAAAAAGTAAGGGTAAAATAGTAAAACTGATGTTCTAAAAAGGAAAGTTTCAAACAAGACAATTATTTTAGGACGGACAAAAAAAGAAAGGAAGACAATAATTTAGGACGGAGGGAGTATATCTTTTTAAAATTGCTGCCCACCCTAATAATCGACCGAACTGTCTGGCTTCTTCTACGGCGACTCAGATCTCCATCCCTCCAATCTTAAAAGCTGCATATGACCGATTGAGGTAATTTTTCTCGATATCAGTAGACATTTTATACGGACATATATAACTAATACTCACATGGGCCCATTTCATGCTAGATTAATTATCATGAAAAGGGAAAGAAAAAACAAAATACACCAAAAAGTTGTTTCCTCAGATATGGTTGTTGGAGTCAAATAGAAACAATATTTCGGTCTATGGGTGTAGCCGAAATTTGAATGGATGATATTAAACTAACAAAGTTATCTCCTTTAATCAACGGCCGTCCAAAAGCCCCACCATTGAAGATCGAACTTGTGAATTTAATAATTTGGATTTTAGTAAGATGATAGAGGCCGTTGATCAGCTAAGGTAAATGTATCCTCAATGCATGTATGCTTTTGTTTGTTGATTTTTATTTCCCTTTTTGGAAACATTGCTTTATATTTCCTCCGTTCTAGGTAAATAATTCACTTTTCATTTTTAAAAATCAATATGTGATTAAATCAAATCAAAATTTTACATACTTCACTTTTATTTTAGGAAATTAAATTTTACTAATTAAAATCTACATTTGAAATACTATAGATTATAACTTTCATAACTTTGTAAAAACAAATAAATTTATGTAAATTATCGGTCAAACTTTAACTAAGTTGACTAAAAAAAATCAAAAATTGATTATTTGCCTAGAACTGAGGGAGTATTTGGTTTAGGACATGAAAAGTGGGAGGTTTGTATTATTGATATTGATATGTTGTTTAAGTTTTTGTGAAGGTTTAATGTATCTTTACTTTGTGGATTGGTATGTGGAACTATCAATGGAAAGAGAAGTTTTTTCCTAATTATAAAATGAATTTGTAATGTTTCAACATGATTGAATTTGGTGATCATGATAAAAAAAAAAAAATAGAGATCTTCACAACATTGTTTAGAGAGAAAAATAATGTTTTCTATTGTTGAAGGGTAAGTAGTATTCTTGTGACGCCCCGAGTTCGGGATTCGGTATTAAACCCCAACTCGGTGCGCCAAACTAGAAGAAACAACTAAAGTCCACAGAAGTGCACGAGCTACACAAGCTCAAAACCAAAAACTATGCAGCGGAAAACCACAACTAAATAAAACCTGAGTTTCAAAAACTCAAATAACAAAATAATAACTATAAAATCTCCACGGCCAAAAATAAGCCGAAGAACAATATTAAGAGAAATCCCAATAATAGACCTCGACGGCTAACTATTGAGCCGGAGAAACAACGACACCAAATACTCGCGAGCTAACATGCTCGAGAAAACTACAATAATAAATGGCTCGACATCGAGTGTCGTCTCCAAAAGAATACAACATTAAAGGAGTTACAGAACAATGCTACCCATAAGTAAAGTTTACATAACTTTACATCAACCATCGTTCTCACCGAACTAAGAAATTAAGAAGCATAATTATACACAAGCTCAGGAGAGCAACGCCCAAAGATCATTCTCGGCACACTGCAAGTCTCACCGATCGCACTATGTCGTCCTTCGATTGCAATCTAAAAGAGTTAACACAACAAGAGTGAGTCTAAAAGACCCGTAAGCCACTACAATGTGTTGTATGCTATGAGAATGAATGCAACGATAAACCAAACTCTACATGTAGCTAGTCTAAGTAGCACTTCCGCTTACCTAACATTTCAACCACAACCGGTAAGTCAAGGGACTATTCTAACTTGACCAACCATCGGCAACTATCACATGCAACTAGATGACATGGCATGATGCTCAACACTAAGAATAACATGGTAATAACATTTATATACCATAATGATCATGTATCATATTAAAAGTATACAAGTCACATAATTCACTTAGCACTTTGGTGTTCACATAAGTGCAACTTAATTAAACCACATCATGAAGGATATTATTTCTCTTTCTTCCAACTTCGTTGCTCCCGCAATACACGAGAAAACATACGTGCCTCGATACCCGTGTACGTAGTATCGACGTCCCCGACACAATCCCGTCGGGTTCTAACTAGCAAACCAAAGTCGCGTATTGCTACAACGGTGGGGCTACATCCCACTGCGGCCAACAGGTGAGGGTGTGTGGCCAGACGGCGACTTATAGCGATTACAAAACAAATTCGTAAAGACTATAGGTCGTCCCACCTTGTTTAGTCAAACAATGCCACTGGACTTAATGCAACGCACAAGTAGATATTCACTTGTCATTCTCAACAACTCATCATGTATTCTTTTGAATCACATATCAAATCCACTTAATGTGCTTGTAAATACTAAACACACAATCAATCATCAAAGTAGGATGATTGTCCTACGATCAATCATCAAAGTAGGATGATTGTCCTATCTCATACTAGAACAATCACAACATGTCCGTAATCATCGAATGTATAGACACAACAAGACAATCGGCGGGGTAGGCCAATCGTACAATTCAACTACCAAATAGTGTCGTGATAGCTAGACACATACATGAATCCCAATGTAAGGTATTTATACCTTACAATCAACGATCAAACGATGTCCATAATGTGGGACCTATATAACACAAGGATAGGCTATTCATCCTAATCCCAAAATAAGGTAACATGTTTCTCACATGTACGCAAACTCATAACCCCACAAGATAAGTCTACTCGTACTTACAACCATTAATTAAGGCGCCACAGCTACGTTAAGCTAAGGATCTCTAAGTATCCTATCGTCACACAATATCTTTCATCTCATGCGCGTCATAATATATTACATACTCTTATCGTCGTATACTTCAACTTATTTCGATTTAACTCGTAGTCGGCTAATGTTTGACTAAGTCAACCAAGGTCAACGTTCACTAAGTCATGAACCCGTCAATTCGTCATCCCACATGGTAGGGAATTGGTATATGTCATGTAGGAGTTACTAGTATCCGTTTCTCAACTCCGTAGAGTCAACTATACACATTAATGACATTACCACATTAATCGGCGTTTATATATTACGTCTATTCGACTCCGCCGAGTCGATCACGACTAGTATATAGTTCGTACAGTATTTACGTACAATCATACTATCTCATATTGACTCCGCTAGAGTTGTTTCCAATATCTAAAATATCGGGACAAACCGTAGTATCGTCCCTACAAACTCATATCAATTGCAATGCCCAACGCACGAAGAGTCTACTACTCATACCAATTTCGTAATGTTACCGCTAATGCGTAAACGACCAAACTTCAATGATTCGATATACTCGAACTTAAGATTAGCGTAATGAAGTACAATTAATTTAAACAAGTCTTCGGCGATATTACGGAACCCAACTAATAATTCACAAGTGTACTACAACCTCAATGAGTTTCTATTACTCGGCATAACGATTATCGGGACAACCGAAACAACACAACAACAACAACCATACTAGCAACAACATCAAGCTCTACGAGTCTTTATTATTCGAAGTCTACTAACTCAACGGTAATTCACCAATTCTTTCTTTATTCCGTAATCCTTAATCAAGCAAGTAATGAAGTATAACCTAACATCATTCGTAGGGACAATTATGTACATATATATTTCCCAATAAAAGTCACAATATCATCGCTAACACCCCTACATGCTTTACTCTTCCAATTCAACTCGTAAAACACACAAAGCATTGTAGTTACTTACCTTCACCGCAAATCCTCCACGAAATCAAGGGCTTATGGTGAAAACGTACTCCTCCACGACCTCTACGCCGCCACGGAGTCAAATCAACGATCCCAAACTCGAACCAAGCTCGAATCAAACTTCTCTCTCTAACACCACTTTCTCTCTCTAAGATGTGGGAGAAGAGATGGGTTTATGATATACTAACAGATCGGACGATCCCTTTGGGTAGAAATGTTCTCCTCGTCATCCTCTACGCTACGGCGAAGACGGCTCGTCGATCCGACAAGCGGAGCTCAAGATATCGCGAAATCTTTCTCTCTCTCTCTCTCTCTCTCTTCTTGCTCTCTCTAAAATCTGAGTTGGGAGGGAGAAATGAGGGAGAAAAATAGAGTGTGATCTTTTATTAATACCATGGGTAAGTGTTTGGTCCAATCCGGGCTTGTTTGAGCATTTTAAACCACTTAAAAATGTTAAAAACCGAGAAAGACAACCGGACGAGACGGGCCGGGCGATCGCCGCCCTAATCAAGGCGATCGCTTTGTACTCGGTCACGGGCGATCGCTTTGTGTCAGATTCTTCAAACTCTCCGAAAATGCTCCGAAACACCCCCGAAATGGTCCTAAATGATCCCGAAGTGATTCTAAGTCTTTGGGAAGGTCGAAATACTTGAGAAAGGTTCCCGAAAGGTCCGGAAACAACGCTAGAAGTTCAACGTAACATTCACGCAATCAATCATATAAAGATTTGAGCACGAATCGGGGCACACGAAACACTCGAAATGACTCGGTGTGCGAGTTAACGACAAGATCAACGTGATCATCCATCGTGAAGGAGTCTAAACCAGTATTAGGTCAATGGGACGGGAAAATGAACATCGTACACGGATGTTAATCAAGGCCGAGAATAGTCTCAAATGGAGAAAGGAACAAAGCGCAACTCACCACGAGTTAAACGCGAGTCAAATACGGTCCTCGACTCAACACGTCACGCTTAACAAGCATGACACCTCACTCTCCGAGGGTTTTAAGGTTGATAAGAAATGATCATGAGTTAACCAGGAAGGAAGTAGGGTCGGGGTGTTACATCCTCTCCCCCTTAAAAGAATTCGACCGCGAATTCAAGGATCAAACGTTCACGGGGAAAACATATATCACAACAAGGCTATACCATAGCCTATGCAATCATAATTCTACCGATAGAGAGTGAAAGTCCAACGAATAAAGGGGGTTGGTCCAAGTTAGAGGTCATCAACCTCACGTAGTGTACGCATGCGAAATATCTAACGAATAGATATAATTTCGAGACATGAGAAATCTTGGGGTTTCATTACGAGACCAACTACCGTCTCTAGTCAAGTCCAAGTTCGAGTATACTTCAAAGTGTCATACGACTCCTTTCGAACACATACCACCACCACGCTTCGCGCTAACAAATCTCCACTTCCCGTGGTACAACTCTCAACAATTACTCACGGAAATCCGCGATCAATTAAGTCCGAGCTAACACAACCTTAAGGTTCAAAGGTTACACGTAGACGTCCTATCATCAAGGAAATAGGCTTGAATCAAAGGGTGCAATAAGTGCAACACCTCGGAGTCACGCGAGTCATAGGACTCTGTCGTGCATAACGATACTACCGGCTACACCCAAAGCCGACAAAATAAAGGGTCAACGAAATCGCAAGTCAACATGCTCGCGATGCAACTACTCACGTCAATGAGTCACAGGGTCAACATAAATAATAATAAGAGTTTTAAACGCTAAATACATTCAACGGAGCGGATCGGTATCATTGGACACCAACACCATATACTATACGTGCTACTCGAAACATAGAGTGTAACACACTCTCAATGATCACATCCACAGGTCAACTACGAGATATAGTATTCTAACGAACGAGTACCCAATCGAGTACAAAAGGTAGTCCGATAACGGGAGACAAATAAATAATAGAACAAGTCACGATGAACATGACTCTTACGGATTCAATTACAAGGTCTCACCTCTAACCTTGACTCGCTCTATTAGAGTCTTGGGTCGGTGCAGGAGGGTTCGGTGGGGACACTTGCTCCACTCGGGGTGTCTCACCGAGGGCCACATTCGTTGGTCCTCAAGTTCTTTCGGTTCTCGTAGTGCGTGTACGAGTTGAAATTCGGATGCATAACCGACATCCTTGCGCCTTTCGCGCCACGGCATACAATAGAGACGTTAAATCTCTAATGGGAAGTGAAACACATTAAGTGAATCAACGGAGGCATACTTATCAACATAACGTTCTAAACTCTCAACCCAACACATATAACATGCATGTAGGGTCCTAATGATAACCATCTCACTATGCCAAGGGCACATGCGCAAGGTGACACGATCTATTCGTATCGCAAACGTCTATAAGGCAAGACCGAATTAATACAATGTATCCGGTCTACATCACGTCGCATACAATATAGAAACCACACGCTCACCGCCGAGGTGACAAATCAATTCGATACCTCTAAGGCAAAATAAACATATAACACACGTGACAATATACAAGTCACAAGGGCTAATAGCATACCCGAAATACTCATGTTCAACTAAGCACAACGGCTCGACAATATCGATCAAATCAACCAATATACGAAACGATAAACAATCCAAACACAAGGTACACAACTTGTTCAAACGTACTATTCCATTTACTTGTCCATTCCGGTTGGTAATAGGGTCGACAATTTCTATCTATCATGCTATCAACTTAGTCTTGACGAATATCTCTTGACAACCAAATCGGGGCCCTTCGAAATGGCTTCAAAAGCTACCGTCATTAGGGCGTTAGGGACAAGTGATTACAAATATGCCCTTAGAATCGGTCTCATGCACATAAGTATCAAATACAAGCAAATGCACTGTGTGACACAATGTCTCTAGTATGTACAAATGTCGCATTCCATGATGTGATATGCAAGAATAAAGTGTCTAAGTTAGTACGGATTCATACACTCGCACTATCGTAACCCGACACTCCACGATAAACACTAGTGGATTCGTGACCCGAATCTCGGGTCTTCCACCTCTATTTCCTCGGATGATCGCTAATATCAAGCCTAAGACGTTCCTCAAACCTCTCGACTATACTTCTCGAATCAACGAGACAACCTACAATGGTCAAATCTCGCTACTAAACTTATCAAACGACTCTTACTTAGTCGTCAACACTCTAGCGAGGACTTAAAGCGCACTCACTAATTCCACAAGGGAAATAACCGACTACAAACCGTTAATCTTCGCTCTCATGAGCGTAAGAACTTAACTAATCCAGTCCTACATGGACCATCTCTATAATTTACCAATATCCAAGGTAAACTTAACACAAAACTCAACGTTGAACGCTCCACCCAATACCCGGATCACCTAAGCCGAGGATCCTATCTGGCGGACAGCTAACAAGCTCGATACCAGCGTGACGCCCGAGTTCGGGATTCGGTATTAAACCCCAACTCGGTGCGCCAAACTAGAAGAAACAACTAAAGTCCACGAAGTGCACGAGCTACACAAGCTCAAAACCAAAACTATGCAGCGGAAAACCACAACTAAATAAAACCCGAGTTTCAAAACTCAAATAACAAAATAATAACTATAAAATCTCCACGGCCAAAAATAAGCCGAAGAACAATATTAAGAGAAATCCCAATAATAGACCTCGACGGCTAACTATTGAGCCGGAGAAACAACGACACCAAATACTCGCGAGCTAACATGCTCGAGAAAACTACAATAATAAATGGCTCGACATCGAGTGTCGTCTCCAAAAGAATACAACATTAAAGGAGTTAGAACAATGCTACCCATAAGTAAAGTTTACATAACTTTACATCAACCATCGTTTGAACTAAGAAATTAAGAAGCATAATTATACACAAGCTCCGGAGAGCAAGCGCCCAAAGATCATTCTCGACTGCAAGTCTCACCGATCGCACTATGTCGTCCTTCGATTGCAATCTAAAAGAGTTAACACAACAAGAGTGAGTCTAAAAGACCCCGTAAGCCACTACAATGTGTTGTATGCTATGAGAATGAATGCAACGATAAACCAAACTCTACATGTAGCTAGTCTAAGTAGCACTTCCGGCTTACCTAACATTTCAACCACAACCGGTAAGTCAAGGGACTATTCTAACTTGACCAACCATCGGCAACTATCACATGCAACTAGATGACATGGCATGATGCTCAACACTAAGAATAACATGGTAATAACATTTATATACCATAATGATCATGTATCATATTAAAAGTATACAAGTCACATAATTCACTTAGCACTTTGGTGTTCACATAAGTGCAACTTAATTAAACCACATCATGAAGGATATTATTTCTCTTTCTTCCAACTTCGCGTTGCTCCCGCAATACGAGAAAACATACGTGCCTCGATACCCGTGTACGTATCGACGTCCCGACACAATCCCGTCGGGTTCTAACTAGCAAACCAAAGTCGCGCGTATTGCTACAACGGTGGGGCTACATCCCACTGCGGCCAACGGTGAGGGTGTGTGCCGGTACGGCGACTTATAGCGATTACAAAACAAATTCGTAAAGACTATAGGTCGTCCCACCTTGTTTAGTCAAACAATGCCACTGGACTTAATGCAACGCACAAGTAGATATTCACTTGTCATTCTCAACAACTCATCATGTATTCTTTTGAATCACATATCAAATCCACTTAATGTGCTTGTAAATACTAAACACACAATCAATCATCAAAGTAGGATGATTGTCCTACGATCAATCATCAAAGTAGGATGATTGTCCTATCTCATACTAGAACAATCACAACATGTCCGTAATCATCGAATGTATAGACACAACAAGACAATCGGTAGGCCAATCGTACAATTCAACACCAAATAGTGTCGTGATAGCTAGACACATACATGAATCCCAATGTAAGGTATTTATACCTTACAATCAACGATCAAACGATGTCCATAATGTGGGACCTATATAACACAAGGATAGGCTATTCATCCTAATCCCAAAATAAGGTAACATGTTTCTCACATGTACGCAAACTCATAACCCCACAAGATAAGTCTACTCGTACTTACAACCATTAATTAAGGCGCCACGGCTACGTTAAGCTAAGGATCTCTAAGTATCCTATCGTCACACAATATCTTTCATCTCATGCGCGTCATAATATATTACATACTCTTATCGTCGTATACTTCAACTTATTTCGATTTAACTCGTAGTCGGCTAATGTTTGACTAAGTCAACCAAGGTCAACGTTCACTAAGTCATGAACCCGTCAATTCGTCATCCCACATGGTAGGGAATTGGTATATGTCATGTAGGAGTTACTAGTATCCGTTTCTCAACTCCGTAGAGTCAACTATACACATTAATGACATTACCACATTAATCGGCGTTTATATATTACGTCTATTCGACTCCGCCAGAGTCCACGACTAGTATATAGTTCGTAGTATTTACGTACAATCATACTATCTCATATTGACTCCGCTAGAGTTGTTTCCAATATCTAAAATATCGGGACAAACCGTAGTATCGTCCCTACAAACTCATATCAATTGCAATGCCCAACGCACGAAGAGTCTACTACTCATACCAATTTCGTAATGTTACCGCTAATGCGTAAACGACCAAACTTCAATGATTCGATATACTCGAACTTAAGATTAGCGTAATGAAGTACAATTAATTTAAACAAGTCTTCGGCGATATTACAGCCGGAACCCAACTAATAATTCACAAGTGTACTACAACCTCAATGAGTTTCTATTACTCGGCATAACGATTATCGGGACAACCGAAACAACACAACAACAACAACCATACTAGCAACAACATCAAGCTCTACGAGTCTTTATTATTCGAAGTCTACTAACTCAACGGTAATTCACCAATTCTTTCTTTATTCCGTAATCCTTAATCAAGCAAGTAATGAAGTATAACCTAACATCATTCGTAGGGACAATTATGTACATATATATTTCCCAATAAAAGTCACAATATCATCGCTAACACCCCTACATGCTTTACTCTTCCAATTCAACTCGTAAAACACACAAAGCATTGTAGTTACTTACCTTCACCGCAAATCCTCCACGAAATCAAGGGCTTATGGTGAAAACGTACTCCTCCACGACCTCTACGCCGCCACGGAGTCAAATCAACGATCCCAAACTCGAACCAAGCTCGAATCAAACTTCCTCTCTCTCTAACACCACTTTCTCTCTCTAAGATGTGGGAGAAGAGATGGGTTTATGATATACTAACAGATCGGACGATCCCTTTGGGTAGAAATGTTCTCCTCGTCATCCTCTACGCTACGGCGAAGACGGCTCGTCGATCCGACAAGCGGAGCTCAAGATATCGCGAAATCTTTCTCTTCTCTCTCTCCTCTCTCTCTTCTTGCTCTCTCTCTAAAATCTGAGTTGGGAGGGAGAAATGAGGGAGAAAAATAGAGTGTGATCTTTTATTAATACCATGGGTAAGTGTTTGGTCCAATCCCGGGCTTGTTTGAGCATTTTAAACCACTTAAAAATGTTAAAAAACCGAGAAAGACGAAAACCGGACGAGCAGAGACGGGCCAGGGCGATCGCCCTGCCCTAATCAAGGCGATCGCTTTGTACTCTGGTCACAGGGCGATCGCTTTGTGTCCAGATTCTTCAAACTCTCCGAAAATGCTCCGAAACACCCCCGAAATGGTCCTAAATGATCCCGAAGTGATTCTAAGTCTTTGGGAAGGTCGAAATACTTGAGAAAGGTTCGAAGGTCGAAACAACGCTAGAAGTTCAACGTAACATTCACGCAATCAATCATATAAAGATTTGAGCACGAATCGGGGCACACGAAACACTCGAAATGACTCGGTGTGCGAGTTAACGACAAGATCAACGTGATCATCCATCGTGAAGGAGTCTAAACCAGTATTAGGTCAATGGGACGGGGAAAATGAACATCGTACACGGATGTTAATCAAGGCCGAGAATAGTCTCAAATGGAGAAAGGAACAAAGCGCAACTCACCACGAGTTAAACGCGAGTCAAATACGGTCCTCGACTCAACACGTCACGCTTAACAAGCATGACACCTCACTCTCCGAGGGTTTTAAGGTTGATAAGAAATGATCATGAGTTAACCAGGAAGGAAGTAGGGTCGGGGTGTTACATCCTCTCCCCCTTAAAAGAATTCGACCGCGAATTCAAGGATCAAACGTTCACGGGGAAAACATATATCACAACAAGGCTATACCATAGCCTATGCAATCATAATTCTACCGATAGAGAGTGAAAGTCCAACGAATAAAGGGGGTTGGTCCAAGTTAGAGGTCATCAACCTCACGTAGTGTACGCATGCGAAATATCTAACGAATAGATATAATTTCGAGACATGAGAAATCTTGGGGTTTCATTACGAGACCAACTACCGTCTCTAGTCAAGTCCAAGTTCGAGTATACTTCAAAGTGTCATCGACTCCTTTCGAACACATACCACTACCACGCTTCCGCGCTAACAAATCTCCACTTCCCGTGGTACAACTCTCAACAATTACTCACGGGAAATCCCGCGATCAATTAAGTCCGAGCTAACACAACCTTAAGGTTCAAAGGTTACACGTAGACGTCCTATCATCAAGGAAATAGGCTTGAATCAAAGGGTGCAATAAGTGCAACACCTCGGAGTCACGCGAGTCATAGGACTCTGTCGTGCATAACGATATACCGGCTACACCCAAAGCCGACAAAATAAAGGGTCAACGAAATCGCAAGTCAACATGCTCGCGATGCAACTACTCACGTGAGTCACGGGGTCAACATAAATAATAATAAGAGTTTTAAACGCTAAATACATTCAACGGAGCGGATCGGTATCATTGGACACCAACACCATATACTATACGTGCTACTCGAAACATAGAGTGTAACTGTTAGGTCCGAGGGTTGCTCAGTGTATAGGCTAGAGGGGGGGGGTGAATAGCCTATACTTGGTGTAATAAAAATTTCATCCAAATTTTACATTTAGATTGAAAAGTAGAAGAAATGATTACTACACATAGATCATCTTCCTCATCTTGAATGATTAGCGAAGATAGAGTGATCGGACATCTTAGATCAGATGTAGATCATGGACATCTAGGATCGCGATATGAAATATGCGGTTGGAAGATGTATGTTGAACTTAGGCGATGGAAATGAGTTTGAGCGGCGGAAAAATAAACAGCATAAGTTCAACAATTTAGATTAAAGTAACTGTAAAGATTTGATCTGAAAGAGAACTTGACAGTTGACTATAATCTGTATTAGATGCATCATTTACTTTCCTTAAACAGATTGCACATGATAAAGCAAATTATATACGAAAGAGAAATCAAGGTGAATGTAACAATTATATATTTTATATTAAAATTCAGCGAGGTTTGCTCAAAGGCAAACATGCTTAGTACATCAACCTAGAATCTCTAACCTAGCAATCTTCTTAGGAAAAAGAAGGAGAAATGAAGAAAGCGAAATCAAATATATCGAAAATACATTAGAAGATGTATTTAATATTTATTAAGACATCTTCTGTAGTTTCAACTTGATATATTTGTTGTGAGAAGAGAATATTAGGAGTTGTTCAAATAGCATATATTTGAACAACCGAGTGCTAAGCACTCGACCAACAATGATGACACCTTATTGCACAATCGGCACGACTTATAATGTAGTATAAGTCGCCGATATGAATGCAATCTGGACATGTAAGTTACGGCTCTTCATCGGACATCTTCAAGCTTGGTGCGGCTTCAACGATGTAAGATACTTGGTCTCTTTGTTGAATGATGGAGTTGAGGCCGAAGAGCGAGTTCTTCGAAGGAAGAAGAACTCAAATCAACAACAAGGTTGTTGATCAAGCAGAGCTTCTCAGCTTTTGGATTTTCTTCTCTCTCTCTCACAAAGTGTTTGTTCTTACACTTGTGATTTCTCACTCTGAAGGAGTGGTTCGGATTGAAGAAATGAAGATCAATACCACAACCTTTCTCAAGCATAAGCATACACAATTTGTGTGTTAGAGTGCTTGTGCTCTCTCTCTTGTTCTCTTGTGCTCGCTCTTTAGAAATGAGGATGAGAGTCTTCTTATATAGTGGAGAAGAAGATGTGACCGTTGGTGTATTGAATAGGTTTATGCCCGTTGGTGATCGAATCTCGTGATGTAGCGAGTACATTTTTGGATTTGTTGGGCAAAGACCTTGGTTAGGTTTGAATCTTGAAGATGATGCGGGACACAGTGGACATAGTTGGACGTGTCGAGCTTAGCTGGATGCGGCGATTGATGTGGACGTTTCATTGCTTTGGCTGTTGTGCGGCGTCACGTGCTTGGCCTTTTCGGAAATGAAGCTTTGAAGACCGCGCGTTCGAAGAGGAAATGTCTATTGGATAAACGTGAAGGTGCGACATCGATGCGTATCTTGGATTTGTCGACAGATCTTGTAACGGATCTATTTTGTCTTGAAGTGCATTGAGTAACGACCGATGTATCTCGTGATCTTACGGTTTCTCGGCAGTTGTTTTGATGAGGATTTGGCCGATTCGAGATGCCATTATAGAACCTTGGTGTAGAAACCCGATGGTCACGATGTTCCTCTTGAATAAATAGCTCTCTGCGGTTGTTCGATGAAGTGCTTTGGCGGATACTAGAGTCTGCCGATATAGAACTGGCGATGTAGAGATGGCTATTTAGGCGATCATAGGCGAAGGAAATGTCGCTAGTGAGACATCTGCGATAGTCACGTCCGGCAAATTGAAGAGCTTGATTCATATGAAGGTTTGTCATCATTCGGTAGGACAAAGACTCGGATATGTACAAAGACTTCCTAGTCTAATGACCTATGCATTGTTTCAACAAGCTGCCACACTAACCGATGCGACCCTTTTAGCCACTTGTGAAACATGCGTTGTAATGGGAACAAGCAAATCACTGTGTTGGAATATGCATACATATATATCGGTGATTTACGGGCATATTCCTAACAATCTCCTCCTATTTGCTTGGGACCATTACTACAATTGACTTATACATATAGCTCTATAAAGCGGTTGTTCAAACCTTAGTAATAACATGCCACTACTTGAATATTCGGTTTATATCAAGACATGCCCTAGGTTGAACTTACAAGCGATAGCGTATGTATAGTCACCTATTGCTAAGTATTCTGAGACTCAATAAATGGAAGAACAAATACGAAGCAATAAGCTGAAATGTTTATTAGGCAAATGATAATATTGCCTTAAGAGTGTGTTTCTTGCATCGGATGATCGAAGAATGTTGCTCAAGCAAGAAGTAGAAAGTATAAGTGACTTAATCGATTTGATTAAGCATCTTCATCAAGTCGGCATATTATAATAGTCATATAGTGTTAAGTTTGTATGGGTAGATACTATCTTACAACGATCCTACAAGTTGTCTACCTCTCCTTCTTAATAATTGTTTATCTCTCTTCCTTAATGAATATTGTTCTTAATAGTGTTAATCCTACTATAATTTCTTAAGGCGACTTCCTTTATAATTACTTGAGGCCATTACTTCTTCACGGTCTCTCCTCACGAAAGGTTCATTGATTACTTGCAATTTTCACAATCTTTCCTTTCTTCAATTTCTCTTCTTTCTTCAATTTTCTCCTTTTCTTCAATTTCTCTTCTTTCTTCAATTTTCTCCTTAATATTTGTTTATCTCTTAATCTTACTAATTGTTTATCTCTCCTCCTTAATATGTCACATAAAGATTGACACATTACAATCTCTCTTTCTTAATGAATAGTGTTCTGAATAGTGTTAATCTTACTATAATTATAATTACTTGGAGCCTACAATAATTTCTCTCCTCCTTACTAGTTGGGGTTAATATTACTTCACAATTTCTTGGGGCCATTACTACCATTACTACTTTTGGGGCCATTACTACCATTACTACTTCAATTTCTCCTTTCACATATTCAATTGCTTGGGGCCATTACTACTTCATAATTTCTCCTCCTTAATGGCCACAAGTTGAAGATAGATTGATAGTTATCAATTGAATTTTGGAGTATTATAACCTAAATATGAGGAGAACATGCTTATGGTAATTCATAAGGTATGAATTTTGACAGTAGAGAGAGCATCTTGTCGTTTGAGAAATGCCGAGATGATTTGCGGGATGTAATTCGCGAAAATATAGACTTTATCGAGTGAATACGAGTTACTTGTCATATTTCTGATTCTTAATGTGCGAGATAGCTTATGATACACAACTTTCATGTATGAGACATACATAAAAGGATATCGAGGTTAGAAATTGTGTTTCCATTGCTTGTAAGAAGATTTTACAAGAATGGAGTGTGATACGCTTTATTTTGGGATAGGAGAGGCAAAATAGGGTAAGTTGTTTAATTAGTGAAACCAATTGGTGAGTAGTAAAGCATTCAAAATGGTTTTCTCTTTAAGGTATATCAAGTCAAAACAAGCAAGTATGGTGAGTCTTATGTTTTGTTGTTGGATGTATGAGATATACATCTATAACATGAGATGTAAGGTGCGCCTACGAAGTATAGATGAAGTTCATCAAGACAAAAGCTGAGGCATGAGCAGTATGTACCAGGACAAATTTTTAATTTTTAACGAAAAGAAAATGTCAAATAACGACAAGACGTACACAAGACTAAACACATTACATATTTATCATTGATATGGCAAAGGAAAGTTAGATTTATAAAACAGAGACCTAGCTAGTCATCCTAATGAAGTAGAGTTAGAGGATGAAGGTCTGCGATTCTAATCGAAAGGAACATTGACCATTGGATTTGTGATTGGCGTTTTTGGTGAAGCTCCTCCGAGATGAAGGTTGCTCGAGGTGAGCATTTGAGGCGATGGGAGCGGGTGCGTAGTAGCGTATTGTCTCTTGTGGGAGTCCAAGGGATGAAATTGGATACACTTGTTCTGGGGTCTCGAAGACGATTCCTTACGACGAGAGATTTGACGAGGTCGTTGAATCACGGTGGAGGAGTGGCAAGAAGAACCATCATTCGATGACGCCATTCGGTGTGGGAGATGGGTCGATGAGGAGGACTAGGCAGATTTGGTGAACACATGATGCACCGACTCTATTTGTGGAGAGATTTTTGAGGAACGCGAAGTCGGTTTGTTGTTTTGAAGCGATACCAATTTTATACAACTTTGAGAAGATGAAAGGGTTTCTTGATTAGAGGAATGGGAAAAGACATTTTGGGGGCTTAAAGAAGTGAGTGCATTTAATGACGGTAATGATAGTCGATTTTGGATTATGTCATCATGCTTAGTGTAATAATGGCTAGTGCATAGGCGTCTAGAAGATATTTATATTAATTTCAAACAAGAAGTTTAAAAATTAATTTGAGACCGATTAATTTGATTGCCTTTATTGTGATATTAATGGGTACAAGCGCTTCGGGGATAATATAAGCTGTTATTTTACTTCAAGCGAGTTGTTTGAGTAAATTAATCAACAATAGAACAGCATTGGTTGTTTAAGAATGAATTGGGGACGAATAACTTGTCCAAGCCATATGGCACGGTTGTACATGACACATATGTGGAGGTTTTAGACGAATGTGTCTTAAGATTGTCGATATCAATCTTGAAGTTTGATACCAATTTTGGGAGATTTGAAGAGTCTTTTAAATGAAGACACTATTAGCGGGTTGTATTAGGTTTTGCTAGAGTGGGAGCTGCGATATTGATTGTTGTGTCTATTATTGGGAGTGTGATTAATATCGGCTAAGTTAAGGACAGTGATATCAATTGAATAGACTCTATTTATAATGGACATCAATCTATTTAAGATTAATAAAGCTTAGTAAGAATATTAAATAGATCAAGTGAGATGTTACATGTGTACGAAGTGATGTCCGTTCTTCTTTCTAATCAGATCTAGGCATTCTATGGCAAGGGAAGAGATGCAGACTAGACTTGTTACGAAGAGAGTGAGACGTAGCCTATATGAAGCGGGGGTCATATCATTCACTCTGAGGAAGGACATAATATTTGAAAATATTAGTCTTCCCAAGATTTCTTGAATGTCGACTATCTTGAGGATAGGTCGAGTTACTAGAGATTTTAACTACATCCTTTTTAACAAAGAATCACATGATAAGGTGTAGCGAGTGTTTTGGAATTCAATCGTATACCAATTAGCTGTTTGAGCCATTATAATGGAGACAACTAATCAAGCCTTTATAACTTCAATCTCATAGGGTATACAAGATTTGGTAGTTGTCATTACTAAGAACACAAAGTCTTTGTTGGATTGTCTTGAAAGGTTCAATTTAGCGAACTTGTTGTTCAAAGTAGATTTACTAACAATCTTGACCTTTTAATCATGAAGAATAGAGATTGAGTAATAGCGATTCATCGATAGATTGACATGAAGATCATGAATATCTTTGATGCCTATTTGTTAAGAGACTATAGATTACGCGAACTTGAATTTAATCATTGTGAAAAGATTAGATTCGAAAGGCAATTATCATGGTGTCTAAGGATGAGAGTTAAGCGGTAGTAGAAGACCATAACTTGATTTAGCGATTGTTCAAGAAAGGTTTGCGATGGGATGTCGGCAGAGTTTGTGTCTCGGTAGAGTGACCATTTCATTGAGAGCAATTCTTTTAATCACGAGAATAAAATAGAGATAATCAAAGAATGATAGGTTTGATCAACACACTTTAACACATTATTTCATGCTATCAAAGGAATGCAGACAAGTAGATGAGCATGAGAAAAAGTTGCAGAACTTGTATTCAATGATCCAAGTAGTTTTACACGGTATGATGCAAGGATCGGTGATTACAAGAACAATACAGCTGGATTTTTGAGTGAACCGATTACATGAGAAAGATACAATGATTCAATTTACGAAAAGAAATACATGTTACAAATTTGTGTCCTATAGATCCTAATCCTAGACATTAGATTGGGAGTCATTGGTCAAGGATTTAGAAGGAGTTGGATGATAAGAAGATGGCCGTGTTCCCTTTTGATCTCCTCCAACTCTCGGGGGAGGCAGAACATCTTCACTTCTTCGGGTCATTATGAGAACACCGAAGGGTGATGGCCGTCAAAGATGTACTGCTTGGCCCATGAATCCCCTTTGATATTCACAGGGACTTATGGTCGTTGTTAGCAGTTCGTCATCTTTGTCAATTCCATATTAGCTACATAATTTGAACCGAATTATCGCATCGGCCATCTTTGAGGTGATGGTCGGCATACCTACATATAACCGAAGACTTGTTGCACATGGCAATATGTTAAATGTTTTCCAAACATTTGACATTTCTTTTCAGGATCTTTTACGTGAAGTTCAAGTATGCAAGCGAGACTTCCAAAAGTGGAATGAGTATGTGCTAATTGATTTTCCCGTGATTCATCTGTAGACATTTTAGAGTATCAATGAGATTGATAGCTAAAAGTTAGAGAGAAAATGAAATCACTTTTCGGCATTAATTGATGGTTTTCTATCTTATTTTTAAAACTAATTGACTAAAAGAGTTCGTAAGTGTTCTGACAATCATGTTTGCAGCATATGAATTATGCTTGACGGCAAACTTCTATGATTATCGGACGAGACAAAAGAAGTTCTTTTTATCAATTGTTTTCTCAACAAGACTGTGGAACCATAATTAATGATTTCTGGTACACAGGACTTGATGCAATTTCTCTCATATTTGTAAACGTGTATTGAAAAAGATTTTGAGAAATAATTTTCACAGTTTATGAATGATTTTGGAAATTCATTATTGAGAGAAATTTAGATCAGCTCTTGTGAAGTGAAATAAAATCGAAACAACATTGAATGAATATGAAGGAATCATACCCTGTTGTTAAGGAATTGTCTTGATCCAATCTTAGGACTTGGATTTTGCAACATTTGTGAGATTTTGAATCATCGATTTGTAACTAGTGTAATCTATAGGCAGTTTGTGAGTTATGTCATAGTAGAGATTTGAATGAAGAAGGAGCTCTACTTATACTCACGGAGGTTAGGCGAAGGATACTCAATAATGGAGCTTTCTTGTTGAATTGTCCTTCGATCACGCCTTGGCGAGGATAGGTGTGAAGTCTAGATATTTTCAAGATTCTTGGTAAGGATTGATGTTGGTGACTTGTCGTTTTCCAAGATTTTGAAAATAGTCTTAACTTTAATCGAGCGATCAAACTTGAAAAGTGTGCCTCCACCTTTAATAGACTTGAGAGAGTAGGTCTTTAAAGGATTTTACTTCTATAAGTCAGCACATAAAGCGAGCTTATGAAGTGTTGGTTGGCGATGTGGAAATTCACCAACTACGGGGTTTTGAAAAACACTTGAAATCGGTGATAGAAAAGTCTGATTTGTTTTTGAAAAATCATTTGCATAAAACAAATCATACAATCAATGTATATTAATGAAAGTGCGGTATGACGAGTTATTATGCATTATTGTCGATGATATGTATAAGCATATTAGTTCGGCGAGACATGAGCACGGTCATTGGAAAGCAAATAGCTAACTTTGTTATGTATAGGCATGAGAGAGGGTCTTTATCAACTCCTTTGGACTTATCGGATTTTTCACTTCATTGTTGTAAAGTCCAGCGGTGAAGATTTTGACCTTGAGTGAGTGAAGGACATGAGTGAGTTCTCATGAGTGATCGCGATCCTTCATGAATCGCGCCATGTTACTATCTCGATGGAGAGAGATGTTGCATGATTGACCTTTTACGTCATATGAGTTCTGCCCAAAGTACTCATAGAGAAAATTAGCAACATTTATGAGCTAAAGATAGCTCTAGTAATCCAATAATACAAATGAGACTTAATAAGCATGACAAAAGAATAATTATTCAAAATACGGCTTATAAGTGTAACCCATAGTGTTAAGAAATTTGGAGTGGGGTTACTTCCTCATTAGACTCTTTGAACGCGTCTGCTCATAGTCGTTGAAGCACCATTTCTAATTGAGCATAGGTTCCTTGAGTGTATTCTTGCTCGGTGAGGCTTTACATTGAAGAAAGACAAACTCATCATTGATGTCCTTAGGCCAAGATCTTACAATCACGGTAATTTTGAAGATGACATATTTTTGATTTCCTTTGAATTTTCTTTGAAACTCTTCTTATTTCCTCTGCTCTAAACTTTTATAAAAAGTTTTCTTGAGAAGGTGTTGGATTGGAACAATCGTTAGCCTTATGTCAAGAGAGCATGTTTTTGGAAGGGATTCTAAGTAATTCATCCATCAAATATGAGTTTAACCCATTTGCCAAAGAAGATACCAAGATTTGAGAACAGACTTATGAAACATGCATAATCCTTAGCAAATCAACTTCCACTATAATACTTATCTTCACAATATCAATGTAATTCGATATATGATAAATTTTCTTATAGTGAACACATTGTCATCATAATACTCTTTCTCACATATTTTTGAAAACAAAATTTATTTTGATTTGAAGATGGTTTTCAAAAGGCTTTCGGGATTCTCCGTCAAGAGGTTTTTGTGGATAAAAGATTTTGAAAAGACTCCTTTTGACTATGCATCTAATCGAGCGGCGGGATCTAAACTCTCGGGTTATTAAGCCGAAATAAGGTTTGAGTGCGGCTCGATACCAATTGTTAGGTCGAGGGTTGCTCGGTGTATAGGCTAGAGGGGGTGAATAGCCTATACTTGGTGTAATAAAAATTTCATCCAAATTTTACATTTAGATTGAAAAGTAGATGAAATGATTACTACACATAGATCATCTTCCTCTTGAATGATTAGGCGAAGATAGAGTGATCGGACATCTTAGATCGCAGATGTAGATCATGGACATCTAGGATCGAGATATGAAATATGCGGTTGGAAGATGTATGTTGAACTTAGGCGATGGAAATGAGTTTGAGCGGCGGAAAAATAAACGACATAAGTTCAACAATTTAGATTAAAGTAGCTGTAAAGATTTGATCGAAAGAGAGCTTGACAGTTGACTATAATCTGTATTAGATGCATCATTTACTTTCCTTAAACAGTTGCACATGATAAAGCAAATTATATACGAAAGAGAAATCAAGGCTGAATGTAACAATTATATATTTTATATTAAAATTCAGCAGAGGTTTGCTCAAAGGCAAACATGCTTAGTACATCAACCTAGAATCTCTAACCTAGCAATCTTCTTAGGAAAAAGAAGGAGAAATGAAGAAAGCGAAATCAAATATATCGAAAATACATTAGAAGATGTATTTAATATTTATTAAGACATCTTCTGTAGTTTCAACTTGATATATTTGTTGTGAGAAGAGAATATTAGGAGTTGTTCAAATAGCATATATTTGAACAACCGAGTGCTAAGCACTCGACCAACAATGATGACACCTTATTGCACAATCGGCACGACTTATAATGTAGTATAAGTGCCGATATGAATGCAATCTGGACATGTAAGTTCGGCTCTTCATCGGACATCTTCAAGCTTGGTCGGCTTCAACGATCGTAAGATACTTGGTCTCTTTGTTGAATGATGGAGTTGAGGCCATTGAAGAGACCGAGTTCTTCGAAGGAAGAAGAACTCAAATCAACAACAAGGTTGTTGATCAAGCGAGCTTCTCGGCTTTTGGATTTTCTTCTCTCTCTCACAAAGTGTTTGTTCTTACACTTGTGATTTCTCACTCAAGGAGTGGTTGGATTGAAGAAATGAAGATCAATACCACAACCTTTCTCAAGCATAAGCATACACAATTTGTGTGTTAGAGTGCTTGTGCTCTCTCTCTTGTTCTCTTGTGCTCGCTCTTTAGAAATGAGGATGAGAGTCTTCTTATATAGTGGAGAAGAAGATGTGACCGTTGGTGTATTGAATAGGTTTATGCCCGTTGGTGATCGAATCTCGTGATGTAGAGTACATTTTTGGATTTGTTGGGCAAAGACCTTCGATTAGGTTTGAATCTTGAAGATGATGCGGGACACAGTGGACATAGTTGGACGTGTCGAGCTTAGCTGGATGGGTGATTGATGTGGACGTTTCATTGCTTTGGCGTAGTGCGGCGTCACGTGCTTGGCCTTTTAAATGAAGCTTTGAAGACCGCGAACACTTGTAAGAGGAAATGTCTATTGGATAAACGTGAAGGTGCGGACATCGATGCGTATCTTGGATTTGTCGACAGATCTTGTAACGGATCTATTTTGTCTTGAAGTGCATTGAGTAACGACCGATGTATCTCGTGATCTTACGGTTTCTCGGCGTTGTTTTGATGAGGATTTGGCCGATTCGAGATCGCCATTATAGAACGGTGTAAACCGCCGATGGTCACGATGTTCCTCTTGAATAAATAGCTTCTCTGCTTGTTCGATGAAGTGCTTTGGCGGATACTAGAGTCGCCGATATAGAACTGGCGATGTAGAGATGGCTATTTAGGCGATCATAGCGAAGGAAATGTCGCTAGTGAGACATCTGCCGATAGTCACGTCAAGCGGCAAATTGAAGAGCTTGATTCATATGAAGGTTTGTCATCATTCGGTAGGACAAAGACTCGGATATGTACAAAGACTTCCTAGTCTAATGACCTATGCATTGTTTCAACAAGCTGCCACACTAACCTACGCCCTTTTAGCCACTTGTGAAACATGCGTTGTAATGGGAACAAGCAAATCACTGTGTTGGAATATGCATACATATATATCAGCTGATTTACAGGCATATTCCTAACAGTAACACACTCTCAATGATCACATCCACAGGTCAACTACGAGATATAGTATTCTAACGAACGAGTACCCAATCAGAGTACAAAAGGTAGTCCGATAACAGGGAGACAAATAAATAATAGAACAAGTCACGATGAACATGACTCTTACGGATTCAATTACAAGGTCTCACCTCTAACCTTGACTCGCTCTATTAGAGTCTTGGGTCGGTGCAGGGTTCGGTGGGGACACTTGCTCCACTGGGTGTCTCACCGAGGGCCACAGTTGGTCCTCAAGTTCTTTCAGTTCTCGTAGTGCGTGTCGAGTTGAAATACGGTCGGATGCAACCGACATCCTTGCAGTCTTTCTAGTTCGCGCCATCCCTACAGCATACAATAGAGACGTTAAATCTCTAATGGGAAGTGAAACACATTAAGTGAATCAACGGAGGCATACTTATCAACATAACGTTCTAAACTCTCAACCCAACACATATAACATGCATGTAGGGTCCTAATGATAACCATCTCACTATGCCAAGGGCACATGCGCAAGGTGACACGATCTATTCGTATCGCAAACGTCTATAAGGCAAGACTGAATTAATACAATGTATCCAGTCTACATCACGTCGCATACAATATAGAAACCACACGCTCACCGCCGAGGTGACAAATCAATTCGATACCTCTAAGGCAAAATAAACATATAACACACGTGACAATATACAAGTCACAAGGGCTAATGGCATACCCGAAATACTCATGTTCAACTAAGCACAACGGCTCAGACAATATCAGATCAAATCAACCAATATACGAGAAACGATAAACAATCCAAACACAAGGTACACAACTTGTTCAAACGTACTATTCCATTTACTTGTCCATTCCGGTTGGTAATAGGGTCAGACAATTTCTATCTATCATGCTATCAACTTAGTCTTGACGAATATCTCTTGACAACCAAATCAGGGGCCCTTCTGAAATGGCTTCAAAAGCTACCGTCATTAGGGCGTTAGGGACAAGTGATTACAAATATGCCCTTAGAATCGGTCTCATGCACATAAGTATCAAATACAAGCAAATGCACCTATGTGACACAATGTCTCTAGTATGTACAAATGTCGCATTCCATGATGTGATATGCAAGAATAAAGTGTCTAAGTTAGTACGGATTCATACACTCGCACTATCGTAACCCGACACTCCACGATAAACACTAGTGGATTCGTGACCGGAATCTCGGGTCTTCCACCTCTATTTCCTCGATGATCGCTAATATCAAGCCTAAGACGTTCCCTCAAACCTCTCGACTATACTTCTCAGAATCAACGAGACAACCTACAATGGTCAAATCTCGCTACTAAACTTATCAAACGACTCTTACTTAGTCGTCAACACTCTAGCGAGGACTTAAAGCGCACTCACTAATTCCACAAGGGGAAATAACCGACTACAAACCGTTAATCTTCGCTCTCATGAGCGTAAGAACTTAACTAATCCAGTCCTACATGGACCATCTCTATAATTTACCAATATCCAAGGTAAACTTAACACAAAACTCAACGTTGAACGCTCCACCCAATACCCAGATCACCTAAGCCGAGGATCCTATCCTGGCGGACAGCTAACTTAAGCTCGACCAGTGACGCCCGAGTTCGGGATTCGGTATTAAACCCCAACTCGGTGCGCCAAACTAGAAGAAACAACTAAAGTCCACAGAAGTGCACGAGCTACACAAGCTCAAAACCAAAACTATGCGCGGAAAACCACAACTAAATAAAACCCGAGTTTCAAAACTCAAATAACAAAATAATAACTATAAAATCTCCACGGCCAAAAATAAGCCGAAGAACAATATTAAGAGAAATCCCAATAATAGACCTCGACGGCTAACTATTGAGCCGGAGAAACAACGACACCAAATACTCGCGAGCTAACATGCTCGAGAAAACTACAATAATAAATGGCTCGACATCGAGTGTCGTCTCCAAAAGAATACAACATTAAAGGAGTTACGAACAATGCTACCCATAAGTAAAGTTTACATAACTTTACATCAACCATCGTTCTCCGAACTAAGAAATTAAGAAGCATAATTATACACAAGCTCGGAGAGCAACCGCCCAAAGATCATTCTGCAAAGACTGCAAGTCTCACCGATCGCACTATGTCGTCCTTCGATTGCAATCTAAAAGAGTTAACACAACAAGAGTGAGTCTAAAAGACCCCGTAAGCCACTACAATGTGTTGTATGCTATGAGAATGAATGCAACAGTAAACCAAACTCTACATGTAGCTAGTCTAAGTAGCACTTCCGGCTTACCTAACATTTCAACCACAACCGGTAAGTCAAGGGACTATTCTAACTTGACCAACCATCGGCAACTATCACATGCAACTAGATGACATGGCATGATGCTCAACACTAAGAATAACATGGTAATAACATTTATATACCATAATGATCATGTATCATATTAAAAGTATACAAGTCACATAATTCACTTAGCACTTTGGTGTTCACATAAGTGCAACTTAATTAAACCACATCATGAAGGATATTATTTCTCTTTCTTCCAACTTCGTTGCTCCGCAATACACGAGAAAACATACGTGCCTCGATACCCGTGTACGTAGTATCGACGTCCCCGACACAATCCCGTCGGGTTCTAACTAGCAAACCAAAGTCGCGCGTATTGCTACAACAATGGGGCTACATCCCACCTGCGCCAACAGTGAGGTGTGTGCAACCGTACGGCGACTTATAGCGATTACAAAACAAATTCGTAAAGACTATAGGTCGTCCCACCTTGTTTAGTCAAACAATGCCACTGGACTTAATGCAACGCACAAGTAGATATTCACTTGTCATTCTCAACAACTCATCATGTATTCTTTTGAATCACATATCAAATCCACTTAATGTGCTTGTAAATACTAAACACACAATCAATCATCAAAGTAGGATGATTGTCCTACGATCAATCATCAAAGTAGGATGATTGTCCTATCTCATACTAGAACAATCACAACATGTCCGTAATCATCGAATGTATAGACACAACAAGACAATCGGCGGGTAGGCCAATCGTACAATTCAACTACCAAATAGTGTCGTGATAGCTAGACACATACATGAATCCCAATGTAAGGTATTTATACCTTACAATCAACGGTCAAACGATGTCCATAATGTGGGACCTATATAACACAAGGATAGGCTATTCATCCTAATCCCAAAATAAGGTAACATGTTTCTCACATGTACGCAAACTCATAACCCCACAAGATAAGTCTACTCGTACTTACAACCATTAATTAAGGCGCCACGGCTACGTTAAGCTAAGGATCTCTAAGTATCCTATCGTCACACAATATCTTTCATCTCATGCGCGTCATAATATATTACATACTCTTATCGTCGTATACTTCAACTTATTTCGATTTAACTCGTAGTCGGCTAATGTTTGACTAAGTCAACCAAGGTCAACGTTCACTAAGTCATGAACCCGTCAATTCGTCATCCCACATGGTAGGAATTGGTATATGTCATGTAGGAGTTACTAGTATCCGTTTCTCAACTCCGTAGAGTCAACTATACACATTAATGACATTACCACATTAATCGGCGTTTATATATTACGTCCTATTCGACTCGCGAGTCGATCACGACTAGTATATAGTTCGTACAGTATTTACGTACAATCATACTATCTCATATTGACTCCGCTAGAGTTGTTTCCAATATCTAAAATATCGGGACAAACCGTAGTATCGTCCCTACAAACTCATATCAATTGCAATGCCCAACGCACGAAGAGTCTACTACTCATACCAATTTCGTAATGTTACCGCTAATGCGTAAACGACCAAACTTCAATGATTCGATATACTCGAACTTAAGATTAGCGTAATGAAGTACAATTAATTTAAACAAGTCTTCGGCGATATTACAGGAACCCAACTAATAATTCACAAGTGTACTACAACCTCAATGAGTTTCTATTACTCGGCATAACGATTATCGGGACAACCGAAACAACACAACAACAACAACCATACTAGCAACAACATCAAGCTCTACGAGTCTTTATTATTCGAAGTCTACTAACTCAACGGTAATTCACCAATTCTTTCTTTATTCCGTAATCCTTAATCAAGCAAGTAATGAAGTATAACCTAACATCATTCGTAGGGACAATTATGTACATATATATTTCCCAATAAAAGTCACAATATCATCGCTAACACCCCTACATGCTTTACTCTTCCAATTCAACTCGTAAAACACACAAAGCATTGTAGTTACTTACCTTCACCGCAAATCCTCCACGAAATCAAGGGCTTATGGTGAAAACGCTCCTCCACGACCTCTACGCCGCCACGGAGTCAAATCAACGATCCCAAACTCGAACCAAGCTCGAATCAAACTTCCTCTCTCTCTAACACCACTTTCTCTCTCTAAGATGTGGGAGAAGAGATGGGTTTATGATATACTAACAGATCGGACGATCCCTTTGGGTAGAAATGTTCTCCTCGTCGTCCTCTACGCTACGGCGAAGACGGCTCGTCGATCCGACAAGCGGAGCTCAAGATATCGCGAAATCTTTCTCTTCTCTCTCTCTCTCTCTCTTCTGCTCTCTCTCTAAAATCTGAGTTGGGAGGGAGAAATGAGGGAGGAAAATAGAGTGTGATCTTTTATTAATACCATGGGTAAGTGTTTGGTCCAATCCGGGCTTGTTTGAGCATTTTAAACCACTTAAAAATGTTAAAAACCGAGAAAGAAAACCGGACGAGAGACGGGCCGGGCGATCGCCCGCCCTAATCAAGGCGATCGCTTTGTACTCGGTCACGGGCGATCGCTTTGTGTCCAGATTCTTCAAACTCTCCGAAAATGCTCAAACACCCCGAAATGGTCCTAAATGATCCCGAAGTGATTCTAAGTCTTTGGGAAGGTCGAAATACTTGAGAAAGGTTCCCGAAAGGTCCGGAAACAACGCTAGAAGTTCAACGTAACATTCACGCAATCAATCATATAAAGATTTGAGCACGAATCGGGGCACACGAAACACTCGAAATGACTCGGTGTGCGAGTTAACGACAAGATCAACGTGATCATCCATCGTGAAGGAGTCTAAACCAGTATTAGGTCAATGGGACGGGGAAAATGAACATCGTACACGGATGTTAATCAAGGCCGAGAATAGTCTCAAATGGAGAAAGGAACAAAGCGCAACTCACCACGAGTTAAACGCGAGTCAAATACGGTCCTCGACTCAACACGTCACGCTTAACAAGCATGACACCTCACTCTCCGAGGGTTTTAAGGTTGATAAGAAATGATCATGAGTTAACCAGGAAGGAAGTAGGGTCGGGGTGTTACAATTCTTGTGGATCTTTACAATATATGACGCGATACATGAACGGATGAACCAATAAGAGTAGAATAGGAAAGAGAGTGAGGAGCTATGTAGGCTTGAAAAGGAGGGCACTAATTAGTCACGGCACCGCAACTTGCACACCACTAATTCTGAAACTTGAGGTCGTGGTCATCTCATCGTAAATGAAAGGTATTTATAGTGAATAGTAATTGACCTTCACGAGCACATGACGGTTCGTAGGCTAACATGTCACTTGCACATTCATTTGTGAACATGGGTTGCACTATGCTTACGGTATGTATTCTCTCGCCATTCTAGCTAGGCCACTGCCATCCCGCAAGTGTTTTATAAGTTGGCAATGTCCTAACCAACTTAATACATGCGGGCACCCCTCGTCAGGTGATGCATGAGGGTGGGTAGCCCCGTGAGGTATGACTTGAAAAAGAAACTCCTAGGTTGTAGGTTGTGACTCAAGTGCTAAGTGTCCCCTTCTTCTGTGACATTGTGGGGAGGGTGCACAATACTTTGTTTGTACAATACTTATTAAATTTTGTCAAGCATGTGCGGGGCTCAAGGATGCAAGCAATCACATGGGTACAGTATGTGGAAGGCACACGTGAGTGGCCCAGCTCACGACAAGAAAAGAGTGCAACTGAAACAGAAAATAGCAACGGAATAGAAATCGGTTGCAACTAGAAAAGGGTGCAACGAAATTTGCAACGGATCAAGTGCATAATTAATTTGCAACCAATTTTGCGACTGAAATTTTGGAACATCTTTTGAAAGGGAGAGACTTCTGTTTTAATCTTTCCATTTCAAATTCAATTGCAAAAAATAATATTTTTATTTTTATTAATGAAGAATACAAAATTTATCAAAAATATCGTGGTTTGTATTAAATTTTTCAACTGATTTCAAATCAGTTCATGACCTAAACTAAATTAAAAGCCCCAATTGCAACTTTCCTCATTCTACTTTGTTCTCTCTCGTACCCTCCCTCGCTCTCCCTGCTAGTCTCCTCCATGCAAACCCTAGCTGTATCGACCACTATGATTTGTTCAAGTAACTTTCTTTCCCTCTCTGTCTGTCTGTCTCTCTGTCTGTCTGTCTCTCTCTCTCTCTCTCTCTCTCTCTCTATATATATATATATATATATATATATATATTATACGCCCTATTTTGAACCACACACCTTCTCATTTTCCCGATCAACAACCACTCATTTTTCCTACGTTGCCAAACCCCCTCGCCTCGTTGTCGTCTCCTCCGTCGCTCTTGAGGCCATCGCTGCTCTGACCGACGATTGGGAGATCACTAATATCGAGAAGTACGTCAAGTTCAGGCTTCTTGGCGGTTTCGTTGCTTAGCCGATTTATGGCACCGGACGTCGGAAATATGCAATTGCTCCTGTCGTTCTTCAGGAAGGAACCGGCAAAGTCTTCATCAATTACTGTTACCCCAAGGTACCATATCCTTTCAATTTGTCTATTTATACTTGAAATTCTATGCCTACGTATTCTCTGGTTTAGTCGTATTGACCGAATTAAATTGTTCTGTTGGAAATGTACTCCCTCCATCCACAAGACAAGTGTCATTTTGCCTTTTTAGAGTCAATTTTGACTATTTTCTCGAATTATATTTATGTTTATTTAGTTTGTGGAGTAAACATTTATAATCTACATAAGAAGTACTGTTGTTTACTTATTTTCAATGTTTTTCCCTTGCATTGTAATGATAATGTCCGTGATTATTTGAAATCTGCTCATCGCTACCTACCTTGAAATGCATACCTCAGTTATTTCCCTTGTTTGCATTTAAATAATGCTCTTACAAAGTAGATGAAAATGAGCCTCAGTATTATAACCTCAGCTGACGTGAAGTTAGGATTGGTATGAGTATTTCCTGAAAAGTGCAGTAGCTGCTTTTGTTTTTTACTTTTAGATTGCTAAAGGTTCTCGCGCAAACTTGCCCATAGAGTACAAAACAAGATAATGAAAAGCAAAGACTTCGAAAAACTTTTTTCTTCGTCGTTAGGGTGAGAGAAGGAGAAGTGAAAGACTTGCTGGAGCCTGGAAGAAGAATTTTTCTGCAATAGTAGCAATTAACTGGAAGCATTTGGAAGCAACTTCATGTGTTTATGGGAGAAGCTTGCAATTTAGTATTTCCGAAAGGCCACTTGGAGCCTTTTGCATTTAAAATCCTCCAATTCACATTAGTAATGGGCGATTTCTTATATGCATAATGATTTGCTTTTAAGAAAATACTACGGAAAGCTAGGGATGGTTTCAATGCATCAGAATCCATGCCTTTTGAATATGGATCCCTATTGTTCGTAGCTCTGAGAGTACTTCCTTTCCCATTCCAGTTAACTCTTACTACTTTTTCTTCTTGTTGTGTTTATGTTGTCATATCATCTACGTCTAGTACTAACAATCAGGCAATGGACTACCAAACTGCAGTTTCTGAACATGTTTTGGAGAGACAAAGAACTTTTGCGATTTCTGAGGAGGTATAAATTACATTCTACTTGTTCCTTGTAACTAATCATTAGATTGTGACATAGTAAGTATGTTAGATCTTATGGGATCTGACTTGTGTTATCTTTCCCTATTAATGTTTGCATTTGGATATTGCTCAATTTCAGTCAAGTTTTAACTTAAGCTAATTAGTTAGATTAAATTGAATGTGGTGAAATTTTCTTTCCCTAGATAACTGTTCCTTCTGGATATGGACTTCTGAAGGTCAATAGCATCCCTGGGTTAATATATTGCCTATCACATATCCTGGAATTAGCCATGCCCATAGCTGATCTGGCCTTTGACATTAGGTGGAAGGGTTATTAGCTTTATTCATTTGTAATGATCTGTTGCTTGATAAAATTTTTCAGATTTATCATCTTTTTGTACATACTGTTAATTAATTATGACTTTTATGTGGGCAGACATATATGTTCAAGTATGATACCGTTCACAACCAATGGAAGCATCATGATCTAAGGTAAAGGATGAGAAGACCCTTCTCTTTGGAGCCAGTTGTTATTTTTGGCTTCAGGTACAATCCATCGCTGACATGTTCTAGTGACCAGCCTTTTCAAATGCTAGTTGCACTACCAACTGTCTTGCTCCCCTTGCCAAAGTTATTATCTACCTTTCTTTTATGCCTCTGCTTGCTTATCATTCTGAAAACTAAGGTCATTATTTTGCTTAATACTTTTCACCTTGACAACTTGTAGGTCATCAATGACAGATTTGGCATCGTTGAGGGTCTAATGAGAACTGTCCCACTCAATTATATTGCTCATCGGTGTTCTATGGTTGTTTCGGATTGTCGGGCCTATTCTTGATGAAAGCTAGGTAAGGGCC
Source organism: Platycodon grandiflorus (assembly GCA_016624345.1). Classification (NCBI taxonomy): domain Eukaryota; kingdom Viridiplantae; phylum Streptophyta; class Magnoliopsida; order Asterales; family Campanulaceae; genus Platycodon; species Platycodon grandiflorus. The sequence goes on along the minus strand of CM028364.1, from coordinate 3,532,956 downwards.
ATAGTCGAAGAGATAAAGCAGAGGAAGTAGAGGACTTCGATGCAGAAGGGGAATTGCTGAAAGAAGAAAAAGAGCAACAAAAAGAGCTTTTTGATCAAGTATGTTAGAAGTACATATTAATAGTATATGCTAATAAAAAGAAACTATGTGGTTAATCACTCTTACTTGTATGTATTATGGATTTGAGTTTGTAGTACCCCAGATGACGCCCATAGAGATTGATTGATGTGGACTTTTGAGTTATTGAATATCATCCTTTCGATTGATATTTCCTCTTGTGAAACTAGGCCGGTCATTGTTTAGGTACTCAAATTTCAAGTCATGCTTGAAGTAATATATTCCATATAGTTTATCAGTTAGATAATGCAATTTGAATGTAACTTTTGAAGTTTGGTTGGCTTTAGTTGTTTGATTTTGAATGTTAAAAGTTTATGTATAATGTTTAATCAGACACAATTGAAAAATATTTATTGATTAAAAATTAGTAATTTTTTTTTTCAAGAAATAATATATAGCAACGGAATTATCCGCTGCAATGATTAATTATTTTATTTTTTCTATAAAAAAACTAAAACAGACAAATCGGTTGAAATTGAAATGGAAAAATTTCAGTTGCTAGTTGCAACGGACGTCAAAATTCCCGTCAAAGCACGTTTGCAACCGGAATTTTGAGGATTGCAACTCCCATTTTCCGTTGCAAAATTTGCAACCGAGTGTAGATCAGTTGCAGCAGTTTTGTGACGAAGTTATTGCCACGGAATTTGAAATGGACATTTTCGATTTAAATCATCACTTCGTAACGGAATTTCATGATTTACAACAAATATTTCGTTTCAATTGCCTTGTTTTCTTGTAGTAGTACACGTATTTGATATGTGATAAGACCTTCTCTACACCTATATTTCTATTAAATGATAAGAGTAATATCTTACCGATATTTCAAGAAAAAAAATACAATTCTGATGTATTAATTAGAGAATTATCATTAAATAAAGATAAAATGTAACCATTTGATTGATAATTTGAAAATAAAAACAAATTTCGGATGCTTTATATCTATCGTACTGGACTCCTAGAAAATGAGTTCTCATGATCATTTTTTACCTATTTAGCATTTTAGATATATTTTCGTTCTCATTGTCAAATAAAAAAATTTTTAATTTCACTTTTTTATGAAATAAATAACTAAGGAAAATACCAAAATATTCTTGAAGTTTTTTCATTCCAAAAGCTCTAAGAATATTTCTCCTAAAGTCAGATTATGAAACTTTAGCACCGTTAAATTTTTTTTTTTTTGGGTTGTCTTTAACAGTTTTTTACAATGTAAGTCGCGTACTTTTCTCCAATAGATAATTATATGGCGTATTAGACTCATTTTGCAATAAAGAGAAACTGTTAGTGCAAATTGAACGAAGTGTTCTACTAAGCTCCTATCAAGTTAAGATTACGATTTATAATAAGGGTTTAGGGTATAGGATTTTAGGAATTTAAAGTTTAGGGGTTAGGGTTAAGGTATGGGGTCATTTAGGATTTGTTTAGATAAGTTTATTATTTTATATTTTTTTAACATTACAGTGATAAAATAAACCATTTTTCTATGTGATGTTAACGTTCTACTTACTTTTTGATATGTGGAAGTGTTAGTAGACCAATTAGTTTTTTCCTTAAATAAGACAGTTCTCTTAAATTTACAATTATGAGAAAATATTTATATATATACTTGATCTAGTGTACAAAGTTTACAAATGACCAATTACAATACGACACGCATTAATTTCTCCAGTAACATTTGAAGTGTGATAAATATTATCAGAAAATAACGCAAATGTTATGTCATCACTGAATATATGTATATTTAATAGAAAAATACTAGGTTTACAACTATTGTTACAATTAAGTCTTAATAAAAGACAAATGTATTTTAGAAAAAAACAACTTTACCTTTCATTAAAGTGTAATTGTAACGATAGTTGTAAACCCAATAAAATTGTATTTAATATACAAGACAAAATACAGAAGTATGATTCACGATTATAACATACCTTACGCACACCATCATAAGCGTTGGCAGTGTCACTGACACCTAGGGTCTATTCTTCTCATAAGATTTAAAGACTTTAGTTTTTGGTTTAAACTTTTTCTCCCTTTTGACCACACCAGCTTCTCGATCTTTCTCTCAATAATTATAAATTCAAAATTCAAAAACTGAAAAATAAAATAACCATGCCAATTGCCAAATGCACTGTAGTTTATTTCAAAATGGGACTTTTGAACACCCAGCCGCAACTTGCAGCCCACAAAGAAAATCTAAAAGGGTTACAGGCCAAGTCTTAAACTTAAAAGTAGAGAAATTGTAGTATTGGTAAGAATTTAAAGGAAAGTATTACTAGGCTTTACCAAATCTATGAATTGGGCTCAAAGCCTTAGCCCTCTCAAAAGGAATCCCAGGTCTATATTGCCACAAAGATAAGCCCTAACAAAGTCCGATTCGGCTTATCATCATGGTGGTATATTTGTACTATTTGGGTTATAAACATGGCATGCCTACCAAATAAAACTGCATCAAAATGCCCTAAAGTGGTGTGGCCCAAATTAAGGATAACTTGAAGCAGAAATTGCTGGCTGGTCCACTTTTTCAAACTTTTTTTTCTCTCTAGTACACCTTTTTTTTTATCCGCTAAAATGCATTTTAAAAATTTTCTTCCTAAAATACCCTCAACAACATCGTTGCTTCAGATTTGAGATTCAAATTGATGTATAAATGATTTCATGTTGTTAATATAGTCTTTCATCATGTTTGGGTATCAATTTTCATGCATAAAACACGAATTGATCAAATTCAAATTTTTTAAGTTCATCCCGTTTTTCTTTGTTCTTGAGCTGTTTTGGCCTCTTAAATCTCTGTTTTAAGCTTCGAATTTGTTTAAAATCAATCTCATATTATTATCCTAACTTAGTACTATATTTGTGTACAATTTTTCTACCAAAAAACACTATTTTTGAGCTTCAAATCAAGCTTAACAGTGAGCTATCTGAAAACAGAGGAAGATGTTCTTGGACTGATTTAATTCGCCAATCGCAGTATGCTGGGAAGCGCGCTGCGATAATCGCGATGCACCAATTGTTGCATCGCGATGCCAAAAGTGGTGCATCGCGATGCAAAAGTGGTGCATCGCAATGCGTTGGTTCCCTAAAGCACGCTGCGATGATCGCAATGCACCAATTGTTGCATCGCGATGCAAAAGTGGTGCATCGCAATGCGTTGGTTCCCTAAAGCGCGCTGCATGCGATGATCGCGATGCACCAATTGTTGCATCGCGATGCCAAAAGGGGTGCATCGCGATACGTTGGTTCCCTAAAGCACGCTGTGATGATCGCGATGTACCAATTGTTGTATCGCGATGCCAAAAGTGGTGCATCGCGATGCGTTGGTTCCCTAAAGCGCGCTGCATACGATGATCGCGATGCACCAATTGTTGCATCGCGATACCCCAATTTGGTGTATCGCGATGTAAAAAATGATGCATCGCGATGCCAAAGTGGTGTATCGCCATGCCAAAGTAGTGCATCGCGATGCATTAGGTTACTGAAACGCGCGTGTTTTTCTTTCATTAATAGCATAATCGTCTTTTCACCCCAAAAATGTCTTTTTTCGGTTTTTAAAAAAGATGAGTGGACTGGAGCAATTACAAATGTTTAAAAAGGGACCGGCCTATAATTCACCCTAACTTCAAATTAGCTAATTATCCAACAATAATACTCCATCCGTCCTTAAATTATTATCTTTTTTTACTTTTTTATCTGTTTCAGTATAATTATCTTGTTTGAAAACTTTCATTTTTAGTACATTACTTTTATCATTTTACCCTTACTTTTTCCCCTACTTTAATTATGGACCACATACACATGAGCATTAAAAAAATCACACATTATACCAATATTAATAATTAAATTAATTATTTTTCTTAATCAGTGTGCCGAGCCAAACAAAATACTAATAATTAAGGGACGTAGGGAGTATTAAAGAGAAAATAACTTTAACTTGCAAATTTATAGATAAGAGATGGTCAAACTTATCAATTGGTCTATCGTTAAGTGGTACTAGAGTCACTCTCTGGACTCATAGAAAATGAGTTAGATCTTTGCAACCGTTTTCTTTGAAACTATTTCTAAATCGATAGAATTCACAAAAGAAAGCTTGTTTTGCTTCTGTTGAAAGGCGATATATTTTGCTTGCGGTTAAGTCTTTATTCCCTTTATATCCTTCATGTAAATCTTATCCAATAACAAATCCTAACAGCTTCAAGAAAGAAACGCAAAAATTAAAAAAATGAGTAGAACCTTATCTTGATCCCACAATATATAAAGATTGTAATTTATTTCTCCAATAATTTGTATCAATTGGCTAAATACAAATTAATTTGCACAAGTTTTATTGAGAACAAACGATTTTATAGGTTTTGATAGTAATATTTTTTAATAAGAACCAATTATAATTTGCGACACAAAAATGAGGGTTCCCAAATTTACTCATTTGGTTAATTTACGGTAACAATATAACACAAATGTAAATAATTCTCTCTTTCTTTTTCAACATTAACAAATGATTTCTTCAAATTTAAAAACAAAAAAAGGGTATTATTTATATTAACTTAAAATGGAAAATAAATTACTCTAAAGAGTTGTTGGATAAATCCACTTTCAAAATTGAAACGAGGATAAAGTCAGTATTATATATTTTTACGGGTAGGATTTTTTTAAACTAACATGAGAGATAAGGATGTTATCCAATAAAAAAAAGATTTTGGGAGAGATAGAAGGAGTTAGTTATTCCCTTAATCTCTATATGATATATATAGTTCAGTTCTCTTCACTTGGTTTTGAGCTTTCCTCATTACCCTCCTGGTTTATCTAGTTAGGGTTTTAGGTTTAGGTTTAGTTGAAAATGGCAGTAGGGGTAGGCGTAGGTCCATCGACCGGAAAGTCGTATCCTGGTAATCTTACATGCAAAGTGTTTACAACATGCATTGTTGCAGCAATGGGAGGCTTAATCTTTGGTTACGATATTGGTATTTCAGGTATAAACATTGAATATTATATAATTCTTTCTTCGTTGCAACAAAGGTTTACTCAAAATGATTATTATTTTTAACTTTGCGTGTTTTCCTGACATTTCTTTAATTTGTTGGATCATTTGTTTCCTCCAAAGCACTTCTTGATTTTCTTTAAATTAATATTACAACAATTTTGAGACACGGATACAAAGTTGTTTCTACGTTCCATAATGCATTCAAGTGTTAGTTATTTTTGGGCGTCTTTGCAAAATTATTATTTCTATTTTCTTCAACTTTCATGATATTACAAGCATTTCATTTCATACGTTAATTAATAAAGGGAGATAATAAAGTCCCAAAATGAAATAATCTATACTACTAATGAAAAAAGTATGAAAACTTGAAAATCTTTTTTGGATGATTTTTGCCCTTACAATCTAAAAAATTACTTCCATGTCTCGAGCATTTATCATCTTCATTAATTAAGAGATACATTGTGGTGACGAGAACATAGCAAGGTCTTGATTCAACTCGTGGCAGTTTGACAGCTTTTAATTCTCTCTCTCTCTGTAGTTTTGATACTCTCCGTCCCAAAAAAAAAAAGAGTCAGTTTTCTTTTTGATTTGTTCCTATGCAAAGTCGTGTTTCTAAACTTTAAGCGTCAAATAATCTTATTATTTTAGTTTTATTTCTTTTCGACGTGTCATGCAACAACAACAACATATAGAAGTTTAGTACATTTTAGATGAATAATAGAGAAGAAACAATACGATGTTACAATTTGCTAATCCTAATGAATGAAAGTATTATGTTTGCTCATCATTTTATAGAACCATTTTTAATATGTCGTACTTGCGACGCAAATCTTTGCACCTAGTTATACATCACAAAAGCACAAACTGAAATGCACACATATATTGCTTCAATTACGTATAAGAACGGAGAATAATTTATTTTGCTCGTTTTTGCCAAAAGAAGATGTTTTGTTTCATAATGGAAATTTCGTGTAGGGGGAGTGACATCAATGGATCCTTTCTTGAAGATGTTCTTCCCCGATGTGTATCGAAAGGAAGCAGGGGAGGTGGCTTCGACGAACCAGTACTGCCAATTCAACAACGTTAAGTTGACTATGTTTACATCGTCGTTGTATTTGGCTGCCCTCGTTGCTTCAGTCGTTGCTTCATCAGTAACCAGGGCGTGTGGAAGGAAAAAATCCATGCTCTTAGGTGGAGTATTGTTCTTTGCTGGTGCAGTTATCAATGGAGCTGCTGTAAAAGTTTGGATGCTTATTCTTGGGCGTATTCTTCTTGGTTTTGGTATCGGATTTGCCAATCAGGTAAATAACTACGTACACAGACATGAACATTTTAGTTAATATCTGTGTGTGATTTTTCCGTAGTTGGCAGATTGTTTTTGTTCTAATTTTAGTTAGCGTGCTTGCTTGATATCTTGTTCATTTTAATTCATTATTTAGATTATGATAAATTTTTGTAGTCCCTAATCTTATATTTTTGCATTAGGTGAAAATTAATGTTTGAGTAGTAGAGTATTATTTTTGGTTAAATTTTCAATGGGTCTAATTAATCGATCTTGTTTTTGTTAATTGATTTCTAGTCCACACCCCTCTATCTCTCCGAGATGGCTCCGTACAAATACCGTGGTGCTCTCAATATGGTCTTTCAATTGTCAATCACAATCGGCATCCTTGCAGCCAACTTGTTAAACTACTTCTTTGCCAAAATCAAGGGCGGATGGGGATGGCGTTTGAGTTTGGGAGGTGCGATTGTCCCTGCGCTAATCTTCACGATCGGTTCATTAACCCTTCCCGACACCCCAAACTCGTTACTCGAGCGAGGCAAAGTAGAAGAAGCCAAAGGAAGACTGAAGAAAATCCGAGGTATTGACAATGTGGACGAGGAGTTCAATGACTTATATGTGGCTTCTGAAGAATCGAAGAAAATCAAGCACCCATGGCTCAATCTCCTTCAGAGGAAGTATAGGCCCCAATTAACATTTGCTATCGCCATTCCGTTCTTCCAACAGCTCACTGGCATGAATGTGTTCATGTTTTATGCGCCTGTTCTGTTCAAAACAATGGGTTTTGGCGATAATGCTTCCCTTGCGTCTGCAGTAATCACGGGCATTGTCAATTGTTTAGCAACATTGGTTTCAATTGCTAGTGTTGATAAATGTGGAAGAAAAGCTCTCTTCATTGTTGGTGGTATTCAAATGTTAATATGTCAGGTAAAATTTTATCATTCTTCTATATATATTTCGGTTACTTCTTTATTAAAAAAAAAAAAAATTGCAATATTCTTTCGTTCTTTTCATTATTAGCTAATTCTCTGTTTGAACCGTTTTTTTAACTCTTTAATTTCACCAGATTTTGATGACCATTGCGATCGGTATTAAGTTTGGATGGCAAGGGCATCCTGGCGAGTTACAGAAGTCGTATGCTATAGGTGTAGTGGTGGTGATTTGTGTTTACATTGCTGGTTTTGCGTGGTCGTGGGGACCTCTTGGTTGGTTGGTGCCTAGTGAAATTTTCCCACTCGAGATTCGATCAGCTGCACAAAGTATCAACGTCTCGGTGAACATGATCTTCACATTTTTCATCGCACAAATCTTCCTACAATTGTTATGCAAGCTTAGGTGTGCCATGTTTCTCTTCTTTGCCTTTTTTGTGCTCGTGATGACTATTTTCATATGCAAGTTATTTCCCGAGACCAAAGGAATTCCCATTGAAGAGATGGACACAATATGGAGAAAACATAAGTTCTGGAAAAAGATTGTACCTCCAAGTGACGTGAAAGAAAACATAGAGATCGTTGCCAAAGTCGACAAAGGCGATTGCTGAATGAAGTTTGTGCATATTCGAGTTGAATGGAGGGATCATTGTCTCGCTTCAAATTAAAATAATTGTTAGGTCAAAAACTTTGTTATTATTTGCTTTGCAGTTTTTATTTTGAATTTCGCTAACTAGGTAAGGGTTGTTTAGAGTGTTTTTGTTGTCGAGAGAGAACGTAATGCATTAAAAATGAAGTGGTCATTAATTATCCCGTGTTTCTAGAAGTTGTCTAGTAAGTAAGTTGGGTACAATTTTTAGGATTTGTTCTTAATTTATTAAACGTTAGGAAAACAATTTCTTTCTATTTTGTTGCTCCCTTCCCTCAATTAATATTTTCTTCAAGATCACGATGTTCTTTATAATCAAAATTGGAATGTATTTATTGGAAATAAGATAGAAGCAAAGACTGAAGTCTTTGAAATTTGGAAGATAATTATTAGGAGAAGCTCATACTAGCTAGAGACGGTCATTATACGCTTAGATTAGAAGTTGAATTGGTCTTCACCAAGAGTCAAAAGATTGTTAACAAGCTAGAATGAAAATCCAACAGTCAGCATAAATTTCTAGTTTTCCACAAATTACGTACGTTTTAGTTGATATATATGATGTGAGGGATTTGTGACCATATATGTAGGTAGAAATTTATTTAACAAGGAAAGTTCTAAGCTCAAAATTATATCCCTTTTACACGTTTGTACGACTAAGATAATGTCTTATTTGTCTCTAAGTATTAAGAGTCAATAAGGGTCCCCTTTGAGAGTCAATAAGGGCTCCATAGCTAAGACTCGTTGGTGTTTTAAAACCCTAATTATATAGTTTCAAGAATGATAAGAGAAGGAATAAGTCAGCAATATGGCATGATAGCTAGTTAGTTGCAACATAGAGGGTTTACACTTGAAATGATGTTTGCTAACACCTAATATTGTTTTAGAAACTATATATTCAGTCTGGCCACCTGCACGATTCAAGTCTCATGGGAGCCGGGGAACTTAAGTGAATAAACATTTTTCGAGCCACCCCTTCCTTATAAACAAGTCTTTGTATATTATTGTTGAAATTGCAGTAATATGTCTCAACGTACGTAATTACAGTCTTTTCCAAATTAATGACACATGAAGCAAATAGAGAAATAGAGCACGAGCGGATGGGGGGGATCATCCATAACGACTCTTGTCAAATGCAGTTTTCGAGCCAACCCTATAGAGACAAATACTCTTCATTCTCAAGTCGCAATAAAATGTAATTACAATCTTTCTCAAATGCAACGTGGTGCAAATTGAGAGAGAGAGAGAGAGAGAGAGAGAGAGAGAGAGAGAGAGAGAGAGAGAGAGAGAGAGAGAGAAACCATAAAATACTTCAACTTTCACAAATTAAATCCAAACTTATATGTATTATATATGTTTATGGGATGAATATAAGGTAAACATGTGAGATGACCCAATAATGTGCATTCCCCTTGTCACATAGATACAACAACAACAACAACAACAACCAATTCTCACTGTTTAAATACCTAACCCCCCTCCCTCTTCCTCTTTCATAACGACGTTAACGTTGAAGATGGATGATCAAGAAGACAAAGTTGGACAAACAATAATCCATACTTTTGGTGGCCCCTTAAGTAAACCACTCGGGTTTTCCCTATTGTAAGCTCCAAATATATATGGTAAAAACTAGAAAATTAGAGAATACAAATTAAAAACCTATGATCAAGTGTGTGGCCTGGCTTGACTTTACCAATATCTCAAATCCCCCCCCCCCAAACAGTTAGTGCATATATATATAATAACCGTCCACCATGTTTTATATTATTATAAATTATTATAATGCATGCGTTAATTAGTTGACAACTACTAAATTCAAAGCCTCCATCTAAATTACCTCTTAATTATGGAGTCAAACACTAAAGTCAATCAGAGATTCTTTAATTACCTCTTAATTAATTTATGGAGTCAAATGATTCGAGATTTAGCTTTGACATATGATATGATAGAGCTTTAATTTAGATCCAGCTAGAGAGACCTTTAGCTCAAGTGAGATCTTGAAATGAGCCAAATGATTGGCTGTTTAGTTGACCAAAACTTGACTCTTGATCATGAAACTGATCAGTGATTTGATCACAATCTATATATGCTAGCTGCTTGCTAAATTATTATCTTAACTCACTCAAACCCTGAGCGATCGAGCCTCCTCTCGTGTGTGTGCATATGGGAAGAGTTGAATTTTCTAGCTAGAGCTCTCGGAGTTGTTTTTTATATATTAGCTAGCTAGCTAGCTAGTGAAATATGTATGCATGCATTAGTAAGACAATTCAACGATTCAAATTAAAGAGTTCATTTAGTGAAAAATCTTTACCAAAGTAAAAAAAAAAAAGATTTCACTAAAGCAAGTAAAAAATCAAATTTGTTGTAACAATGTATGTTCAGAAACTAACGAAAATAAATAGTCAAACTCTAGAGGTTCTAAATTATTCAAATTAGGGAGATATATGAAACCGAGTTTATTGAGACCTGTCACCAAATGGCGGTGATACTCACCCGCGTTCGATCAATTTGCCGGCAAAATGGTGGTCGGTCAGCTTGGAAAAAGGACTTCATAATTTATAGCATTGAAAAGAATTAATTTATTAAATTTAAAAGCTTAATTTCAGTCAACGATAAGAAATCCATTTTTTCTTTTTCTTCCACAAAATGCCATCCACAATACTCCAATTCCCATATCAATCCCAACAACCCTTCTCTTCTTATAAACCCCCCAAAACCTCTCTTTTAAACCCCCATAACAACTCTCCCACTTCCCATACCTCTCTCTCTCTCTCTCTCTCTCTCTCTCTCTCTCTCCAACATGTTTACTCCTTTAATAGATCAAACCCCAGAGAAAAAAACTACGCATCTCTCTCTTGCCATCAAAGAAGCCAAATGCATAGCCAACATAGCTCTTCCCATGATCCTCACAGGTCTAATACTCTACTCTCGCTCCATGATCTCCATGCTCTTCCTTGGTCGCCTCGGGGAGCTCTCGCTAGCCGGTGGGGCCCTCGCCATCGGCTTTGCTAACATCTCCGGCTACTCCATCCTCTCCGGTCTAGCTATAGGAATGGAACCGATTTGTGGTCAAGCATTTGGAGCTCAAAGGTTCAAACTTCTTGGTCTAGCCCTCCAAAGAACCATTCTTTTACTTCTTTTAACCTCAATTCCCATTTCCTTGTTATGGTGTAATATGAAGAGAATTTTGCTCTTTTGTGGCCAAAATGATGAAATCGCCACTAAAGCTCAATCCTACATTCTTTTTTCTCTTCCTGACCTTCTTGCTCAATCTTTTTTACACCCTTTACGTATTTATCTTCGATCGCAGTCCATAACATTGCCATTAACATATTGTGCAACCATAGCCATTCTTCTCCATATACCCATAAGTTATCTTCTTGTTTCAGTGCTAAACCTGGGGATCAAGGGTGTTGCTTTAGCCGGTGTTTGGACAAATTTTAATCTTGTTGGTTCTTTAATCGTCTACATCATAGTCTCCGGTTTGTACAAGAAAACTTGGGTTGGAATCTCCTCGGAATGCTTGAAAGGATGGAAATCTCTTTTAAACTTAGCTATTCCAAGCTGCATTTCAGTGTGTCTCGAATGGTGGTGGTACGAGATTATGATTTTGTTATGTGGGATTCTAGTAAATCCTCAAGCAACGGTCGCTTCCATGGGCATTTTGATACAAACCACAGCATTAATCTACATTTTTCCATCTTCTCTGAGTTTTGGTGTATCAACTAGGGTTGGAAATGAACTAGGTGCTACTCGTCCCGCTAAGGCAAAAATCGCAGCCATGGTTGGCATTTCATCAAGCTTCATGTTAGGCCTTTTTGCACTTTTCTTTACTGTTATGGTGAGAAATACATGGGCTAAAATGTTCACAAAAGACGCAGAAATTATTGCATTAACATCAATGGTTTTGCCAATTATTGGGCTGTGTGAGCTTGGAAATTGTCCTCAAACAACAGGTTGCGGAGTTTTAAGAGGAACTGCACGCCCAAAAATGGGAGCAAACATCAATTTAGGATGCTTTTACCTTGTTGGAATGCCCGTGGCAGTGTCGCTATCTTTGTTCCTAGGGTTTGACTTTAAAGGACTGTGGCTCGGCCTTTTAGCCGCTCAGGGTTCGTGCATCTTGACCATGTTGGTTATCTTGAGTCGCACAGATTGGGACCATCAAGCTCAAAGAGCGAAAGAGCTCACCGGAACAATCATTGTTGAGGGAGACAACAGTGAAGATGAAGAATATTTAGTAGAAAAGAAAGAAAGTGATTCTTTGGCTTCATTAGATGATACAAGGGAATAATCTTCATGTGTTTGATTAGTTTATGCTTGCTTGAACAAAATTTTGTATGTATATTAGATGAGTTAGAATGCAGGGCTTTTAAAATTAGGTGTTTTTTCTTGTCTAGATTCAAATTTTGGCTTTAATTTAGAAAAAGAGATTTTTGTTGTTGTTTAATTATTGACATGTTTGTGTATATATTTTTCAAATACCAATAGGTTTAAATAATCTGTGGACCTGAAAATGTGACAATTGATCTTAATACATTTCTGAAGCTTTTCAACTCACTTTTTATTGATCAAACATCTTCGTTTAATACATTTCTTAAGCTTTTCAACTCATTTTTTATTGATCAAACATCTTCGTATTTTCTTGCTACCGCTCATTTAATTTCTTATAAGGGATTTGTCTCGTTTATTAATTTGCCCTGTAGACACCTTATTAGACTTAAATGTCTCGTTTAACGATAACGAGACACCTAATTAGACTCAAAAGTCTCGTTTGTTTATATACGATTATGAGACACCTTCCCTTAATAGTAACAATCTTCTCCATTTAATAAACACAGTAAGTTAAGATGAAAATGAGGTAGCGATCTCTTGTTCTTTGTTTCCAATTAATTTGATGCTACATAATCGTCGACAAATTAAAGTGACTGGACCGCTCAACCTTTGCAAGTGCCGGCGGCGTATAAGAGAGATGACTTGGGCATGGGGTATATGCATGACTGTGCATGGGAATAAAGTTCTGTAACAATATGTACGTGATCAATTTGTCATTTTACGTAGAATTATATGTATCTTAGAACTAACTATGCAGTACCCCCATGAAGATTGTAGCCCAACTTGCAACTCTAGGCTCTAGCTAGCCCATCATCCCACTTGCATTATCTTTTTCTTTTATTCTTATAATTGCCTTACCTAAAACATCTAACGACCGATTTAGATTCAAATAGAATAATTTAATATAATTGACTCAACACTAAGGACCTGTTTATTAATTCAATTAAGAGCTTAATTAGAAAAAAATTAAGTAATACTAAAAATAAGATTGTTTGATAATGTAATTTTATATCACTTAAGAGCCGTTTGGTAATCAAGATTAAGGTCGGATAGGATTAATAAGACGATTTTTTGGATGTTTGGTACACAATAGTGATGTAGAACACGTAGCGCAAGTGTATCTGCACAAGATGGAAAGAAATAAAAACTTTGGTGGGAAGAGGATTGAAAAGTTAAGGAGTAAAGTGGCAATAGGCAGACTAGTACTAGTAGAAATCACGATTTGGAGGAGTCTTTTGTCGATGGGGCATAACTTTTGATCCCCGATGAATCATGGGACCCACAACATATCAAATCGAAGTTCTCGACGAGATCTACAAAACTCAGGGGTTTACCTCGTGATGTGTTTGTTTTAGGCCCAAAAAATGCTTTTAAAGCACTGTTTTGGGTCTCGACAGTTTTATTTATTTTCTTTTATCATTTTCATTTTTAGGATTTGGTTTGTTTAGGACATATAAATACTCTCTTAAACAATTTTATGAGCAGCTTTTTATAAATAATAGACGTTTTCTTTCATTGTGAAAACCCTAAGCCGTCTTAGGCTTGTTCTTTGGAGTTTCTCGTGGTAAGAACTCCATAGTTGTTAGTTCCGTTGCGTCAAATAGGCGGTCGGAATTATTAGCACGAATTATCCGGATAAGGTTCTTATCCTCTCACTAATAACACCAAGGAAGAGGGTGGTATTATTAGCGTCCTCACTAAAAAAAAAATGTGATTAACATTATTAATTCCAAAATTACCTCCAATATATAAGTAGAGATTAATAGCGAGGGCATTAATAATACCGGGATTAATAATAATGTTTATCCCTTAATGTTTTAAGCTCTGTTTTTTTAGACATTAGTTTTTAGAGCTTAATTTTCAATTTTAACAAACAGGCCCTAAACTAGAATCTTTAAATCTTAACCTTTTGGTCAAAACCGTGTCTTAAGAAGTGTTTGTTGAGATTTACTTACTATACATGCATTGACATCTCAACCAAAAAAAAAGTGCAATATTTAAACATTAAAAAGTAGGTTTAATTCTTAATTTCATCACCCTACTTTCGCAAAAAGTCCAATAAGATTACTCTACAATTTTTTTTCACAGATTAATGACTATACTTTACAAAAGATACCACGTTAATCACTCCGTCACTTTTGCTGTTAAGCTAGCTTAAAATTTTTATGTAAACTCAAAATTGCCCTTATTATCAGTATGTGTTGGTCACGTACTTTCTTTCCTTCCCCCTAACCTCAGGCCAACTATCGAAAAGTGACATTGAAGCTCCACTATCGGAACTAGGAAGAGAAATGATTCCCTCTACCGTCTTTCAGCCAAGCCCTTGAACACTTTTCTAAGCCCATCATATCAAAACCCAGAACACACCACCACCACTCCACCCAATGAAAACCAAATTCTTTGGAAACACAATGCCATAACCGCCGGTCTTCTCCATCACCTCTCCTTCCAAAAAAACCCACAATCCAAAAATGATAAAAATTCAGATCTATGGAGGAATGCAAGTTCTATGGTTTGGTTGCAAGGAATTGCTTGACCCAAAAATTCTCCCTGGATTCAGATCTGAATTTGTACAATTCACTTAGAGACACTGTTTCTCGTAAGGGACAAAATAGAGAGAGAAAGAGAAAGAAAGCCGCCGATTTTCAGTTGGGGATGTTTCTCGGTGGTCATCTACACAACCTCCCTGGGCGGCGTCTGGCGAACCTACAAGGACTGCAATAGTGAGTCAACGAGTGTGCGGAGGATATTTGTGAATGGGATGTATATTGGGGGAGTTGAAGAGGTGGTAGGTTTGAATGAAACGGGTCGGCTCAGGAGGATGTGAAGGGTGTGGTGGGGTCGACTCGGAAGATTAATCCCAAGAAGGAGCTCGCGAGCTTGAAGACTCTAAACGCTACGCTTGTTAAGGAGACCGTCGAGCGCCGCTAGCAACTCGATTCTCTAATCAAATCAAATCAAATGGGTTGTTGGAGTTCGAGTTGACTCGGTCAAAAATGGAGAAGAAGGTGCTTCAGGATGAGTTGACTCAGATGAATGACCAAGCCATCATGCTGAAGATTGAGGGTGGGTTGGTGTCTTCGTTTGTTTCGGGGAAACAGCAGGCAGAAGTGGTTTGGGAGGGGGCGGTTGAGATGAAAGAGAAGATGGAAAGTCTGGAGACGGTGTGAATGGTGTGGTGGCTGGTTGGGTCCGCTTTGTGCCTTGTTTGGATTGTGACAATTCAATTTAGATAGCCAAGACTCACGCGCAAGACATATGCCACAACTGGAAGGGCATTTTAGTCCTTTCGTAGCATTCCGTCCAAACAATTTAACGGCGTTCATTTTATGTACCAAATTGACACCTTTTGTAAAATATAGTTATTAATCTGTGAAAAAAATTTGTAGAGTGAGCTTATCGGACCTTTTTTGATAGTAGAGTGATGAAATTGAGAATTATATAAGCCTAAAAAGTATATATGTTTGCAGTGTGAATATTGTAATTCCAATTTCATTTTGTTTTTTAGTTTATTGACAACCAAAAAAGTCAATTACAAAGAGAAAGATAAGGATAAGATGAAATGAAAATAGATTGCCATGGCATGGATCAAAACAAGTTCACAACCCTTAATTATTTATCCACATGAAATTCGTGTAATTAATTAGAAAAATCCAAAGATAAACTATGCGGCGTGCTAGCTCGCGCATACAGAATATCCCATAGCCATCATATATACAACGTTCATTGGATTGGATAAGGATATGTTATTGTTAAAACTTAAAAGTCGTATGTTTTTAAGCTAATAATCGCCGACAACTACTATTCTAGGCAGGAGATGCAAGCATTGTTGTCAAAGGTCATTATTATATTAGTAAAATTAATGTCCACAATGCTTAATTATCAATGGAATGATGCAATTGAAAGCAATCAATCCAAAAACTCTATTAATGTTAACAAAATGTTAATTAATCAAGATTATCTAAATAGAAACATAATAATATTAATAATCATTCTTTCTTTGTACAAAGATATGCATGGTGGGTTAGTAAGACATACGTGAATTCCTATACCATAACCTCATAGTTTATTAACAAACGGACGGCTAGGTAGGAAGAGAAACAGCCTCAACTTATTAATATTATCCTCAATTGATTTATAATACTTATTTGCCCTTTGACAATCTTTGTTGTTTTTGATTTGTTGACTCTTTTGCTTGCTTACTTTTTCTTGATCACTTAGGAATTTATTTGATAGACAAGTTAGAACACATTTATCTAATTGGATATATATAAAGTTTACACAAAAATTAATATAGTGATGATTTGTCATGTAGAGGTCTAGAGATTAAGCACGTCAAAACTATTTCTCAATCTAAATGATTTCCCAATTCAGTAAATTAAATGATACTAGTACACTATAACTAAAGGGTGGTGCTATTAATTAAAACCCCACTTTCCTCTAAATACACTCATTTTCTCGATACATCACCCTTGTAAATTTTAAATTTCTCAAAATACTAAACACACCCCCTCAATTTTCTATTTTACCCCTCATAATATACACACATTCCCTCTCCTTCCTTTTCCCTCTCCAAGTCGAAGCCCGCCGTCTCCGACCACCTCCCACCTCCGCCCATCACCCTCATTAGTTCCTCTCCATCTCAACTCTCTCTCCTCCTCCTCCTCCCCTTCGACCCCAAAACCCACAAGCTCCAACTATTCAAACGAATAGACCTCTGATTGAGCAATAGCAACAACAAATGAACTTACCTCCGATTGACGGAGACATAGCAGCAGTAGCACTATTTCTGAGCAACACCAACAAATTCAGAAAAAGAAGAAGAACCAATGAAGTTAATTAGCACAAATACTTACCTCTAATTCACAGTGAACGGGCATATAATTTGGTGTTGTTCGGCTCTGGTTGGTCGAACATCACAAGATTGTTCGGCTAGCCCTAACCGAACAATCCAGTGATGTTCGGCTAACCCTAACCGAACAAACACTGGTTTCGAAAATCAAACTCTAACTACGGCAAACTTTGATTGTTGAAGAGGAGGTGGTTGCGCTGGTACTTGAATGTTGGTAAGAGTTGAACGAAGGAAGAAGAAACACGAATTGAGTGCTTGGCCATAGATGAAGGCTGATTCATTGAGAGGGAGAGAAGGGAGAGAGCTGCGCATTCGGTCTGGGAGAGAGAAGCCATGATAGTAGAAAGGGCAACAAGCTCCTTAAAAATAATGGTATTTTTGTAATAAAAAGGGGTGCATTTAGAGGAATGATGGGTGTTAATAGCCCCACTCATAACTAAAACTACAAGCTTACACGACCGGCTCAATTTAGCGTGCTTGACGCATTTAATTTTAAGCTTCTAGATAATCATTCATATAATAGAGTCAAAATCATAGATTTTTATTTTATTTTTTTGGTACAAAAAATCATAGATCTGAAATGTACTCCAAAAGAATGAAATATTGCAAATACTAGCGAAACAAAATTAAATAAATACTCTCTTCATTCCACCCAAATAGTTCACGTTTGAAAAGTCTAATAATTAAGGAATATATAAGTAGCATTGAAGTTTGTTATAATTACAAAAATACTTGAGTATAATCAAGATGTTTATTGTATATACGGAGGGTAAAGTTGAAAGATTTATGAAGATTGTAGGCATAATTTTTTTTAAGTGAACTCTATGTAGAACATCCAAAAATAAAATAATGATTAATGCTATGTGCACCAAAAATCCTTGTTGGCATCTTTTGGTTGGTCGGAAGATTTTTAAGTTGTTGGACCCACAAAATCATTTAACCAATCAAAAGATGTCAACTTAGATTTTAGTTCGAATTTGGTGCATATTTTAGGTACAAATAGCATTACTCTAAAATAATTAAATCTTTGTCTGGACGAAGTGAGTAAAATGTAGCCAAAAGACGGCAAGAATAAAAGAGCAACAACTTGAACATATAAGCAGGCATGGCCGGCGGACTGTGTGGTGACTCGGCAAGGAAGTCGCCATCTTCACTCTTTCATGCGCCGGCAGAATTTGTCGTCTTTGTCTTTTACAAGCTGATTTCGAGTCAGTAGGAAAAAGATAAAAAAATATATATATTTTTGATATCTATGAACTATAGC
Organism: Platycodon grandiflorus; assembly: GCA_016624345.1. Classification (NCBI taxonomy): domain Eukaryota; kingdom Viridiplantae; phylum Streptophyta; class Magnoliopsida; order Asterales; family Campanulaceae; genus Platycodon; species Platycodon grandiflorus. Next base: position 3,514,559 of record CM028364.1, on the reverse strand, counting down.
AAAAATCAAAAATTTTATGATTGACCGGAATTTAGGGTCATCCCCTATAAAGACGAGTTTGATTCTTACGATTGTAGCCTTGAAAAAAAAAATCTTAATAAAAATAATAATACTAAGACTTAATATGAGTCACATTAGTTATTTTTTAAATAAAGTAATAATTTTTTGTATAAATTGTACTCCCTTCGTTCCAGGCAAAGAGTCCACTATACTATTTTGGGATGTTTCATTTAAAGAGTCAACTTTCAAAAAATTATGCTTACAATTTTCATAATGTTTCATCTTTACCTTCCACTTGTGTGGTAATTATTTTGGTTGTGTTTAAGTATTTTTGTAATTATAACCAACTTCAATGACATTAATATATCACTTAATAAATAGACTTTTCAAACGTGGACTTTTTGGATGGAACGGAGGGAGTAGTATCATATAAATACAAATAAGTCTGACTGTCTAAAAATTACCAAAAATCATGAAAGGTCGGATATGATTATTCTTAAGACTATTAATTACTTACTTTTGTTCATATATTCGGTGACCCCAAAAAATCATATTTAAATTTTATTGACTAGCTCATTTTTTAAGAGATAATTTACTGAAGGCAGCTATTTGGTATGTAAAAACTGTTCCTAAGATTTAATCTGAATCTTACTTTCCTTTATATTAATTTCAATTTTCAAATGTGCATGCAAGAGAATATTATTTTCTTCCCTCATCATATTTTATTTTTATGTTTATTTCTTTTCTTTTCTGTTATATACTGATATTTAATTATTATGATACTCAAAAAAAAAAAAAATGATACAGAATTGATTTGGGTTGGTCCAGAGCAAGCCCAGCGGCCGTAGGCGTATTGTCCAACCTGAACTGGAACCTATGGGTCCAACTAATTGGAGAAGACGAAACTTTTTTTTTTTCTTTTTCATTTTATAATGTTGTCTTTATATTTTCAATGACATTATTATCCATTAGTACTTTGTCTATTTTGTCCTTCAAAAAGGTCTCGTGAAGTGTACGTCATGATTTAACGATTAAATTGGACGGAAGTTGAGAGAAGGACAGATGGCATTCGATTTAGAAAGTACAAGGAAATAAATTTTGCAAATTTTTGTATAGGAAAGAATCCGAAAAAGGGCAAAAGTACATGAACGAATGGTTAGTTTGCCTTTTTTATCGGTGAAACTTCATTTATTCATATGATCAAGTGAATATTAGATACAAAGGATTGGATGGATGGATAGTCTAACACAGGCAATACTAACTTTTACTAGTTTCTTTTTCTTTTTCCGTTTTTCCAAGTGATGTCTCAATTGTAATCCTAATATCCCTTCTTCCCCTCCCCCAACCCACACACACACACACGTTGTGTAATCACATACTTATAAATGTGGAGCCATAATCCAGAAATTAATTTGAATGAGGCATCGCTCACCTTCAATTCTAAGATAATGTGATTCGAGCTATATATCATGAACAACTTTTAAATACAGAGTTTACATTATCGATATATTTTAGATGAGGCATCACAACAGACACATGGACAAACTATATCTTATCATGAAGGAATCCAAATGCGATAAAAAATTTGAGATAAGAACAAAGTACCCAAACTCAAGATTTGTACTATATATATTAGGTTCAAAACCTAAGATTCTAATTATAATTTGATAAACCAAGAAATTCATAGTTAAATAGTAACCATGCCTAACCACCTTGTCTCGCATGAAAATACAATGGAACATATAAATGGGATCTAGAACAGTGTAAGAATATTATTAATAAAGGAAGAAAAGGGCGATTAGTTTGGTACACAAATGCATGCATATTGCCCTAAAATGTCTCTCAATATATTTAGGCATTAGGCTTGGTATACTATAACACGACAATAAGACGCACATATTTGGCCGCCCAACGCTACACAAAGGGGACCCTCTTTTTCACAGGCTGCTAGTTTAGGCCTATTCAATGGCACCTCCCTATTATTTCAACTCTATTAGTAATATATTATTTGTATTTATTGTAAAATACTCCCTCCACTCCGTTCCAAACAAAGAGTTCACTTTCTTTTTTTAAAAGTCTACATGTAACTAAATCAAATTAAAATTTTACATACTTTATTTATTTTTTAAGAAATAAAATTTTATTAATTATAAATTACATTAACAATACTATAAATTACAACTTTCATAAATTTGTAAAAATAAATAAATCTATGTAAATTATTGGTTAAATTTTAAATAAGTTGACCTAAAAAAGTCAAAAGTAGACTCTTTACCTAGAACAGATGGAGTATGATAATATTAGAGTCCGTTTGGTCGTGGTTTTGGCCAAAACGCAGCTTATTTGTAAAAATTGCATTTCAATGCTACGACAAAAAAAAAACTACGTTTTCAAAACGCAGCTCCGTTTTAAAACGTTGAAATTCTCAGTTTTTTCCCAAAACGCAGGTTTTAAAACGCTACTAGAAAAAAAAACAGCGTTTTGAAGTGATATCACAAACAAATTTATAAGAAATATATGTGTTTTCAAAATGCTGCTTTTTTTAAAATGCTAAGTTTTAAAAACGCCGTGTTTTGAAAACGTTGCATCAATTAAGCTCTTGCTAGAGTATTGTGGTTGTTGTTCTAATTACGATTGAAATGTGTTTTTTTTAAGTCGCCTAGGTGGCTTGTGGTGGATCTAGAACATGTATAATTACTCTTTCTGTCGTAATTTGTGGTGCAGATAAAATAAGCGGCGGACAAAATTTTTTGAGTGGGGGCACACCAAGAATTTTTCTAAGTGGGGATATAATGGATTCAGAGAGAAATAAAGAGAGGGGATGGCTACATAAGTTTTCTCATGATTTTAATTTTAACAAAGAACATAAAAATATATTTCAACAACGAAAAAATTGTGTGCGGGATTTGAACCAACAACTTTTTCGGACATGAACATTAATCTTGTTCCTAGAACATAAAAATATATTTCAACAACCTTTTTGGACATGAACAAAAATATATTTCAACAACTTTTTTGGACATGAACATTAACCTTGTTCTTAGAACATAAAAAAAAAAAAAAATTCAACAACAAAAAATTTGAAAGCAGGATTTGAACAATTGAACCCACAACTTTTTGGGAGATGAACATCAATTTTGTGCCTTAAAACCAATTTAAATATATCAACTTTCTATTATATGTACAAAAAATATACTACCTCCGTCTCTTAATTATTATTTTGTTTGACCTGGTACACGGATTAAGAAAAAATAATTGACTTGATTATTAATATTGGTATAATATATAATTTCCTTTATTGCCTATGTGTATATGGTCCATAATTAAAATAGAGAAAAAAATAAGAGTAAAATGATAAAAGTAATATCCTTAAAAAAAAATTTAAAACAAGAGAATTATTTTAAAACGAATAAAAAAATAATAATAATTTAGGAACGGAGAGAGGACTACTTATCATAAATTTGAGTAGTCTTGTGACCCCACACGTCACAACGTGGCTCCACTACCGGGCAAAATTACTGCATTAATTAATGAGAAAAATTTAATAGTTTTAATAAAGGACAAAAGACGAAAAATATATTCCTTATAGCGAAAACCTAAACATATCCACTAGAATGGAAACATGTTTCACTAACGGACTTCACAATAAGGATTAAAGACTTACAAAAATTATAGGGGTTTGAAATTAAAGGTATTTGTCTTTAAAGGGTGGCCAGTGGTGACTAGAGTTGAAGTTTCACAAAATGTGAGGTCTCAAGTTTGATTCATTTCCACTCTCCGTTACAACACCACACAAAAAAAAAAATTTTAAAATTATGACAGTAAAATTGTCCAAAATTTTAAATTATAGGGATTTTGTATCTACTTGTGGTACACTTAAACTTCATAAAGGCTAAGATCTCAGATTCAATCTATCACATGCAATACATGAGAAATAAGGGTTGGTGAAATCTGAAGCATCTAAGTAAACACTAATAAACAATTAGATCTCGTGATTTGTTATGGTTGGTCCATTTTTCAGTTATGGAGCAGCAAAATATAATTTAACTAAATCACAAAAGTATAATATGAAAATTCATACCAGGAAAAATCCTCAACAATAATGAACGACATTAGGGAAGGTACGATCGAGTTCTTTCACACACAAGCGAATTGGTTTCTATTTTGGTCCCTCTACAATGTGACCAGTCTCTTCATACTTCAAAGCCTCTATTACTTTGTTGTGAAAAATGAGAAAATATTTTATGGTTCCAAAGCACTAAGTGAAATATCAATATGGTGCACCACAACCAAAAGCGACACAATTTAGTGCTAAAGTGGTTTAAAAATCTTAGGTCAACTTTTTAGAATGTATGTCATGCTAGGTGACAAAGTCTTAAAAGATTTATCAAAATACGAAAACTGCGAGGACAAATTGGGCTCCTTGCTTACTCCTTCGTTCCACCCAAAGTGTCTACGTTTGAAAAGTTTAATTATTAAGGGATATATAAGTAGTATTGGGGTTAGTCATAATTACAAAAATACTTAAGCATCACAAAGATGATTACAACCTAAGTGGAGGGTAAAGATGAAAGATTATAAAAAATATGGTTAATTACACTATTAGTCCCTTGACTATTAACTTTTTCACGAATAGTCCCTTAAAAAATTTTCAAATTTCAGTCCCATGAGTTTCAAAAAGTCATGTGGCTAGTCCTTTTGATGGATGCCGTTATTAAAATTAATTTCGTTAAGTGACACATGTGCCTCCCACGTGCATTTGAGTGAGGGCATAATTAGAATTTCACAATCCCCACTTTACTACCTCATCTTCAATCTCTCTGTCTTCTCAAACCCAGAAATGCTTCAAACTCCATAGATGTACCTGCTGCCTTTTCTTCTTCTCTTCTTTTCTTCCTTGTCCAATTAATGAGACTCTATTTCTCTCTCCAAACTTTATTTCTCTCTCTCTCTCTCTAGAAAAACTCTAAAAAATTAAGAATCACAAGCAAGAATCAACCGGTGTCAACTCCGTCAATTCCAACATCGCCATCTCCAGTCCAATCACTCTCTTCTCCGACTAATTTCAGACAAAGCTCCGCCCATCTCCATTCTTTCTTTCAGATCAGGCAAAGACAGCTCCTAAGCTTCTCCGTTTATGCCAATCGTCGGCCTTCATTTTCTGTTGCTGGCCCAGCAACCCAGTCGCGAGTCCTCACTCTTCGTTCCGGCCATAAGCAGCCTCGTTTTCAAGCGCATTGCCAATCCCCAGTACAGGTCACCCATCCCAATTCCGATCGAGTATCAAACTTGCATCTCCATTGCCGGCCAAGAAATTGTCATCTTTACTAGCTCAATCAATTCTGGTGAGTTCTTGACCCTAATCATAGCGCGTGCTCTTCTCTTCTCTTCTATGCACAATACTGCTAGTTCAAGCCTAGGGCTTGGAATCAAATTTCTGTTATCCCAATTACAGGTATGATCTGTCCATTATGCACTTAACTGTTGCGATCCTTGAAAAGTTTTGTGTAGTATTAGACTAGGTGAATTACCGCGAATGAATTCACTGGCGGTGTCACTGATTTGAAGCATTTCTGGGTTTGAGAACACAGAAGATGAGTTAGTAAAGTAGGGCTTGTGAAATTCAAATTTTGCCCTTACTCAAATGCACGTTGGAGGCACATGGGTCACTTAACAAAATTTTATTAACAGCATCCATCAAAAGGACTAGTCGCGTGATTTTTTAAAATTCTTGGGATTGAAATTTGAAAAAGATTTCTTAAGAGACTAATCGTGGAAAAATTAATAGTCAAGAGACTAATGGTGTAGTTAACCCTAAAAATTATAAGCATAATTTTTTGAAAATGGACTCTTTAAGTGAAACATTTCAAAATAGTATAGTGGATTCTTTGCCTAAAACGGAGGGAGTAATAAATAGTATAGATACTTTTTAAAATTTATCTATGCCACATGGCAATGTCTTAGAAAATTTTTGTTACAAAAATCGTCAGGACTAATTGTCCTTTTTGCTTAATAAATAGTACTCTATAAAAGATTAAAAAACCATTATTTTCTATCTTAAATTAGAACCCGTTTGTTCATGTGTTTTGGCCAAAATACAGGGTTAAAACGTAGCTTATTCCTTAACTTAGCGTTTCAATGCTGTGGTAGAAAAAGCAGAGTTTTGAAAACGCAGCTGCGTTTTAAAGGCTAGAATTCCTAGCTTTTTCCCAAACCGCAGATTTTAAAACGCAGTAGGGAATAAAAAACTGCGTTTTAACATAAAATCTCAAACGCATTTATAAAGAAAAAATCTGCGTTTTAAATAATCTGCGTTTTAAAAACGCTGCGTTTTAAAAACATTACACCAAACGGGCTCTTAGTGACCATGTCGTCTTAATTGAAAAGATGTGGAGTACTTTTTTGGTTAATTTTTCTCTTAACAACTACAAATATGTTAAATATACATCTAAAATTGATAAAATAAAATAAAAAATCAATACGTATTTTGATATATGGTCAGAAAAGGGTAATAGTCTGGCTTCAAACACCATACTTTCTCGAAGGTTGGTAAGCCCAACCAAAAGTGTCAAGTTTCTTTGTAAGGCTAAGCCCATACTCACCATATGAGCATTTTACTAAAAAGTGACAAAAGTAAAAGTAAAAAAGAAAAGAAAAGAAAAGAAAAGGTTTGTGTTCAATATTGTTTTTCTTTACTTCAAAGCCAACAAAGAACAATCCTTTTACAAGCTTGAAGAATCTACGTTCCCTTGTTTTTTAATCAATCAAAAATTCCCTATTCTTCTTATAGCTGAAATAAGATGAATCTCAGTTAGCTTTGGCCCAATCTTTGTTTCTTTCTTCATGTGCCAAGACTCTCTCCATAGCCTCATTCATGATAAATTAAAGCCTATCATGAATTCAAGTACAATTTTGCTTTTCTGGCTTTAGTAATCTTGAAATGATCTATTTCTATGTTTCAACAGCAATCGTACAACAATTAAAGCAAGAAATACAAACATTATCTATTTCTCGATGATGTATATATGTTGAATTTGATGCGAGCGTCTTTTGAAGGCTAGAGCAAATATCCGTTTGTTTTGACGATCAACTTTTGCATAACAAAAACTAGTCAAACTATTGTATTCTCGGTTTGACATGTTGTTTAAGGTTTAGGGTTTACACTTTTGAAAGTTTGAACATAAGTTCTTTGTGCCAAAAAGCTTCGACATGCCTTTAATTTGAACAATACCACTCGGACAACTACATGTGGAGAAGAAGGGTCAAATAATGCAATTGAATTACGATGTTGATGATTGTTTTTTGTCATGTGGGCTTTCAAATACACAATAAAAATGAAAGGCTATGGTGCTTATCACAAGTGAATGGAAGTCATTACATTGCCCAATTATTGTGTTGCTCTTCATTCAGATCTTGTCATAATAAAGCAAACCTTTCTGGGACCTCTATCTTAACATCACCAGCTAATGCTAACTTGCTTGCATGATCTCTCTCTCTCTCTCTCTCTCTCTCTCTCTCTCTATATATATATATATATATATATATATATATATATATATATGCTTTCTATTATTTCTGGTGCATTATTAGATTGATTGATTTCAAATAAAGTTAAGGAATTATGTGTCTGGAGTTTAAGTTGATGCCATAAAAATGCATGTTATGAATTTGTAATATAGCAGGCAATCCCTATTTTTAGTGAGTCATACATTTAGGACCACTCTGTTTACATTATTATTATTCCATGAGACTCCACTGGTGTTTTAACAAATTTAAAGACAATTATGTCCTTCACATCTCCTTACTAAATCAACTAATTACCTCTTAACTGAACATATATATATATATATATATATATATATATATTTGTGATAGGTTAAATGTATCTATCTTTCTCAGTTTTTTTTTTTTTCAACTAAATTAATTTTTTTTGGGTAAACTAATCGCTTTTGGTGTTAGTTTTGATATTTTGCTGCCTCTAGCATTATTATCTTATTATTCTTGGTGAACACATTTTGCGGTTAAAATGCTTGCATATAGATAGTTGTAAAATTAAGATGTGGGATATCATCCCCTAATATCAAGATTATGTTTATAGTGAGAGTTTTACAACTCTTGTGATTCAATCCAGTTTGGGGATTAATCTCGAGCACTTCAGGCTTGGTAATAAATCGAGAAAAAAAAAAAAACTTTAATGTATATAGCAATTAGAGAACAATTACATATCCTTTATATTATACAAACCATGCATAAATTTGTAAATATGTGAAAGTTTAATAATGTAGAAGCAAGAATAATAATCCTTCTTCCACTTTTCTTTTTGAATGATTTGATGATCCCCCGTTGTTATCATCATCAAATTATGCCCTTTAAAGTCAAACATCTATTTTTATCATTTTGGCATTATTATTAGTTGTTTTTTAATCTTAGAAGAAGAATATCCTCTCCCTACTAAGTCATCCTTTGCAGCCTCAACAACAAACAAAAAGGATCCTTATACTTGAAATTAAGTAATGTTTCTAAATCCACCAACAACACTGAAATTATGAACCAAATTGTTAAATTGCCTAAGAGAAGGGTAATGGTACAAACGCATAAATTTCTCTGATCAACTGATAATTCATAGGAGGATGGATTATTTGTGTATCCAAATTTGGCAACTTCACTTTTTTGACAACTCTCATCTCTCCCAATGTTCCACTAAAAAAAATTACTGTAAATATTTGACTATGAAGGTTTGCTCAACCAGTTATTTATATTGGAGGTTAAAAATTTTAAGCCTCGCAGTAATGGAGGGATTGAAATTTTTGAAAAGGGTAAGTTTATTTTATCTTGTATCGTGGCTTACGATTTTAATCAAAACATTCTAAGAATTGAAGTAATTTGTCATGTATACGCTAGCTATACCCTTATTTTAAGGGTTTTTAACAGTTTTTCTTCCTTTTCTAATTAATTTTAAGTGTAATGCATTGAGCGTAAATTTGAAAACTTCTATTGTTTGATAGATAGTTTTTCAACCAGATCGAAGAATTCGTTCACTGAAACATCTCAAGTTCAAAAATAGGGTTCTTGGACATAAAGAGAATAATATTACTCCTTCTGTCAACATTACAGTATTGAAGAAAAATGCAAACTCCATAAGTATAATACCCATATAAAATTTCTTTATATAAACCTTGTTCATCCACCATACTTTATATACATATAAAACTTACAATTTTCCCCCAACTGAGAGCATAAGGGATATTACTTTGCAACTAAACACCAAAAGAACAGAGGAACCAAAATCCAAAAGTTACAATACCCTTGTGTTTTGGATCCTTCATTGCAACTCAATCAAACAACTGCCAATATTGCTTAGAACTTGCATTGGGGACATTATGTTTACTTTGCATCGTCGGAGGAGTGTATGGTAATTTTGCCACCGCACCGGAATCGAATGTTTCCCATTCTGTTGTTACCACAACTGGCCTAGCCATATTATTCCCATTCAAAATCCTCTGATTCTGATTATGATTCTGCTGTTTTTCCATTGGCATTGGCATTTCCCCAGTGAAAATCTTGTTTTGCCTCTGCAATGGGACCTTAGCCCCATCCCCATTGATTTCAGCCTTTGAATTTCTCACCTTTAGCACATCAAGAGTTTCAATATACTTTTGCACTCTCTTCACCTATTGAAAAATCAACAACTAAATCAGTTTTTTTCCATGACAAAAGACAACTGCTTATGTGACACAATTTTTCTTATTTTAAATTCTTTTGTAGAACTAAATAATGTACATTTGTTAATTTATTGATGAGAAGAAATGTGTATTCTTGTCTTTCATCAAGCCAAAAGTCAAATGTTTTTTTTTTCTTTTTTGGTTAAATTAACAGTAAAAAAAAAAACTGTTTCCCTCCAAATGCTACTCCGTACAAAACAAAGCGGATGATTGACATAGTAGACAAAGATTGAAGTATACCTGCATTCGTCGCTTCAACTTGACATCTCCCTCGGCTATAATCCCATCCAATTTAATCAGTTGTGTCATCAACAGCTCGATCAAGTTCAACAAAACTGTCTCCGCAACTTTCTTGCCACCATAAATCTCCAACTCCAAAGTCGCAACCTACCGATTTCATTGAAAAGAAGGAAAATTTTGATCAAATTATTCGAAATACAAACTCAATAGAAGAATCTTTTTGATGCAAATCAACTTACCTGCTTAGCAAGTTTATCGACTTCTAAACCAATCCCTGCAATCTCCTTTGTTGCTTTATCCAAATTTGCATTTTTGCGCAATTCAAGAACCCTTTTTTCTCTGCTACTTACATCCTCAATTAACACAATTTTTGATCCATCCTTAACTCCTGCAACATCAAGATAGGCTTTTGAATCTCTATCCTTGTCTTTGTATATCAATTTTTGGTCCAAAGGGTTCAATTTAGTTGGTCCTGCCAGCACTTTCTTCAGTTCCCCTGCATCCAAAAATATCAAATTCATTTTAAATTTTGATCTAGACTACCAAAATTAAATAAGTAGCGTCCAGTAGTTAAGTGCTGACATGAGATATAAAATGTTACGAGAAAAAAGAAATGACCTAAAGGTCTTAATATATTCCAAATGAGATAAACGGAATTAGAATTTACCAAAGCTTGCTTGGGAACTAATATTGATGTCATGATAAAAGGATCCATATCTGACTTTGACTCTAATGTTTGGAATTGGAACTGAGCTTGGATTGGAATCAGAATTCCTCTTCTGCACCAACATTCCCCCTGGCCTTAATTCCCAAGCAGCAGCCGCCGCCTCGGAACCTCCAGCTCCGTTGACGTCGCTTCTCCGTTTCACTGGCGACGACATTCTTGGAGCCTTAGGCTTCACACCCAACATCTCTCTTCTTTTTTTTCCTTGAAATTTTCTTGATATTATCAAGATCAGTTCAATATATATATATATATATATATATATATATATATAAATATATATATATATGTAAATATATACTGAAGTTGGAGAAGTTTTCAAGTGCTTGAAAACTTAAGCTAGAGGAAACCCATGAATGAAGAAAGAACCAAGTTCTGACCCACAATGTCAGAACAACAATATGCCCCCCCTAGAAATTTCTCTAACTAATTGTTTGTGTTTAGCTTAAAACCAATGATGATGTGCATATATACATACGAAGAGAGAGAGAGAGAGAGAGAGAGAGAGAGAGAGAGAGAGGCAAAGGAATTGCCAGCGAAGGAGGGGATGTGGAGAGGGAAACACTGTATGGCATGTGTTTATATTTCCCTTTTTCCATAATTTATTTTTCATTAAAGGCAGACTTTTTTCAAGTGTGAATTCAAGTAAAGTTGACCTTTCAATGCCATGGTTAATACTCAAGATTACAATGATTTGTGCTAGTATTAATTATTGCTTACATAGTTACATGTACCAAATAATTGAGATAAAGATTGCGTCGAGTTGAGTAATTAATATTCCCACCGTTCCTAAATTATTGTCAATGTTTGAATTTTTTTATTAAATAAGACGTTTTTTAAATGCCAATTTAATGTATATTATTTTATTTTTTTACAAAATTATAAAATACGTAATTCATAGTACTTTTAAAATATTACAATTATGTGTTTTATGATTTTGAAAAAAATAAAATAATATACGTCAAATTTGCATTTGAAAATGTCATGTTTAACCAAAAAAAAGTCAAATAGTAAAATGATAATTTAGGAACGGATGGAGTATTATGTATTTGCCTTTCTTCGAAAAAGTCCAAGTAAAATGAAGAAAATAGAAAGAGAAAGGATAAGGAAAAGGAAAAGGAAAAAATGAAATGGAATTCAAGATAAAAGACATATGAGGTTTTTTTTTTATTATAAACATGATGCTTAAATGTTGATATAGAAGTATGAATAGGTACATTTTATTTTTGTAATGTGGTTTTTCATTTTTAAACATTTTATTTTCTTTTCATTTTCGTTGCACACAGAGAAATGAAATCGATGGGGGTCAAAATGAGGCAAAATTTGTAAGGCACATAAGACAACCTTATTTTCGTGTTTTAAGACCTTCTTGGGGGCAAAAATAGCATTTTATTGTTTCAGCGTGAAAAGTTTTTGGAGATGTATAAGTATTTTAGAATATATGATGTTATTCCAACATCTTTTGATATATAGTATTTGATAAGGAAACTATCTATCAAGAAAGTAGCGCTTTGCCAATTGCTAAGCTCACACGTAAAGAAATATTTTTATTTATCCTAAAAGGCGAATTTTGAAGATCAAATTTTATTATTACAATCAAGTGTTAAGCTTCAAGGAAAGTAATTTTTCACATACGACAAAGTGGTCAAAAACATCAAAGGGTGGAGTCGAAGTCAAATATTGTTCTTGCAATTGACCTTGAATAACTTCTTTGGAAATCATGGAAGTTTAGAAATATATTGCATATCTATGGAGATATTTTTCTTCTACTCGTCTTCAAATTTTTTTTTTCTTATTTGTTTGTTTAACAAGAAGGAAACCATTACTTACAATTGTATGAAAACTAACTTATGCAAAACGAAAATCTACAAATATTATTGAGGGGGAAAAGAAAATAGGATAAAGATAAGAGATATAGTTCCATGATGGGGATGGGAAAAACAATGTTAACTCCTCGATCACTTATACAATATGGCATTATTTTTGTTTTGTTGCCAACATCCAAACAATATTTTTCTTCCTTTTCTATGAGGAAAATATATTATTTATTATTCACAAATTAAAGTCTCTAGAAATTATATATCACAGAGGATGGAGGATTTGCATCAAACAATTCCTTCTATTGGTGCAAAAATAATATTAGAAAAAGGAAGTATTGAGCTTTTAAATTTTCATTTCAATTATTCTCATTGCATACTAATCTTTTAATTTTCATCCACATCAAGGTTTTGTTGAAGCAATATTACTTGAACCTTTATTAGTCACTCTGTTTGATCATATTTAAATGACTCATGTTTATATAGTAATTAGACAAAAAAAATTCGATGCACTGTCAAATTACATAAAGCAAGCCTTCTCCTCTTTCTATGCTTAACACTAGCCATATGACTATATTACTCTAATCATGACAAAAGCAAATTGTTAGAAAGTAAGATAATGCCACACACACACACACACAAAATATATATATATATATATATATATATATATATATATATATATTGTTTCAATAAAGCCAGCTACTCTCTCTCTCTCTCTCTCTCCCCACACTCCAACCCCACCCACCCCCACTCCAACCAAGCAAAATCTGGCTCCAGCCTCCAATCAGTCATCAGCAGCCTGGTATGCTTCCCTGGTGAAATTTAGTAAGTGGTCACTTTGAAAACCCTACTTCATAGGCAAAACCTATCTTTTAGTTCCGCTAGCAAAAACATCACCAAGGCCATGTTTGGCATGCTGAAAGACAGTCCACAGAGTTAGGAAAGGTTACATTGCATTCCTTGGCTTTTGGCCTGCCTCCATTCTACCTCCCCATTTTCTTAATTTCACGCTATCCTTTTGTTCTCCTTCTTGTTGATAATAAATAGCAAGTAACAATACCATTTATTGCATCAAGAAAACAAGATAAATGAAATTAACACGGATAAAAAATCAACTTTGTATGCCAACAAAGGCCTATCATCTACTCCTGATTGTAGTAGATACACCAATAATCTCGTACCCCTATTAACATTTATACTCACAATGACACGCAAAGAACCTACACTATTATCAAGACACTAGCGATAAAAGAAACGAAGCAAGCAACAAAAAAAAAAAACACAGAACACGATGCTCAAGCCCAATATTTCACTCTATTACAGCCACCCTCACAAGGGATAAATATCAATGTAAGAGAGTCGTTGATAGAAATGCATGAACAACTCTGAAAGAGTGAAGATCGATGCCCTATTTTCAACTAGTAATGATGGGGATTTCAAAAAATGTCTCAAATTTGACTTTCATCTTTATCTCGAGCATGTGGATGTGATTAGAACATCAAACTATATATTTACATGTGAGAACAAGGACCAACCAATCACATTCTCAGACACGACACGCACGGAGGTTGCATATATACACCTAAGATTTAGGACAATGGTACGATAGCATAATTAAGGTGACCGACCATATTGTCAAACTTTGTAAGCTTGGGATGGGAAAAATTAATGTTTCTTTTAAAAGGAAGAAAAAGGAATCATCGGTTATGCCGTTCTTAAGACCGAAATGTTATGTTAAAAGGAGCTTACTAATAAAGTTTTCTTGAACTGAAGGGTAACATTGAAAAATCTTAAATTCAGGGGGGCTGGGGGGGACAATTGTACTTTCTAGATACATAGATAAAAACAGAGGAGGAAGTGGCTGATTATGAAACGTTAGCAGGGTGGGTGGAGCCTCCTGATATCCCTTCCAAGCCTATAAAATGAATGCCACATCACCACATTGCATCGTGGCTGGCCGGGTGATGAGAACAATGACGTGGCACTGCCACTTTGGAGAAGAAAGAAACTCTAATAGTCATAAACATATTCTTTCCTTTCCAAACCCTTACCCTACCACCATCCAAAATAGTTGTATTAACATATCACGTTATCAGCCCAACAAGTCAGAGATCAAGAATTAGTTGATATTATTTGATATAGACTGTTATCTCAGTTGATAAACCTTTAAATTTTTTAATCTCTGAATTGATCTTCTATAGATTGCAGAGCATGCATCATGTCCCCTGATAACGTGGTGCTTAATTAGTACCACAAAATATTTGCTAATTTACGAGTCAAAATATAACCTTGTAACAACCAAGAGGTGAGACAATCTCGTTCACTACGTTATGTATATATATATATCAATGACACGAATAACTCGATGGTATAATAAGGCAACGATAACAATGAAATGCAACGATAACACGTTTAAGATTACCCAATTACAACTTCAGAGTGGATAGATTTGATCGATCAAGTCCAACATATGAGCTTGTGGAGTCAAATCGTGGCCCAAGTGAATAACTCTGTAATGTTTTAACCCATGAAATCATGTGATATTGTATTTTTGTAGTGTAATTCATTAATGCTCAAAGCGAGGGGAAAGGACCAAATGCAACTTATCAAGTGAGCTACCATATAAAGTAAGGAGAAAAGAAACATGTTACTTTGCCCCCCAGAAGTAATTCAAACTTTAATTCAATTGCAATGATATGGGGACCACAATTTCCTTTCCAGAAGAATGAGACAGACCAAGGAATGGGAGAGAGAGGAAGAGGGAGAGGGAAGGGGAGGGAGAGATCAGGAGAGAGATAGAAAGATCAGGTTTATCTTTTGGTGAATATAATCCAAGTTCTTTGTCGATATTATTGTTAAGGGGTGGGGTTAAGGCCAGTTCATCAATTGGGAGTTCCTGGGTGAAAATACAACAAAGTGAGAATATTATAATTGAGCAAACAAACACTGTCTTGTAGAAGGGTGGTCCAGAGTACAGAAAGACATGTGTAATAACCATTAATTCTTACTAAAATTGGTCAAAAAAGTCAAGCATTCCAGCTGCCTTTCTTCAAGGCATGACTAATTGGCAAAGTACAAACAGCCAGTGTTTGGAAATTAAGGCCCTACAATTCTCAGAACAGTGCTCACAAGTCTTTGAATCAATTTGAGTGAGTCAGTGAGGCAAGTGTGTGTGTGTGTGTGTGTGTGTGTGTGTGTGTGTGATGCTCCCCAAAATTGAGCAAACAAATACCATACAAAATGCTCCACAAGCAAGGGTGTTACCAGAAACATGAAGATACAAGCTTGATAACAGAGGCAAGACAGTCATTGAAGTGGGGGGAGCCCCTATATGCCTCACTCAAAGTTGGAAAACCAGCAGATGGTTTAAAACTCCAATATGAACATTTTATTTCCCTGTTACTGACTAAACTCTGTTACACAGACTGACTTGATGAGCTTTTGGTCTATTCTATGTGCAGAACATAGATCTGGTAAAACAGTACAATTTTACTACATTTCTGACCGCACCCATCACATTTTGTTAATGATGGAGGTCGAATGAATCCCCCAGAAACCCATTTGAGAAGAATTGGCATCATCACTCAAACAAAAGCATCAACATAATCTGGATATTCACATCCAATATTTGTGCTATATTACCTAGCCAAGCAGAATCTCGGGCACGACAACCAAACAGACCTCTTTGCGTATCAATGATAAAATGTCAGCAAAAGGAAATGCTAAATTTATAATTTTTTTTTTAAAAAAGATAGGTATCTATGCTTATCTGAGAAATCATTTCTCAAATTATGTTCAAGGTAAATGCATGAGGGGAACGGGAGAACTGTCCCATTTAAATAACAATCAGTCAAACTCGATTAAGGTGCCGTATCAGCCTAAAAAGCATTACGTTAACACAAGATGAACACACTACACGAAGTTTATATAAATAAAAAGTATCACACAGCACAATGGGGGCACATATAATAGCTGTGACTCCCTTTCCAGGCAAGTGATGCAAATCTAAAGCATCTTAACAAAAATCAACCACCATATGAATATGAATTATGATCATTCAAGATTTCAGAAACATCAATAGGAGGAAAAAAATATCAACTTTTAACTCATACATACATCCCCGCTCAAGGTCTCTTACATTTCAAAATCACAATTGCAATTCAAGATCGCGGTAGCAAATTCCTGGCAATCACAATGTTTATTATACTATCGATCAAGCTTTAAAATTATTGACTAACCAATAAACAGGGGAGTCGTTGAGCCATCAATTAGTAATTTATCATTCAGACATCATTCAGTTTCTTTAACATCAATTATACAATGGAGGCGGACAATGATGTAAGGAACTGTATACAGGACCATTCCCATGCTCGTCCTACTATGAGAAAGAGGTCTAGGGGCAGTACAGAAGGGCAGTTTTGTCATTTACCATCAACAAATTTATCACCAAACAAACTACTGCTCAACCATTTTCCATTTATCTCGAAGATGATTTTGAATAATCATACAACTCAATACAAGATTGCCAAGCTATCTGTGTTGATTGAAAAGGAGAAATGAAAATCCTTAACAGTGAGCTTAAAGTCAAACTCGAGAATCAAAGCAGATGTTACAAACATAGGCCTACCAATTTCCTAATACCCTCTTTCCAAGGGCTTTGATAAGAAGAATCCTGAAATGTAGTTTCTACCTCACTGTTCTTTTCGAGCTTTAGATCTGGCAGGCTTTGGAGTGATTATCTTGCCCAGGAAGATCAAAACTACAGGAACAACAGTTCCAATGTAGTACACGCTTCCATATGCAGCCAGTGTTTCGTGCAGGCTTAATACCTGTTACATAGAAGTAAAGAATCAATAAAATAGACCATTATTTCCCAAGATAAAGCCAAAATATACTACTCCCTCCGTCCCTAAATTATTGTCTTGTTTTCCTTTTTTGTCCGTCTCTAAATAGTAATTGTCTTGTTTGAAACTTTTCTTTTTAGGACATCACTTTTAACATTTTACCCTTACTTTTTCTTCCTACTTTAATTATGGGCCACGTACACATGGACATTAAAGGAAACTACATACTATACCATTATTAATAATCTAAGTCAATTGTTTTTTCTTAATCCGTGTGCAAGGTAAAACAAGACAATAATTTAGGGACGGAGGAATCAAATATATAAGGTGGTACATATTTTGTGATCCAGAGCTTGCGATTCCTAGCTTATCCAAACAAAGCTCGAGTGTTCGAGCTCGGCTCTTTTATTTTTAATTGATATGTTCGATCTTAACGCGATTACTTAACAAGACAAGCTACAAACAGCCAAGTAAAATCTTTCCTCGAGCCGAACTGAAAATATACTGCTCCCTCGGTCCTATAAAAATTGTCAATCTTGACTTTTCACGCTGTTTACAAAAGCAAATTATATGCATTAGTTGGATTAGCGTTCCATATTTGCCCCCAATCAATTGCGCAAGTTTCAATCATCATTTATAAATTTAATCTTTTACAAGGGTAGGAACAGAATTTACTAAGAAATCCAATCATTAGTTGCTCTAAATTTAGAAAGAGGACAACAACGTTGGGACATCCTAAAAAAGAAATGAGGACAATGTTTATGGGACCGAGGGAGTAAATTAAACGTGAATCTCATAAACTTTGTTATAACTGAGCTTATTTGGACGGAACCAAGCTGAGCTTGTTTATACCTCGAGCAATAAACCATTTTAAAGCTCAACCCAAACCCAATGCGATCCGAGCATAGCTTTCAGTACAAGGTCAGCTCTTTTATTTTGACAGAACTCAAGTGAACCTATGTTAGAACCCGGCTATACTACTTTAGACAACAAACTATAAATTGGATTCGCTTTCTGATTACTGAGCTTATTGAACTGAGCAGAGCTCGTTTAAACCGCAAGCTATCTTTATGTTCTAGCTCGAGTAGAACTAAACACCAGCTGAGCTTTACACAAGCAAGCAGCTACGGCTGAGACAGTTCGGTTTATTAAACAGCCTTAATAGTTCTTATGCCGTGGGAAAAGAGGGAAAATATTTCAAAAAGACTAACCATGAAACCAACACATGAGGTGTTCAGAACAAGAAGGGTGTAAGCAAGATTTGCAAGAACAAAAATGTTCTTAAGCATCCCTGGAGCAGCTTGCTGCCATCTATAAAGCACTGTTCCACAGTCAACCAAAACCAAATTAGGTAATCAAGTATGATTAAGCTTTCACCATCAGAGCCGATCATAATCAAGGAAGTAAGGCCTTTTATATATTTACCTCTAGAACCAGCAATCATCAAAGCTGATTGAACAAAGAAAATAATGTACCCAGGATATAATCCCTGTTACAAGATCAAACCATTTACAGTTCGTCAAAATGATGAAGAGTGTTACATAATCAAACCATTTACAGTTCGTCAAAATGATGAAGAATCCCACTTTCAGAAAGAAAAAGAAAAAGGTTCATAACACAGCAAAGGAAACTTAAACTTACATGCCAGACTGCACTGACGGTCTGAGTTGCCAACAACTGGAAGAAACCAGGCTTCTTTCCCTTCTGAATCAGCCTCTCGTAAACATCTGAAAATAGTAATGAATTTATCTATTTCATAATGTACAAAACTAATCACATTAACCAAGCTCTAGTTGATTTTATAGGGGTGCAACTGCGCCAACTCCAACCTGTCCAGCTTGTAGCAGGTTCAAGTTTGCAATATATGAATGGCTAGGGCACTACTCATGTTTGAAAAATTAATCTAATATACTTTATGAGTTTCCAAATTAACCCTTGTTACATTAAAAGCAAAATAAAAAATATTCTAATTTTAAATTAAGGGTATTCATGGAAAACTATTCCAACCCAGAAAATGTTTTGATTTTCAAATGTGGACTCTTGATGAAACAGAGGGGGGTATAGATTTGAAAAATGCCTGCATCCATGTTCTACCAACACTAAGAAGATGAATGGAAGCTTCAAAGGTAACGACCACTCACAGTGACGCAGCCAGGTGCTGACTTGTATGTTCCACACAAGTGGCAGCTGAACTGAACTCTTTGCAAACTCAACACCCAAGACATCAACGTTTTTCGCGCGGTCCCACTTAGGTTTGGGTGGAGAAGAATCTGTCCATCCACTGAAACCCAGGCCGGAAACAATGATAGAAGCTTCTGAGATTGACCATATAAAGTAATATTTCCAACGGGCTGTAAAGCCAGCCATGTACTGGTAACTCAACCGTTTCCAGAAGCTGTACTCTTGGTATACTGGATCAGTAAATCTCGACAGTGGATATTGGGGTGAAAGGTACAAGTACAAGCCCATACAGAAGCCCGCTTGGAGAATAGACTTAATTGTTGCCCATAAAAATGATGGTGATTGGTCCTTCCAAATCTGGAGAGAGAAATATGAAAGATAAACTAAACCCACAGCCATATGTTATAGAAAGAGCAGTAGCAAATACAGAGCTTAATTTACTTACCCCCTTCTTTTCGGACCATTCAAGATAATCTTTCATTTCATAAACTGGGCCCGCAAAGTGGCTCCCACAACAGAGGCAATAACCAATGTACTCAATTAAAGAAGGCAGTTTGAGCAACCGGTTTCTCTTCTGGGCCTCACGTAGATCATCCTCTTTTAACAATCCATCGTTGTAATTAATGGCACACGAAATCACTTTCAAGGTTATCACCATTAGGGATCCTATAAATATTGGAAAGAAAATTAATAGGAGAGGTAGCAAACACAAACATGTGCCAGTAAACTTTAACAAAACAGAGAGAAAATGAGTGAATATTCAAGTAACGAGTGCTTCTGATGACCACAATATGCATTTAAAATATATGAAGTGGGAGAAAAAATAAGCTACAACCTAGCGGCTATGAGTGAACTTCTAATTTCAATTGAGCTCACTTAAGAAATCCTCAAAATGTAATCAACTCTACCAATAAAGCTATTTTTTTATACCTGAATTCTATTTACAGATCATGTTAAGCGGCAAAAAATATGAAGTAACCTGTAGCCATAATAATCCATAAACCTCATTAAAAGGCAAGGCAAACTAGCATGCATACTGAGACAAATTGGAAATTTCATTCACTCAGCTGAATTTGGAAAATACATTTTTATCCAAATTGCAGAAGTAACTCTATTGTGTCCTAGTACTGATATTCTTCATTCATGAAAGACAAAAATCAATCAAGGAAACCATCAGACTCATTGAATGAATGCATATTCATTCTGATTATTGTTCAAGAATTTTTAAAATTTCTTTATAAGGATCCTGCTATATTTCTTTTACCATCAAAAAGAAGTGTAGGAATGGGAAAGTACTTACCAGTAGCATCAATACCTCCTTCCTTCCATGCATCTCCGCTCATGTAGTATACATGGCTACACATATACCAATAATCAGGATATTTGAATGTCTTCAGTAGCATTTAGAGATTCTTAAGAAGTTATATTGTAGAATAAAAATAGAGACAACACTCGCACTAAACATATGCATATACAAATTGAAAGAAGGAAGCAAATCAATTCATGGGAACATATGCGTGCAAATTGTTAGTAGGAGCATGTATGCATGAATTATATGGTACACATGCAAATTTATATTAAAAGATTAACATCACAGCCATTGACCAAACATTACCGAAATGAAAACACTAATATGAAGCATAGCTCAGATAAATGTTTTACATAATGATTAAACTGCAAGTTATGGGTCAAAGAAGTACTTAGTCTAATTTATGGAGAAAATTAGTAAGTGATAATGATGTTTCCAATTAAACTGAATCACAACTCAGTCAAATATACAATTGCATGTGATTTCAAAAGTCAAAACGAGGAAGATTTGTTCCAAAAAAACACATTGGAAGATTGGCCATCCACATGCCCTTTGTAAAAGATCCACAAGCACATAGTAGTAAAATAGGTACCATGAGTTTACAATACCATAATATGGTTAACATAAGGCTGAAAACTTAAGCTTAACACCCCCCACAGAGAAACAGAAAAGCAAACAAATTTTTCAAGATAAACAATTTCGCGACACTAATTAGCTGAATAGCTTAAACCCCCTCCCAAGTAACAAAACAGCAAAACAAATTCGTGAGATAACCAAATTACAAATGCAAAATTTGAGCCTAAACCCACTTCCCAGAAGAAACAAAAATGTCAAAAGGATTTGGCGGATAAACCAAAGTTCCACGCATTGCAGTAGAAAGAGAAATGAAACACCAAACGCTGAAATCTTGAGTTACCAAGCACAGACACACACAAACCAGGCACAGAACTTTGTGAGGGAAGCAATTGTGTCCACAATTGCAGTATGAAGACAATGCAAAACAACATAAGGCTGAAAAATTGAGCTTAAACGCACTCCCAAGGAAACAAAAATTAAGCAATAATAAACGAAACCCGCAAAATGTAACGAATTTATATAGTGATTTCCAATCATATTAATGTAAATAAGCAAATAAAATTTCCTAAATTTGAAGCAATTTGGATCCGAAAGAAGTCAACTGACGTACCATCCAATGAGATACCCAAGTGCCAGGACAAACGAGATGATGCCACATCGCTTACGGTACAGAACCATAGAAGCATAGCTAAGCAACATGGGGACCAAAAAGTGAAGATTCGAAGCAAACCCAAAAGACAGGTAAGAGAGTAGAGCGCCGGTAAAGGCGGCGTAGAAGTGTTTCCCGGTGGGGCCGCCGGGGACAAGGCGCCAGAAGGCACTGACGGGAATAGTAGCGATGAAACAGAGGAGGAAACGAAGGACAGGGACCGAGATTCCGATCGCCGACGCCATTGTCTCCATCTCCAACTCCATGTTTGGTTGGATTTGGGTTTTGGGTTTCTCTCTCTCTCTCTATTTGAGGGCTCTCTGACGGGAAGTTGCTTGGTTTTTTGGAAGGATATATACACGAGTACCGAGACACGATTTGGATTTGGGACGAATGGGAAACGGGAGAGAGAAGGTCACGTGCGAGGGCTGAGGTTTAGTGACTGGTGGGAGGTGTGCATTGTTGACCTCATGTGAAAGTGACTGTTTTATAGGGTTTTTTTTATTTAAATGATCGGAAAAAGAAAATAGGAGTAGAAGAGACAGAAGATTGATACTAGTAAATTAAAGCAAGAGAGAAAGTTTAGAATTATAATTTAAGTTATTAATTATGTATTAAAAATTTTATTCATAAAATTTTCTTACAAAACTTAAGACGGGTATTCAAAATTAAGGTTTGGCGTAAGTGGATAAGACTCGATTTATGGATATTACCATTGTAAAGTTAAAAAAAAATTGATGAAAAAAACAAATTTAAGAGAAAATTTAAAAAGTACTCGTCCTACAGACTAGATAACTCAAAGATTGTATATTTTAATAAAATGTATATATAGTTAACAAAATTTATTCAAAAGCTGATCTCTTTTTGCGCCCTTTATGACCAAAAAGAGAAAAATATAAGTTCAAAAATAAAAATAACACAGAATAACAGTAACTTAATATTTATTAATGATTACAAACAAAAGTTCATTCAACTAACTCATAAAATTTAAAAATTTACAGTAAATTGTTACATATAAATTCTCTAAGTTCAAGGTTGTAAATTTGATAGAAAATTGGAAAGTTCTTTGACTTCATTCTAGCAAATCTTTTAACTAAAATTTGAAGGGTTTTTTTTTTTTTTTTGTGGTTCTACGCAAATCATAGTATTTTTATGGCTAAAAAAAATTAAATAGCTATTAAAGTAATTAAGATTAATAAGAAATTAATAATAGTCTATTTAGAATGCTCATAAAAACTTACAATACATGGTTCTTTGTGATATTAATTAACGGAGGTTATGAGAAAAATAGAATCAAAACTTTGGGAGTTCTAGGAGAACGAGAGTGAATTTTTATATTGTATAATATAGATACTTCCTCCGTCTCGGATAAATGTTCCTAGTAGATAAAACACAGGAATTAAGTAACATAATTAATAATTTGCTGTAAAATGTATTCTGACCATAATACCTATAAACATTAATTGAGTTCAACTACTTTAAATAATTGAGTTTGTTTGGGATGTGTTATATTAAATGAAGCTTTAAGGATAGATTAGGAAAAATGGTAGAGAATAGGTAGATCAAAAATTTTTAAAAATATTAATTGGGACATCCCAAAATAAAAAGTAGAAACATTTATCTAAAACGGAGGAGTATATCGTAGTTGAATTTAAAACTGTGTTCTCCCCCCCACTCCTTCCCCATCAACAAAATAAAAATAAAAACACACCCACAAAGAGACACACACAGACACCGAAGAAAAAGAAAATAAAAAAACATTACAGAGTTCGTGTTAGTACCATCAATGCTATCATTTATTTTAAAAACTACTCCCTCTGTTCCACGTAAATAGTTCTTATTTGAAAAGTCTAGTTATTAAGGGATATTTTAGTGTCATTAGAGTTGGTTATAATTACAAAAATATTTAAACAAACAAGATGATTACAACACAAGTGACTAATTGTGTCAAGAGTAAAATGACTTTTCATATGACTTTTTATTTCTAAGTCATTAGTTAATACCAATACCTAATAATAATAGGTATTACTATTAGGTAATACTAATAGGAGAAGAACTTTAGGAAATAAAATAATATTGTCAATGAGATTTGAACTCACACCCTTTTAAATATGATTATACACTTTAAACCAACTCAACCAATTATATTATATGTAAAAAATTTAAAAATATATTATATTATTCTATAAATTATTTTATAATATAAACCAACTAAATTTTATTTTTATAAATGATATTCTCTCCATGTCAAATTGAGTCTCATATTTTTATTTAAGACGTCATAAAAAATGTATATAATATGTGATTCATATCAACAAAATTTTTAATTATTTATTCAAAATTGATGCTTATGATTTTTTGGTATTTGTTTAAATTTCTTTTTCAAACTAATAGTGTATAAAAAATATGTAAATATAATATCCAACTAAACATTTTCTAATCATTGAATGATCTCAAAAAATTATTTTAAAAATATAATTATATTCAATCCTTAAACAATTCTCATTTGTTCAGAAAAATGTTATATTTCTTCAATATGTCCCAAAGTAAATATTTTATTTTTAATTTTGTAAATTTTTTCAAATATTTGTCTAAAATATCTTTACTAAGTGCAAGATGAAAAAAAGAGATAAAGAAACCCAATAATATGATATCATTAAAGAATACTTAAAAAAAAATTAAAAAACGTATAGAAGCAAAAATACATGTATTGACAACAATAAAAAATACTTAGTTTGAAACAAAAATATTATAATAAATGACTACCAATTTGCATATATTGACAATACTTAATTTTTTGTCAAACATTAAGTCAACAAACTTATATATTCAATAATGATAATTTTTTCAAAAATATTTCTCAAATGTATCAGTTAAACACAAAAGTTAAATTACACTCGTGCATTACACGGGCTTTATAACTAGTATTATGAAAATGTAAGCATAATTTTTTGAAAGTGAACTATTTAAGTGAAACATTTCTATATAGTATAATAGACTCTTTGTCTGAAACGGAGAAAGTATAACTCGTAGAAATTACACAATTAATTTCATTAAACTATTCATAAATAGCGCTCTGAGCTTGCTAAAATCATGTGTGTGCGTGCACTTGTACCACAACACCAAACAATCTCCCCCAACAAGCGTTGTGCACAGGGATCGAATAGAATTACATGTGTGCAAGCACATGCACCACCACACCTAACAATCTACAATGCCCTATAGCGCACCACCATACCAAACAATCTCTCTGCACCACCACGCCGAACAATCGTCGGTACTACCATAATTCACAAAAGTTATAACTGATAAGAATGACGCAAAGTTAAAACTGATAAGAACGACACAACTAATTTCCTTAAACCATTCACAAGTAGCACTCCAAATTTATTAGAATTAAACTCATTCAAACTTTTTTCATATATGTTATTAAAGAATGATGATCACTATTTCTCGACTATAAGCGAGTTGATCTCTCAAATCTCAAGTAACACTAGTTATTGAGTTTATGCTCCGCACGAGTTTAATTTGATTTTGAGATTAATTAATATATTTTAAAAATATTTTTGAAAAAATGTCAATATTCAATATTGACGTTTGTTGACTTAATGTCTAACAAAAAATAAGTGTTGTCAATATATGCAAATTAGTGGTAGTTTATTATAATATTTTCATTTCAGAATAATTTTTTTTTATTGGTAGTCAATATATGTAGTTTCGTTTCTAATCATTTTTTTTATTTTTAAGTATCCTTTAACGATATCAAATTATAGGGTTTCTTTTTCTTTTCTTTTTTTTTGTTTCCATCTTGCACATTAATAAAGATATTTTAGACATATATTTGAAGATTTTTAATAAAATTAAAAATAAAATAATTACTTTGGGACATATTGAAAAAAAATAACTTTTTTTCTGAGCAAAGGAGAATTGTTTAGGACTAGTTATAGAGCCCGTGCTCCGCACGGATGCAATTTGACTTTGAAATTAATTCATATATTTTTGAAGTATTTTTATAAAAAATTATCGTTATTGAATATAAACATTTGTTGACTTAATGTTTGACAAACGTTAAATATTGATAACATATGCAAATTGGTGGTCATTTAGTATTGTAATTTTGTTTAAGAAAAAAACACTCATAAAATACTCACAAATTACTCTTATATTGTATGCCAATAAAATACTAATGTTTATTCAAGAATTGCAAGATAAAAATCTCAGGTCTCATCTTAATAAAAATAAGAGAAACGATTGTTTTCACCTAACTCTAAATGTACCAATAGAATAAGAGATATGGTTGTATCCAAGAAATAGTTAATTATGCACTCATTCTTGGTTAATTTGATACATGTAAAATCAAAACATTAGTGCCTTAGCATTAAGCATAGCCAATTTCGGAAAATTGATTCTTCACGATCTAACTACTTTTTCTTGAATAAATACAACCAACATAATGGAACATTGTTTCCTCAGTAACTACAGAGGCTATACATAGAGAAAGTTCATTATGGACAATATCTGAAATTTTGGTTCTTGATAGACTATCTCTTTTTTTTTTGGGAACAAAACCAAAGTACACAAAAAAATAGTACATTGTTTGCTGAGTAACTAATGAGGTAGCATAGAGAGAATTTCACTTATGTACACAATATATGAAAAAGAACTCACAGACAAACCACAACCATAGAGGCTAACCAAAGTGACACTCTTGCATTGATCAACACAACTCACCACTCCATCCTCGAGTCTGCCCAGTTGTATCAAAATCCAACTTCAAAGTTTGGTAAGCATCCCTCATCCCATTACTCTGATGACCCGACCCGACCTGACCCACCAGCCCGAGACAAAAGTCACCACCTGTAATGGATCCCTTTGCTTCACAACCCTTGTATCCACCCCCACATTACCCTCACCACCGTCCTCCCCCTCCTCTGAAACTTTCAATTGGATCACAATTGTATCCTGAGGCAACGATAAATTAAGCCACTATTACCTGAGACTTAAGCCTTAACGCCACCCAATCCTCATTAATTGCATGTCACTGGCATTCCAATCTAGATCGATTTGAAATCGCACTTCTTAGTTGTTCTGATCTTGTTGCACCGATGATGAAATTGACGATGATGAAGACGACCTTGACGAAGATGATAACTTGCTCTGATCGTCAATAGACATTAGACATTCTTTCCAACCCAATCCCCAAGGCATGGTTAGGTTGAAATTTTGATGAAGAAATTTGATTGAATTAGATGAGTGGTTAGGGTTTAAAAGAGGGATACTATACCTTTTCATCAACGAAAATAAAATCATGGCTCATGACTTCTATCATTTCTGATCATTTCAAACGAATCAACCACCACCACCAAATTGCTGACCAATTACTAATCTTGGCACCTAGGTAGAGAGAAAATTCAAATTAGCTTCAACTTCAAGAACCATTAAATCTTGGGATATTAATATAAAAATTAGTCTCTAACAAACAATAAAATTACCTGTTGATCGAGGAGGGTACCTATAGTCTGCCGATGTCCAGGTGCTTCCTTTTCAGCAAGAATTTTTCTTACTAAATTTAGCTCATGCTGCAGTATCATAGATATTCATTCTTTCTGTGGCCAACTCCTTGGAGCAGGCCAACCCAATCTCAAATATCAAATTCATGCACCCTTGAATAATTTGATTACTTTGACTTCTTTATCTTCAAGGAGGTAAAGAAAAGTTTTGTTTTTTTTTTTGGGTTGGGGAGAGAGAGGAGTTGTTAAATTCTTGAGCATAGCATAGAGTGAGAGTGGAAGAAGGGCAGTTGAAGATGCCATTGTTAGTGTGTGAGTGTATGTTTTCTTGTTATGGGTGTGGCCGTAATCTGCTCAATCTCTTTGGGAAGGCTTACGTATTTTGATCAACAGAAACACACTTTCTCTCTCTCTCTCTCTCTCTCTCTCTCTCTCTCTCTCTCTCTCTCTCTCTCTCTCTCTCTCTCTCTCTCTCTCTCTCTCTCTCTCTCTCCAGGAAACATTTTCTCTCTCTAACCCCAACTTCAATTGTAAATGACTCAATCTCACCTTCTCACACTATATGTGTGTATCTATATGTATTTCTTCAACCAACAAAATGCTAAATTTGAACAGAAATTGAAATTAAAAGTGCTTTGAAATTGATGGAAGATTCCAACTGAAAAGGGGTGAATTGAGAAGTCTCTCTCCGTAGCTATGATAATGATAATAACCTACGTCGGACATGTTACTTTTACTGAAACTAAGCACCACACACATAATAATAGAGCAGGACGTATATTTCAAAATTTTCAAGTTCCATCACCAGAGATACATCAAAGAAAATAATAAGTATGAAAGAAACTTACCATCTGTCAAACTGTGTTTTGCAAAGCCAGATCAACCTCTGCTCCAATCCAAACAATTCAACTTTGTCTATCAAAACAACTATTCAAACATTCAAAACCAATAATAAGTCCACTAATAAAAGATTCAAATGCTTACATGAAATTAAGAACAAACTGCTAGTGAACTGATACACACAAATTAAAAAGGAGATAAAGACACAAAGACCTAACCACCAAAATAAGAAATTTCATAATTAACCTACAGTTGCTTACATAATGTCTAATGTTCACAAAATAGGGTTATTGCCAAGAAATTAGGGATTGCAATAACAAATTTATTTGGAAATTAGGCTAATAATTCAAGCCATAGTTGAATATGGAGTTCAAAATTAAGCTAATTTTGCTTGAATTACAATTACTAATTAAAGCAAACGTCCGCCAGAGAGATAAATAAACACGCACACGCACACGCACACGCATATATATATATATATATATATATATATATATAGAAAGAGAGAGAGGAACCTGTTTGATATGAGTTTGAACGATGGGAGAGATCTGACGGAAAGGAATCGTAAGTGCAACTGTTGCGAAGAGGCGAGGGTTTTATCCATTGCTTAACAATCCATTTCCAATTTGGGGAAGGAGAGCATGGGGAAGGAGAGGAGGTTGCAGTTGAAAAAGGAGAGGATTTCAGTCGCTTCGTGGATTTGTGTTTGTGTGTGTGGGTGGGGGGCTTGGGGAGAGAATTAACTGCCATTCACACGCTTACGCTTTCTCCATTAAATCTTAGCTGTAGGATGTCAGTAATTTGGGAAAATCTTGGCCAGTAGTCGTCTCTCACAATCGCACATGTGAGAGTCAACCTTAATTGTATAATAGATTGCTTATATAAATATATATATATATATATATATATATATATATAGAGAGAGAGAGAGAGGAACCTGTTTGATATGAGTTTGAACGATGGGAGAGATTTGACGGAAAGGAATCGTAAGTGCAACTGTTGCGAAGAGGCGAGGGTTTTATCCATTGCTTGACAATCCATTTCTAATTTGGGGAAGGATAGCATGGGGAAAGAGAGGAGGTTGCAGTTGAGAAAGGAGAGGATTTCAGTCGCCGTGGATTTATGTTTGTGTGTGTGGGTGAGGGGGCTTGGGGAGAGAATTAACTGTCGTTCACACGCTTACGCTTTCTCCATTAAATCTTAGCCGTAGGATGTCAATAATTTAGGAAAATCTTGGCCAGTAGTTGTCTCTCACAATTGCATACGTGAGAGTCAACCTTAATTGTATAATAGATTGAATATAATTATATTTTCTTTGTGATATTTTTCTGAGCAAAGGTAATAACTTAGAAATGAAAAGTTATCTCACTCCAAAAGTCAAGCTTACTTAGATGCTTGAGAATTGAAAAAAATTCAAAAGATGGTGAAGGCATCCTCACCAACTTTAATATATATATATATATATATATATGTTATTTTTTTATTTAACTATCAATGGTTACTCTCATTATCAACCATTGGATCAAAAATTAAAGGTTGAGATTTAATGGTTAGTTGGAAAATGCAATTAATGCAAGTAGGTGAGTCATTTAATGCATTAAATCTTAACCTTTAATTTTTGATCCAATGGTTGATAATGAGAGTAACCATTAATGGTTAAATAATAAAGTAACCATTAAATACTCTCCCATATATATATATATATATATTTATTTATTTCATAGTAATGCATACATATTAAGGAACTATGTATATTGACGAGTACACTCTTATTACATACATTTATTTCTTAGACTAAAGTAATTTGGAAGATTAATTAGAATGAGATAATTATTAAAAAATAAAATATTTAATTATAAAATAATTAATTGTTGAGAGTAAAAAAATAAAAATAAATTAAGAAAATATGCATTAAAAATATAAAACAATACTTATTTTAAAATATTTTTTTTATAAAATAACACTTAGTTTGAATAAAAATAGGGAGTATATATTCAACATAAATGTAGCATTTTCCAACTCAAATCAAATCATCCCCTTACTTGCAGGGAAATCCATAAGCAGAGAGAGTAAAATAAAAAAAGTTGGTTGGTCTTTATTAGCGGGGACCACATCCAGTGACTTGTGTTGCGAGGTCCCTGGCTTATTTGGAAATCTAATTTTAAATGGACCTCGAACACATCGAAAAAGAGAAAATAAAACTTTTTTTGTCTACTACAAAATATATGATACATGTGCATGTGCAATTTACTTGATAATATTTATTATATTTAAAATTTGATAGAAAAATTATTATATATGCGTATCATACTAAGCATTTGTACACTTTATACACACCTCCAAGCACGTAAGTTTTTTTCCACATTAAAATACAGTATATGCTTTCATTGGAATCTGCTCAACAAACACTTGCAGGGGTGGGTGCATTACTTAATTTATGTAGTAATGCAATAAATTTGAACAGGAAAAACTCAATTTCAATTCACACATGTTATATGTGTAATGCTATATAAAAAAATAAAAAAAATCAATAGGAAAAGCTTTACCACCTTTGTATCCTATCTCACTCAAAAACTATTCATGTGCCTTCAGATTTAGGGTTATTCTAGAAAAACCAAAAAAAAGCTATATAAACCAAAAAATTTATAAAATTATGTACGGAATCAAACTTGGCAAAATATTTACATTAAACTTGGCAAATTATTCTAGAAAATACCAAATTTACATCAAATATTTACATTAATATATAAGTACGGAATCAAACTTGGCAAAATTAAGAGTCTGTTTAGTCGTGCGTTTTGGCTAAAACGCAAGGATAAAACACAGCTTATTTGCAAAAATTGTGTTTCAATTCTGCGGCAGAAAAAACAGCGTTTTCAAAATGCGGTTGCATTTTAAAACGCTGGAATTCTCAACTTTTTCCAAAACGCAGTTAGGAAAAAAAAAGCTGCGTATTGAAGTGATATCTCAAACGCATTTATAAGAAAAGACCAACGTTTTTAAAATACTGTGTTTTGTAAACGCTACACCAAATGAACTCTGAGCTATAGTTAAGTACCATATTGTGGCCATATAGATTTCATGTGATATTAATTTTATTGAAAATTCAGTAAATGCTTGATAAACACACTCTTTCAAGTTCTCCACAAAAGACAATAGTGAGCAATACATGGGAAAGTGGAGAATATCTCTTTTACATTACTGGAAAACACGAGATTATTGTCGGAGCAATCCGACAGTAATTTAAGTATTCCGATAGTAATAAAACATTTATTGTCGGAAGTGCTCTGACAGTATCCGACAGTCAACGTTCGACGGTAATTATATCCAACAGTATTTTCGACAGTAATTACTGTCGGAGCTCCCACAGTAATTACTGTCGGATTATTACTCCAACAGTATTTACTATCTAATAATCCGACAGTAAACAAGTGACAGACATCGACAGACATTAACATTCTGTTAATTTACTGTTGGAAGAGTGTTAATTTTTTGACGAAAATTCGACAGTAAATTAACTCCGTTATTATTTTAAACGGTGAATTACTGTCGAATCTCCGACAGTAATTACAAAAATATGTTTTAAATAAAAATTTCTGTCAGAGCTCCGACAGTAAAATGTTACAAAAAATTAAAAAAAATTAATTTAATAATTTAATTTTTGTTTCACCTGATATAGCAATTATATATACAAAGTCACACACACACACACACATTGCAACAATAAACTATAATTAACAACTAAAACATAAATTAAATTAAAATTAATATATATACAATTTAAAAAATATTACAGTACCAAAATAATATGTCTACTGTGGAGGGGGGTCAAATAAATTACGCACAATCAATGTTCGAAAAATCGGCCTAGGTAGGCGCCCTCAAAACGCAGCGCCTAGGGCTAAATCGGGTAAAAAATCGCCAATGAAAAAAATCGCCGCCTAGCCGCCTAGTCGCCTAGCCAAATTGCATTTTTTTTTTATTTTTAATTATTTTTTAATTTTTTTTTTCAAAAAACAACATCATTTTGGTTTAAAAAAATAGAAAAACCTAAGTTAAGTAAGTTTGTTTTCCATAACTTATATGTTGTAGTATTGTTATATTGTTTTAAAGTTTAAATTTTGAAGTTTGGAGTGATACTATTGAATTTGGTTTTAAATTTTTACTATTAATCTTGTAATGTGATCATTATTTTAGTTTATTTTGTCATATTTAGTTATTTACTATTGTTGCAGCAGGTATTGATTATTGAATTAAATTTTAATTTTAACTTTTGATCTTGTAATGTGACCATTACTTTTAGTTTATTTGGTTATATTTAATTATTAATATTGTTGCAGCAAGTATGGTATAAACTTATAGTGTAATTATGTCTCAATTTCTAGACCCCGCCTAGGCCCCTAGGCGCTAGGCCCTGCCCTGGCGCCTAGCGCCCGCCTAGCGATTTTTAGAACATTGCGCACAATAGAAGACCTAGTAGGCTGCTGCTGCTCCATGAGCAGTCGTCGCAGCTGCTCTAGCTGATCGGCCTGCTGCTGCACCAACTCGGCCTGTTGCTGCACCTGCTGCTGCATCTACTGGGCCAACTGCTGTACTAGATGCTCGAGAGTCTGCATCTTCTCGACCAGGGCATGCTCAGTAGCTGACTGGTACGGAGGACCAGAAGACGCGGTCGCCAAGGGAGATGTCGATCCGCCTGGTCTCTACACAGCGGCGTCGTGGTCACCAAAGCCGTAGAGGCACGCTCCCCTCTTCTTCCGTGACTCCGCAGTGACCGAATGCCAAATGTTGTTGACAAAGGGCGTCGGCACGTGGGGGGTCGTCTGGACAAGCCCGTCGGCGACCTGCGTGTCCATACTCGCCTTATAGTCATTCTGTGTCATAAAAATATTAATATTAACATTTTAATTAACTAATAAACAAAATAAAATTAAAATATTTTAAGTAGTACTTACAAATGCTTTCTTTACCGTCTCATCGACAAAGACAAACGGTGAATCAGCACCAGGAGGAGCAGGAGTGGTGTGGGTTACAGCAAATAAATCAGTGTAGGATACCTCGGTACTGTAGTGTCGATTCTACAAATATAATGAATTAAAATTAGCGAACAATACATATTAAGATATAACATGATCAACTTATAAGAAAATAATAAAAATGGCCTATATATACTCAAACCCTACTAAGACAGCCTATTTCAACTCAATCCCTTCACATAACAACCTATTAAGACTCAAATCATTATAAAACAGTCTATTTACACTCAAACCCCTTCTAAAATAACTTATTTCCACTCAGACCCTACTAAAACAACTTATTTACACTCAGACCCTTTTTAAAATGACCTATTTGCACTTAAACCCTTCTAAAGCAACCTATTTAAACTCAAAACCATTTCATAACGGCCTATTTACACTCAAACCTTTCTAAAACAGCCTATTTACACTCAAGCTCGTTCTAAAGCAGCCTATACACAGTACTCAAACCCAGAAAAAAACAACCTATTTGTACTCAAACCCTTCTAAAGCAGCCTATTTACACTCAAAACCCATGTAAATTAGCATATATATATTCAAACCCTACTAAGACAGCCTATTTCAACTCAATCCCTTCACATAACAACCTATTAAGACTCAAATCGTTATAAAATAGTCTATTTACACTTAAACTCCTTCTAAAATAACTTATTTACACTCAGAGCCCTGCTAAAACAACTTATTTACACTCAGAGCCTTCTAAAACAACATATTTACACTCAAACCCTTCTAAAGCAGCCTATTTAAACTCAAAACCCTTTCATAACGGCCTATTTACACTCAAACCCTTCTAAAACAGCCTATTTACACTCAAGCTCGTTCTAAAACAACCTATACACACTCAAACCCAGAAAAAATAACCTATTTGCACTCAAACCCTTCTAAAGCAGCCTATTTACACTCAAAACTCATGTAAAGCAGCCTATATACACTCAAACTCTACTAAGACAGCCTATTTCAACTCAATCCCTTCACATAACAACCTATTAAGACTCAAATCGTTATAAAATAGTCTATTTACACTCAAACCCCTTCTAAAATAACTTATTTGCACTTAGAGCCCTGCTTTCAGCCATGGATTTCATAGGATCCACATGGCTACCCAAAAAATCAATTTAAACTGTAAAGAAAAATAATAAAATATGTTATATATGTTTTGAGGAATTAATAATTAAGGCATGTATTAATTACAATACAACACATTAAAGTCCTTACCATGCGCAAGTGGTGCTCGGAGGTGTTGATCGACCCCGAGGTGTGCTTCACCCCCCTCCCCGTTGAGCTCAGCCTGTTCTGCCTCTGTTGCTCGGCGACAGCCCTAGCTTCCTCGAATCCCACGTCAACGTAAACCTGTGAAAATGTTAAAATTGTTATAGATATAATATATACAAAATAACTTATATTTAAGGAATGAAATTAAATTAAGTATACTTATTATAATGTACTTACCGGCCCCAGACATCATCGATGAAACCTGGAGCCCTCGCCCTCTTCTCATTCCACGCCTTCTTCATGGTGTAGATCCAGTCGCGGTACTTCTTACCGCACAACAACCTAAACGCCCTCGGCATCAGAGTGCTTAGGCCAACGATAAGTCCGCTACAAGTTTGACTAATTTAAACATATTAATTATAAACTTTAATAGAAAGTATTAAATTATTAAACTTTAACATATCTTATCTTACCCTAAAATCATCCCACCAGGAGTCTCGGACCTCCTTAGGCACGTCAGAGTACTGTGGCCAGTACTCCTCGTGCCTCATCGTACGTAGGATACGTCCAATAAAGCGAGCATGATCGGGATACCCGCCTGCAAACCTGTTAAATATATATTAAACAAATATATTACACAAATATGTAATTAACACATAACTAAGGAAGCATTAAAATTTTAAAACTGTAAAGTTATTACTTACTGCTTAAGGCCGGATATGGTAATGTTAATCCTACCATCTTTATCAACAACCTCTGGGGTAGATGATGACCCAACCCCGCTGATCGGATCATGGGGAGAGTCGGGCGCATCCTCGGGCTGAGAAAAGTGAGACTCAGCTCCTCTTGTAGGTACAGGTGGTTGTGTACCTGTAATGCAAGTAGGTAGAAGTCGAATCTTACCAGTCCGACCCCTACCTCTACCAGCTCATCCTGACATGTCTATATATGATAAAAACATAATTAATATATTAATGATGACAATTAACGCTAAGTTTAGATGACAATTAAGTTAAAATACATAACATAAATTAAAATAAATCTTCTTCATGATAACAAGTAACATACAAATAGTGTTCTACACATGACTATTCATTTTTTACAAAAAAATAAAAGAACATAAACGGTACACAAGACTACTCAGAGTCTTCATTCTCAATGTCTTCATTTTCTTCATTCTCAGATTCTTTAGTCTCAGCATTTGAGTCGCTACTACAAAACTCAAGTTCTTCTTCATCGTCATCCTCGGACATCCAATCCTCTTCATCTTCTTTTACCTCGTCATCTTCTTCTATATCACCTTCAATAATCGGGACTTCGTCTTCAGACGGCGAAGGAGGTGGCAAATCAACGAGTAATACTACTTTCAGGCCCAAGGGAGGCACGGGCATTTCATCCATTGGATGACTATCAGAAGATACAACGGGAGGCACGGATATTTCATCTTCTTGATAACATCCTTCTAATGACGATTCTGTAGTTATGTCGTCAAACCGATATGCTATATCAATCATGCTTCTGGCCTTAGTCTTCCAAACAGCCCACCATCCCCTCTTATCAGCTCGCTGATAAGGATATGGTGTCATGTATACTTGTTGTGCTTGTGATGCTAAGATGAACATATCATCACCCGCATGTCTAGACGTCTGCTTCACATCGATTATGTCAAATGAGTCGTGCTTTTTTATACCTCGTACAACGTTTCGCCAGTCACAATTGAATAAGACTATGTTTTTCCTCCTGAGATATCGTAACTCGATGACTTCTTTAAGGACACCATAATAGTCAAGGTTGCCTTTAAGATTGACACCGCTGTTATCTGTTTATTTTTCCTCCCCGTATTCCTTAAGCCATTCACATAATATCCGTTATATAAAGTAACTCTCATCAATGGATTTGTAGATATGTGTGATAATCTCGCGACTTTCGGGTCATTAGGATGTTCCAAAACCTGGAAAGTAATTCATAATAGGCATTTTTAAATGACTGAGATATTGTACTGTTTGGATGCGTATATAAAATGTCTACATATAAATCGAGCTAGGAAATGATATTTACATATTTTCATAACCACGACGGAAACTCTTTCTCTGTCCTGATTTTTCGCAATTCGTCAGATATATTATTTCCGGCTTGATCTTCGAACATACTGCATTAGGTTTAGAGTTTATACGAGTTATTTATGCATGTTGCAACATTAATTTGAATCGGACGACTATCTAAAATTAAATGAAATTAATAATTAACTTACTTGAGATATTCCTCAATCTCATGACAATTAAGGAGTATATAGAGTCTCCCAGCATCATACTCCTTATTGCTTAACATTCGAGTGTTAACAGGTTTACCAAGTGGCCAACCCGAAGCATTAAATAATAAGATGTCTCCATTGGCATCGGGCTCTCCACCTTCATAATTGCGCCCAACCCTAGTCAATCTCGTTTTAACATCAGGATAAAAATATTGCGCGACAAAGGCAACAATTTTCTCTATAATAATAGTCTCGCATATTGAGGCCTCAACCTTTGCCCTGTTCCTCATATTCCTTTTCAAATGACCGAGATACCTAATTGCAGATGCATGACAGGATAAATAAATGTTACACAAGTTATAACCGACTTTTAAGTATGTTATAGAGGAAAAACGATTATTATGAGACGAGTAATTACCTCTCAAATGGATACATTCATCTGTATTAAACTGGACCCCCAACCCTAGCTTCATATGCCAAGTGGACCGGTAAATGCTCCATAGAATCAAAAAAAAGATGGAGGAAAGATCTTCTTAAGTTTGCAAATCGTCACGAAAATGCTCGCTTCGAGTCTTCTTATGTCATCAACTCGCAGAATGCTGGATGATAACGCTCTGAATGACTCACTCAGCTCGGTTAACGCAATCCATATATTGTCGGGCAACAAGTCTCTAAGCGCAATAAGAAGTAACATGTTCAGTAACACGTGACAATCATGACTCTTTAAACATGAACCTTTCCTTCATCTATACTTACACAATTTCCGATGTTAGAAGCATAACCCTCTGGAA
Source organism: Platycodon grandiflorus (assembly GCA_016624345.1). Taxonomy (NCBI): domain Eukaryota; kingdom Viridiplantae; phylum Streptophyta; class Magnoliopsida; order Asterales; family Campanulaceae; genus Platycodon; species Platycodon grandiflorus. The sequence continues at coordinate 3,476,854 of CM028364.1, read as the reverse complement.
GCCTCAATCCCTTCAATCAGGGCCGGCCCAACACTTGTAGAGGCCTAAAGCAAACTTTAATGTGAGGCCTTTTTAAAATAAATATTTTTATTATTATTAAAATTGTATTTTTATTTAAAATTTATCTTTCGTACTTTTAGAGATACAAAATCACTTATTAAATTATTATAATCGATTTTATATTACAATTCTTTTTTAGTCGGTAATAAAGTTAGTCCACTTAATCTTTATTGAGACCTTGTCGATCTTAGATAGATTTTATTTATTTTAGTTTTGAAAAACATCTTTCTGTTGAAGCAACAGTTACGAGAATCATTAACATTATTCTATAAGCTATATACGCATTTAGAAAAGAATCAAATCTTATTATATAATTAAGTATGTTAATTGGTGTATCATATTTCACTTGTACAATTTCTCTTAAAAATTTTAGTTGTTTAAATAAATCTAATCCATCAATATCAGAATTATCATTATATTTTAATAAAAGTTCAAGGTTAAGACAATTTTCTTTTATTTTCATTGTCCAATGACCTTAATTTCTCAATGCTAATTAGAAAATAAAAAATATCTTGATACATTTTAAATTTTTTTATCTATTATGTACAATAAATAATCAACTTTAAATGATTCTTTAGAAATCTTACAATTTCATTGTCAATAATTTCATTAAATTATTTCTTTCTACGAATAGTATGTTTTTCACGAAATTTAGGTTCTACATTCATTTTTATAGCAATTTTTTGGCCGAAATTATAGCATTTTCAAATCCATTTTCTCTATATTTTTCAAAAAATGAAATAAGACCTTTTAATTCTTGTTTAGCAACATCGATACAAATAATCTTTAATTGCCTATTTTTATTGAGTTTATCACAAAAATAATATCTCATACCAAATAGTCATGTCTAATAAAACACAAAATTTTCAAGCCATAAGTTGTTAAACTATTAATAAGTGGTGAGGAAAACTAAGAGTTACTCCTCTCATAAAAAATAAATAAATAGTTTTTTTTTTTTTTGGTGAGGCCTAATGTTTTTGAGGCCTAAAGCTAGGGCTTTAGTGGCTTCACCCTTGGGCCGGCCCTGCCTTCAACCACTTCAACACTAAAAGTCATTGATCCTTGGTTAGCACGTATGGAGCGACAGGTTTCATTGTTTCACCATTGAACTCTTTTAGATCCAAGGCAGGCCGCTTACATATGTCTTTCATGTCCATTCGGGCTTTGGGTGTATCCTTGGTAGTGGCCCTCCAATCCATAATGGTGTTAAAAATATTGTCAAACACATTCTTCTCAATGTGCATGACGTCAAGGTTATGGCGTATCAAATTATCTTTCCAATACTGCAAGTCCCAAAATATACTCTTCTTAGTCCAATTATGCTTTACACCAAAATCTCTTAGTCTATGTTTTGCAAACATCTTCCCCCACCTGGTCTTCTGTAGTTTAGATACCTTTCCATAAACAGCTTCACCGCTCAAACGTCTAGGCGCCTCATCACGCTCAACCCTATTCTTAGTGAATTGCTGCTTCTGTGATCTAAATAGGTGGTCATCCAGTAGAAATTGACGATGACAATCAAACCAACAAGGTTTACGAGAGTGCTCGAGTGTGAACGACTTAGTGTCATCCATACAAATCGGACATGCCAGCTTCCCGTGTGTGCTCCAACCCGATAACATCCCATAGGCAGGGAAGTCATTCACCGTCCACATCAACGCGGCTTTCATTTTAAAATTTTCTTCTTTGAATGCATCCCATGTTTCCACTCCGTCTTCCCAGAGTATTTTCAACTCGTCAATCAAAGGGCGGAGATAAACATCAATATTCTTGCCAGGGCTAGTCGGTCCAGGTATGAACAGTGACAAGAACATGTAAGGATCACTCATACACAACCACGGAGGAAGATTGTAGACGGTCGCTATAACCGGCCAATAAGAGTAGGACTTCGCCCCAGGCCCGAAAGGAGTAAAACCATCCGCGCATATGCACAACCTTATATTTCTAGCTTCGACAGCAAAGTCAGGATGGGTTGCATCAAATTGTTTCCAAGCCAAGCCGTCTGACGGATGAGTCAACACGTCATCCTCGCACGGGCTTTCCTTGTGCCAACGCATAGCTTCTGAATTAGCTTTAGACGCGTAGAGGCGTTGTAATCTCGGAGTCAAAGGCAGGTAACGCAACTGCTTATAAGGTTCATTCTTTTTGCGTTTTGAACTGCCCCTCCGTTTCGGCTTATATCTATCCTGGACATACACGGAACACTCTTTCAAGTTTCAATCTTCCTTGTAGAAAAGCATGCAATCATTCTTGCACGCATCAATCTTCTCATATTTCAATCCAATATGCCCAACCATCTTCTTTGTCTGATAGAAGTTCTCTGGCATCTTATTCCCTTTCGGCAAAGCTTTTTTTAGTGCTTTCATGAGACGATCGAAACCAGATTGACTAATATTGCAATCTGACTTGATGTTTAAGAACTCAGCCACAATCTCCAAAATGGTCTGCTCAGAGCCAGGATACAGCTTCTCCCTTGCAGACTCCATAACATTAATGAACTTATTAGCTGCAGGATTTGGCTCCTCTTGACGTGCGTTCTCTGACCAGTCAAAATGAGCACCAGCAACATCCCTAACAATATCTTCCATACCACAAACTGGTTCATCATTCACACTCATATTTACTGGTTCAGGTTCAGGTATAGGATTCCTCTGCTGGTTACTTTCCGGCCTAGTCAATACTCTAATTTGCTCACCGTGAGCTACCCACCGCTTGTACCCAACTTGAAACCCGTGTTGGAGAAGGTGCTTCTCAACAATCATCGAAGGGAAGTACTTTCAATTTTTGCAGTTATCACATGGACACTTAATGTTGTTACCACTCATGTATTTGGGTTTCGCTAGAGTAAATTCGATAAAACTCTTCAAACCTCTAATAAACTCATCTGTAATACCATTACGATTCGGTAACCTCCGATTATACATCCAACTGCGATCGTCAGTCGACATCACTCCTATTAAGCAACAAACGATTAGTATGAGATCGAGTACACTATTAAGTAATCACAATTCATCACTCTCAATACTAGTTTAAGTGATTTCGTGTCCCATTTCAGGTAATGCTTCTATCCCATTCGAAAACACATGAATGATAAACTCTATATACCCTATACCTTAAACCCTATTTAATTTAACTCGTTATGACTATTTATAATCGGTATCTATCATCATATTCTCGTCAACCCATCTCTCAAGGTGATCATCACAAATTTCCTACATCAATGTAAGTTTATTGGATTCAAGATGGGAGATCATTCAATTGAAGTACCTCTTCCATTCGCCGTCGAGCAATTTCTTGATAAAATTTGTGTACGTCGTCATTTATCTATGCTGCTGAATTAAGATTATTTAAGAAGAGAAATTCTTGAAAGCATCTAAGGACAGCCTAGTTTTTTAAAAGAGGAATTATTGATGTCGTTGATAGCTGTCCATCTTTCATTTGAAGCCTGCAAATATTACTGAGGAAAAAGAGTTATTAGCACTTGAGAGTGAGGTCAAAAAGGATTGCAAATTATCCTTATACTAGAGTTAAGACTAAGCTTTAATAAAACTTAGTAGCATCTCCAGCATAAGGATAGTTTTCAACCCTTTTGAGCTCACTCTCAAGTGCTGATAACTCTTCTTCCTCAGCAATATTTGTAGGCATCAATGAAAGGACGGACAGCTATCAACAACATCAAGAATTTCTCTTTTAAAAAATTAGGTTGTCCTTGGATGCTTTCAAAAATTCCTCTTCTTAAATAATCTTAATTCGGTAGCAGAGATAAATGACGACGTACACAAATTTTATTAAGAAATTGCTCGATGGCATATGGAAGAGGTACTTCAATTGAAGGATCTCCCATCTTGAATCCAATAAACCTACATTGATGTGGGAAATTTTGGACTATCACCTTGAGAGATGGGTTGACGAGAATATGATGATAGATACCAATTATAAATAGTCATAACGAGTTAAATAGGGTTTAAGGTATAGGGTATATAGGGTTTATTAGGGTTTAGGGTTTAGATAGGGTTTGGGGGATTTAGATAGGGTTTAGTGTTTAGGGTTTAGATATGGTTTAGTGTTTAAATATTACAAAATTAATCTAGTAGTGTTAGTTACCGTTTATTGAAAGTGCTTAGAATTATATATATATTGTTCGCATACGCGTTTATTTGATCACTTTATTTTCTTATTATATCCTAAGATACCAAAAATCTCTACCAAATAAATTGCATACAAATCTAATACATTAATGCATTTATAACATAAAACTATTCTACAAATTACAAAAATAACATAAATATCACAACTAGAAACAAATAACATAAATTTAACAAATACAATATCACAAAAAAGCATGCATAAAATAACATAAACAAAATAGCATACAAACTTAATAATAAAAATTAATTTAAAACTATGCATACAAATATAAAAAAAAACAAATTTTTTTAATACAAATATAAAAAAAAACATGCATACAGATTAAAACACAAATATAAAAAAACATACATACAAATAACACAAATAAACAATACAAATATTTTTTACAGATTAATAAATAGTAAACAAATTATCTTAAAATAATAAAAATTAACATAATAGCATACAAAAAAGGGTAAAAATTACTATAAAATTGGAGAGAGAGGTGGCTGGCGGCGACAGTTCGGCGGCACGGCAGCGGCAGTGCGGTGGCATGGAATCTGTTCAGAGAGAGAGAGTGTGTGTGAGAGAGAGATTATAATTTTAAAGGAAAATGAGGTTTAAAAAAAACAGAGAGAGAGTGTGTGAGAGAGAGATTACTGGCAGCGGAGGCGGTTTACAACGGCAACGGCACGTCGAAGGAAGGGGAGGGGCGAAGGCAACGGCGACAGCGACAGTGACGGCGACGGCGACGGAGACGGTGGTGGATGTGTGCGTGTGACGGAGGGAGGATGGCTGAGAGAGAGGGGGAGTAAATTGAGAGAGAGAGAAGAGAGACAGATCGCGAAAGAGGTTCGGGGGAGGGGCTGTTCGATTTGGGGTTTTCATTTTCAATATACTGTCGGAGCTCCGACAGTAAATTACACTTAAATTACTGTCAGATATATTTACTGTCGGAATATCCAACAGTAATATTGATTACAAATTTCTGGAATTTTTGAAAGGGAATATTCTTCAAATATTCTCTTATTACTGTCGGAAAATTACTGTCGGATTACTTCGACAGTATTTACTGTCGAATGGATGGAGAATATTTAAAGAATATTCCTCTAGTACTGTCGGTATAATTACTGTCGGATGGATTCCGACAGTAATTACTATCCCACCAAAAAAATAAAAATTACTGTCGGAATTCCGACAGGACTATAAAAATTTTCGACAATAATTACTGTCGGAAGTAATTCCTCCGACAGTAATTAGTGTGTTTCTAGTAGTGTTAAAGTAATCCTTAATTTAAAAGTTCAGCATAAAGAGAAAAGAAAAGAAAAGTTATCTGAAAAATTCTAAGGGTGAGTTTGACACGGTGGTTTTGAGATTGACTTTTAGTTATTAGATTTTAGTTTTGTAATGAATAAAGAAAAAAAAAACAGATAGAAGTTGAGAGAGAGAGAGAGAGAGAGAGAGAGAGAGAGAGAGAGAGAGAGAGAGAGAGAGAGAGAGAGAGAGAGAGAGTAAAAAAATAACTAAAGACTAGAATTTCTAAATCTTGCAAAACAAACCCTAAAATGTGGACAAGTCAAAACCTTTAATTTAAAGATCACTTTAGAGAATTAATCTAACATAGAAGAAATGTTGGGGAAACTTTTTTTTTAAGAAATGGGGTATGGCTAGCTAAATATTTGTGAAAATATATCAATTGACATGTGCCAAGTGGTACCCAGGTCATTTTCGAGGTCTATAAATAAAGATAATAGCTTTCGAATCGAAAAAATAAATTATAACTGCTCTTTATCATCTCACGTAAACTTTTAACAAGTAAATGAAAAGGACAAACTTTTAGTTTTATTGTTTGGGTTGGGTGAGATAGGAATCAACAACCAAGACTATTTTTGACAAGTAGTTAATTAGTTGGAGTAGCAATTAAAAGTAGTTACAAAAAATATTAAGTAGTCAAACCTGCAACACAATTCTTATTTGTATCGAAAAAAACATGTCAGTCAAGCCTACCGAAGATGATCGCCGCCGGTACAATCTGACTAGGATTCCACTGCTCTTATTTCGGTTTTTTTTTTTCAATAGAAAAAATAACAACAATAATATAAATAAAGTATTATTCAAATTATGATTGCAATCCATCCAAAACTCGAAATCACTCTTTGCAGATTTCGGTTTATGTTTTCCGTTAAATGAAAACAACAGTATTATTATTTTATTATTATATTTTTTTGATAAAGAAATCAGCACAAACTTGTAGTTTGTTCGTGTCACTTTTTTTTTAATTAATTAATTAATGTTTAGATTGCATATGTACTTGATAAAGAAATCAGCACAAACTTGTAGTTTGAGCGAGTCAGGTAATTTGTTTAGTCCTTACAGCAACAATAACACATAAAAGCAAAAAAGAAAAAGTTAAAAAATAACGGGTTTGATCCCATTTGCATTTGACCCAACCCGTCTGACCCGTTTATTATATGGGACCCGCCTCAACCCGACAAAACCCAACCCATGTTACCCAATCGACAGGCCCATCTCTGCTCATCCCTACTTAGAGGTGATCACGGTTCAGTTTGATCCATTTTTTGTAAAAAAAATTGAGAACCGAGATCAAACCAATACTCTAGTTTTTAAAAAATTCAGAATCAGAACCAAATCAAGATATATGAGAACCAATACTTTGGTCCGGTTATAATTGGTTCGATCCTTCACATTTTTCGGTTCTGAACGGATAAACCATTTCAATTTTTTGAGCTGACAAACAAATAATAAAATTTAATATTTAATATGATGATTAAAAAACATTCAATAATGATAAAATGATGAGAATACAAACAAGCTCGCAAAAGAAAAAAAAAATACTTATTGACCATTCAACAATTAAAAAAGTTGGAGTCATATATTACAATCTAGTTTATACAATTTAAATTAAAATAAAAAAAAAGTAAGTTCAGCAACATCACTAAGAATTTATCTTAGTGTTAGAAAATAGAATTTTATTTTTTAATATTAATATATATATATATATATTATACAATTATATATATTATATATATGTAATATAGATTGGTTCGGTTCGGTTCAAAACCAACCTATAATGTTTAAAACTGGTGGTCCAGTAACTCAATCTAGTCCGCACCAGGCTACTGCTTCGGTAGTGCTCCTCCTGTCAAAACAATGCTTTCAGTGTGTCATCTACCCAGTCACCATACACTGGCGATTGTCACGCGGTTTGTTCTTCGCTTCCTACGGCAGTCACTCCAACAGCTCAGTCTACTCGCCCAGTCTTCCACTCTTCCCACACAGTCCCATTCAGTTTGGGTCTCTTGACGCTGCTACCGGTTCAAGCTCCTCTACTCCACCATTACGCTATTGAAGTTTTAACAAAATTATGTCTCGGCATCCTCTGCCCGAGGCTCTTACTGCTCACCTTGATATTTCGCTAGATTATGAGCCACGAACTCTTCGCCAGGTTGCTCCTATTCTGCAATGGCAGCTTGCAATGTCCAAAGAACTTCAGCCCTTCATAAACATAGTACATGGTCTCTTATGCCTCGTACTCCTCATATGAATGTTGTGGGCAATCGTTGGGTTTATAAAGTAAAGCGTCGTGCTGACGGCTCAATTGAAGGTTATAAGGCTCGTCTGGATGCTCAAGGGTTCAATCAACAAGAAGGGGTGGATTATGACAAGACATTTAGTCCCGTTGTCAAACCACCTACTATTTGATCTATACTTGCCTTGGCACACTTATTTTCATGACCTATTGAACAACTTGACGTCCGCAATGCCTTTCTCAACGGTATACTTCATGAGGAAGTCTACATGGCTCAACCGCCGGGTTTTTTTTTTATGCTTCTCGTCCTAATCATGTTTGTAGGTTGCATCGTGCTATTTACGGTCTCAAGCAATCTCCTCGCGCTTAGTTTTAGCGACTTCACGAGTTTTTTATATATGACTCTTGGCTTCTTCAACAGTAAGGCTGATAGTTCTCTTTCTTAGTCATACCTCATCCTCTACTGCAGCCATTCTAGTTTATGTTGATGACATAATTATTCACTATCTCCTCTACTTCTGAGATTAATACTGTTATCAAACAGATTTGTGCAACTTTTGATAGTCGCATGAAGCCTCTCAATCTCCTCATAATTAAGCTATGTTTGTCTTAGGCTCGTTATGTTTCGGATCTTCTTCAAAAATTCAATATGGGTAATTGTAAACCTGCTCGTACTCCTCTAGTTCCGGGTTCTCATCTATCTGTTGACGATGGAGATCTAATTTTAGATGCTACTGAATATAGAAGCGTGGTTGGTTGTTTACAGCATGTGACGTTAACTCGTCCGGACATTTCCTTTGCAGTTAATCAGGTGTGCCAGTTCATGCATCAACCACGTTCATCTCATCTTTAGGCAGTGAAACGCATAATTCGATATCAGAAAGGGTCTATATCTCTTGGTCTCAATTTTTTGGTCTCATCTAATATATCACTTCGTGCTTTTTCAATGTGGATTGGGCTGGTGCTCCGACCGATCGTCGTTCCACAACTGGTGCGTGTGTGTTTATTGGACCAAATCTGGTTGCTGGGACTGCTAAAAAGCAATACACGGTTGCTTGCTCTAGTAGCGAAGAAGAGTACCGTGCTTTGGCCAGTACTGCTGCAGAACTCAAGTGGTTCAGTTTTCTCTACCGTGAGCTTGGTCTATCTCTTTCAGCTCCTACACTCTACTGTGATAACATGTCCGCGATCCACATGTCTCGTAACCCAATGTTTCACGCACGTACTCGTCATATCGAGATTGATTATCACTTTGTTCGCAAGCTTCAACAACGTGGATTTCTTCGCCTTGCATATGTCTCTTCTCAAGACCAAATCGCAGACATGTTTACCAAAAGCTTATCTCTTCCCCGCCTCTATTTTCTGTCTGACAAGCTACAGCTTCGCTCCGTTACGCTTAGCTTGAGAGAGGGTGTTAGCGCGTAATTATGTTTTGTATTTTTTGTAAACTGTAATTACTATCTTCTTATTAGAGTCCATTTGATCGAGCGTTTTGGCCAAAATATAGCTTATTTGTAAAAATTGTGTTTCAATACTGCGGTAGAAAAAGTAGCATTTTAAAAATGTAAATGCGTTTTAAAATGCTAGAATTCCCAAACGAGCTCTTATTTATGTCTTCTTATTGTAATTAGCTATTTTCCATGTATAGCTTTTTATTATAGGCAGTAGTTAAAAGATTAGTTAGGACTCTCCTTGTTTGTATCTTGTATTGTAGCACAATCCTGGTAAATATGGAATAGAAGACAACCGAGAACTCTTACAGTTCTCTTTCTCTCAAACTGTCCTGGTCTGCCTTTCTCTCTTCCAGCCGTAAGGCTGCTTCTTCTCTCTTCCAGCCGCAAGGTTTTACACTTTTTAGTTATTGTAATTTCAATGTTAATCATGATAAGTTTACTTTCGGCTGAGAAGTGAATTATAGATATTCTTGGTTACTAAATGTAACTTTGATATCTTTGCCATGCGTTTTGTTAATTGAAAACTATGACTTTGTACATCAACCTTCATTAATTTGATATATTTGTTCCAGTCAGGTACGGCGTGACCCTCATTTCGAAGAGAGAAAGGCATTTTAGATGCACCCAGGACGGTGCTACTATACCCTCCGGAGAACTATTTCCAAAGAATTGGGTCGAAGAAGGTCTTCAGGTCAAAATTAGCAGTCTTTTTTATTTGAAACTGTTGGAATGTTGGAGGCCTAAGAGGGCAACCCATTCCCTAGCCCAAGTCCACGGCCCAAACTCCCTGGCAGCCCTCCCTTCTCCCTTGCTGAAACCGAAGGCTCCCTCCCCTGTTTTCTCTTCAGCTTATCTCCTTGTTCTCTCTGTTTGACTTGGCCCTTGGTTTTCCCCATATGGCTAGTGCGATTCCCCCCCTTTGCCTTGTGCACTCTCCCAGCAGCTCTCCCCCCTTTATATGGTCAGCGATCTCTTCGCTCAAGAGGAGCCCGACTGTCGAATTGCAAAGAACAAGCTATTCCTTTTTCACTCCTCCGTTGCAAACGAAATCTGTACCTCTCTCTCTTTTCTTCTCACTGTGATTAATCTGTGTGAGTGTGTGTGTGGTTGAGGGATTTGTGTTTGGTGGTATTCTGGAGTTGTGAACTCCGGTGGTGGGTGAACGGAGCTCGGGCTTGTGACGGTGCTGGGGCTTTGGGACGTTGACTCTGTGTCACCGGAAATTTGGTTGGGGTTACCGGAGTTGTTGCCGAAAAATCTTGGGACTTCACCTTGGACTTTGTAGTGTGAACCTCGTGGATCACTCCGGTGGACATTGCTCAAAGAGGATTTCTGAGCCTTGTTTTGGTTGAAGCCGTGGGAGCAAGTAACATCATTGAAGAAGCTTTGCTTCTTCACTGTGTCTTTCTTCCTTGTTAAATTTATCTTTACTATTTCCTTTATTTTTCTCCATTATAAATAAATACTAACTAATTTGGTATTTGCAGGTTTTTGGAGATTATATTGTGATAGTATTAGATTTGTTCCCATAGAATAGATAAAGTGTTATCTCCACCCTATTGTAATCTATTTGAGCGTCTTGGTGAGATCCTCATAGATTGGAGAAACCTTTGGCTAGGCTGATAGAAGCAAAGAAAATATCAATTCATAAGGGCTTTCTTGGGACTATCTGACCATCCTATGGGTGATATCCGATACGACCCTTTCTTTGACCTTTTTTGGAGGCCAATTTTAAAAGAACTAAATGATATACGTGAAAAATTATTGAGGAAAAAGATTAAAAAGACCGATTTTGTAGTATGTGTGTATATATATATGCATGCAGGAGAAGTTGATGAAAAAGTCTAATGACCCAGAAGTCATTGCAGGACTGAAAGATGGCCTGGCCTGGATTCTAAGTGGTTACTCTAGTTGAAAGCAGATTTTGTACTGAATAAAGTCTCCTGCCTGTATTACACTTCATGTTTACAATTTTATCTCCCTGTTTATGCAAGTGGTTTATTTTCATTGATTTTGTTCTTGCTGTTCCATGCTAGGACAAGCAATTGAAGTCTGTGTCAACAAAGCACTCTGATAAAGAGATTCTAGCTAAGCACAAGAAGAAAGAAAGAGAAGCGGAAAAACAAGGGAAACAACCATATTATTTGAAGAAATGTACTCTCTCTCTCTCTCTCTCTCTCTCTCTCTCTCTCACACACACACACACATACACATACACGCACACGCACGCACAGCCACGGATTCGAATGATGTGTACTACCACTATTCTTGATATATCTGTCGCATTCCCTCTTATCTCACTTAATTTTTGTTCCATGCTGCATCGGAACAAACAAGGAGAATTGAACAGGTAATGGAAACCTTCAAAAATGCCAACTGATGTTCTTCGGTTTCATTGTTATGGATTCAACATTTTTTATTTAAATTTTGAGTAGAGGGTGTTAGTTAATGTCAGTTATACTTTGTTCTCCAACTGATCTGGAGTGGTCCGCACTGTTCATTCAAGCAACCGATAAGAAACCGTCTATCTAGTAACTTCCATGATGGAAGAAGTTACAAAAGGGAGGAGTTGTTTCTGATTTTTGGTTGGTTTAATATATAATTTGGTCCTTGAACTTTAGACATTTTCCTGATTCAGTTATAGAACTTTGACATTTCCTATTGTGGCCTGAACTGCCATTTAAGACTTACAGTTCGTCCCTGGAGTGACGGCCGTCACTTTTGACGTTAATAAATGCCCGAAATGCCCTTACTAAATGCTGAATAGGATTCAATGTTGTAAAAAAAATGCTTATTTGGAATTAAAATTTTTTTGGCTTAACTAACTCTCAGCCTGTTGACCATATCTTTTTTCTCTCCTCTTTCTTTCTCTTTCTCTCTCTCTCTCTCTTTCTCATCTCTCCCTCTTGTTCTGGCCCTTCTGGGTTCTATGCCGAATTAGAGAATTGGCGAAAGCTCTTTCCCCTTCAAGCCATTGGACCAGATTTTTCATCAAATTGATGTAGCTAATAAGGAGCAAGGAGTACGGCCCTGAGATATAATCCAAAGCACCAGAAAAAAATTGACTTTTCCATGAAACCATCTATAGATCTCAACCCTTTCCCATCACCTGGCCACATGAATGGGACCTAATTTTGCCTGCCCTTTCCAGGTTAAGATTGAAGCTCAATCACCATATCAACAATAGCATGCCCATATATCAACAATAGCAGACCCAACAAACAAATCCAACGAAAACCCATTAACAATTGCGTGCCCATATAACAAAATTCCAGAATCTTCGTTTCTCTTTTTTTTTTTCTCCTCTGTCTCTCTTCTGGGTTGGAGAGATTGATGAGGAGGACAAGACTTCAGATGATGAAGGGGATGAGTTGCGATGATGGCCGACGGTGGCTGTGGCTCAACAAAGGCTTTCACCGGAGAAGCTAACAGAGATCCCACCACTTTTTTCGGCAGTGCCATATCCCCAACAGTGCCACCTCACTCAACCCTCTCCTCAAACTCCCTTGCAGGTTAAGCCGAAAGAAATGTTCAAGAAAAACAAAGCCAATATCATCAAACACCTTATGCGCATACCTAACCTTTGCAAAATTGAGGTATATATCAACAATAGCAGACCTAACAAACAAATCCAACGAAAACCCATTAACAATTGCATGCCCATATAACAAAATTCCAGAATCTTCGTTTCTTTTTTTTTTTCCTCCTCTGTCTCTCTTCTGGGTTGGAGAGATTGATAAGGAGGATGAGACTTCATATGATGAAGGGGATGAGTTGCGATGATGGCCGACGGTGGCTGTGGCTCAACAAAGGCTTTCACCAGAGAAGCTAACAGAGATCCCCACCAATTTTTTCGGTAATGCCATATCCCCAACAGTGCCACTATCATTACCATCTTCAATTGAATCTATCTCCTCCGTATCAGAATCTGATTCAATTCTAACAACACATAGACCGCCGACGCGTCCTTCAATCCCAACCCCAAGACCTAGCCCTAGCTCATGTGCGTCGTCGTTCAGGGCATCGAAAATGGGATCCGAAATCGTTTTAGTTGAGAGAGATAGTGAGAAAGAAAGAGAGAGAAAAAATGAGAAGAGAGAGAAAGAAAGAGAGAGAGAGAGAGAGAGAGAGAGAGAGAGAGAAACTAAAAGAAAAAAAATATTAATTCCAAATAATCACATTTTGTCCACCGTGGAATCAAAGTCAACAGCCATTAAAGGCATTTCGGGCATTATATACATTTATTAACGTCAAAAGTGACGGCCGTCACTCCAGGGACGAAATGTAAATCTTAAATGGCAGTTCAGGGACCACAATAGGAAATGTCAAAGTTCTATAACCGAATCAGGAAAATGTCTAAAGTTCAAGGACCAAATTATATATTAAAACTTTTTGGTTCGGTCCCTAAGTTTGCCTTTTCCATTTTGTCTGATACACCATCTATAGAGAAAGAGAGAAAACTTAGAAGCATCGAAAGACCAAAGACAACAATCTGAAACTGGGTACGAACCAAGTGAGAACTTGGAAATCATTTTGAAGTGTTCAACATCAATGGCTGGAGGTAAGTGTCGAACTCGATCCTTTCCTGATTATTCCGCATTAAGATCGTTGGAAATGCTTACATTTGGTATCAGAGCATGGTTAATACCTCTGTCTTGATGTATTGAACATATTAGTTTTCATACCCGGATGATAATTTATTGTTTTGGGTTTTGATTCATGATGTCTTTTGATGAAATTGAGGTTAGAAATCATTTAGTGATAGATTTTCTAACGTTTCTGTAAGTTAAAATGTGAATTTTCATGCTTGAATGACAAAGAAACCATCGGGTTTTATTTTGGGTCGAAACTGGGTTGGGCGACCCGTCTGGAGGTTGAAGATGACCAATCCAATAAAAAAAAAAAATTTTTGCACCTCAAGACTCTAACCTAGACTATATGTGGGAGTGGATGGCTGTAATACCTTCTAGTCTACCAGCATCTTGTGTTATTTAAAATATGAAAATGTTATAATTCAGTATGCAATTGCAGTAAAAGAGGTTAAAATATGGATTGCCCAAGACTCAGACCAGTGTAGTTGGATGAACTGGAAAGGCCTCACCACCATCTGGGCTATCATGTGATTGGCAATTAATTAACTCTGTTTAATTTATATATTGTCTACTGAAATTGGCATTTTCTGCATGCTTCTTATGGACTGATTTTTAAATGTTATGTGATTCATATATTTTAATTGATTAGGAAATAGCCACAGAATTCTTAATTAGTTAAAATTATATATTAATGCTTTTAGATCACATATGGTAAATAACATTAATTGTGATTAATCATATATGATATAATTAAATCTACCCACAGGAATTTCAATTGTATTTGTATGATTAATTAGGATAAAATATTGAATTATATTTCTTAATCTACCTGCAGGAATTAAGAAAAGGAACATAATTTGATAGTTTTGTCTTAAAGATTAAATGAATATAATTGAATATGACTTTAGCCTACAGGCAAGTTTTATGTCACTAGATTCATATATTTTAACATGATTTACATTGATAGAACATGTTATATGGTTTTAATAAGCTTCAAATTTTTAGTAACATGAGCATTTTTTTTGTTTAATTAATGCAGTGATTCAACCTATTAACTACTCTGATATGAAATCTGATGTTCCTGAGCTTAATGGGGACAACTATAAGGTTTGGAAGGAGAGAGTTCTCCTTCATTTAGGGTGGATGGACATTGACTATGCTATAAGGAAAGACGAACCACCTGCTATGACTGAGAACAACATTCCAGATGAGGTTGATCTTTATGAAAAGTGGGAGCGGTCTAACCGTCTCTGTGTTATGTTCATAAACACCAGAATACCTACTGAAATTAAGGGTTCAGTCCAGCAATATAACAATGTTTGTGCCTTGTTGAAAGCAATTGATGATCAGTTTGTGTCTTCTTATAAAGCATTGGCTAGCACCCTAATAATGCAATTCTCATCCTTAAAGTTTACCGGGATTAGAGGCGTGCGTGAGCATATCATGCGCACGAGGGATATAGCGGCTCAGCTAAAATTACTGGAAGTTGAGATGTCAGATTCTTTCCTGGTTCACTTTATTTTGTGCATTCTTCCTCCACAATATGGTCCTTTTAAGATCTCTTATAACACACATAAGGACAAATGGTCAATAAATGAACTAATGACCATGTGTGTTCAAGAGGAGGGGCGTTTGGCTATGGAGGAGGGTGAAAAGGTGAATATGGCAACAACATCAGGAGGAAAGAAAAGAAATATTCAAGCCAAAGATAAGGGTAAGGATAAGATTCCTCCCCAAAAGGACATCAAGAAAGAGGGCAAGTGCTATTTTTGCAAGAAGAATTGCCCTAAGTACTTAGTGTGGCTTTAAAAGAAAGGTACTCAATTTTCATTTGTTTGTTATGAATCCAATATGGTTGATGTTAATTATAACACATGGTGGATTGATTCTGGTTCTACAATCCATGTTACCAATTCTTTGCAGGGATTGCAAAGCCTACGGAAACCAATAGGAAATGAGCAATGCATCTACTCTGGAAATAAGACGCCCTCACATGTGGAAGCAGTAGGAACGTGCAAATTAGTTTTAAGTAGTGGTTTTATTTTGTTTTTGGAAAGGACATTTTATATTCCTAGTTTTGCTAGGAATTTGATATCTGTTTCTAGACTGACATCATCTGGTTTTTCCTTTAATTTTTCAAACTCTACTTTTAGTTTATCTTATAAATCTGATGTGGTTGGCAATGGTATTTTGTCAAATGGTCTTTTTCGTCTTAACTTATAAAAGGATGACAACTATACTACTTTGCACGTTCATAATAATGTTGGTATTAAACGATGTGTTGAAAGTGAAAATTCCTCTATTTTATGGCACCGGAGATTGGGACACATCTTCATTGAGAGAATTAAAAGATTAGTAAATGAAGGCGTACTTAGTAAATTGGATTTTACCGATTTTGAGACTTGTGTGGATTGCATTAAGGGTAAGCAAACTAACAAGTCTAAAAAGGGTGCAAAGAGGAGTACAAACCTATTAGAGATCATACACACAAATATTTGTTGTCCAGATATGGACGCAAGTGGTCCGAAATACTTTATCACCTTCATTGATGATTTTTCACGATATATGTATCTCTACTTACTTCGTTCCAAGGACGAAGCTTTAGATGCCTTTAAAGTTTTCAAGGCTGAAGTAGAAAATCAATATGGTAAATTAATTAAAATCGTGAGGTCTAATCGAGGTGGAGAGTACTATGGTAGATACACTGAGAATGGACAAGCACCTGGTCCATTTGCGAAGTTTCTTTAGGAACATGGGATTGTTGCCCAGTACACTATGCCTGGTTCTGCAGACCAAAATGGTGTGGCAGAAAGAAGAAATCGAACCTTAATGGACATGGTGAGAAGTATGCGGAGTAACACAAAACTCCCTGAATTCTTGTGGACCGAAGCTCTAAAGACGGTTGCGTACATATTGAAATGAGTTCCAACCAAGGCTGTCCCAAAGACGCCTTTCGAGTTATTCAAAGGTTGGAAACCGAGTTTGAGGCATATACGCGTTTGGGATGCCCGTCTGAAGTGCGAGTTTACAACCCACAAGAAAAGAAGCTAGACCCAAGGACCATTAGTGGGTATTTCATTAGATATGCTGAAAGGTCTAAAGGTTATAGATTTTATTGTCCATCTCGCAGCACTAGAATTGTGGAATCAAGAAATGCAAAGTTTCTTGAAAATGACTTAACTAGTGGGAGTGATCACTTTCGAGACATTGTTTCTGAAAATGATCATCATGAAGCTTAACCCTCTAGTTCAAGTGATAGGTTGATTGTCGTTTATGCCCCTCAAGTTCAAATGCGTGTGAGACAACCAACCATTGTAGTTCCATAAACTGTTGATATCGATTGAGTAGATCAAACTATAAATGAGGAACAACCAGATATTGTTGAACACCAAGAAAATGTTGAACAACCAATTGAACGACCGGTTGAACAACAAGTTCCTCAGGAGGATAATCATGCAGTGTTAAGGAGATCTACTAGAGTTAGGAGATCAGCAATTCCTAGTGACTATCAAGTGTATCTGCAAGAATCAGACTATAACATTGGAGCCAAAAATGATCCTGAAACGTTTTCACAGGCTATGAGTTCGACGCTGTCGGACTTGTGGCACAATGCCATGAAAGATGAGATGGACTCTATGGCATCTAATTAAGTCTGGGATCTTGTTAAGTTACCAAATGGTGTAAAAGCCATTGGATGTAAGTGGGTCTTTAAAACAAAGAAAGACTCAAATGGTAACATCGAGAGATATAAAGCAAGACTTGTTGCCAAGGGATTCACTCAAAGAGAAGGAATCGACTACACGGAGACTTTCTCTCCAGTATCCAAGAAAGATTCTCTTCGTGTAATTATGGCGTTGGTAGCTCATTTTAACTTATAGTTACATCAAATAGATGTGAAAACAGCTTTCCTTAATGGTAATCTAGAGGAAGAGGTTTACATGAAACAACCTGGAGGATTCTCCTCTAAGGATGGTGAGCATTTAGTTTGCAAACTCAATAAATCTATATATGGATTGAAACAAGCCTCCCGTCAGTGGTATTTGAAGTTCCATGAAGTCATTACTTCATTTGGCTTTGAAGAGAATGTCATGGATCAATGTATATACCAGAAGGTCAGTGGGAGTAAGATTTGTTTCCTTGTATTATATGTGGATGATATTTTGCTTGCGACTAATGATAGGGGTTTGCTAAACGAGGTGAAACATTTTCTCTCAAAGAATTTTAATATGAAAGATATGGGTGAGGCCTCTTATGTTATTGGCATTAAGATCCATAGGGAAAGATCTCAAGGCATTTTGGGTTTGTCGCAAGAGACCTATATCAACAAAGTTTTAGAGAGATTTCGGATGAAGGATTGTTCACCAAGTGTAGCTCCTATTGTGAAGGGTGACAAGTTCAATTTAGACCAATGCCCGAAGAATGACCTTGAGCGGGAACAAATGAAGAACATTCCATATGCTTCAGTTGTGGGAAGCCTTATGTATGCTCAGGTTTGTACTAGGCCTGACATTGCATATGTTGTTGGAGTGTTAGGAAGATATCAGAGTAACCCAGGTATTGACCACTGGAGAGCTGCAAAGAAGGTGTTAAGATACCTTCAAGGGACAAAAGGTTATATGCTCATGTATAGACGAACTGATAATCTGGAGGTGATTGGCTACTCCGATGAAAACTTTGTTGGGTGTGTTGATTCACGAAAATCAACATCTGGGTATGTTTTCATGCTTGCCGGTGGGGCTATTTCTTGGAGAAGTGCAAAGCAGACTTTGACTGCTACTTCCACTATGGAGGCAAAGTTCGTCTCATGTTTTGAAGCTACAAGTCATGGTGTACGGTTGAAGAGTTTCATATCTGGGCTTAGAGTCGTGGATTCTATTTCTAGGCCATTGAGATTATACTGTGATAATTCAGCTGCGGTGTTTATGGCTAAGAACAATAAAAGTGGTAGTCGAAGTAAACACATCGACATCAAGTACTTAGCCATAAGAGAACGTGTTAAGGAGAAAAAAGTGGTCATTGAACACGTTAGCACTGAATTGATGGTTGCTGATCCTTTGACTAAAGGCATGCCACCACAGGGTTTTAAGGATCATGTAGATAGAATGGGACTTGGTTCCCTTATGTGATTTCGTTGTAAGAACGATGTTAGTGAAACTCTGATTGTGTGATTTCTCATTTCTGTTTTGTGTACACATTCGTTCATCTATTTTTGAGAAATATCATTGATGTTTGGACCTAAAATAAACATAAGGTTTATTTATTAAGATATATAGTGGTTTTGGGGATCAAAATACATTGTAATACATGGAAGATAATACTTGTTTTAGACGACCTATCGCCATGATTCATTATTTTGTTTTCTATGGAGGTAAATGTGGTAACATATGGACCAAGTGGAAGAATGTTAGTTAATATCAGTTTTACTTTGTTCTCCAACTGATCTGGAGTGGTCCACATTGTTCATTCAAGCAACCGCTAAGAAACCGTCTATCTAGTAACTTCCATGATGAAAGAAGTTACAAAAGGGAGGAGTTGTTTCTGATTTTTGGTTCGGTCCCTAAGTTTGCCTTTTCCATTTTGTCTGGTACACCATCTATAGAGAAAGGGAGAAAACTTAGAAGCATCGAAAGACCAAAGACAACAATCTGAAACTGGGTACGAACCAAGTGAGAACTTGGAAATCATTTCGAAGTGTTCAACATCAATGGCTGGAGGTAAGTGTCGAACTCGATCCTTTCCTGATTATTCCGCATTAAGATCGTTGGAAATGCTTACAGAGGGTTGAAAGCTCTCTTATGCACTCGATAAAACTTTTCATAGTAAGAAAACTAGGACTAATGGAAAAAATGCCTAAATGATTAATAGGTTAACAACCGTGGCAACGCCACTTACGGTGGTAGACATGAATCTCTGTTTTATGATTTTATTATATTTCTGGAGCAACATATGTTCTTTTTTCTTTCTTCGGAAACAGCCGTTTCTTTCCTTCTCCCCGGCCCCTTCCCAGTTCTTGATCAGAGGAAAAGGAGTAGAGAGTAGTAATAAGAAGCGTACATGAGAAAATAATGGGCGTATTCCCTAGTGTACTTATGATGGTAGTCAACACTTTGAAAAGATTATCTTACTCTATTAGCAGTACTCCTATTTTCTTTCTAAAGTTCTCAACCCTCCCTCGTTAGTATTATAGCCATAGGTGTACAATGACTGTTTCTGGAACTGTCCAGAAGTGATGGAGATAGCTTTTGCGCTATTTATAGCACTTATCCAGATGTGTGCGAAATTGATAATCTGTAAATACGTTTTGATGGGTTACATGTTTTGCAGCCGAAATCAAGAAAGCAAACGCTTGAGTCCAGTTAATTTATATCTGAAGCAACTCGAACCTCTTATATTAGTCTCAGGCATCTGGCAAGCTTGAGTCCTTCCTTGAGAAAAGAAGAAAGAAAAGTGCTGCCAAGGACCGTAGATTCATGCCATACTGACGTTCCAACAATGACGAGCAATGGACTTGACTCTTGCAATTTTTTCTTGATGTATTTGTGTATTGTACATGCCCTTCAAATCATAGTTATGACTAAAAAAAGGATTGAAAACCTTGTTATTTGCTTAGTTCTCGTTTGTTGCGGCTTTTCTGAAGTGGCTTTTGGCTCAGAATAGGTCATATTTAGAGTGTTTGTTTTAACTTGTAAGTTGAAAGTCGAAAATTAAGGTACAATATCCTTTGTGCATTAAAAGCTTCAATTTTAAGCTTCTTTGACTTTTTCACAGTTATTCATTGATGAACTTTTAATTGTTTTTACTTTTATCTTTTTCTCAAATATACATAAAAAGAGGAACAATAATTTCAAGTTAATCTTTTAAAAAAAAAAATAAACATTTAATGTGGGACGAGGGATACAATAATAATTTATTTTTTGATGTAATTGTAAATGTTTTGCGGGGTAAACATTTTTAACATGCGCATATTTCACTAATCACATTGAAAATTGAAAAATAAAAAAAAGAAAAAAAGTAAAGCTAAACATGAAAAATACAGACTAATGGTATAAAAAGGCAAATACCCCTTCCGTCCCTAAATTATTGTTTTTTTTTCTTTTTTGTCCATCCCAGAATAATTTTCTTGTTTGGAAAATTTTTTTAGGACATCACTTTTACCATTTTACCCTTAACCACATATACATGGGCATAAAAGAAAATTACACATTATACCAATATTAATAATTAAGTTAATTATTCTTTTTATTCTGTTTACCGAGTCAAACAAGACAGTAATTAAGAGATATAGTGAGTATATAGTAGTATACAGTTATTATCCTTGGAATTGATGCTGCCTGTGAGTGTGACCACTTGTATTCAACTCGCGCTGATGAATGTAACTAGCAGACTTGCTTTAGGAACATCTTTGGTTGGTGGAAATGAGCTAGTGGAGATTGCTGTTTATTCCTTCCTGCTCAAGAAAATATATGTGATGACATCAATTTACAGAAAAGCATCTTACTTTTTCCATGGATTGTAATATTTCATTTTCTAGATTGTTTCTTTATTTTTTGCCACCGAAAAGAAAAACATAAAGGTTCAACTTTGAAGGCAACTATATTGGCTCTGGATATAATTTGGATGCATCTCTCTTCTCCTTGCCAGAGGTTAGCAATAAGAAAGACCCTTTTCCTGCAAGTCATAAACTCGTGCCGATTGATTTAACCTGTCGTGCCATCAAAATCAAAAGAACGGGAGCACTAATATATGTCCAGAGAATATTATGCCTATCAATATGACACATCGAGCCATCAAAATGAAAACAACACAAGCACTAATATATATGTCTACTAGAGAATTGATACGCGAGCACTAATATATGTCTAGAGAATTGATACGCACCGCATGACCTAGCTAGCCATCAAAATCAAAAAGATGCGAGCACTAATATACGTCCATAGAATGTTCTGCTCTTGCCAATACAGTGATTCATTTCCCAAATTACAGAGTCCATAGAATGTTCTGCTCTTGCCAATACTAGTGATTCATTTCCCAAATTACAGAGACAGCATACAATAGAAGTGCATCTCTGTGCCAGCATCCACCAAGAAGAACTTGTGAGAAACTTATTCAAAGATGATTGCAACAATTGTGATCAATCGAACATTGTTACATATGCAATGGAAAACCCATAAATCTGCACAAAAAATACACGTTTTGAACCCATAACAAGTCCAAGGAGAGACACCAACAACATTCAAAACAACTCCAGTATAGTTCTCAGCTCTCTAACAAAGACAAGTTCAATGAGAAAAAGAAATGCATCCGAGTCAGAGATGAATTAATATACACATTGTGCGTTGCTCAAATAAAATTAAGATCACGCCTCTGAACAAAACAGGTTCATTGTTGTACCTAAGTACCTCTATTATACATAAAGATCCCTACCTCTGAGAGGTGATTAGCAATTAAAAACGCTATAACCTCTCTCTAAACTCGCTTGGATATATAAATACTGAGTCCAAGCATAGTCCACCTTTGGTGTGCGTGCAATCAATCTGCGTCATTGAGAACTTGATTTTCGTTGGCAACTTAGAGTCCTCCACAACAAAATCTCCCACATGGTAGTGGTTCCATTTCCCGGGGTCAGTCAGGTAACACTGGGAGATAGCTTGCTGGCCGTCAGATGTGGAGAGCTGGAATCGTACCGGCTTGATATCCCAACCATGGACATGCTCGGAATTGCAGACCCTACGACCAAATCTTTTGGATGCCCTGCCCAGTTGGAGCCTGAAGAGTAAGCTGTATTTCCCTGCTGGAAACGGGAACTCAACCTCGCCATCAACTTCAAACCACCAGATTTGCTGTAGGTATGCGACTGAACGGAATCTACATTCAAGAAAAGGAACTCCAGATTAATACACACCAGTCTACTCAAAACATATAAAACAAATATAAACCAACAGAAAAGAAAATGACATGGGAAATTCTAAACACCAGCACTTTTATGATCAAAGCCCACACTAGGTGTTCCATCATTAGACCAATAGCCCAAGCATACATGTAAATAATTAGGTGGAGAAAACATGTGAGGACATTGTATAAGCAGACAAAAGAAATGAATAATCCAACATTATTACACTTATTCCCCTTGCTGGATATTAGTTGTCAAAATCGAAATTGCCATTCCAAAATATGTATTCCCATGTTCCTCCCATTACCACTACTAACCAAAGAGAGACATGGAACCCAATTTTTAAATAAAGAGAATCAACCACCAACTTCTGCTGGTTGTAACCCTCCAAATATATATAATTATTCAATAACTCCTAATGCAAATCTAACAAGTACTTACAAAACTGAATAAAAAACACAAGTGCACAACAACTATTGACTGGAATGATATCCTAATGCAGTTGGTTTTTAAATACAACCACTCACATAGAGTTCGAATGGCCCCGACACCTTATCTTGTCAATCTCAGAGAAATTGCACAAGATAAATTTATGCACAGAAGAGTATGTTGTCATTCAAAAGGATCTAAACCCTTTAAGACTAGAAAATAATTCACTGATCACAAATGCAGGTGTTAAAAATATGTACGCATGCAGCAGTTCTAATGAAAGATGGTTTAACTCCTCTTGCCCCAATCACGCAGTATAAACTATTCACAAATGCTGGTGTCAGCATTCCACACAAAAGGTCATTTTCATACCTTTTTTTTTTTTGGTTCGATAAGTAACTCAAAAGCTAAATTATTATTCATTCATTTCTTTTTGATAAGTCACTCCAAAGCTCATATAAGAGGCGCGGAGATCAGAAGTAAAAACACAGGGAATCTTAATTTGAGACTAGCACAGCCTGGGGCGGTGAGTGAACACTCCCCGTTTTAACATGTTATAACAATTGAAGAAAGCATCACAAATCCCAAAACCAGGTGAAAATTGACAAATGGGAGAGCCACGAACATACTTTGGGACGATATTAACCAAGAAATGCTACGACCAGTTGATTTTGATCATCCAATCTAAAATACACTAGTCAACAATATACTACCAAATTTGGCTACCATAAATGCAAGTACATGAAAGATCAAATTTTCCAAAAAGCTCACCTAGATTCCTCAGTAGGAATTCGACTCCAGTATCTCCTATCATCAATGCCCGTTATGGCCAACCCGTTCGAAGATATCGACAAACAAGCCCTTCCTGTACACTTATCCAGCCAAACTTTCTGCACAAAATCCAAATAAACAATCAACAAAACCCCCAAACGGTATCTTTTTAGCCTCAAGTATAAGCGCCTGTTAGGTAAAATTTTCACTTAACACTATAAATATAGTTTTCATCCCCCAAAGTTCAGTATTTACCCATACCGATATCCTATATCTATCAACAACAAAAATCAGTCCATAAAAGAAAAATCAAACAATTCCATAGACCAAATTATATGTATACACACACACAAACACACATAATTGCTAGATTAAATAGAAGTAAATACAGACAGTAGATTAATATTTTCTCTTAAAAAAGCAAAAGTCAAATAAACACACAGAATAAATTTCAATTTCAATTTCAAATTTTCCCAATAACAAATAAAAATCACATAAACCCCCAAAGAGTTGGTATCAATTTCCCTTTTTTTTCATCTGTCAAGTAGAAAATCATTAATAAACAAAAAAATCCAATTACTCGGTATGTAAAATTAAAAACAGAAAGTACCATCAGGATATTTCCTCAAATTAATTTTCAATATTACTTTTACTTATAAAAAATGTAAAAATCATACAAATCCAAATAGAATTAATTTCAATTTCAATTTTTTTTCAACAAAAAAAAAAAACAAATAAGCCTTACAATTTGTGCAAGAATTTCTCACCTTTGTGCCACCATCAAATAAATTGGGTCTGGAGAGCCTAGCATAAATATCTCTCTTACACAAATTCGAAGGAAATTCTTGAAAAACTCTAGAAATAACATTTTCGTAATTCTCCGGCAACTTGGACTCCCAGACGAAATCCGCCGAAGAAGCACCACGAAAAGCACGATTGAGAGCTGCGAGTCTACAGATCTCTTGTGGGTCTAAATTCAGCAGAACTGAACCCACCACACTTTCCGGCAGATCGCCGAGACCAGGCTCAGCCGGCGCCGGAGTTGGGTCCTTAATGAAAGAAAAACCAGAACCCATGAAAAGCCAGCCACTTTCAAGAGAGAAAAAACGAGATTTTTCGAGAAATTTGATGGGGGTTTAGGTTAGATAGGGAGAAAAAATGGAGATGGAGAGAGAGTGGGAAATGGAGAGGAGGGAGAAAGAAAGAGAGGGGATGAGAGTACAGTTGGTCATTTTAATTTATAGAGAGATGGAGGTGTTCACATTTTGGGTCTGCCCCCTCTTTTGATTTTTGAGAGAGAGAGAGAGAGAGAGAGAGAGAGAGAGAGAGAAATTGATTAGATTATTGAGATAATTTCTTTAAGGATTATATATCGAGTTAAATTGATTATATAATAAGGTTATGGAGATTTTCCTTCTTTTTATTTTAAGATAAAGATTTTCAGTTGGTGTAGTCGCTAATAGATATGGATATGGTGAGAGTGTGTTAGAAAAAGAGAAGATTAACCTAATCTCGAAAGATAATGGTAACACGTAGTCAAAAATAATATCCAATATAAAGTTTTTTGTTCGGTTACATGGACGGATATAATACATTTAAAGAAACATATAAATTTCATACAATTTTATTTTTTAAGTTACGGCAAAAGTTCGGTATAATAATATGTAAATGAAAAAAAATTATATATTTGTGCGAATATAATTGAAATCAGCAGGACTAAAAATACGTCATATTTTATATAATTTTTTTATATTTTCACCATATTTATGTTTAAATATTTAAATATTTTTATATTTATACACTTTCGAAGCTATTATTTTTATATTATTATTTATTTATCACAAACTAACTAAGGTTGTGCGAATATAATTGAAATCAGCAGGACTAAAAATACGTCATATTTTATATAATTTTTTTATATTTTCATCATATTTATGTTTAAATATTTAAATATTTTTATATTTATACACTTTCGAAGTTATTATTTTTATATTATTATTTATTTATCACAAACTAACTAAGGTTAATAGCCAAACGAAAGCATAACTAAGCACATATACTCTTATGTGTATAATTTAAAAAAGTTTGAGTAATAACAAATACTATTTTTTAAACTTCATAATCAATATTTATATTTTAATATCGTATTTGATCAATTCAAAAAAGATTAATAATATAAATTGAATAAATAAAATTATAAAATTATATCAAATTTTTGTATGTATCAAGTTTTATATGTGAAATATAATACGTTTAAAGTTTTGTATGTGTATTATACAATTCAACCTAATTATATAAATATTTTTAATTAATTTTGGTTTGATTACGCTAAACAAAATTTTTTTAATTATTCATATGTATTATATTATATACGTATTATACACAAATTTACTAACTATGTTAGATGCTCGTTACGGATCGCTTTGTTTGAATGTTAGTTAAATTTTAGCAATCAAGAAATAATTTTCAAAGGTATAGGCACAATGTTGGGGTGCGCTTTGATTTGCACACGAACATGAATTGAACTGAGGTGTGCATAAATTATCTCGACTAATTACCTTACAGACTATAACCAAAAAAATAAGGGAAAGGAAAAAATGTCACTTGTGACAAAATATGATTGGTCATTTAGAGAAACATCACAATTCATGACTGAGGAAGATTAATAAAATACCAAATTTGATGTAAGTAAAATGTGAGTCCATCCAATTTTTTTAATGGTCCTGCTGTCGTGACAATGTGGGCCCCTCCTTCGAGTAAATTGTTGCACACCCCTTTTTAACTTTTTTTTATTATAAAAATATCCTCATTTAAAAAGACATTCTTACCCTTTGTCATTCTAAATGCACCCCCTCATGTCTTTCTGAGAAGCCAAAGCCTCTAAATACACCCCCCAACAATTACACCCTCCATCAAATACACCACCTTCTAACCGGGAAAATTAAATTTTTGACCATCATACTAATTGGGGGTGACTGATTTTACCAACGCATTTTTAATATTCTAAATGTGACCAACGTGCTATTAATTTAGGTGCGATGTCGTCCTTACCGTTAAAGTTTCATCCAAAAAAAACTAACGAACAATAGAGTCCACGTCGGCAGCGCCGTTAGTTTTTTTTATGGAACTTTGACAGCAAGGACGACATTGCACCTAAATTGATAGTATGTTGGTCACATTTGGGATATTGAAAATACGTTGGTAAAATCAGTTGCCTCCAATTAGTACGATGGTCAAAAATATAATTTTCTCCTTTCTATTTGACTCATAGGTTCTTTGTTCTTGAAACCTTTCTTGTAGTAACTCTAAATCTTCCTTCCCTAAATTCTAAACTTCTACATTGGTGTAAAAATCAAATATGAAGCAAAAAAAAGTGAACGTGACATTAATGGTAAGTATCTTTTCTCATTTTATGCTTAAAAACGGTTCACACCATCGTTTTTTTCAAAAATTAGGGAATCCTCAACACACAATGTTTGACCATGGTTGAAAAAACATTTTAAAAATGTTCCACTAAGGGTAACCGAACATTTTAGAAATGTTCCACCAAAGCCAACCTAATAATTTAATAATGTTCTGTCACCCTTGGTGAAAGATTTTTAAAATGTTCCTTCACTATTGGCCGAATATTTTTAAAATGTTCATTCACCTTTGGTGGAACAACATGAAACTCTGGTTTTCGTTTTTTGATGTGTTATTGTTAATGTTAACATGATTCAAACATGCTATCTACAGAGCCTAGTGTTGTTGTTCCTCCCAATAATGAGATCGTTCCTATTGAAGAAAGTAATTGTTACGGATTACACGAATGTGCTCACGATGCATTCATACTTTTCATCTCGTGAATAATTGATTGATTGGGTGCGTGCTAGGGGAAATGAGCATGACATTGTAACAATAGTTAAGAGGTCAGACACTAGTTCAGGGAAGAAAAAACCTAGGTTATTATTGACTTGTGATGAGAAATACCGTGAATTCAAGAAGTTGGAACATCATCACGAGAAAATCATCAAGAGAAAAATGTCGATAAAGCTAATGTGAGTAAAGGAAAAAGCAAGAGAGAAACCAGATCAAAAAAGATTGGTTGTCCATTTCGTTTGAGGGGTAGACAAGTGTCAGATGGGGAATGAGAATTGGGATTCGTGTCGCCAAAACATCATACTAGAGTTATACGTTCATGTCATACAGTTAAACAAACCCAAAACAGAAAACTAAAAAAATATACATCACTAATTACATAAACATCATACATTACTGATAAATAAAGTAATAAATGTCATACATCATAAGTAAAGTAATAACACCATACATCACTAATAAGTAAAGTAATAATGTCGTACATCACGGATAATTAAAATCAAAATAAATCAACGTGCTCTTCCATGACGAGGCTGAACATGAGATGGTCCCGCCTCCTCTATGACATCACTAGACGGTCCATGACAAAATTCCCCAAATAAGCATATGTTAGGTCATAGTCTTTTGAATAAAAAAAATAAAACAAAAAATTATGGAGTTGTTCTACCGGGGGTGATAAAACAACATCATGTTGTTTGACTAGGCTTGGTGGAACAACATTGAGTTGTTCAGCTAGGTTTGGTATTCTAACAATGAGCTATTCAGCTAGGCTTGGTTTTCCAACTCAAGTGTTGTTTGACCAGGCTTGGTGGAACAACTTAGTGTTGTTCTACCAACCAGAGAAGAACAACATATTATTGTTTTATCACCCTTGGTGGAACAACTCCAATGCAATTCTTCCTCTAAACCCGATTTACATTCTAAAAAACCACCAAATTTATATTCAAATCACAAAGAAATTTATATACAAATTGTTATCTCAACCCTAAATACTATTTAACATAAAAATTACATTCTAACAACACACCAAAATTATATTCAAATTTCATACCTATTGTAACGCCCCAAGTCCGAGATCCGATGTTGAACCCCAACTTGGTGTATTAAACTAATAAAAGAAACTGAATCAACTGATAGAAGCGAGCCACTCAAGCTCAAAAAACCAAAAACTATGCAGCAGAATACAAAATAAAAACCTGAGCTTCGAAAGCTTGAGTACAAACCAGAACTAATTAAAACCTCTACTGCCAAAACTCATGCCGGAGAAAAACAACACTAAACAACCATGAGTCAACACGCTCGGAAAAACCACTAGTAATAAGACGAACAACATACACTAGTACACAAGCTCGACCTCACAAGTCGGCATCAAAATACAGGTCTATAAAGAAGAGTACAATTCTACACTACCCAACATACTAAGTTTACATAACTTAGTTTTAACCCACGATGTCACAAATACAAGAGATAAATACAAAATACAACTAAATACAACTCGTTAATTCCAAAGCTAACAAGGCCTCACAGTGCTGGAACTTATAACCTGCAAACTAAGGAAAAACAAAGGCGTGGGATGAGACAAGGCTCAGTAAGTTACTAATGTAGCAATATGGGATGTTATAATGCACACCAAGATAACAGGATAATAAACATGTAATAGCACATAGGAGCAACCAACCTTATACTAACGAGAGGCTCAGTATCCGCCAACCGTCCCATACTAGTTGGAGACCACGACCAACATTCGCTCGTATAGGAAACACATAAAGAGCAGTAAAGTAAACACATAAGAGAGGATACGGTGGATCGAGGTACACATCCGAATCCCAAATAACACTTCTGACCTTATTACTCCATGAAGCCATAGTGGATGGTTGTGCTGCTGCTGCTGTACACAATTCGCAAGGACTGATGTATAAAATCGTAGTGGATGATTGTGCTGCTGCCGCTGTACAAACCATGGGGAAGGCAAAAATCCACTGCCAGGGGTGGGAAGATCATGAGTTTAAACGGATGCTCGGAGGGCTCTCCCTCGTGAGTAAACGAATCCGACATCCCCTCAACAAAAAGGGCGTCTTTTCTGATGACGCATAGATCGCTCACCGCGAGTCGGCCTGTGCCAAAGCGACCAGGTCGTCGGGCTGCGGAGCTACGGCCACAGGGGTCTACCCACTCCATGGTAGTGGGTTTGTGCTCTCCCTCACATCCTGAAACTCAGCAAGTTTCGAACCCTTGACCTCCAGGTTATAGTCTTTGGGCAAGGGACATGAGTACAACTTGGGCTAAGTAGCTCAAGTTGGAATCTAACAAGAAAATGACTCTAACGCTAATGGGGGGAGGGAGAATCTAACAAGAAAATGCAAGATATAGGATCATATGAATATGTTTTAAAATGATAGGACCAAATATAAAATTGGGTCAAAGTCAAGGAACCAAAAAATTATTTAAATCTTTTATAAATGTTACTCTCTCCATCTTAAATTATGGGTCTTATATTCTTATTTAAGACGTACTAAAATAATGTCTATGATATGTGATAAATAAACAAAATTTTAAATCATTTCATTCAAAATTGATTTTTTTTGTTGATATTTGTGTAAGTTTCTTTTTTCACATTGACATTGTATCAAAAAGACTGACGCTAAACGCAGCCCCCCCTAATGCGCTAAACGCAGCCCCCCTCCCCTGTAAAATTACTAACTTGCCCTCGTTTGTTATAATGTATAATTTTGCAAAAAAAAAAAAAAAAAGAGACATGCGCTGGACCAGGTGCATGTTCTTTGGACATGCGCTGGACAGGTGCATGTCTAAAAGGACATGCTGAACCAGTGTTTTTTTTTTTTTTTCAATTGTTGCACTTTTACCCCGAATTTGTAAAAATTGAAAAAATTTCACAATACCCCCTTTAATTTGTTAAATTCGTTAAAAATTTAACGAAATTAACAAATTTAAGGGTAAAGTGCAAATTTTCAAAAAAAAAAAAGACATGCCTGGACTGGTGCATGTCCAAAGACATGCGCGGTGTAGGCGCATGTTTTTTTCAATTGTTGCACTTTTACACCCTGAATTTGTAAAAATTGAAAAATTTCACAATACCCCCTTCAATTTGTTAAATTCGTTAAAAAATTTAACGAAATTAATTTTTGAAGATTGGCTTCAAAAATTATTTTAAAAATATAATTATATTCAATCCTTAAACAATTCTCCTTTGCTTAGAAAAAAAGTTATCTTTCTTCAATATGTCCCAAAGTAATTATTTTATTTTTAATTTTATTAAAAATCTTCAAATATATGTCTAAAATATCTTAATTAAGTACAAGATGGAAAAAAAAAAAACCCAACAATTTGATATAATTAAAGGATACTTAAAAATAATAAAAATAATTAGAAACGAAAATATATATATTAACCACCAATAATAAATACTTATTCTGAAATAAAAATATTATAATAAACGACCACTAATTTGCATATATTGACAACACTTAACTTTTGTCAGACATTAAGTCAACAAACGCCGATATTGAATAATGATAATTTTTTAAAAAATATTTTAAAAATGTATCAACTAATCTCAAAATCAAATTAAACTTGTGCGGAGCGCAGGCTCAATAACTAGTCATAATTAAAGTTGTACTTCAATGTTGTTTTTATTATACTTTTGTAAACAATTGTCAATACAATTTAGGCGAGAAACAATAAAAGCGAAACCGTGCACAATCTTACTATTAAAAGTTGTTTATGTTAATATATAGAGATGTTGTTGATTAGTTGCCCAATATGTTATCAACCAAACTCCAGTATGTTTACAACTTTTTAATTTATTGGCTTCTTAAGCATTTACATGTTTAAGCGTAAGTATTTTTTAGCGATGAAAGATTGAGATTAATTAAAGATAAACTAAAGTATACCATTTTTGTACCCAAAAAAAATTAAAATTAAATTAACCATCTAAAACTGGAACTGAAACTGAAAACCGTCTAACCTTAGGTTTTATTGCTCAAAGTCATACCATAAACATATATTTATTCATGAGATATATAGATCATGCACATATTCAATTATAGTACTATATGATATCCTCTAAGTCTCTATTCTCATTTCCCATTTTAATATATAGATTAATTAACCCAGCTTTAAAAATTAATTATCCAGAAAAACTTATGTATATAAAATGTCATTACAAGGTAATCTTTGGAATCTGAAACCAATGGCCTCCAAATCTTTCCTTGACTAGATTACATTTTATTTGATTCTTCCTTTTTAATATCAAATTTTTTTTTTTTTTTTTTGTTCAATGAAACTTTCGGCTATCATTGAAAAATATATTAAAAGCGTTACTAAAATATACTCCTAGGTTTAATATATGTGATGCTGGCATGGTCTCGTTTTTGAATTAAAAATTCTTGAATAAACTAAGGTTGGTAGGAAAATGTGGAGCCAGCTGAACGTGTGTATGAGTCAGCACTCAGCACAGCATGTATGACCACATACCGTGTGCTCAGTCCAATGGACGTGTGGCGCTTAGTCAGCATGGTGTACAATGCTAAATTGAATAACATTTCTAATGTTATCATCTAATTTTTTTTATTTAACATATTTAAATAAAAAAATCTTTTTTATATATGGTAAAAAATTTAAATGATAGAGAATCATCTTTTCTAAATGTTCAAGACTTCTTTTAAATGTGTCATTATTTTATAATTATTTATAAAAAGTAAAAAATAAAAATTACTCATACTCTAACTAATTATAATAATAATACTTCATCCGCCCCTAAATTATTGTTTTTTTTTTTATCTGTCCTAAAATAATTATCTTGTTTGAAAAATTTTCTTTTTAGGACATTACTTTTACCATTTTATCCTTATTTTTTTCATACTTTAATTATGGACCACGTACACATGGGCATTAAAGAAAATTACACATTATACCAATATTAATAATCAAGTCAATTATTTTTTCTTAATTCGTGTGCCGAATCAAACAAGACAATAATTAAGAAATGGAGGGAGTAATAATTAATTATTATTATTATTATTATTAAGATGATGATGATGATGATGATGATGATAAAGGTGGTGCAGTACATTAGAACTAGTTGGATAAATGTCAATATTAGACAATCCAATTCCCCCATCATTTTGTCCCTTATGTTGCAAACATATGTTATGACTACTTTCCAAAGTAGGGAGATATGTATAAGCACAAATTTATTCTGATAAGCAATCATGATTATCTTGAAAAATTAAACGTACATTATTTAGGACCATTCCTTCCTGTGCCGACTACGTGAGTTGGTGCACCATGTAAGTTCTTCATCACCACATTAGGCTGTTTCTGTATCTATTACCAAAAAAAAAAAAACAGGAGAGGAAGACACATGTAACATTCACCTATTAGAAGCACGCACTACTTATTGACAGCACAGCACAACATTAGTGTATGTACAGACAGGAGTTTTCGTGCCAAGTACCAATACGTACCTTGTTATTGTTTTTATCGAAACAAACACTAAGAGCTCGTTTATTCGTGCATTTTGACCAAAATGTAGGGTTAAAACGCAGTTTATTCTTTAACTTAACGTTTCGGTAGAAAACGCCCCGTTTTCAAAACGCAGCGTTTTAAAACGCTGGAATTCCTAGCTTTTTCCCAAAATGCAGATTTTAAAACGCAGTAGGGAATAAAAAGCAGCGTTTTAAATAATCTGCGTTTTAGAAACGCTGCGTTTTTAAAACACTGCGTTTTCAATACGCTACACCAAACAGGCTCTAAGTCATTAAAATTTCTTTCATTCCTCCGAAGTTGAACCTGCTACTATGTATATATATATATATATATATATATATATATATATATATATGCATGTTAATTCATTTTTATTTTATTTTTGCACCATTTAAGTTTATTTATAAGAAAATAATAATATATAGATCCCGTGAAAAAACCAACCAATATCCCGTGTCCTTTATAGTACATCTTACTGTAATATTTGAAGCATGGCCGGTTCTGACATTTTAGGGGTCCTGTGCTAGATTTAAACTTAGATCCTAGAATTGATAAAAGACAATTATCAAAAATTAAATATAGGTTACATATTTTATAATATTATCATATTAAAATTATTTTCCTAGAAATGAAGTATCAAAATCCCTAAAACTCCAAACTAATATCGGACTTTTCTTTGAAAAGTATCATCATTTCAAATTTCTTGAAGCAAAATATTCAATTAGGTCTTCATAATCGATTTTTTCCGAAAAAAAAAATAAAAAATAAAGCTAGGCTATAAATTTTCATAAAATTAGGCCCCTTCAAATTTGGGACACAAAATATAAGAGAAAGATTATATATATATATATATGTTTGTATATATAAGTCTTCATTTAATCTTGTAATGATTGATGTTTTGAGCAAAAATGACAAATACATATTTTTATAGAAATGCCAGGAATTGATCTCCGTACCTTCATGTCAAATAAAATAGATTTTTAATAATTATAGTACAAATCTTGAAAAAAAATATTATTATATTATTTAATATCGAAGGTCAGTTTGTAGGATTCAATCCAATAACCTAATGATGATGGTTAAAAATACTTACCACATCGAGCCACCACTCAATCAAGTGAACTAATGTTTGTTTTATCTATAAAAATGTTGATAAAAAACCTATATATAATACATATATATAAGAATTTGACCCTTCAAATTTTGGAGCTCTGTTCTGTGTATCACTTTGCACTTACCCAGAACCGGCCTGATTTAAAGTAACACCTCTTTATTTTTTCTTCTTTTTTTTCTAGAAGCAAATGTTGTACTCGAGTGAGTGATGTACGAAGAAGGCTTTTCAAGTGACAATGACCAAAAAATCAATAAAACAATCTAAAACCCCATGTCACCATTAGGTTTTGATAAGGACATAGAATTAATTAAGGTGATTTGTTTCCCTAAATTTGGTTGTGAATAATTGATTATATCTAACCTAACTAATCAGTAGTTATACAAATTTAATTGTGAATGCATGTGGCTAATCTTTCCATAATTTGATGATTGAATAGTAGTGCTGGTGGTGGGTCTGAACTGAACTGAAGTTTCAGTTCATGAGGATTACGGTGGCTGATGGGTACGTGATTGCGATGATTAGTGGAAATAGAAAGATTAGAACGCATAACAAACCAATTTACTCTGTTTGTTTGATTCGATAATATCTGTTTGAAATTAAATTTGTGAAATTATCAAAACCCAACTTTGAATTGATGCTTTTCCCTTAATTAAATTCCTGTTAACCAAAAACTATTTTGAGATTATAAGTTTTTTTTTTTTTTAATGATTGAATAAATAAATACTAAGAGAAAGAGAAAGAAAAATGATGAGATCAAAGAAAGAAAAAAAAATTCCAAAATAACGTATTAATCCACTAAATTACAAACAACAACACCCTAAATTTACTCCTGTGATCTGAAAATTTAACTTTTCAACTTCCAGAACATTTTTGCTTTAGTTGGATTTTTATTTTAATGAGACATTGCATTGAATTCATCCTTCCTAAACTAAAGAACGTGGTTGACAGTCAATATTGAAAAGGATGAATTGTACAATGAGAGGACAACAACGACGAAGATAGGATTGGCCTAACTGGTCGGGGAGGGCTCCTAAAACTCATCATTATTAAGTTGATTACTGATCTTGTCCACATCGCCCATAGCATGATATTTTTCCATTATTGTTGTCCTAACCTGAAAACCCTCAAAAAAGAAAAAACCTGAAAAATCCATGGCAACAATTAACCGCCGCAGGTGAACCAAACAGCTTGTAAAATTAGTTGAATTTGACTCGGTAAGGGTTCGGTTTGGGCTTGTTTGTGTGATTTGGTAAAGGTTCGGTTTGGCCTCGTTCCCATTGCAAACAAATCAAGCACAAGTTTAATATTTAGGCTCGTTAAATAAACAAGTCAAACCTAAGCTTAAGTATGTTTGGCTTGTTAAAACTCGACTCAGCTCATTTATAAAATATTTATTTAGACTAGATATATAAGTTTTTTTTATTTAAGTTATAAAATGTTTAGCTATATGATTTAAATATTTTCTTTTATAGGTCATATTATAACATAACAGTTTTATTTCGAAAAAATAGTCGAATCAAGAAACATATATCTCCCTTCACAAATCCTTCGGAACCAGTTGTGTATTTGGCTTTATTTAAGCTTTGAGAGCCCCATTTGTTCACTAGAAAAAAACAAAATTTCAAACAAATTCACAACCCTGGCTTTCAACCCGATTCGAATCTACCCATAGTGCTGCACTCTAAACTAATTTTAATTTGACAATTTTGGTAAGAGTTTTTGATGAATCTGGGAATTATTTCTTCTTTAATTTATAAGTATTAATTCTGCTCTCTTTGATTTTTGTTTTTGGTTTCAAGTTTAACTATTTTTTCTGCAGTTTTGATGAGTACTGGGTTAGTTGTTTGTTTTGTGTGTGTGTGTGTGTGTGTGTGTTTCTTGATATTTGCCTTGTTTTAAGTTATTTTTGATTTATCTTTATTCAGATTTGGTAGGTGAGGTTTTCTTATCTTCTTGTTATTGATTATTTTTCCTTTTCAATTTTCGATGGTGATCTCAGCATTCTTCAATCTTTTCTCTAGTTTTCCTCCTATTTATGAGCAGCTTTGATCCAACATGAATTATTTTATTTTATTTTTACTAAAATGCTCTAAAATGGAAATGTTTATTCTTGATTTATCCCACTGATAATTGGGTATTGTTTGGGGAATCCTTGTCGTTTTTGTGGATAGCAATGGGGGTTGAACTCGGGTGTAGTACTTGGGTTATTGTTCATACATACGTGTGTTGAGTGCCGTTGTCGAAGAAAATGAGGAAGTAAATGCCGCCGCCGATAGAGATGAGGAGAGATAGATGTGTTCTCGCTGGGAAAGATGGTGTTGTGTTGGAGGTGCCATTAGAGCCTCTCCAACCGATCTCTATTCCTTCATTTTGGCGCAGAAATCTTCTCCAAGGGCTCCGCTATCTCTGCTTCATTTTGAAGCAGTCCCAATTCATGCGTCAAACCTAGCGCATGCAGCTTTCCCCATTGTGCCATCCCTTCCACACACACACACACACACACACACACCCAGCACCCAACTACCACTCTTCTTTTGTTTTTTGTTTGATAATTCAAATGTTTATATTTGTGTTATTAATTATGGGTTATTTATATTATTAAAATTATATTTAATTAAATAAAAATATTGGGATAATAAATATTTATATTATTAATTATATGTAATTTGTTTAAATACCTCTTTGTCTTTTGTTTTTTAATTCAATTGTTTATATTTATATTGTTAATTATAGATTATTTGTATTATTAAAATTATATTTAATTAAATAAATAAATATTGATTTAATAAATATTAAAGATAAAATTTATAACTAGAATTAAATTGAAGATAGTAATTAGAATTACGTTACATTAAAATATTGAAGATAATAACTAGAATACATTTTAATAGCATTAATAAACTCAAATTACGTTACATTAAAATAAACTCAAACTCAAACTCATATTGAACTTAGAGATGCCTTAATTGATTATTTGTGGGATGAATATACGAATTCGGAGAATTAAATGATCATCTATGATCGTATAATGTAATTTTCTATTTATATTATATTTTAAAGTCTTGTATTTTAATTGTATTTTTAAATGTTTGTAATTTAATAATGCTTTATTAATATTTTAATTGTATTTTATTGTCTTATATTTAATTATTTTATTTTAGTGTATATTATTTAATTTAATATAAATTATGCTATCAAAAATTTAATGAAATAAAACATATGTTTTAAATTGAATAATATGAAATATTCTTGATATATTTTTTGGTGTAAAATTTGAAATAAAATGGTTGGAGATGTTGAAAGATATTCTGCGATAGTGCAATTTCTGCACCAAACTGTTGGAGATGGCCTTAGT
Organism: Platycodon grandiflorus; assembly: GCA_016624345.1. Lineage (NCBI taxonomy): Eukaryota > Viridiplantae > Streptophyta > Magnoliopsida > Asterales > Campanulaceae > Platycodon > Platycodon grandiflorus. The sequence goes on along the minus strand of CM028364.1, from coordinate 3,439,145 downwards.
TTTTTTTTTTTTTTTTTTTTTAACGGGTTTAATCTGGGGTAGTAGTCCTGGTCCCTCATTGCTACTACCAGGAAAATCGCGGGATGTGCCCGAATGATACAGGGTTTGAGAACATGTCAATTTAACGGCTAGTCTTAGCGAAAGCAAACAGAAAGGGTGTAGGCAATGGGATTAGGCCAAATGATAGGGGGTGCCGTTGCATTTTACCCAAAATGGGTATGCTAATTTCAATGTAAAATACATTTTGCCACTATTTAGAGAGAAAGAAGATATAGATAAGATAGTGAGATACTACTTTCTTCTATCTCTTGATATTTAATAGGCTTGAACATATAGTGGTTTTAACGAGAAAAGACAGGAATCAAATCTCCTATGCCACTTGTGTGCCCCTTTTAATTTTTTTTTATCTCAATTATTTATATTAAAATTATTTTAAAAAATTAATAGTTAAGATGAAAGAGATACACAAGTAGCACACAATTTGTGACACATGAGATTTGATTCCGAAAAGACAACCTCACAAGTTTTTTTTGTACTATTTGCTTGGATCAGTTTCTTTCTTGATACTTAATAGGCTTTAACATATTGTGGTTTTAACGAGAAAAGACTGGAATCAAATCTCCTGTGCCACTTGTGTGTCCCTTTTATTTCAGTCATTGATTTTTTTATCTCAATTATTTACATTAAAATCACTTTAAAAAATTAATGGTTGAGATGAAAGGGACACACAAGTGACACACAATTTGTGACACAGGAGATTTGATTCCGAAAAGACAACCTCACAAGTTTTTTTTGTACTATTTGCTTGGATCAGTTTCTTTCTTGATACTTAATAGGCTTTAACATATTGTGGTTTTAACGAGAAAGAGCACCTAACAAGTTTTTTTTGTACTATTTGCTTGGATTAGTTTGTTTGAACAAATAAATATAGTTTTTGAACAACAATTAGTATATTTTTACAAAAAAAAAGAAAAAAAAGTCATGTACCACTTGTTGGTCCAAAAAATTTCAACTACTGTTACATACTCCCTTTGTTTCAGGTAAAGAGTTCACTTTCTATTTTTAAAAGTTAACGTGTGAATAAATCAAATCAAAATTTATATAATTCACTTATGTTTTAGGAAATAAAATTTTATTAATTTATTAAAAACTACATTAAAAATATTATGGATTACAATTTTTATAACTTTGTAAAAATAAATAAATCTATATAAATTATCAGTTAAATTTTAATAAAATTGATCTAAAAAATTCAAAAATAGACTTTTTATCTGAAAAGAATGAGTAATAAATTGTACAAATACTTAATAAAAATATATAACAAGTTAGGCGTCAATCCCGTTTTAATGATGTCAAACCTGACAACCCTCGACTCCTTGAGCATCAACGAACTCTCGTCTCCAAAATCACCTAGCCAGCTAACACACAACTCCCCATGGACTAAACAACACCTGAATGATGTAAGCTAGCTATTTAAACATTAACAGCCGCAAATTATTGGAAACTCTAATTGCGGAAAACACACTAATTTTATACTCCATCGCTTAATAAATTATTATTTTGTTTTACCTTGTACACAGATTAAGAAAAAAATAATTGACTTAATTATTAATATTGATATAGTATATAGTTTTCTTTAAAACTCATGTTCATGTGGCTCATAATTAAAATAAAAAGAAAAAATAAGATTAAAACTGTAAAAGTGATGTGCTAAAAAAGAAAGTTTCAAACAAGACAGATTTAAGGACGGACAAAAAAAAATAAAGACAATAATTTAGAGATGGAGGGAGTAAAAATTATAATTAGGTTTGTTTCTTATACAGTCAACTCAAGTTCAAGTTCAAGTTCAAGTTCAAGTTCGATTTTTGTAATTAGCACTTGAGAAACAATTCTTAAATAAATACTCGAGTTGATGACTGGGTATCTTAAAAATCAAAGTAGACTCTTTCCCTAGGTAGAGGGAGTAGATGTCTAGATGGTAGGTCAAAGTTGGACATTGAGCCATATAGTGTTGAAAAAGACTGCCCAAATGTACTGTTTAGGCCCAAATGCTACAAGTATGATAGAATCTGCATGGCCCAACCAACCCAAGCCCTTATTAGCATATGATGAATTGATGACTGCGTATCTTAATAGTACTAGTAAGCAAGTGCTCGTTTGAGTATGAAACAATGATTATTTCATAATACTGTCCAAATAACATGAAAAAAGAATCAAGATTGTTGCGTACCAAACCAAACGATAAAATGAGGCAGTTTTAGACCTGGAATACATCACTAAAATGGCATTACTAGGAAAGAGTTTCCAACATTACATGATATAAAGAATCCCAAGAACAAGAACAAATAAACTGTGACTCCAGAAACTATAATTTGAAATCTAAAAAAGAATGAAACCTATACCAAACACTATTGTACTGATAATAAATATGACTCTCTTGTCCTAAACAAACAACAAATCTTATCTGCAACAAAAGAATGAAAGAATGATTAAAGATTTCTCTACCTACAAAGAATTTGTTATCCTTTCCTGTATATGAGAAGAAAATGAATTAAACTGATGTAATGTCGCTGAAGAAGATAACCGATGGCTGCTACTGCTGCTGCTGCTGCTGCTGCTGTTGCTGATGAGATGATGAACTGCTGCCGACGTCGATGGGGACCCACGCTGAGACCGTGTAAAGAGGTTGATCCGACCAACTTAGTGTAATCCCAGCTCCATCTTGTCCTTGTTTTTGCACTCTGTAGTTGTCAAAAGAGTTGTACATTCTCAAAAGCATTTGGCTCTGAAGAAATTCTCTATCGTCAATTCCATTAGATTTGAACCCTCCTTGCTCCATCAACTTTCTCCACTGAGTGAAACTTACATGCCTTTCAAACCTGTCGCGACCTTCACATGCGATGATGTTCCTAATTTCTCGAGCAAATGACTCCTCAATTTTGATCCTTGCCGGGCTTTCTAATGGAAGCACGGAATCGACAGAGTCGAAAATGGCGGAATAATATTTTAGTGAATTGCAGAGTCTTTTTTCCAAGAAGGGTTCATTATGCTCAGCTTCTTGCTCCGCCATAACAACAATTCGAGGGTTTGTGCTTCGAATGAGACCCAAAAAATCCCTAAGTGTTCCTCCGGTACCATCATAGAGCATTCTGTGCAGTTGGAAAATGCAATTTACAGCCACACTCTCACCCTCCTTGACATGAAGCATCCACAGCCTCACGTCTTCAAGCCTATCGACAACTGGATGAAACTCGAACTGTATGTTTAACGCCTCGGCAAATCCAGAAAGTCTTTCTCCTGTTTCAATAAGGTCCTGTTTGGATTCGCCAATGCCGGTGATTCTAACGTGGCTTGGAGGGTTGGTCCTTGAGGCCAAACTTTGGAAAAAGCTAGGCCATTGAAGACCTTGCTTAATGTCAAAATCTATAATGTGCACCCTGTCCTTCCCTTCAAAACCCCTCAACAAAATCTCATTTGATGTAAAATGAATGAACTTCGGAATTGGGGTTACCTGGTTCAAAAGCCTGAGTGCAGTCCCACTGTCTTCTTCAACCGGATTAAGCTCCCGCGGGGTAGTAACATGAAAAATGTGCGGCCAAAGCCTCGAAACTCGCAAAGCCAACGCTTCGGTGAAATAAGCTGTCAAACGACTGATTGGAGACCCTCTCGGAGAAGCAAGCTCCCCCAACTTAGATATAAAATGATTAACCCCTGCAATGTTCTTCAAGCCAATTGCCTCCACACATGCCATGAGCAAGCTAATCAACTCAAACCCATCGTTCTCGCCATTGTTCTCACCAGCAACTGCTAAACTTTGGGAAATTTCATTAGGGTTTGGTGCATTCAGCCCATTCCTACCTATCTCATGCTCCAAGATGTTCTCATTTAGCCCAAGATCCAAGCTTTGACTATCTGATGAAGAACTTGATCCTGATGCCTCCTTGGCAGGCCTTTGCCTTTGGCTACTCTCAACATTTTTCTCCCCTAAATCAGCAATCTCAGTTACAATGGACTCCACCCAAGGATTGTTCTTCAACGGCTGTGAAATCACCTCACTAGGCGCAAAACAAACCCTCTCCTCCTCTCCCGAACACGAGAGAGAAAACGGAACTTGTGGTACCGGATTAAGACCTGCAAACAACGAACCAGGCTCAAAACTCGGCTTAAACCAAAAATTCCCACTGCCCAGCTGGCCCAAATTCAAATTCTCCCTCCCTTCACCAAATTCATCAGATTTATTACAACCCCTTTTCCTCTTAGCTCTATTCACACAAGGCTCGTCATCACACAAACCCTGCTCAGCATACCTCTTCAAGTTCTTGCTACTTTTACTCTCCCAGAGCTCATCTTTTTTCTCTCTCCTCCCACCTGCTTGAGCTGTATGCTTAAGTGAACAATTACTAGTCCTAGCTTCAATCGACTTCTCAACCGAAATCCCAACTGGCCTAACTGGTTGCGATCTTGACGAATCTTTTCGAGGGAAGCTACATGGTAAATCCAATCTCTGTGTGCTCATTGAAGGGTAATGACAAGCTTGAAACTGTGCAGATGCTTCACTCCTCAATCTATGCCTAGGTGACAACAATGTAGAAGAACACCCAGCCAACATTCTTTAAAACCCTTCCAATTTTCTTTCTTCCTGTCTTCCCCCTCTCCAATTCTCGCTCTCTCTCTCTCTCTCTCTCTAACACACACACACACACACACTCTCTCTATATATATATATATATATCTCCTTGTTTCTATAATTTCTCAACTATGCAATATACAGCTCTTTTTCTGTATGCTTTCAACAAATTTGCAAATTGTAAAGAGAAATAAAGAAAAATCAAGAGAAACGAACAAACTATGTGTATGTGTGTGTGAAATTTTCTTTAAACAATAGGAATCCGATGCCAAAAACAATGTGTATTGTAAAAAATCAATTTGAGTGTTCCTATACCAAAAAAATCGAGACGAAAAAAAATGTTGTATATGCAAGAAAGAATTGAATAAACACAATGTAAAAGAATCAAAGAATTCAAGACATGAAAATAAAAAGCCTACCGAAAAATGACCATCGGATTCCGAAATTTTCACAGAAGAATCTCTGTTTGAGCTGATTGAAACTGATCACACCATGTACTGAACTCCAAAACCTGATCAAATTCGAAGCTCGAAAATCGAAATTTCGATTGACAACCCAGATCAGCATTTGAGACTATTAACAAGTCCATCATGCTGAAAAAAAACCCAAAAATATCAAATCCTTGTAAAACACTCTAGACATTCATGAAAAATCAAATCAATCAAAATGATCAAACTAACCTAAACCCCACTACCCAAAAAAAACACATACACAAAATGAGGTTGTTTTTATATAGTGACAGCTCTGAATTTTTTAGGTTTATTTTTTTCTTAAACTGATTTGATTCACCTAAGAAAAAATATGATGGGCGGGGAGTGAAAAGCAAGAGTGTTTCCAGAAAGTTTGTGGGGGAATTGTGCTTATTGGCCGTTGGATGGTGATCTGACGATTGAGATTTGGGGATTTTTCATATGACCGTTGGGGGATTGTCGGTAAATATGACCGTTGGTGTCTGTACGGAAGGGCGTGTGTAGATTCGGTGAGGTGGGATCACGTGGGGAATGCACGTGCTTGTCTCCCAGTACCCGTTCAATGACCGTTGGGTTTTATCATGCCATCAATTTGTTTTGGGAGAAATTTAGGGGAAATAACCGTCACTAACTTTTGTTAAACGTGGTTATTGACTAAGACCGATTAGGTACACGTGGCAACAATGTGTACTTGCTGGTCCAATCAGAAAAAGACAGATAGGGGTTTATTTACCTTTTCCCGCACCATTTTATACACCCTAAAAATGAACTCAACGCATTAAAATAGATAGTGGCACAATTTATTATAAAAAAATATATAAACATGTCATTTGATGAACCGAAACTATTGAATATTTTATTTTAGGCTTCCTACGTGTATAAAGAGTTTGCTTTGACTTAACATACAAATTACTTCCTTTATTTTGGACAAAGAGTCAATTATTTTATTTTTAAACTAAGAGTTTACTTTAAAAAAAAAAATTACCTACAATCTCTATAAACTTTTTAACTTTACCCTCACATGTGGTATAAACATATTAATCATGCTCAATCATTTTTGTAATTTTGACCAAGTCCAATACTACTTATATATTTCTTAATTATTAGACTTTTCAAACGTGGACTCTTTACGTGGAACGGAAGGAGTATTAAATAATTAAATAATTTGTTTTTATATCTTTTTAAATTAATTACTCAACTTTCAATCTTTAGTTATTAATTCAATCTCTCATTTTGGTAGGAAGAACTTTACAAAGAAATTTACTCATTAATTGCTTCGGTATGAGGAAAGGAGGATCAAACTGGGAGAGCATAAAAAGAAAATGTGGGCATTTTTATGAGACTGAAAGACTGAAAAATTGTATCTCTTGGACTTTTCAACATTGCTTGTATGAAAGTTGATCCTACTAATTAAAGGAGCAAGCAAATTACGAGTAAAATAATAAAAGTAACACTCAAAAAAATATATATTACAAATTAACCTCTCTCTTATAATTCAGAAATAAGAATTTATCGAAACAATCCAAAAGAGGAGAAGCTATCTGATAAGATATCATGCCATGCCAAAAGATTAATAATGTCACATGTCCAAAGATAAAAAGAATATCACACCACATTAATTAAGAAGATGTCATACTATGTGATAAAAAGAATATCACACCACATTAATTAAGAAGATGTCATACTGAGATAATCCTCGTAAATGATTTTACCGGAAAGAGATTGTGTGAAATATGGAAGAAATTAACCTACTTCCAATATCTCATATTTTCTGGTTGAATCTTCATTTGAAATATTAAATTGCCACTTATTAATGCTGGAAGGTAGTGATCAACATAAATAAAAAATTTAAAAATATAACAGAAACGTATATTTTCATCTGTCCCAGATAAATGTTCTCAATTGACAAAGCACACGAATTAAAAAACGTAATTAATGATATGCAATAAAATATCTTCTGACAATAGTATCCATGAATATTAATTGAGTTTTACTATTTTAAATAAATGAGTTTCTCTAAGATGTGCTATATTAAATAAAATTTTAAGGATATATTGGAAAGAATGGTAGAGAATATATACATCAAAAGCCATTAGGAATAGTAATTGGGACATTACAAAATAAAAAGTAAAAACATTTATCCAAAACTGAAGGAATATTTCATTATTTTGTAAAAAGTAAATTCATACGAGTATTATATAAACTCAATAAAATAAAATTACAAACTAAGTTGGCTTCACAAGTATCTTACATAACAAGAGCGTATTATTATAAGACCATAATTAGCTGCAGCGTGTTACAAATTTATTGACCTCACTTGTTAATTTGTCTTTGAGTTTTCTTGTTCTCGCGTCATATCTTACTAGTTATAGAGCCCGTGCAATGTACGGGTACAATTATAATTGATACATTTTTAAAATATTTTTTAAAAAAATTATCATGATTGAATATAGAAATTTGTTGACTTAATATCTGGCAAAAGTTAAATGTTGACAATATATGCAAATTGGTAGTTGTTTATTAAAATATTTTTGTTCAAAATAAGTATTTTTTATTGGTGGTCAATACATGTATTTTTGTTTCTATACATTTTTAAATTTTTTAAGTATCCTTTAATGATATCATATTACTGAGTTTCTTTATCTATTTTTTTCATCTTGCACTTAGTAAAAGATATTTTAGACAAATATTTGAAAAATTTTACAAAATAAAATATTTACTTTGGGATATATTGAAGAAATAAAACATTTTTTCTGAACAAATGAGAATTGTTTAAGGTTGAATATAATTATATTTTTTAAAATAATTTTTGGAGATCATTCAATTATTAGAAAATGTTTAATTGAATACTATATTTACATATTTTTTATATACTATCAGTTTGAAAAAGAAATTTACACAAATATCAAAAAAATATAAGCATCAATTTTGCATAAATAATTTAAAATTTTGTTGATATGGATCACATATTATATACATTATTTTAGGACATCTTAAATAAGAATATGAAACTCAATATGACACGGAGAGAGTATCATTTATAAAAATAAAATCTAGTTGATTTATATTATAAAATAATTTATAGAATAATATAATATATTTTTAAAATCTTTATATATAATATAATTGGTTGAGTTAATTTAAGGTGTATAACCATATTTAAAAAGATATGAGTTCAAATCTCATTGACAACATTATTTTATTTCCTAAAGTTCTTCTCCCATTAATATTACCTAATAGTAATACCTATTATAAAACATACATATTATTATTAGGTATTGTTATTAACTAATGACTTAAAAATGAAAAGTCATTTCACGCTAAAAGTCATGCTTACTTGGAGGGCTTGAGAATCAAAAGAATCAAAAATTAAATGAGGTAGCACACTTATAAGTATCATCACAAACTTTATATATATATATATATATATATATATATAAATTTTATACTTGAGTTTCGCAATTTCTGTCTGAGATTTAAAATCACAGCCCCTTCCTACAAAGTCAAAGACAGCTATTTTGCCTTGCTCTAACGAGAATTGACCAGAAACAGACGTCACTGGAAATCAAATTCAATCATCATATTAGGAAAGGTTCAATCAAGTTAACCCCATGAATTTGAAATATTTCACTGAAAATAAATACTCCTAGATTAAAAACTAGTAGGAATTAAAAATACATTTACCTAGCATTCTTTGTATTTTACTCCTGGAGCATTCTTTGTATTTTGAGCAAGAATATACAACCCTCCTATCGAACCCTGCTTCTGAGGACAGCACCTTACACTTGAAACACTCGATACTATATTATGTCAAACTCACACACACACACACACACAGACAATGACAGGTGGATAAACAAGATAATAGCAAGCAACAGGCACTCTGATTGCCACACACGAGAAAGATGTCTAACAAGATATCTGCAACAATATCGCAGCTATTCTCCCAGAAAACAAGCTTAGTTCCGAACATGCTAACCCAAGCAAATGACTTCCGACGACATTACAGGGGTCTGCAAAATGGTCTAATATACACGTACAAACCCGAACAAGTGATCTGTAGGTCAAAATAGAGCTAAAACTTCCCCTGTTTAACAACATTAACAAATACCATCTCAAGTACATATAAACGCACGAGATCCCACCACCACAGATCCTTTCACCCCGCAATCCAACTGTTAGCTTGAAACATTAATGCAGTAAAAACCATCATGTATATAGACAGATACATATCACCAAAATACCACAATGAACAAGCCCTTGTCATGAATCAACCCCTTTAATCGGATATGCTCTTCCACCACTGTCCCAACTAAATATGGTAACTGAAATTTTTGTATATAAAATTTCATAAAAACAAGCTAGGGGCCAATGGTTTCCATTAAAGGAAATTTGTACAAATATACAGAGACCAAGCTAAATCAACTCCAGGAACAAGGCCTCTTGTTTGCTAGTCAGGCCAAGTTCATTCAAAGTTAAAGCACTCTCACCATCACTGAAAGCACGCCTCGGGTATGGCCTCACCTGTCCAAGAGATATAAATAGTATCAAGAAGAGTAATAAATTGTTTGTCTTAAATCCCCAAGCTAGTAATTTGTCATATTTATTCTCTAAACTTCACCCTTGCGTTTGAATTCATGGATTTTATGAGGAAAAGGAAGTTGAAAAGAAAATCATGGTTAAAAAATCTCTTAAAGAAAGTTGGAAATTAACATTGCGTAAAACCAAATTTTCTCTCACTAACTCTGGTTCCTCGTTCTTTATTTCATTACCAAGGAAATCCAAAAAAACAAATGCAAACAGGGATCATTTTACTTTCTTCTCCCACCCAATATCCAAGAACCAAGGTCAATCGAGTTTGTGGTCATGACAACCGCATTTGAAACACTTTTCATCCCCCCCCCCCACACCAAAAAAAAACCCCAAGGTAAAGAAAAAAAAATTACATTTGAAACAGAATCATCATATATTCAAAGAGAGGCAAAAGACAACCTAATAAGATTTTCGAAAATGAGGGACAAAATCCAGGTTTTATATAGATTATAGAAGCATGCTATGCCTTAGTAAACCATCCTAAAAGGACTCGGATACCTCACATGACCCATGAATAATAATCATAAGGCAAGCTTTGTCATCCAATACAAGGACCCATTTATGTAACCCAGTTTCTTAAGTTCTAACTCTCCCATTCGTACCCAAGGAGGTCAAGCAGAGTCACATAAGAATTTAACAGTGATGTGACCAACATGGCACAGCTCTAACCAAAAATGCGAAACAAAACATAAGCATGATAAAATTCAAAAATTGCATGAACACTTTGATTATAAAACTAACACGGAGTTCAAATGAAACTGTGTCACTGAACATCTTAGTATTGGTCAGCCAATGTTTGGACTACCAAACACCGGCCCGAAAGTATGGTTATTACACAGTTAAACTGGTTAAATACAGATTGCAAAAACCAGGAGTTGCGACTTTATCAAACTTGTAGTAAAGCAGATCAAGTGCCTGAACCACCACCGCCTCCACCCCCGGCCGCAGGCACCCCAATATGGGAGCATCTGCACAATCTTGCATCATCCACAGATTTTCTTGTTTTATTTTCAATTTCGTGTCTTGCTACATCGAGTTCAATACCAACTGCAGATTACTACCTTCAAAAGTCATAACTTCACTCAGTCAAACTCCATTACTGCTTTAAGAATCTATTTGATGGCTTTTCAGATTTCCATAGAGTATATAATGTGTTTTCTAACCCTCTTCTTCTTTATTTATGCTGACTGCCGGACTATAGTACTTGATCTACATGTCTTTCTGTCTAGAACATCTCTTGATTGTTGGATTTTCATCTCCGTACAATAGTAACATGAAGTCATGGAGAACAATTTTAATACTCAAGGATGTGATTAACTAATTATTTTTTCAATGTCACAGACCAACTTTCAAACAAATAGGCTGAACTGTCTACAGATAACCAAATATTTAAAAGCTGGTCAGCAGGTCCGACTTGGAAAAAGTCCTTTCTTTTGATCCTTGAGTTCCGACTTAAAGCCCATGCCAACAGGGAAGAAAACGGAAACAGAAACAAAAAGGTAACTGGCATAATAGATCCCTATTTCAACAATTCAACATGATGTTGACCTAAGGAACAAGTTTGCATCCCCCACACTCCAGAGCACACACCAGCCCAACCCCTAAAGGAATGAATAAACTGAAAATAATAGAGAGAAATTACCAATCTGTAAGTTCCAGGCTTGACCACTCTCCCAACATCAATGAAGTCAAAAAGATACTGCCCAGGAAAGAGAAAGAAAGAGGGGGAACAGAACCAAGTTAAACTCGTGAAGACCACTAAACTAATGGAAAAGCACTTCTGCACAAACTTATACCTGTAGTCTGTCAGTCTTGACAAATCGGCGACCTCGACGGCTGCCATCAGGCATCCTCACAAGAAGGTTCACAGCATTCTCATCATCTGATGATGGTTCCCGAGGAAGAGAAGCTTCCTTTGCCGCTAACTGTCTCTCCGTTTCCTGTAAGGAGAAATCAAACATCAGTGACAGATGACAAACTGTACATAATGCCACCTCCAGAAATTGCTTCTCCTTCCTAACTAAGAAGGCATGAATCTAGACAAGGGGAAATGTGACAAAAAGACTTGGTGAAGTCAAGCACAAAGGATGCATCAAATACTTCTCAAGGACACTACAGATGCAAAAGCACAAAACCTTTGACCACCTCAATAGCAAGTAGCTCTATATAAATAAGCAACAATAACACGCATCATCTGGTCTACTTGATATTGAGACACAGGCCTTCCTTCTCTTGATTCCCCACCCACCTCCCGTAGAGGCATAAAAAGAGTATAAAAATTATACGGAATCAAATATATAAGAACAATAGCATACTAAACAGGAAGTTCATACAGAAACAAATAGAATGACATTTGTCACATCTCACATTATGAAATAAAACAGAACACCGATCCAGTTTTCAAAATGAGCACTTGATGTCATTGATTCACTGTTTGTAAGATGTCGAGTTGAATAATGTTTTCATTTCCGGTTTAGTTACTGTTATGACTCATTTCGGTGGTTTTTTCTTTTTAATGTAGGTGCTTTAAACGTTTAATTTTGGCTTTCCATGCTTTTCACCTTGAAATAACTTCTTTAGACCATTATTGCTGGACTGCCACCCAGCGACCAGATTGTTGTACATGCTTGCAAGTCGCTACTAGTCACCTACCTCGCATTTAATTTCACACAGGTAGTTCCTAAAGCCTCGAGTACTTGAGCGTTAAAAATTAAGCAGTATTCCGTCAGATAGAAGGACTAGAACCTAAACCCTTTCATTAACCAGGTAGCGAGTAATACACAAAAATGTAAGATCACGGCATGTAATTAGTATTTCAGAGAGAAAGGAGCAAGTGGAAGAGGAAAAAGGGAAAGACTGGGGGGAGCACTATTAACACTCCCTTCATCACTTGAATAGCCTTTTCTGTTTTTAACTTGTCCAATTTAGAGATTCATTTTTCGTGCATTAAGCTTAGAGCTTCGACATTATTCTAACTTTTACCTTCATTTATCAAAAAGATAAATTAGGATATTAGTGGCATGTTACCTTATAATGACCACTTGAAAGGGCAATTGTTCCTAAAAATTTCAAACTTCCAGAAAAGGGGCTCCCCAAATGGGTAGGCGGGACTAATATGTTTATTGCAACAGCTGACAAGCCAGCAGTTTGAAACAGTCCTCACCTGTTCTTCCTCCAATTTTCTACGTGATTCTTCCTCCTTTCGTCTTTCTTCTTCAACAGCAGCTTCTCTAGCTGCTTGCTCCTCTAAACGACGAGTTTCAGCTTCCTCCAAGGCCTTCAGCTCTTTCTCTCTATCAGCTTGCAATGATGCAAGATATTCATCATCCTACATTTAGCAGTCAGATATGTAAAAAAATGATGAACGAACAATCTAATCACAATCGCTGGCTCAAAATGCAAACCTGTTGTTCTCGTATCAAGCGCTGAGCAGTAAGCGAGGGCGATGGAGGACGAGGCATCCGCCGAGGATAAGGTCCCATAGTTCTATCGAGATCATTATTCATGAACGGTTGTGATGCATATGGTACCCGGTACCCACTCCCTTCAGGAATTCCACCAAATAGTGCAGCCTCAAGCATGACTGCTTCATCATGTTCCTCAGATGAAATGCCTCCCCACTTCAAAGATATATCAATCAAAGCAAATATTAGAAAAATTAACATTGATGAGCAAATCTGATCACACAGACTATTCAAAAATAGCTACCGAGGAATCCAAAAAAAGAAGAGAGGAAAAAGGATAGATACCACCTCAGAAGGGAAGTCGCTCTCGTTCGGCTCTGGATGAATAATAGCATTATGCCGTTGGGGGCTAGTCGGTGGACTCAAGTCACCTTCTCCAATTTCTTTGGCTGTGTCTATAGAACCAGAAGACGTGTGTCTACTCCTGTGCCTAACCAGTGGTTGCTCTTCCACATCTTCAACTTCATCCTGGGCAGACGAGCTTCCCACCTCCAACCTAGATTGTCTTGCATACACTTGTCAGAAAAGTCAAATCCCCTCCACTCGACCCACGAAGAGGGACACACACACACACACACACACAATGTCCAAGTAGAGTTCATACGCGAAAATGCATCTGAGGGAGGAGTTTATACTCCTCTTTTCTGGGTGACACCTCTAGCTACTTGCACGTAGGCCTGTAGGTGAGTCGGCACAGCCCGAGCACTCGACCCGGCTCAACTCGTCAAGTATATATGAGCCGAGCCGAGCTCCTTTTTCATACTCGGCAAAATTCGCGGCCCAAGCTGAGGCGCAGGGGCTTTCAACTCTAGAGGCTCGCGAGCTGACTAGAGACCAACTCGAGCCAACCCAGGGCTAGTCGACTCAGTTTTAATGGTATATATATATATATATATATATATATATATAATATAATCAATTATATTATTATATAAGTTATACTTATAACTATTATATTTTAAATATAAATATTTATATCCCAATTCCCTAAATTCCCAAAAACAAATATCAAAAACCTAAATGCTAAATTCCCCCATCTCAACATCAGGAAATAGAAACTTTCAAGCTCAAACACTCCTTGCCCGTCAGCGTCAGCCTCTTTCCCTTCCCCTGCGCTCGACCTAAATCGAGTTCGAGGGTTCCATTGCGTCTTCTTCACAGTCTGTCACTGCCTTGCCCAGCCACGCAGTGCCGTTCAACTGTTCAAAAGCTCTTCAGTTCAAGGGGAAGAAGAAGAACAGGGGAAGAAGACAAAGGACAGGCTGCACAGAAGAGCGCCAAACAGCTGAACAGGCTGCACGTTAAAATGGTGAGCAGTTGGGCTGTTGCCTACATTTTGGGCCTGGACAGCTGGGTCTTTGGGTATCTAGGTGGTTTGGGTTTCTTTTCAAATTTAACCAAATCTAATAGCAATCAGCCCACTAAGTGAGCCAGTCCGAACCACAAGCCCGACTCGACTCGCCAACTTTGGCCCACTCGCAGGTGCTTGTAAGTGGCTCACATACTCGATGTGAACCGAGTATTTTAGGGGTTTTGTAAGCCCGGCTCGAGCTCGACGAGGCTCAGCACAAGAGTGGAAGTGACTCGGCTCGGCTCGGCTCACCTAAAGGCCTACTTGCACAGAAATAAGAAAGTTAACTTTTAAAGCAATTCAAATCATTTTTAAGAAAATTCAAGATTTCCCTAACTAGCATTCACAATTTTTGCATTTTAGTAGCTTGGTTTTCAGTAAACCTATAAAGTAGGAATAAAATAGTAAATCATCCACATAGTATCTTTGACTTTTCCAATTTTGGCATTTTATCTAGGGACGAATATGAAGGGCAAAGGTGCACCAAAAGGGACCTAGGAAAAACAATATTAACCACCAAAGAAGATATATACCTTCCATTTGCTGACACCAATGTTGGCACTTCTTCCAGCTCAGCTGACTTATAACCTTGCAATTCTGATGGTCCAGTTTTCTCTCCAAGTTCACGTAGCGCTTTCTCTTGCTCCGCCGTCTGGATTAGATTCATGTTAGATTAAAGGAAGAGATGACAACATAAGGATACCAACCATGATATGACAACAAACCTTCAAAGACAACGATACTGCATGTGCAAGTTCAGGATCCTCCAGTTGAGATTGTCTTTGCGGAGGTACAGGAGCACTTGTGTTACCAATATCAGCATCCCGCTTGGAAGCCTCAATGGCAGCTCGAATCATTTCCTCTTCTATATCATTGCCATAATCAGGTAAATCGTCAACTCCCGGAGCACTTGGTCTGGAAACTGTGTCGCGAGAATTAACACCCGCTGCAATTTCATTTAGTACACTATGCCCGGCAACACGTGCAGCTGCAGCTGCTGGAATATCTTCATCTTCATCATCAATTATGACAGTCCCCTGAACTTCTGGGCCATGTTCATGTGAAGTTTCAGTGACATCCTCTATTTTAGGAGCAAGGCCAGAAGGACCTGATCCCACGTTCCCATCTTTTACCTCAATGGGGATCTCCCTAACTTCTCTTGGATGTGAAACAAATGGTGCACCACTCATGAAACCTGTGCCGCTATCAAATATACTTCTGCGGAAGTTAGGATCAAGAAGAGAGAATGGATTAATAGCAGGAGGGAAAAGTGAGGAAGGAGGTCCACGGGGTGCAACTTGAACTGGATCATCTATTTCCATAAAATCATCCTGTGGAGCAGTAACTGATGTTTCATGTCTGCTGAAGAAAGAAAAACAACAAAATGACAGCAACTATGTCAGAAACAAAGATGGAAATGCAAAGACATTTTCTTGTCAATTCTGGAAGAAAACTCCATAAAGAAAAAACATAAAGAAGGAAATGGATAGAAAATCACTGACGTGTTGCTATCCCCTTCACTGAAATGTGCATTAACAGCTTCATTCAGATCGCCACCATGCTCCTGATTATAGATAATTAAGAGGTTATAAAATAGTTAAACGATTCCGAAAAGAATACGAAAATCATTTGATGTAGCAACTAGTATATAGCTAATTAGAAAATGAATCCAAACCCACATGACTTATGCAGAATTAACACTGTACATAGAAGTTACAAAGGGAACAGCAAATACACAGCCAAGTTCCATCTTTCTAAATCATAATCAACTGAAGCTCGATCTGCACCTACTAGGATAAGATATTGAGCACAATTCTAATTTCAGGGGTGGCTCAACACTGGGGCGCCAATCACCCCCCTTGAGTATTCGAAAATTAACATCAATTATATACATTATTAAATAATGCTAAGTTAAGCTGGGTTAGATTTCGAGATCCAAATTGTCCATCAATATCCAATTTTTCAATGGTACCATACCTTAGAGAAAGGATTTTTAATAAAAATAATAAAACCTCGAAATCACGAATCTCAACTTGACAAATGTTCAAATAATCCCACAAACAAAGGTAAACTAAAATCCCACATCAGTCCTCCACTTTTCATATCACCTAACACAATTCACATACTAAAAACAATCCGTCATGATGCAATCTACATCTGTTCCCCATAAGTTCTCGCAATTTTCCCAAGAAGTACTCGTATTATAATATCCAGATTTTAGTTCAGCCCAATGACAATTGCAAGGTTGGAGTGAGTTTTATTTTCACACCATTTTTGCCATCAAATATCAGATTCTTCAATAGGACTTTACCTTAGGGGTAGAAATTCTACTTTACAAAAATAAAAAAATTAATAAGAACACAAAAGCACAAATCTCCTCCACTAGACGACAATCTTACATCCATTCTCCATTTTCCCAAACTTTATCAGAAAACAAACAGTACCTAACACGATTCATTAACCAAACAATCCTCTAATACACACACAAACACGCATCAAATTACATAAATAAACTAAAATAATAATAATAATAATAAACTAAAATTACCGCAATAAAATAAAACCCTACATTACAGAACAAATCACGCAACTTTAAAAAATTAATCTAAACACAATTTTAACTAACGAAATTCACATTGAAAATTCAATTAAACAGCGACGTCGAAAATTATGATCTAGAGTAAAAAAACAAGTAAGTAGTAATGAATTACCTCGAGCTTTTGTATAGCAACGGGTTCAGATGAACCGGTGATGCTCATAAATGTCTCTATTGCTTCCTGATTAGGTCTCGCCATTTTCGTGATTATGTTTTTGTATAGCTGTGTTTAAGAAAGAGTGATAAAAAGAGAGAAATTAAAAAAAAATTAGATGATGATGATTTTTGTGTGAAGGAATATATAAGGGTTGAGTCATGGAGGAGTGTTTCCCCATTTTTATATGTGAGAGACTAAGAGGGGTTTATGTTAATTGTGGAGGGTAAAAGTGGAATTATAAATGCGGAGGAGTGCTTGTTGTTCCTTCTCCAATGTTCCACGCCTCCTCCTTTACTACTTGGATGATTTACTTATAGCAGTATTATATTGTGAATTGTTAGTTTTCTTTTTTAGAATCAATTATACAGTCCCTAGTCGTGTTATGTGTATGTTGAAAAATTTGAGACCTTGATTTGGTAATGGGTAGATAGTTTGTTTTGTGATTATATATTTTATATTAGATTACGTTAAAAGTAAGTGAGAGATAAATAGAAAAATAGTTGTTCTTTATTTACAAATTTTATAAAGTAAACATTTGATAACATAATAAAAGATGATGTTAAACACTATATATATATATATATATATATATATATCTGAATCTATTAAGAGCCAAATCTGAATGTTAAATACTGAACCGATAAGTTTGTTTGGTAACTGAATGTTTATGACATTTGAATAACTATAATTTACTTATAATGAACTTTTGAATGCTATACACAAAAAAATTATTTAGTTGTATCATAGAGCTAGATTTCTTATGTATAACTTTTTAAGCACAACCTTGCTAAGTTCATTTGTATAATTTGTTTAAACACAATCTTAGCATTAGTAGCTATATGATCCAACTTTATCTTACATACAGTTTGTGGGATCAATCTAGCCCCTTATTTGTGTAAATTAGCCACTTACCACTATTTTTAGATAGAAATACCCTCAAGTTTTATCCTTGTTACACGTGATACTTAAGATTAAGGGGGGTTTTATTTTTAATCCCAACAGATACTTATTAGACAAATATCAACTCGAGGGCAAAAGCCCTGCTCAATTCCATTGCCTGAAAAGTGAAAAGATCTAGAACCTCATCTTGAATATCCATCCCAGTACAAATTCAATTTGTTTTTTTTTTTTTGGTAAGCAATGCATATTCAATTTGTATTAGTTATAAACAAAGCCATGAGTTTACAAATTGTTTTAATGAATTGCAATCACTCTTTCTAGCGTTTTAATAAGTCATGTAGCAAAATGGCAAAATAATGGGGGGAATTAGAAAACAAAACACTCCTAGTACTTGTTCCAGAACCATATTTTTGTTAACTTTGAACCATTGAATTAACAATGATTTATCTAATCTCGAAGAACAACTATCGAACGAATAAAAAAAAGCAGATGCACCGATCTAAAAAGAAATCTGCTTTGGGTTTTGCTCGAAGTTTGGAGAAATTGGAACTATAGTTAATTCAACTTGGTATTGCTTCCTCAATCGGAAAAAAAAATGTTTTATTGAGACGACTTGAACCCTGAAAACCAAGGGCAGCTTGCTAGTATCTAGTTGGACCTGTCAACACGTGGTCGTTGTCACTGGAAGACTTAGGAGAAGAAAAAAAATAACCTATCTTGTGAAGCAAAGTCATCGGTAGAGGTGTCGTATTAGAGAGAAAGAAGATGTCGAATAGCGGAAAGGGAGATATAATAACGGTTTAGGGTAGTGGTTGAAATTTAGCATTTTTTGCAGGGACAACTTTGTCCAAGATGCAATCAAGGCTTCTCTGTCCAAATAAGTGCCCAATTTTGGGTTGGATTGTTAAGAGGATCATGGAGTCAATTGGAGGCTACTATCAAACGGCCTGAATGGGCTATGTGCTCACTGAATAAGCACATGAATCATTAAGAGACTCTGCTGTTAAACACACTCTTAAAGCGTCTATGTATAAATGTTAGGAAAGTTGCATAAAAGTCGATTTCTAATTTTCTTTAGAAACGAATTCCCACTCATTGTGGCACGGATGTAACTGAACAAAAGATCCAATAAAATTTTATGATAATATTACACATTCTTCTAAAAAAAATATAAGAGGTGTATTTTGACTTAAGAAAATTGGTTGAACATTATCTACCCGAGATTACTCATATAACTAATATGACCACAGTTTCCACTTGTTTTAGTTATATGTCTTGGTTATTCTCATTTACAAATCCATGGCTACTGAAGTTATTAGATAGCAAAATATTTTCAAATAAAAGAAATGCCGCTTGGGAAAACTATTAAAAAACATACATTTTCTTTTAAGACAACAAGAGTAATGAAATAGAGATGTATATATAGAAGAGTGTGAATTATAGTAACGTAGTCTATTCGTTGCAAAATAATTGTTCATAGACATTTATCCAAAACATGAATATATCTTTTCTAATAGAGTTAATAAATCCACCCTTGTCAATTATGATAATCCAATGTGCAAGAGCAATGCTATAATAGTACACATATTACTAAAATTCCTTAAAAATTAATTTATTTAATTTATTAAAAATAAAAATGAAACTATTTTGGCACTGAGACTATGAGATAATAATATGTGGATTAAATGATACAAGTTGTTAGGACCTTTTTATACATTAAGATTTTGATGATTTTAATTAAGTTAGAATTATCCCCATAATAATTAAAATTAATGTAAAAAGAGTTTTTTGTCAAAACAAGTTTAAATCACAATTATTAGTTGTTTCATTCATTTGAAACAACTATCTTCATCAAAAACAGTTTATTGTTTATCAATTCTGGAAAACAGTTATTTTTGAAGACTTAAATGACACGTAATTAAATCATAATTCTCCTGAGCAAATCACTAGATCAAATTATAAGTTGCAGGAGACAAAAGGAATAAAGATCTTCTTAACGACAATATTGGCAAGTGGATCGCAAATTGCGAGCAAACGGAATGACCTCCTATAGAAAATATCCAGACAAGTTGCATTTAGTATCCGTTATACAATAGCTAGCTAATTTTCTCATTCAATGCATATAAAAAGGATCGTTCTCTCAATCAATCAAAAATATATGTGATATATGTGCTATACGAGTTATATAGTGACGAAAACAAGAATACAAGACTACAAAGAATACTGAATATTGATCATCACTCCTACAATACATATTTAGTACAAATAGAAGAGACAACATCTTGAGAACATAAGCGCTCAAGCTTAATTGTTTACAAGAACTCAAGTGCCACTTCTACAACTAAAGAATCAAGCATCAAAGAACTAGAACAGAGCTTTCACTTGACTATTTATATTTTATAGATATTCCAGAGAAGAACAATCATCTTTGTGTGCTTTGTAAATTGCCTAAGTTGGGTTGTCAACTAGAAGATGAAAATTTGGGATTTTCTATAATAATCTGTATATTTCTAGGAAATATATTGAATTATTGCCACATAGAGCCAGAGGGCAACGAAGGGTGAATTTAGGATAAAAGATCTAAACCACATTAAAATACTTGTGTCAATTTCTCTATCTCTTAAACTATTTATGCATTGTTTTGCATATCTTAACTGTTTAACTGAGTTAACTATATTTATATTCTACAAACAACTAACATTTCCTATAGTCAACTCCTTACCATTACATAAAACAAGATCATATCTTGTTTTATAACACTTTTAATCACTGTACAAACTACAATATTTTGCTGTGCAAAACTTTTTATCAATGATAATTGTTTATCCTCAAAATTGGTTGACTGTTGACTTTAAAATAGTTAACTGTCTTTTAAACTTTTTATCTACGGAGTGATTAATTGCATTAAGTGTAAGGACCCTATACAAGTGATTGCGATTGAGAGTATACAGAAATATATTTATGTGATTCATAATTTCAAAATTTTATTATTTAAAAAAAACAAATATATTAAATAGGAAAAGCTATAGTTTATTGAATGAGGTTAGTGGAGGAAGTTCGTGAAAGTCGTGATTATCAAGGGATAAAATAGGGAGAGAGCATTAAAGTGAGGAGCTCAAAAGTGCAATTACCGCTTCCCTTTATAGTTTATAGGGTTAATTACACTATTAGTCCCTTGACTATGGGCTTTTTATCAATAGTCCCTTAACAAGATTTTTTAAAATTTAAGTCTCTTGAGTACCAAAATTAGACACGCTTAGTCCTTTTATTGGATGCCGTTAGTATTTTTTCGTTAAATCTGTCATGTGCCCAACACATGACTTTGGTTAAGGGCTTTTATAAAATTTCATGTACAAGACTTAAAAATAATAATAATAATAATAATAATAATAAGGAAAAAAGTGCCCTAATCTGGGTTACATCTTCTCTTTTAAATCAACCACTCAAATATTCAAACTCAATTCCATCTTCTCTTAAATCAACCTCTCAAATATAAAAACCCAATTCCATTTTCTGTTAAATCAACCTCTAATTTGAGACTTTCGTAGAGATATTTTCTGGGTTTTGCTAATTAAACCCCAAGATTAAAAATCCTTTTAATCTAATTTGATTCTTTTTCGAGTTCATATGAACATAAAGGACAAACCCTTTTAGCTATAATAACAGTTCATGGCCAAACCCAAACCTCCACAGGAAATGGCCGAAGATTCTGTTGCTCCGACCACCTCCGCTACAGTTTTTGGAACCAACCCGAAGATTCTGTGTTGGGTTTGGAATGATTTTGTGGAAAGAGAGAATGATTATGGATAGAACGATTCATGAAGAAAGAGGGGGGCGGAGAAAGAATTGATGGCGAAAAACAGATCTAGAATTAAAAAAATCGTCAATTGCTTCTTACAGCTTAATTCGCGATCGAAAAGGGATTCCTAGGCTTTTGTCAAGAAGTGCCAAAAATCTCAGTTGCACTCCCTCCTTTTAGTCACGCCTTTTCATCTCAAATTCGTCCTTTTTCGATCGGCCCTAAGCGAACTTTGATCTTTGACTTTGTGAGGGATTTCAAACACTTGGTATTCCCACAAAATTGAAACTAAAACTTGGTTTTGTTGGTGAAGGAATGAGTGTGGAAGAAGACTGGAATTGGGGGGAGGGATGGTGGGGAGGTAGAAAGGGGATAAAGATGTGGGGGGGAGGGGAGAGAAAAAGAATAAATTGTTTAAGTATTACAAAAAATTTTGCACATAAAATTTCATAAATGCTCTTAACCAAAGTCACATGTTGGGCACATGACAGACTTAACGAAAAAATACTAACGGCGTCCAACAAAAGGACTAAGCGTGTCGAATTTTGGTACTTAAGGGACTGAAATTTAAAAAAAAAATTATTAAGGAACTACTAGTGAAATAGTCCATAATCAAGGGACTAATGGTGTAATTAACCCTAATATTTATACTTTATAGTATAGATGATATTAGTTTAGTTTGTGCAAAGTGTATTTTGCCTACACCTGTTACCCAACTATGGAAATCATTTCTGATGCTACACAGAAAGTTGCGGGTTGCACCGGAAACGGGTATGGATATCTGGACTTTGTTTGACCTGTCAAAAAGGAGAAACACTAGGTGAATGCAGGGACAAGCCCCGCAAGAACACTCCGGTGTGAGAGTAAGTATTTAGCTCAGATCACAAATTGACAGAGTGTAATCGCTAGTAAGAATGTGCGTACCTTGCTTTGGATTTGGTCCAAGGTTTTATAGGGCCAGCATTAGATGCTCATTTACCCTAGGAATTGCAACAGTCACAACCGCCAATTTAATGGCTATGAATGCCAGCGTAGTGGGTGGAAATGTTGGTGTAGTGGGCGTAACTGTCGGGCACGCCTACTGTTGATATTCTGCCACGCGCCCACTTTCCCAGGTTACCAGGAAAGAAGACGAGGAGGCTCATCTTGCTCGCTGTATCCTGACACCTGCGATCAGACTGTGCTCGTATCTCTCCTGGGCAACTGTCAAGGATGCTCGCCGGTGTGCACCTGCTCGCACTGTGATGGGTTTTGGCCCATGCTTGGACTTGGGCCTAGATTTAGGGCCGATTCTCAGGGCCTGACTCTTCAATTTCCTTGTGTTAAATGTGTACAAAATGTATTATTTATAGTATTTTGCAACTATAGATGCGTTTATGACTGCATTATGCTCCCACCATGAACGAAAAATGGATATTTATTTTAGGACAGAGAGTAGTATAATTAATTAGTTTTTATGATACATATTTTGTATATGTAAAAAGATTTTGCTAAACGTTTTTAAAACGCAGCGTATTTAAAACGTAGCGTTTTAAAAAACGCAACTTTTTTCTTATAAATGTGCTTGCGATATTAGTTCAAAACACTGTTTTTTTTTTCCTAGCAGAGTTTTAAAAACTGCGTTTTAAAAAAAAACTGAACATTTTAAAACGCAGTTTTTTCTGTCGCAGCATTGAAATATAACTTTTACAAATAAACTGCATTTTATCCCTGCGTTTTGGTCAAAACGCACGACCAAACGGACTCCAAGTGTTCTCATGCCATTTGTAAAAAGTAAATGAAATAATTACATCAGAAATCATTCTAATATATTCGAAACACTCCCCAATCTATTAACAACAATCTCAAACCTAATAAATGTTATAATTAAAAACATTAATAGTGTTGTATAGGTACTTAGCGTGACTTATATAACAATAGTTGTTCTGATTATTTTTTTGTCATGAAAAATATTTTAAGTGTGAGCTCATGTGATGTGAAGAGAGATCTAAGTCATTAAATGACTTGTTTTTCATGTGGGCGAGTAAAGAATATATGGATCGACAATAACTTGCTATTCATGTGTTATTTAAGACTAATACAACCTGTTTAGTGAAAAGATGGTTATTGATTAAATGATGCACTAGGACTTAAATTTTGTTTATTTTTTTCTTGTTAAGGTTGGGAAAGAGGTAGAAAAAATTACCTTCACCAATGTTCAAATACCAAGTATTAATATGAACCATACCACAATTCCAGAAAACTTGAGCAAACTTCAAAACTAGATCACCTATATTTAAAATCAATACAAGTGGGCGGGTATAGAATAGATGTCACCATGAAACAACATTCTCAAAGAATTTTGGCAAACTAACCCCATAAAGTACAAGGCCAAAGTAAAGCAAACTTAGTAATTGACAATAGCTACGCTAATAACTATTATCCAGATCATTCATATATGATACCTCCTAAATTTTATTGTCAATTGGTGTTCTTAGATTTAAGCAATACACGAGGTTTATACACAAAAATGTTATGGACAATAAAGGTCTTTCATATATAACCCTTTATCAGTCCTCAGGGACCAAGATTATTGATTTAGAGAAAAGATGATTATTCAAATTTTTGACTTAGCTCCTAATTTATACAAGCAAATTGACAAGAAATACTCGTGAACAAACAAACATGTCGAAAAAAACAGTAATATAGAAGACCTTCGGATAAAATGACCATGCTAACAAGTACTCTTTCTGTCCCGGATAAATGTTCCTAGTATATAAAATACATGAATTAAGAAACATAATTAATGATGTACTAAAATGTATTCTGACCATAATACCCATAAACATTAATTGAGTTCAGCTACTTTAAATAATTGAGTTTCTTTGGGATGTGTTATATTAAATGAAGCTTTAAGGGTATATTAGGAAGAATGGTAGAGAATAGGTAGATCAAAAGTCTTTAAGAATATTAGTTGAGACATTCCAAAATAAAAAGTAAGAACATTTATCTGGTACGGTGAGAATATTTAAGATATTTATATAAAGATTTAATAGGAGATGTTCTCAATACAAGATCTTCCGATTAGTGTATCCTAAACATTAAACATGAACCTTTTTTCAGAGATAAAATAGTTCAGGGACTTCGAAAAAAAAATGAAAAAGTTCAAGAGGTTTATTGAAAGAGTGGCATTGTTAACACCACTTTTTCCTATTAATATACCACTTCTCTTAATACAACTCCTCCACTAATTCTACACCAACATAATTTCTAAATACACTACTTAAGATTTCCTATTTTACCCCTCTTAATTAACTCATTATTTCTTTCCCAATACACCCACCCAATATCATCACACCCACCCCTATTTCTCAATACATCAACCTTAATTCAAACGTTTCCCGCAACATCAACAATTTGCAGTATACTGAGCCCTCCGTTGCATGTGTTTCCAATTTCAAACTCAACACCTCCGTTCGGAAAACTCCCCAAAAGCAACCCAACAATTTTGGAGAAGGAAGAAGAAGAAGAGGAAGAAAAAGATAAAGAGAAACTTTGATTTCACAATGCGGAAAGCCCTAGGTATGAAATTCCTCTATTTTTAAGTTCAAATCATTTCAATTTGTGCATGCTATGACAGATAATCCGGAAAGGCGTGAATTCTCAGTTAGGGCTTATTTATTATACACATTAGGTTGTACAATTTTTGCTGATAAGAGTGGCACTCGGGTCCAGACATCTTACTTGGAGTTTCTGGTTGATCTTGAGAGAGTTCATACATATGTATGGGGAGTTGCCACTCTAGCTTATCTCTATAGACAGCTAGGGCTAGCGTCTAGAGTCACAACCAAACAGATGGTTGGATATTCCACGTTATTGGAGGTAATAAATTCATATTTTTACTTATTTTTTAAAATAAATATTTATTAGATTATGAACGGATTATTGTGTCTTCTAATTGCATTTCATGTGTGTATGGATATATGAACGATTCCCAATGTTTAGGCCTCCACATAACGTTAAGTACAATGAGGAAAATCCTTTTGCAAAGAGGTAGCTACCAAAGGCTGGACAAGGAACATCTATAGAAAGATTAATGGCAGTGCGTGAGGTTCTTGACTCCCTTAAACCCAGTGAAGTGAGTATTAATGTGTTTTAATATATTTGTATACATTAAAATCTCGTGTCAAGGTTACATGTTGTAATTTTGTGTGTTTTAAATTGTTACAGGTTATTTAGAAGCCCTATACGGAGACGGTGAGACAACATTTTCCATTCCACCTAATTTCGTAATATTACCATGGATGCATCTCAGCAAACACTATTGTGGAGCCATATCATCCTGATCGAGTCATGCGTTAGTTTGGATATGTTCAGACAATTTCATACGTCCCTATTGCTCCCAGTGTTCCCAAGAAGGAAACCCAACAGACTGCGGTGATATGGGGGGCACTTGTCAAGTACTTTTGTACAATGGGATAGTCATGTGTTATCTGACGAGAGACTTGGTAGACCTGCCCGACCAACAGGACAGTGTGACCATTCATATCTTGAATGGTATTACACACATTCACGTCCCATAGTTCAAGACCCCGACCGTCGGTCCTCCTACGTCAGCAACGCAGCTGATACTGCTTCGCTAAATGCTTGGGACATTGTCAAATCTGCACGGGGTTTGATGCAACCGATGGTGCAACAATTGAGATCTAGAGACCGATCTATCTCCAGAGAAGAGTTTGAGTCAGTGATCCTACGAGCATATGATGCATTAGGAGGTCCAGATGATGAGAGACCACATCAGGCAGGACCTTCGCATACTGCGTCTAGTCGTAGGAGAAGAAGTGTTAGTTGAAGTTGACAATAACAATGTATTATGTATTTCAATTTGGATATTGTTGTATTTAAATGACGATGTTATGTATTTAAATGCAAGATGTTATGCATATTGGTAGTACTTAGTACTATTATATCTTTGGATGTTATGCATTTTGTATTAAAGATTGATTTACAACCAAGTTAAATAACAAAAAAAACAAAAGATTGATTTATAACACAAGTTGATTTACAAAATAAGCAAAGGGTATGTTTCTACAACCAAGTTGATTTATAAAAGTAACGATTTACAACTCAAGCTAATCTAAATCTACAATCACAGCGCTTCGACCAAGTTGACTGGTTCCTAAATTAAGTTGGTCGCTATACAATTTTTTCCAGCCAGCTGCACAGTGAAGTCGATATGTATTCTATTTATCTGCCACGGGTGGTAATGGACTCCCCTTGCGCAAGAACACCTACAAATATACTACATATCAATATCATGTATATATATAACATAAATAACTTCAGATAATATCCTTGATATGGTGTGTACCTGAATATAATGATCATTATTCACAAATCCAATACATATCATCTTCGGATCACTTGAGATTAGGGTTCTTAAGGGTAAATACGTCATCAGAATTTACAAATCCAAAGACACGAGCGCAACATTAAAAGCCAATGCTACCAAATGACCCATTTTTGGCAAACAAAACCAATGTTCCTTAGGTGCAGACTCCTTATAGTAGTCTAGAATCTCTAACACTTTTTCAACGCGACCATGTTCAATGAAAATATTTTTGTATAACTCTTGGTTAACTGTCAACTCGTGAAGAAGTGCTCCTCTAATCCTACCCCACGATTCCTCTGTGAAGCCAAGTTGGTTTGCTACGGCACGAAATCCACAATGACCATCACTTTTAACATTTTTAGTCTCTACAATCCAATTGTGCAAGTGGAATGGTAGTTGTTGGATAAAACCACTTGCAGTCGCAAGTCGAGTCCTTTGCCGGACAACCTATTAAAATAAGATGTATCAATTCTTTGTTTCGTTAGCGTATAACCATGTTAAATGACCGTTCAATCTATCTTAAAAAATGATAAAAAAATACATGTTTCTTCTTTGGCTTAGATGTCGTAGTAAGAGTAAGAGGTTGTTTAATCGATGGACCAACCTTGTAGGCAATCTCTTCACATGGTGAACAGTTATCGCCGCTGTAGGAGGACAAGCGTGAAGAAGCGGTTCAGTTCGACATAGTTCCCTGGTTCGTTATTTTTTTTTAATTTTTATTCTCTTTCTTTTCGCGGAAAATGCATCCATTCATTCTTCACCAATCACCATGTTATAATTCTTCTTCTTTATCGGGAAAGTACCCGATAAATTGCAGAGATTATTGAAGTAAATGCCGGATAAGAAACGGAGTTTGGAGATGGAAGGGGAGATGGTACCAGACAAGTAGCTGTTTGGTTTGAATTCAGCCAAACCCAAATCGAAATCATCATCCAATGTTGCTGTGGTCGATCCAAAACCAACAACTTGTACTCATGCACACAACCTGTTTGATCATTCGAACAACGGTGAAATCAAGGCGGAGACACCCTCGTCGGCGTCCTCCTCAAGCTCAGATGAATTGTCGGCTGGGTCTTCACAAGAATCAATTTGGTTTCTCAAAATCTATAATGATACTTTGACCCCCTTTAATTAGAAAATAAGTAATTACTTTTTTGACATTTTGACCCCCTTTAGTTAGTATTCTGTATATATGGCGAAAAGACTCAATTGCCCCCACTCGTGCAAGGCACGTGATGGATTTCTGTTACTTTTCTAACGATCATGACGGCCAGGGGGCTAATTGGGATAATTGTAAAGTTCAGACGGGTTTCTAGGGTATTCCTTATCCGGGGGTGCACTTTGGGATTTGGTGAAAACCTTGGGGGGAAATTTATATTTTGGCCTTTTAGTTAGGATTCTAAAAATCAGGAGGGGGTGGACTTAGTAATGAAATTATTTTAAGGGTAATATAGTCTTTTTAAATTATGACAATTTTATAATAATGGTAAAAAATGTATACTTAGTAATTTTAAGGGTGAAAATATCAATACTCTTTTTATAATTTAATTGGGGGTGTAGTAAATGGAAAAGGCGGCGCTACAGCGCCACTCTTATTGAAAAATATTCTCCACTAGCCTGGTGAAATACGGCGTCGTTGCGTCCACAGACTCGTAAATTAGAGCTGAAATCCTCCCACTGTGATCGGAAAACGATTAGCTCCCAAAACGGAAATGGAGGAATCAAGGTGGACGAAGAAGAACCAATGGTTCTGGAGCTGGGCCACCGCATCAATAGTCTTCAGGCTAATCCTAATTTACTTCCCGTCAAATCTCAATTTGTCTTCCCGGCCCGAAGTCTCCACTCCCGTCACCAGCCTCCGCCGCCGTACTCCTCCATCTCTCTCTCTCTCTCTCTCTCTCTCTCTCTCTCTCTCTCTCTCTCTCTCTCACACACACACACACACACTTGAAACTTCGATATCTCTATGCATCTATTTTCTGTTGCCTTCGTATTTATATTTCACACGCACACGCACTCTAAACTGCTTTATTGATTTACAGTTGCCTTCATCTCCCTCTCTCTTTCACACAGACACAGACACACACACACTAGTAGTTTCTATGCCTGCCTTCATAATTTTAATTGAATTGAGACACACACTGGTACTGGTATATGTATCTATCTACATTTACATTTCCACTGAACACACACACACACACACACACACACTAACACTAGTAGTTTCTATGTATGTGTCTGTAATTTTCAATTGAATTGGTGTACACACACACACACATGGTAGTGTTAAATCTACAGTGATCTATCTACATTTACACTCACACTTCAAACAAACACACAGAAACAGACAGACACAGACACACGCACGCACGCACGCTTATTTTTCTGTCTGCCTCCGTGATTTTCAATTGAATTGACACACACACGCACACTGGTATCTATATGTTAATGTATCTATCGACATTTACATTCACACACATACACATACTAGTAGTTTCTATGTATGTGTGTAATTTTCAATTGAATTGTCACACACACACACACACACACGTAAACAGACTAGTAGTATCTATATCTAAATGTATCTATCTACATCGACATTCAAACTACACACACACACACTAACTAGAAGTTTATATATCTACATGTATGTACAATTTACGTTCGAGATTTCCAATTGATTAGATTTAGTGTTTGTTCTACTGCTGCAGTGGCGGAAGGTTACTGGTTGAAGCAGGCATCTATGTCACCTTACACTGGTTTGTCTGCATTTCTGCTAATATTTTTTATGGATCAAGTAATTGGGAGAATTATTTTTTTTATTTTTTATTTTTAAGTTCTTATAGTGGTGGTGTTGTACAGGTTCTATGTACCATGGATCTCCTCTTTTGTTATCAATCCTTGGCCCTCTTGTTGTTAATAGGTAACAGTTTGATTTTCCGTTACTTGTTCCTATTCAGTTCTGTTTGGTGTGAATTGGGACACGGTAGTAATTTTAGATTGTTAATGGGGTTCGCAGAATCAAAGGGCAACCAAACCATATTTTATGCAGGTAAAGTATCTCCTCTTTCTATCCTAGTTGACATAAGCAATACTAGAAAAAAGTTCTGATAAAAAATGAATGCTTACATGTGATTGGTTGGACAACATCAGTTGGTACCTGTCACTTAATGATGGTGACCTCTCAGTGTCTAAGTTGTATCTCATTCTGTAAACATGTTTTATAGCCCTGTAGGATTGTCCATTCGTGATTTGACATTATTGAAGTTGAAACCTTATTAAAAGTGGGGAAATGCTAATGAGGGCACTTGTTACGAGTCTGATTAGGAATTGTTAGGGAAGAAATGTTCTGGATTGGGAACAATTATTACACATAGGGAACATTATCCAATCTGTTGTTGCATTGAGCCAAAGTTAATTCTTAACAAGTGGCCTGGGCTACTTGATAACAAGACCCTTAAATGTGCGTGGTTACTATCATATTAAGTTTATCAAATGCGTGTGGTTACTTTACTTAGGAAAATGCTTCAAGTGTCCTTAGTCACTTGTTAAGAATCCAAGAATAGAAATGTTTTGCATTGAAAATCCTCACTTGTCACTAGTGCATTGAGTTCCCCAATGCACTGATGTTGGGTCTCAATGCAAAATACTTCTATTCTTAGATTCTTAACAAGTGCCCTAAGGGCACTTGTTAGCAAAATCCTTTTGCTAAATATATATTGTGTAGATTATTTGATGGTCTTCCATCATGGTTTGTTGTATCACAAGTGGCTTGAGGCACTTTCTATTTTTATTGCTGCACTATCTTCACTTTTTACGTTGGTTAAGATACATGCTCTCACTTGTCTATGACATGTATGGTGCAAGTGTGGAGGGTTTTAGATAGAAGTAACTTTGAAATGCTACTTTAAATGATTTAAGTTCATAAGCATGTAATGGACATTTCTTTTTTTTTTTTTTCACTGTAGCAGAAGTAAGTTCCTAAGTGCTTAGATAGCTTGCATTGGCTACATTTATAATAGAGTAATTGCTAGGAAACCCCAAGATTTCTCAGGTTTTGACTCCTTATTTATATGTTAGTGATGTTGGGTGAGCCCCTCCCAGCACATTTCTATCGTGTCAGTTGAGAAATTATCTTGGGCTCTCTAGTATGACACATTTTAGAATATAGTGGGATTTCAGCGAGCCTGAAATAAAGAAATGAGCAAGAGTAGTGCGTTTGATTACTTTTAGAGTGGCAGAGATGGCGTAGTTGTAGACTAGAGTAGCACCTAAGACGTGTATATGTGATAAAGAAGAAACCCAATTTTGTTTTTTGCCCTAAGGGGCCGTGGTGTCGGAATGGATCAAACCTCAAATCTCACAATTTGTGAAGCACAAAGTCTACCTTAGGGTTCTAGAAGAAGGCTAATTCAGTTAACTGAATCTAGTGCTCCTTCTTTATTTGATCTTAAAAAGAAAAAAGAAAAAAGCCTATAGGGCTAGAAGGTAAATCTAGATACGATACACTGCTTCTCTCTTGGATAGATAGAACTCGTGAAGACTATATATATTATTCCATGTATCCCCGTTCTTTCCGTAGAGGAGCTATATAGAGAGAGAAGAGATATAGCAATTGTGCATTAAGACTTTTCATATCTACATGATGTTTTCCTCAGTTATTAGTTATGACTATGAATAAGCTCGTGGTGCTTATGCTAAGGATCAATCAAAGTCTAACTGGTGTTTATCCAAGAAAAGTAACTCGTTCGTCCTTGACAAGTAGAGATGAGACGCCTTCTTTGTGGGACTCCTTTAAGTTGTAAACAGAGCCTAAATTCTTTCTTAAAAGGCAAGAGCCTATACTCTTTCTAAAGAAGCAATCAGAGTGTTCTTCCAAAGAGATACTCAGAGCATACAATTTTTCCTAAAGAGGCATGTGGCCCTATCCAAGAGGCATTCAAGCCATATGTACTCCTTAATCTATTGAAGATGGAGCCATGAGCATTAAATCCTATTGAAGAGGTGATAGTACTAAGGTGGTCCAATACTATGCCACCACGAAAAGGTTTTTGGGGCGAGAAACATCGATTAATTCCATCTATAGTCTTCCTTAGTGAATCCTCAGCACTCCTCGAAAAAGCCTGTTGAGTCTAAAGGAGAATGAAATGGCCTATATGTCTAGGAAACCTCAACTAAATCCACACTCCTTAATGGCCAAAGCGGTTTGAGGCGCGGGCAGCCCAAGTTGTCACAAGACAAATGCACTCATGTGTGGCTAATGAAAGTATGGTGACACATGATGCCTTGACAAGGACATGGGACTAGCGAGGGTTGTGCATGAGATTGGTTGATAGCACGCATTGCCTCCTCAAGGATGCCCAGTGAGCAAGGTCACATTAGCGCCCTGAAGTGGACACATTGAGGCTGGTATAGGATGACGGTCTAGAAGATAGTGGTTACATGCACATGGGGCTATTCATCATGACTTCTAGTGGGATATCACTTAAAAAATATTCTTGGGGATCATTGAGTTAACCAAGGAGGGACATGTCTCTCCATCCCTCATGGACTCCAAGGCATCCCTACCACTATAAAAGAGTGTTTTTGGCTTCTAAAGAAGGGATTGGCTGGTCATTGTTGGACGTTGCCGAGCTCTTGGATATTGATTGCCCATTTCTGTAAAGTTGAACCCTATGTAAATGACGACAAGCCCCACTTCAGATTTCTCTTTTAGTGTCCTCTTTACAACGAAGCTTCACTGCTATAGTACGGCAATGAAGTCTGAAGAACCTATTAAAGTGTCCACCATGAGAATGACAATGGCAATATCCGGCCACCAGAAGTGTACGGTTCATGACTGTAATTGCCTTGACAGTCCTTCCAAGCATTGAGTACTTTGATTTCAGGAATGAGATTAATTCTAGCCGAAATGTCACATGAGGTACCAAAATGTCGAGGTGCTTAGATTTTGTATAAAGAGCCAAACGACTTTTCTGCAGTAAAGTAGACAACAGTCATATGACTGCAATGATGGTAGATAGAATGTGCCCCATGTCCTGCAAAAGCAAGCGCCCATTTTCAAGATCGTCACGGACTAGTCCCTTTAATTTCATAGTGGTAGGTGTAGCCCCCTGTCTAAGAAGGCGGCATATCTTGTGGCTTTGAAGACATTAGTGATGGAGCTTGGACTCCCCAAAATGATTATAACCATAATCTGCAACCAGCTAGTAGAGAGAAGGCTCCTCTACCAACCACGTTATCAAATTTTCTACAAACCAGTCCAAAAAATTGTAGCGCCATCATCAATAGCTCAAAGTCATCTGTTTCAACATACACTGATAGGAGTAATAGAGCGTCTTTCAGAAGAGTGCGAACTACGCAAGTAGAGTGATTTCACAGAGCCTTTTGACGAAGTGGGTATTGGTTTCACCAAATATAAGCCCCCAGTCAACATATAGTCAAGGAAGTAAGGTTTCCGTTGTAGCCATTGTGAAGCACTTCCACATCGCAAACATGAATATAAATGCCAATCTCTACAAAGCCATAATAGTACTA
Source organism: Platycodon grandiflorus (assembly GCA_016624345.1). Lineage (NCBI taxonomy): Eukaryota > Viridiplantae > Streptophyta > Magnoliopsida > Asterales > Campanulaceae > Platycodon > Platycodon grandiflorus. The sequence goes on along the minus strand of CM028364.1, from coordinate 3,405,280 downwards.
GCATTTCTGTCATGACAGTCACATGTACATCAATCAAGGTTGGTGGCCCTGCAATTTGTTTATATCAATATGTATTTCAAATCTCATGTGGCCAAAATGCAGTAAAGAAGTTCCGATGTACTTAACATCAGATTAATAGGCAAAGTTGGGGGCCCATATAAAAATGATTCCTATTTCTGTTTAAGTTAACATATCAGGTTGTCTTGTCAATGAATTAAGATTGTTACGCATGTGGTATACGGAATAAGTGCTCAAATGCATGTGCAGTGGAACCCACCGGTGATGCAAACTTACAAAGCAATATTCCAAGGAGGTGCCTTGGTGCACAAACATCAGAAGAGAAATCTGAAGTAGGGTTGTTCGACATTGCCGAGACGAAAAACCATAAAATCCATTAAATATCATTTGAATTGTTCTCGTCAAAATTCTATTACAATACCTCATGAACCTCGCTGACAGTTGACACTACCGTTCGCAACGAGATTAGCAAGTTTTGAGCCAGATCCATGAATCTAGCTTGAGGATGAATGTAGGTTCAATTAAGGGAATTCCGAAGATGATAAAAAGGTGCAGATATGGTATAAATAAGAAATTAAGTGACCAGATTCATGAGTTGCTAAGCCTGCTTTCAAGCTGAGAGCAAGTCCAAATCTGATACATTTGTCTATTTGGATAAGAAAACGCAGATCTAATAGAAAGACTAGAAGGTTGATGAGAGAAAATTCGGATCTGATAGAAAATAGCAAGAACAATGGCCAGATCAGACTAAATCACCATTTTTCTGTCCGAAAAAATAAAATTATTATGAATAAAATTAGGCGACCAATGAGATATGTGCTGCTTACCGAAATAAATAGAGAATATAGTTTTCGTTCAAATCAGATCTTCATGTGTATGTAGCCTCCCATATCTAATTAGAATGGAGGTTTCTATTCACCAAACTCACTCGATTCAACATCCCTAGCAGAATCGTCAAAAATGTTTTCGGGTTTTTAGTACGAGGGAGGTAAAGAATGAGCAAGTATGGTGAATTGAATAATCATTTCATTGATGATGAGTTTATAGTACAAAGAAGATATAAATAAAGCAAGTTCTTTACGATCTTTGAGAAAAGGAAAAATAACAAGTGGAATTGATAAAATAATCAAAGGGGAATATGAGAGGTATGGAGATGGTGGAAAGCAAGTCATAATGATCTAGGTGTTGGGATGGAGAGAGCGCCCTGATTCTCAATTATCTCATGAACACAGGGCTAACTTTATAAATCCGTCCAACTTTTGTGAGAGATTGTGCAGTCCACGAGGCTCAGCAATGTCCAAGAATAACTTACCAATCCCTTCATTAAAAGCCAAGACCTCTTTTATAGCGGTAGGGATGCCTTGGAGGCAAGACTGATGGGACACATGTCAGTTCTAGATAACCCAATAGTCCCAAGAATATTCTCAAGTGATATCCCGCTAGAAGTCATGATTAGTTGCCCGATGTGCATGTAACCGTCATGGTCTAGAGCTACTATACTAGCTTCAATGTGTCCACTTTGGGGACTGCTATGGTATTGTTGAGCAAGGCGTCCTCATCATGACAGAGTGACACAATGCATGCTTTTAGCCAACCTTGTTCACAACCCTCAAGTCCATGTTTGAGAGAGATGTCTTGTGTCGCCTTACTTCCGCCAGCCACACTTGAGTACATTTGTCTTGTGACTGTATAGATGGATTCAATCGATTGTTGTCATCGCAGAAACCTTCTTTTTGTTGTGGCATGGTATTGAGCCACCATAGTGCATGGCTACATCTTCAATAGGGTTTAGTGCTCATGGCTCCCCCTTCGAGAGGGCTAAGGAATAGGGCATAAATGCCTCTTAAGGACTATATAGGGCTTAAATGCATCTTCGATAGGGCTTACATGCCTCTCAAGCAGTATATAGTATATCTTTGATATTGCTACGTGCCTCTTAAAGAGTATATAGGGGTTAAATGCCTCTTTTGATAGGGCTTAGGTGCCTCTAAAGGAGTATATAGGGCTTAAATTCTCCTTTCATAGGTCTTACATGCCTCGTAAGGAGTATAGACTTTGAGTCCCTCTCTAGGAAGAAAATAGACTTTCTTCGGCAAACACTTGGATTTAGAGAAAAAGAAAAAAGAAAGCCTATCCAGTATTCGTCATGATTTGTTTTGGATTCCATTGATCAATGCCAAATCATCTAAAATGCTAATGTTTTTTATTGAGAGTAATTCTTCTTTAGTCTGTTGGCTACAAGATCTGGTGCCCTAATGGGCCCAGTCCTCTCCTGTCTAACGGTCTAAACAAAAAGTCCAGTGGCTCACCTGTAAATGAGCACCATTTTATTGCTATTTTTTGTAGCATTGACACATGCTTTTCAAGGTAATTTTCTTTCCTCCAAAATTTACAGTTGGAATATCTAGTGAAACATCTAGTAGTCTCATTAGAAATAGGTCAGCTGGAGGGTAATTATGCACCTATACATTGTATAACAATATACAATATTAAAATTCAAATTCTTATGCACTAGCTTATCTGAGTTTATATGTTAGAAGCCTAGGCGGTGGCGTGTTGGCCATAAATTTGTAGTGGCTGTATAAATGGAATTTGAATAGGTTAAAGTTGAAAATTCTTCATATGTAAACTACTGAAGAGAAAAACCTACAAGAAATAAATTTACTTTTGCGGAAATGAAAATAGAAAAGAAAAAGAAATAAGGAAGAAGAGGCCATTTGATTTCACGTGATTTTTGAAATTTTAATGCTTTTATCCGAATACATCTGATTCTATGTTTATTTAAGTGTTTCATTTCTTCCCCATTCTTTGCTCACCTTTCTGAAAGTGTTCTGCTTATATTTTGTTAGTTACGTAGTTAATATCAACATATTTTTGGATACAGTTTGGTTTTTGTCATTGCAGATCTTATTACCGCAATGCTTATTCGTGCAACTGGACAGAGTCTGCAACTGGCTTATTGTCGGAGTTTGAAATCACTGGGCCTTGGTAGAACTCTAGAGAATTCAGGTTATTTAAGCTTAGTCTTCGAGGCCTTTTAGCACTCCCTTCATATAATTTTATCAGGTCCATTTCTTCCTTTTGTCCCTTGACAAGCTGAGTAATGTTTTGTAGAGATTTTATCATCTGGAGATGTCGCCGCTCTTGTGTACTTGTGGAATCCTTTCACCATCATCACCTGTTTGGGCTCTTCAACATCCCCGATTGAGAATCTTGTGATTGTTTTGTCCCTTTATGGAGCCTGTAAGAGTAAGAAGCTGGCAATATTCTCCTAGTATATGAGCGCCCAAATAGCAGATGGTTTTATGGATCTTTTAAAGTGATCCAAGTGCTGCACCGATTTTCATAGAAAGACAATTTTGGATGACATTGCATTTTCATGTGGCTTCTTTCTACATTTAACATTTTATTAGATACTCCCTCCTTTACATCTTAATAGATACTCCCTCCATTCCGATCAAAGAGTTCACATTTGAAAAGTCTAATAATTAAAGAGTATATTAATATCCTTAGAGTTGGTTATAATTACAAAAATCTTTGGGCGTACAAAAGATGCTTATATCGTATATGTAGGGTAAAGTTGAAAGATTATGGAGATTATAGGCATAATGTTTTGAAAGTGGACTTTTTATGTGGAACATCCCAAAATAGAATAGTGGACTCTTCACATGGATGGGAGGGAGTAATATCTACTGCAGTAACATGTCCATTGTTCTTAACAAAAGAAATGTTAAAGTAGTACAGAGAAACTGAACTGCCAAATTTGCAGTATTTTGTTACTCCAATACTCCTGCTGATCTTGGTTATAATTATTACAGGAATAGTTCCATTAGCAGCTTTCGGATGGGTCATGGCATCACATTTGTCTCTTTATCCTGCAGTTCTAGTCATACCGGTATTTGAACTTCTGGTGTTTGCCAAATTATTACTAGTGATAGATTTGCAATGTTTTTCATTTTCATTCATGTGTATCAACTTCTTATCATAAGATATGTTTCCTTTTTGTTTTTTTCTCTATTTTCTTGTTCCAGGTGGTTCTTTTATTAAGTTATGGCCCAGATGCACCCCCAAGGAAACTGTTCCTGCAAAGGAAAGACCCTAAGGATTCAAATAGCCTCCCAAGTGATACCTGTTTCAAGCACAAGCGACCAACAACAGAATCACTAGATTTAACTTTTTTCTCATGGAGACAAGTTGTACTTTTCTTTGTGTGGGCATCGGCTTGGGCATTCTACGTCCTAGTTCTGTGTGGCATTTCTCTGAAAGAGTATGGTGGTCTTGGGGAGATGTTAAAGAGGTACCAATTTATACCATGTGGTTGATTTTCCTCTCCAGATTCAAAAATTTCATCAGGCATTCAACAATCTAATAGGCATTGCAAATAAAATTTACTGCTTCAAGTACTTAGATGTGCTTGTGTCCTTCATTGTCGTTTTTTTCCTGGGCATGGCTGCTTGCACTTCAGTTGTTGGATAGCTGAAAATTCCCACCATTTCTGTTGATATTTTATTGGAAGAACAAATCTGACATTTCTGGTGTCTATTTCATTGTTTCGAATACTCTCTTCAACATTAAATAGAATAGAATAAATATTTTTAAATTATCAACTCATCTGAAAGCTTAAGCTGGTAGAAACAATGTATATCAGTTTTTTTTTTGTTTTTGTTTTTGTTGTTGCTGCTGTTGTTTTCTTTATTTTTCTTTTGTTTGTTTTGTTTGTTTGTTTGTTTTGCGCTGCATAAAGATTTCAGTCTAATTGGATTCTCCTGCATGTAAATGGAATCAATCAGCTACCATTACCTCTTGTTATGTTATACATTGTTTCTCCTTTTTGATTTATCACATGCTAGTTCTGTATCATGAAATTTATCATATTGTTCCCTTAGTCCAGTTAGCTTGATCCTCCATGTCGTGTACTCCCTTTTTAAAAGCTTTTGAACCCCTGTTCTCTGGATATCCAACTGAGCCTTAGTGACTATTATTATTAATTTTGTTATTGCTACTGTGATTCTTGTTCTTCCTTTGGGTCAGGAGTCTGAGGATATATTCCGGTATATTTAGTCATTATATTTTACTGAAGGTATTAACCAGTCCCTGAGTTATTTATTTCTTCTATGGTAATATCAATCTTGCAGAACATATGGGTTTATTCTCACAGTGGAAGATTTATCTCCAAACATAGGTGTTTTGTGGTGAGTGTAAGTTTCCCTGTCTACTTTGATGATTGTGGAGCAATTTAGTCTTCAGATTGAAGGGCTTCCAAGTAAAGTATCTTCTTCTGCTACTTCATTGCAGGTACTTCTTTGCTGAAGTTTTCGACTTCTTCAGAAATTTCTTTCTGATAGTTTTCCATATAAACATTCTCTTCATGCTATTGCCCTTAGCCATACGGCTGTATCATCGGCCTTGCTTTCTGGCTTTTGTGTACATCGCAATATCTTCAGTGCTTAAATCTTATCCTTCAGTAAGTTTTCCCTTCTTTACTTTTAATTTCTATGTCCACCTGGATTAGAGTTTTTGTCACATGATCTGATCATATGACCTGTCTTTAAGATCGCGCCTTCATTTCCCCATTCCCATTTGAAGCATTTCCAGCTTGTGAGCTTTACTTCATTTAAAAGCCTTCAAGATTAGGGCAGAGAAAAAATCCCCCGGGGTATCTTTGTAGATGGTTGCGATAGACAGCTATCTCTTCGACCTTCCTTTGGAGACGTTTCAACCCTTTTTGAGTATGCCTGACCTCCATCTTTTGTTTGGTTAATTGTAAAACGGCAGCATTGCTAAACTGTGGAAACCACTAATGTTTGTCCATTATTCATTGTTACATTACTCTCTCTCTCTCTCTCTCTCTCTCTCTCACACACACACACACACACACACAGAGTCCCTCCTATCGTGTCAGGGTCTAAATTATGTGTGTATTGTTATATCTTTATGTTTTCATTTCTTTAACAGTCTTTTGTAAGATATAAGTTTTGTATCTTACATAGATTCAATCTTGAGCAGAGATAGTTCTGGATAAATACGGTGCTTTAAGATTTATCTATTTGCTTCCCTTATATTCAATTAAATGTTTTGACAAAAAAGAGAACAAAAAGAAAAAAAATTAATTCCTTTTTGGTCACCACTTCATTGTCTGATGGCTTATAGCCTGCTCTTGACACATTTAATAACGAGTCCCCCTGTATTCAGGATGAAGTTAGACATTCGAATATCTATATAAAGAAAATTAGGTTGGTGTGAAACATTTCTGAGTTTGTTCTTGTAAAAGTTCCCGTTAGGAAGTGTGATGGTATCAATATCAACTAGGCTAGTAGTAGAGGAAGAGAAAACTAACATGGACATCAGTGATAAGGAAATATATGAATGAGTGTTGCATGTGTGATGACCTTGCTTTGGACCGAATTGAATGGCGGAGAAGGATTCATGTAGCTGAAACCAACTGATTGGGATTAAGGCTGAGTTGTCTTGTAAAAGTAGAATCATTCTAATATAACCAGCTTTTACCTGTTTGGACATTTTTTTTCATAAATTTCTCAACTAAAATTTTAAATTGTTGTCTTGATAATAATGGACAGGTTGGAGACTCAGCTCTGTACTTGGGTTTGCTGGCTTTGTTTGTCAACGAACTGGCAGGTCACTTAAGTTGAAGCACTCCTATTATAATCTTGCTGTGTGGTTTACTTTTTTCTTGCTTCTATTTTAATCTGTATCTACGTTCCAATGCAGAGATGCAATTCTG